>CP126890.1:29495000-30695000 GCA_030440675.1 Furcifer pardalis
CTGTAGCACTTTAAAGACTAACTGCTATATTTTTATTGTTCCCTTTCAGACTAACATGGCTACTATTCCAAAACATTTGAATCAGTGGAACTTATGCTGGAGTTGACTCACCAAATCTAGGCTGACTCAATGGACCTATTCTAATTGTTTTTTACTACACTAAGGACACAACGTGACTGGTCCAAAACTCTGACTTGAAATTGGATGTTTTAAAAATCCTGTTTCAGGACATTTGGTGTCTAAACTGGACTGCATTTCACGAACAGATTCCCCCAGTCAGCTGCACCCTGGCCCCATTGTTTAGCAGCTTCTATCTGCCCTGGTAAGGGAGAAGACCACCAATAGACCACAGGATACTGTTCCTACCTGATCTGCAGTATCTCTCCTGCCTGTGCAAATCCCTATGGAGATTCCCCGCCAATCAGCTGACTGGCAGTGGAGATCTCTGGTGGAAGTAGAGATGCCATGAATCAAATAGCTATGATCTCCCTTGATCAGCTGGTGCCTGTCTCTGCTACCAGGGCAGATTGAAGCTGCTGATCAGGGAAGATCCTAACCAGTATATCCACAGAATGTCTGCTGCCTTTATGGTTTCACTTAGCAACTCCTTTTGATCAGCAGACTGGCAGAAGAGAGATGCCACAGATCAACCTGCTATGGTCTCTCCCATCAATTGAAGCTTGTCTCCACTGCCAGGGCAGACTACAGCCTCTGATGAGCAGAAATGGTCTCCAGATGATTGGGGGGATTTGTCCCCATTTTAAAAAATATGTATTTGAAATGTCATAGTGCTTTTAAATAACATCTGTTGCAGAAGCTCAAAAGTTCATTGGAGAGACCATCAACAGCTGATGCCATGGATCAGCTGGGGCTGTCTCCGCCAGTCAGTTAGAGCCTGTGACAGCTCCTGCTGCAAATTTATCTGGGAAACTGCAGGTAAACATCAACAGGAACGGGCACAAAGCCCAAAACAATTTATTTTACATCAATTTAAGTACTGATGTAAACTAAACAATCCCCAGCTGGTGGTTTTGGATAAACCACTTGTGCATCATTTAATTTTATATCTTTATATCAATTAGGAACCAACACACATGTGGGGTTTTTTGAAAATCAAGATGCATCCTAAGCAGCAGGATTTCAGCCAATATCTTATCATGGTGTGGAAAACTTGGATCAGGTGACTTCTGTTCCTACACAGTTTGGCATCCTGGTACTAAGAAGTATTATAGAAACCTTTCATAATTTTTCTCCCTTTCAGTGTTTTGGTCAATGAAGGAGGAGACTGTGAAAGAAATGAGAGGCTGCTCATTTCTTAAACAGCCTGCAGACACGCAAAGTTCACAGCTTTGCTTGCATACAAGATGTTTTTCATATACATGCTTCCTTCCAGGTACCACAAGGTAGTCACACAGGCATTTTAGGGAATATTATGGGGTTGCAAACCCTGTGGATTTGCAGATCCATATGTAGGTAGTAACTGTATTCAAACACTGATCGGAGTTTGGAAGTGTCTCCTTTTGCCACTTCAGCCTCCACTCTATACAGGATGGCCCATAAGTCCCTACCTCTCCATATGTATTATAATTTTTTCTTTTTTTCAGAGAAATATGGCCAATTTAAGCCCATTTACACTTGAAGAGTGTATTGTGACAAGTATGTGGGTACAGGAGCACAAGAGTGCTGGTGATACCCTGGAGACAATAAGTGCCAAACTTAGAGAACAATTCAATAAAGACTTACAGACCACCCTGTAGATAACTAGCCATGCTGGATCGTAGGCACTTGAAAAAGAAATGTGTTTCACGTAAGGTAACAATAAATCTCAGCTTCAATTGTCAGGCAGCATTAACTAACCTGACAACCCTGAGATTAATGGCCTTGGCTGGTAAAGTCCATAGGGAAAAGATGAGGGTCCTGTCACGTACCAGCTGGCCCCCTCTTTTGGAAAACCCCTAAACCAAAAAAAAAGGGGGGGCAGGCTGGACGGCAATAAAAACTTTACAGCTGCTTATCAGCCAAAAGGGGTTTAATTGGGTAGCGTGTTCAAATGTTTGTGTGTGAAATGCAATGCTGCTCTTACCCTTTTTGTCCAATGAAGACACGTTGTTCAGGATGAAGATTTATTGATCAGTTTCATAATTGATCAGTCCAATACAGTCCACAGGTAATCTAGGTAACCATTTTTAAGGAGCAAAAATGCATGGCTCCTAGGCTAAGGATGTTAGCCTATAGAGATCCAGAAACAAAAGCTCTCTAATCAATAACAGGTCTTAACTCATGGAGAAGCAGAGACGAACTCTTTCTTCTCTCCAAAATGGAGAATCTGCAGTCAGGTGGGATAGCTTTAGCCAATCAAGTAACAGAGAACAACAGAGAATAACTTTCTCAAAACAATATTGTTTACACATGTGCACAGAGAATGAACAGAGAATGTTCTCTGTTTAGTCAAAACATCCAGGAGCTTAGCTTAGAAAGATAACAACACAGGAACACTGTAATGTCAACAAGCCATCGTGGCAGTCTTGTAAGGCATACAGAGAGAAAAATGGATTTCTATGAGGCCAATTTCAAACTACAACTTAACCAAGCTTTGAGAGCATTAGGAAAAAGATGTCGTTTCCTGACAGGTCCCCAAGTGAATTAAATCCCACTTGAATCCATCTTAATGGAGGGCAGAAGTGTCATCAATACTGGCCTGAGGCTGAGGAGGACTTTTGTGTGCCAAAAGGACTCAGGACCAGAAAGTGACTTGTGGAGCTGGATCAGTGGTACGGGTGTCATGCTGTGATACAGAAGGCAAACAGAAAGCCACTGCATTATATTGCTCCCAGGACAATCTTCGTGGCTCATTGTCATGAGAGCCAATATTTGGACTCAGATACAGCACAAGAAGAAGAAAACCTTCCGTAGCAAATGTGGAGCCTGCTTCAGCCAATCCAGAGCCCATTGTAGTTTTGATACAGTTCATTGTATTTAGCTTTATACACTGAAGAGACTACACAGGGTAGAGCATGATGCCTTTGCCCTCATCCATCCACATGGTAGACTCCTACAGCTGCAGATACAATCTTCTGTTCAGGACTGGCCTCAGAGAAAAGGTCTTCTCTCTACAGTGGAAACTTACCATATGGAACACTGATCAGCTGGCCTTCCTTCCCATAAATGCTCTTCCACATTCTCAGTTTGGATTGTGAGTGCCCCACCCCATTAAAAAAACACCCCACTCCACAACCATGAACGAACAAACAAATAAATAAATAAGGTGTTAACATGGAAGATAGACAAAAGCCATGCTTTTGGTTACATTTAAAAGGGGAGGACAGGTAGCCTGTGTAAAACATGGGGTGAGAGGGAGAACGACAGGCTCCTAAATCTGTAGGCTGGCATTAAATCAGCATTTGATTTCCTAGCTGTCACATCTGTCAAATGCATTGCCAAGGCAGGGGGAGGGTGGACTCAGAGTGTCGGAAGGATAAAAGGAGTGAGCCAGTGAGGTCAAATTTCAGACAAGAAACAATGTGAATAAAATCCCTTGGAATAGAAGTGCATATAAGTATTTTCCCCTCAATTAAGGGCATTATTGGACAACAAACTCCTCCAGTTAGGATGTCTAGATACAAAGGGAGAGGAGTGTCTTAGTTTCAGCATTTACAAGCACTACCCAGCATTGAAAAGTGATTTATAAGGGTAATGTCAGTGTCAAAACTTTATATATACAGTACTGCTTTGTTGTGCCACCATAATTCTACATTACACCAAACTGCCCTTGTTCGACACTGAAGGGCAATGGAAATGAAAAGCCATACCACTTGTTGCTGGCATTGGCCATCCCTTATATCACACTTGACATCAGGACTCTCTGCCATAACTTCTGCATGACACTGAGCAAGCCCATTTCTTATGGCTTTGCCAACTGACTTGGACTTACCTACTCTCCAGGCTTAAGTCCACATTCTTAGGAACAAAGGTCTCATTAAACTCAGTGGGTCAGAGGCTGTGTCTTGGCTGTTATGAGAACAGGGGTTCCAATCAGGGGTGTTTTGTAAAGTTTTTATGCAAGCAGTAAAGCGGGGCAGATTTACAATTAGTTTTAGTGGCAAGTTCTCCAAGACTTATACTCCCCAGCAATTAAACACCCCACAATATGTTTAGAAACATGACACAATTATCCTGTACTTAACAGTTGTTTCAGAGAGATAAACACGTGCTCTGCTTCGTAAAAGTTCTTTTCATAAAGGTTGCCATGTGCTCAAACAAAGTGTTGATCTTAAACATACAGTACATGCTTTTGCTTGTAAGGCAAAAATAGCAAGATGAAGTAGGAGAGATGAGAGTAGAGTGAGCAGACCCAAACAACAAGGCTTAATTAGTGGTGGGCAGCCAAAAAATTTACTACCGCACTGTGGGCAGAGCCAACATTGTGGGTGGGGCCATTGTCATGATGTCCTGGGTGGAGCCAATATCATGACATCATGGGCGGAGCCAATGTAAAAATAAGTACACATAAAAATACAAATTAAATAGACATAAAAATACACATTTGTTGTTGTTCAGTCGCACAGTCGATTCCGACCCTTTGTGACCCCATGGACCACTGTCCTCCAGGCACTTCTAAAAACACATAAAAACACATTAAAACACATTAAAATAAATACACATTAAATAGACATAAAAGAACATAACAATACAAATTAAATACACATAAAACACATAAAAATACACATTAAAAATAAATATAATTGTTGTAAATCGCCCTGGGTCCCTTTTGGGAGGAGGGTGATAAACAAATTTAAATAAATAAATACATAAATAAATACTCATTAAATACACATTATAATACACCCACCCACCCCACACCCAAAGGCAAGTCACTTACCCTGGGGAGCAGGCTATAGGGAGTTTCAAGCTAGCAGCTTCTCTTCCTCCTCCCTGCTTGGGAGGACAGCAAGGAGGCCGTGCATGCGCACCAAGCGCTGTAGGTGTGCATGCAGTGAAAAAGTAAGCCGCTGAGGTGACACCCCCCCCCAAAAAAAAAAAAAAAAAGCTGCTACCGGTTCTCTGGGCCACCAGGAAAAGTTACTACTGGTTCCGGCAAACTGGTGCGAACCTGTTGCTGCCCATCACTGGGCTTAATACACAAAAACCATGTCAGGTGACCATAGAGGTGGGAGGACTTTTCTATTGGCTAAACAAGGATAGAATTTAACTTTAACAACTCATTGCATGCTGGGGTTATTCTAAAATACTCAGCATTTTTAAAGTTGGGTGAAGGTTACTTGTTTCTTTTAACCCTCCTCCTTCTTGTGCCATATTCAATTCCAAATATTGGTGATCATCATGATGATCAGCCATGAAGACTATCCTGAAAATATAATCCAGTAGCCTTTCATCTGCCTTCCACATCACAACGTGACCCCTGTACCACTGATCCAGCTCCATGAGTCACTTTCTGGTACTGAGCCCTTTTGGCACCCAAAGTCCTCATCGGCCCCAGGCTGCTGCCCTCCATCAAGATGGATTCAAGTGGGATTTAATCCTTTCTTGTGGACTTGGCCAAGGCTGCTAGTCTTCAGGGTTATCAGGTTAGTTAACTTCCGCCTGACAATTTGTGTTGAGTCGCTGACAGTATGGTCTACTCTATTACCATAGCCAGATAACCTGGCCAGACTTGAACCTCCAGCTCCTATAAAACACCCAACCCCTTCCCCTCTGGATGCCTGTAGGTTTTTGTTTTGTTTTTTACTTATCCTTGTCACTGGCATTGGCCTCTATTCTGAAAAGGGGGGGGGGATAGCCACTGTCACTGTGACCATATCTGCCTCCACCTCTATTGCAGAGTCATTTGGGCACACCCCCTTATCCTCTTGCTCTGTGTCCTACACATGTTATCGATTATATTATTTTCATTGTATTATACTGTTATAGAGTTATAGCAGTCATTTGCTATCACAACTGAGTGCTGAACTATTGCAGTGCTATAAACAATAAGGATTGGTGGGGAGGGAACATTTTTAGGGGAAGCCTACACATTTTACAGGACAAGAGACATAACTGACAACATAAGCTGATGTATGCATGTACACGGAAGAATACTGTGTGGTTCAAGAATTGGTCCACAATAAATGACCTCTGTTTAAAATGAGCGGCGCTCACAAGTATGATGCTAAAATGAGTGGCGCTTCGTGTATCATGCATTCTTTGGTATTTGAATCAATTCAAACCTGGCAAAACTGATGCAAATGTAAGACTTTTTGTTAATCAAGGTGCACCCTTACTTTGGAGCGGATGTGTGCAAGATTGCAATGTTAAAAGTATGTTTGTTGTTAACCCTGAATTGTAAATAAAAATATAGCAGAACTTCAATCCCAAATACATGACTCTGGGAACAAGCACCAATCATGTGGTTCAGGGAGCCAGTCAGTAAGGCCCAGCAGCCGGGTGTGGGCCCCGATGCCAATTCATCCAGCCCACGAAGCCCTCGTTGCTCCTGGAAGCGGACAAAGGCTTCGCAGGCTGGATGAATTGGCATCAGGAGCCGCACCCAGCCCCCGGGCCTTAGTTTGGGCACCACTGCCTTAGAGGCCAAGGATGTAATGAGGCTCCACAAACAATGCAGTGCAACAATTATAATGGGAAAATAAGAAAGTGATTGTTCTTTTAATATATTTAATAGTCAATAGAGTTAATATTTGCAGGGCAACAATATCAGATGGAATGACCGTATATGGCAGCAATATAAGATACACAGATAGGAGATATATTTTGAAGGCTACCATATTTCCCCCCAAAAAAGACTGGGTCTTATATTATTCTTGGTCCAAAATACTCATTAGGGCTTAAAGTGGTACCTCGAGTTACAAATTGAATGCATCCCAAGGCATTTTTCATGTTACAAAAAATTTGTAATTCAAATTTCCCATAGGAATGCATTGAAAGACAAAATTCATAACTTGAAACATGGTTTCTCATAGGAATGCATTGAAAACCAATTAATCTGTTCCAGAAAAATTCATAACTCAAGCCTTTATTTTCAATTGATTTTCATTCCCATTGTGAAAATTTTGTAACTCGAACCATATTTAATTTTCACAGCAGAGATTTGTCAGATTATATAGCGAATGATCAGTGTGATTCACTGCCTCTCTCTTGTAATTCTAGAGCTAATGATCATTCACTGAAATTACTACAGTGGAACCTCGGTTTAACAAATTAATGCGTTCTTTGGGACTTTTCGTATTACAAAAAAGTCATAAACTGATTTTTCCATAGGAATGCATTGAAAACCAAAATATGTTAACTGAAATAGTTTCCCATAGGAATGCACTGAAATCCAACTAACCAGTTCTGAAAAAACTGAGGTATTATTTTCAATGCATTTTCAGTCATAAACTGAAAATTATGTTAACTGGAGCATTTGTAAAACTGCATGTGCTTTATTCAAGTTTGTTGGGATGATCTCGTTGACCACTATGTGAGCAGAACACTGGACTAGAAAAAGCTTTGGTTTGCTCCAGCAGGGTTCTTTGCCTTGTTTGCCTCCAGTGACAAACTAGAGACATACTTTCTCCCCCTCCACAGGTACTTCAGTGAAGGATAGGCAACCATCCTTGGCCCTTAAAGGGAACCAATCAGCAAGCATACAACACACAGTTAAAACTCTAAAAACAATTAAAAACCATTTAAAACAACATCTCATTCTTTTAAGTAAAGGAGTAAAAGGAGTAAAAGAGTAAAAAAGAGGGAGGGTAAGTATAAGGTGTTAAATAAGATGTTAAATAAGCCAGCGGGGAGGGGTCAGTAAGCCATCATTACCACCACCACCACCCCTCTAGAAGGCACAAGGGGAACTTTTGGACCTATTATTGAAAATTTCAAGGAGGGGTATATGGGGCTGCTGGGACTGCCCCAGTCTGTCCAGGTTATCCTGCTATGGAAATAGAGTAGACCATGCAGAGACTCAATGCTGATTGTCAGGTGGTAGTTAATTAACCCGAGGACTTATGGCCTTGGGTGGCAAAGTCCACAGGGAAGGGCAAGGGTCCCCAAGTGAGTTAAATCCCACTTGAATCCATCTTGATGGAGGGCAACAGCATCATCAATACTGGCCTGGGGCTGAGAAGGACTTTGTGTGCCAAAAGGGCTCAGGACCAGAAAGGGATCTGTGGAACTGTATCAGTGGTACAAGTATCAGGCTGCGATGTGGAAGGCAAATAAAGGCCACTGCATTATATTGTTCTCATGGCAATCTTCATGGCTGATCTCCACAAGGATAGCCAGTGTTCAGAATTGGATCTGGCACAAGGGGGGGAAAGGGGTGTGTGTGCTTGCAGAGCATGGCATTTGAGCCTTCAGAAAGGTTCATGAGCCAGTGACCTCTGTTGTGGTGACTTGTGTTTTTAAATGCATGCCGAGCTCTATTTACTCACACAGGCAAGCACTTGAGTCAAACAAAGTGAGCAAAATGCTCAGCTCAAACCTGAAGGACAACCGGGTCACATGCGAGATGCTGATCCATGCTAACATCCTCAGTTGTTTGGAATCACCATTTACTATAAGTCAACTATTTTAAGATGACCCTCATTTGTACAGCTTCTCGGCTCTTCATCAGAGATGTTGCCTGTGACTATAAGTAATGCTGGTTAGACATGAGACCTAGCTCTTATGTCCATCAAAGTAAGAATGAGGCACCTTGAGAGTGCTCTTATCTTTTTCAGGGAGTGCAAAATAGGCAGGAAATCTACTTTCCTCCAAGCATTTCCATTTCATAAAATATGCCCTATTTCTCTCAATCAAGAGCAGCAGAAGAAAATGAGGATCTCAGAAAAGGGCACTAACAGGCTTTCAAGCTTCAGGAGACATACTGAGAGAGCAGGAAAAACTCAAATGTAATGATCTTATGGAGTAATGCACAAAATATTGGTTAACATTTTGATGGGCTGAAAATTAAAGCCAAAGGGAGCAGAGAAAAGCTGCAATTACTGAAAGAACAAAATGCAAAGTTTAGAGAGGATGTGAAGTCAACTGAGGAAAACATAACCACTGAAATTAAAGCCAGCCAGCAAAAAACTGGTGCTGATAACAAGGTGGTGTTAAGAAATCTCAGGTTTCTCCATGCATTCAGCAATGTGAGCACAAAAGTCACTACCAAATAGCACAGCAAAACAAAGACCACCTGCTCACTTCATTTTGGCTGCTCACTGATGCCAATAAGAACTGATAGCATTAGTACCCGTAGGTCTCCTCAACAGCAGAGGGGGCAAACCTTAGCTCAGATCTATGAACATCTAGGATTCACATTTAATCTGTCAAATGCAGCAGTATTCATCTGTGGAATATATATGTATATATATATATGAATAAAAACCCTTAAATGAGAATTCTCATTTCATTTCATTTCATAAATTTCTTGCTCAACATTGGATTTCTCTTTGTGTCATAGGCAATCTTGGACACTGATTTCCATAACATCAGGTCGCCCTTGCTCAAAAGCCAGTCGTATCCTACTCTAGGGTTTGGTGCCCGTCTCTGTTTATAGCCAAAGAGCCGGCATGACTAAATACTGGAATACACAGAACACTGTTACCCTCCCACCAAAGTGGTACCTTGATTCTCCTGCTCTGAAGACAATGCTGTGAACTTATGGTTGTTGTTGCTGGTATTCTTGTTATAGAGGCCTGTATGGATGCTATTATAAAAACTACATCATTTCAGGGCCGTGCAAGAAGCAAAAACAGGAAAACAAAAAATTGCATCAAAACCAGAGATCGGTTGCAAGCTGTGAACTAAGTTTAGGATCGTTTATGCTGAGCAGTGGGATACCTTATGGCATAGATTGAAGAAGACAGCTGACCTTGGGCATTTTGGAGACAGACATGGAATAATTTTCCACAGCGCTCAGCAAGCCTGTCCAAATTAAGGATACAGATTGTCTCTTGCTTGGTTATGCCCTGAGATTTCATATAGATCTTTCTGTAAAGGTCACCCTTGTTCGAAAGCCACTTATGTCTGACTAAAGGGTTCAGTGCTCATCTCTGTTTACAGCCAAAGACACCTCCATGGTCATGTGGCAGGCAAGACTAGACACCAGAGTGCACAGAACACTGTTACCTTTCCTGCCAAAGCAGTACCTATTTATCTCCTTGTAATTTCTTGCTTTCGAACTGCTAGTTTGGCAGGAGCTGGGACAGAGATGGAAGCTCACTCCATTGCTCAGCACTCGATCTCAAATTGCTGACCTGCTGACCTTCCAGTTGTCAGGTTCAGCATCTTAATCACTAAGTCACCACAGTACTCTAGATGTTACTGTAGCCTGGCTGAAATAGCTGTTAATAGCCAACACTCGCCACCAGCAACTCCTGACCTGTGTAGGAAGCAGTATTGTGCAGACCAAACCGATTGTTTTCTAGTGTCAAGATTCTTCACAATGCCATGATGGCGGCTTTCTAAGTGGTCTTGCAGACACTGTGCATGACTCATTCTTCCAGTTTTCCTCTCAACATGGTTATTTTGGAGACGCTTGCAGCTGTGTCATGAGAACATACAGGACACTGATACTTTTAGCAACTCAAAGAGGGAGGAAGGAGAAGGGCAAAGGAAAGACCAACTTGTTCAACCTCCCAACTCAGGTAGGTAATGAAATGGAATAAATAATAAAGATATAATATATTGATTAAATATTGCTTGCTGCTATAGAAACTAAAGCTAGCATGAGAAGCGACGTGGCAATATTAGAATTCTGTTTGTAACGCTCATATGTAGAACTTGCATAACCATTGTGTAATGTTGAAATATGCCAAATGTAATGTTGAAATATGCCAAATGTCAGCTTGAACTTGATAATAGTTAGAAAATACCAAAGTCAAGCAAATTATGTGCCAGAAATATACAGGATGTTATGCAAATGTAGACGAAAAACATCTGTGACTTGCCAAGATCTGGTCATGTTTCATGAGAAGTATATCCTTAATGGTTCCCAGTGGCATCTAGGAGAACTGACATAAACATTCTTTGTAACCTTTTGTACTTGGCTATTGTATTTGGTCAACAAATGTAATGGTGAGAAATAATTTGTGGAACTGATCCAACGGGTCACCGTGACCGGTCGAAATGTTGGAATAAACAAGATCAGGAAGAGAAAAATGTATAAGAATGCTCTGTTTTCCAATAGAGGCGTTCTCAGTTGAGTAGCGATACTAACTGAAGAATCTTTTCTGATCAGAAAATAAAAGCATTTCTGATTCTGAGTCGTGGAGTGCTGAGTTTCTTTTGGTTCTTAAATTTGCTACAACATTTTTGGCGAAACTCTGGTGGGACTAGAAGGAAATCAGTAAGAGCTGTTGGAGCTCTTCGCCAAGACCCCCACCCTGGTCTAGCGACCGGTCTTTTCCCAGGGAAACCTCTGAAACGCCGGCTTGCAACCCCTTGAGTTGCACAGAGAATTTTCACTGGGGAGAAGCCGAAGGTGCTGGATCAGCGAGTGAGAGGAGTCCAAGAATCCACAAAGACCAGAACAGAATTGCTCTACGTCGCTGGAGGGAAACAGAAAAAAGCAGGCAAGTATATGGAATTATAATCACATCAAATCCCTAAAGGGTTAAAGTCCCTGTTTTGGGTTAGTGATTATAGGAAACAGATGGCCGAGTTTCCTTGAAGGGCGGAGGGCGATCCGAACCTTTCATTTAATGTTGAAATACAGAATTGTATTCTCAAAGGTTTTAGTTAAAAGCCTGCAAACTGTTTGGTTTTATAAGCCTGTGAACTGTCTGGTTTTATAAGTTGAAATTGTTTGACTGTTTTGGTATTGTTTAAAGTTAAATGTTGTATGTTTGTTTAAGTAGAAATAAGTAACAGCATAAAGAGAATTGAAATGGGAGGGGGAGGGAGTAAAAACACACCGTTAGAATTAATGGTTAAACATTTTCAGGAGGTATTTCCATTGGAATGTGACCCAGACACATTAAAAATTTACTGCCGCAATGAATGGCCGACCTTTCCGGAGATTAATTGGCCAGAAGATGGGTCATTTGATCCAGACCTTATTAATAAGGTAATGATTCGGATTGTAGAAGACCGCCATTGGGATCAATATGAGTATGGATCGGCCTGGAGAGCGGCAGTAAATAGAAACCCCCCTTTTCCATGGATTAAACAGAACCAAATCCAAATAGCTAAAATATGTTTGGCACAGGCCAAACGAAAGAATGAGAAAAATAGTGCAGCCTTGTTTTCAGCAGCTCTGAAGACAGCTGGAAACAATCAGATAGCAGCGGGAAAGAATAATAAAGTTTACGTAGAACATACACTGAGCCAACAAGGGAAAAATAAACCAATATTGAGTCAAGTTGAAGAAGAAGTACAACCTCCACCCTATATTTCAAATATATATCCTAATTTAAATAGCTCACAGGTCTCAACCAATTCAGATAGTTCTACCGCTACCATAGTAAGTCTTTCTCCCAATAAATTAAGAGACGGAAAAATAAGAGGGGAACCAATCGCCCCACTTCGGGAAATCGTACAAACAGTTATTGACCCAGAAGGTCAAGTACAGACTAGAAAAATGGAGCAATACCAACCTTTTCAGGCGACAGATCTTTTAAGCTGGAAACAGCATTATGGCCCTTTTGGAAAAAAACCTGCCGAAATAGTGGATTTGGTATCCACAATTATGCAAACGCATTTGCCTAATTGGAGAGATATTCAACAGCTACTGATGACATTATTGACATTGGAAGATAGGGAAAAGTTCCGTATAGCTAAAGATAAGGTAGCTACCCTTGAATATCCAAATGACATGCAAATTGAACAACGCCAAAGAGCAATGGGAAGTGTGGACCCCCAATGGGATTTGGACGTTCTTGGGGACAGATTAGAATTGGAACGGTATCGTAGAATTGTTGTTGACAGTTTAAAGGAAGCCTCAAAGGGTCCTGTAAATTTTTCAAAGCCTGCCCAAGTAATGCAGCAGTTAGATGAATCTCCTGAGGGGTTTATGGCAAGGTTAATAGAGGCATATAAGGTCAACACAGGCTTGGATTTGGAAGATCCAGCCCATAGGATATTGTTGAATGAACGTTTCATAACCCAAAGTGCCCCAGATATAAAAAAGAAACTCCAAAAATTAGATGGAGCTTTGGGTATGAATACTTCTCAATTGATGGAAATAGCTAGGAAAGTGTTTTTAAATAGAGACCATGAAGAAGAGAAAAAACAGATTTTGAAGGAAAAACGTAAAGCTGAGACTCTGGCTTTAGCAATTGCAAATAATAACCGTCCTCCTTTGAGGACAGATCAATGTGCCTATTGTAAAAAGATCGGCCATTGGCAAAGAGAGTGCCCGCAGAAACAATCATTCAGTGGTAGAGGAGGATTGGGAAGAGTTAATTCACAGCAGATGCGTGGACGAGGAGGGCCCCCTAGAGGACAAAGAGGAGGTTATAGAGGAAGAGGAACAAATCCCAGACGATACATGGAAGCAGAGAACTATAATGCCTATGATACCCAGGATGGTGTTATAGGAAGGGCAGAAACACAGTGGGATAATTGACTAGGACCTAGAGCTCAGGTCCCACTTTCCGAGCCCAGGGTAACCCTAAAAGTGGGAGAAAAATTTGTTCCTTTGATTGTGGACTCGGGAGCAGGACGATCAGTATTGAATCAATTATTGGCAGCGAAAACTAAAGAAAGCGTAAAAATACAGGGAATAAATGGGAAAGTTGTTACCAGATCATTGTTGCAACCAGTTAAATGCCAAGTAGGAAGTGGGCAAATAACACATCAATTTTTATATGTACCTGAATGCCCCATTTCATTAATGGGAAGAGATTTGCTCACAAAATTACAAGCCACCATTAGCTTTCAGAATGGGACCCAAGAATTAAAAATACAACACCCAGTTAGTGAAACATGGAGAATAATGGTCTTTCAGGAAGTCAAAAATATTGGATGGGAGGAATTTGAAGTTAAGGGTGTATGGGCAGAAGACAACCCCCCAGGTTTAGCTAAATATGTTACCCCAGTCCATGTTGAATTAAAACCAGGAGCTAAACCGGTTAGGATACCACAAAGACGGTATGCTCCAGAAGCATTAGAAGCAATACATGAATTATTTGAAAAATATCTAGAAGCAGGAATAATTAGACGTGCCCAATCAAGTTGGAATACTGCTATTTTACCTGTTAAGAAACCGGATGGAGGATGGAGACCTGTCCAAGATCTACGCCCCGTTAATGCTGCAGTTGTACCTATACATGCCATAGTTCCAAATCCTTATGTATTGCTCAGTACCATCCCTGCAAATGCGAAATGGTACTCCGTAGTTGATATAAAGGACGCATTTTTCACGATACCTCTAGCAGAAGATAGCCAAGACATCTTTGCTTTTGAATGGACAGACCCCAAAAGGAATGTGAGGGTACAACTAACTTGGCAGCGCTTAGTTCAGGGGTTCTCCAACTCGCCCACTCTTTTTGGCCAAGCCTTAGCAGAAGACTTAGCCTATTTTGTACCTGTGAAGGAGGATGATTGTCTAATACAATACGCAGATGATCTTTTGGTTACGGGAAAAACAAAGGATGATTGCTGGGAAAATACTAGGAGGTTGTTGAAATTGTTAGAGGACTGTGGGTACAGGGTATCAAGGAAAAAGGCCCAATTAGTTCAACAAGAAGTGGAATATCTAGGCTATGTAATAGCTGATGGACACAGATATTTGGGAACACCCAGGAAACAAGCTATTCAAGTTCTGGGAAGACCACAGAATAGAAGGGAGTTAAGGGGCATTTTGGGAATGATGGGGTATTGTCGTCTTTGGATCCCCAACTTTGCCTTAATGGCTAAACCTCTATACCAGTCTACTAGAGGAGCAGAAACAGATCCTTTTGAATGGGGGCCAGAGCAAGAAGCAGCGTTTAGACAGCTTAAAGAGGCATTAATAACATCACCAGCATTAGGATTACCTGATTTAAAGAAACCATTTAAGTTATACGTAGACGTGAGACGTAATGTTGCAATTGGGGTGTTGACACAGCAGTATGGGTTATGGCAAAAGCCTGTAGCATATTTGTCTAAACAGCTTGATGGGCCGGCAAGAGGATGGCCCTTATGTGTAAAAATGCTGGCAGCCGTGGCTGAACTATTAAAAGAAACTGATAAAATCACTTTCTCAGCTCCGGTACAAGTAAACACAGCACATGCCTTGCAAGCCATATTAGAAAATAAAGGGCACCTATGGATCAGCAATCAGAGATTGTATAAATATCAAGCAATGTTAATGGAAAATCCCCAGGTAACATTACACCAAACAAACACTTTAAACCCTGCTACTTTACTGCCCATAGAGACAGAGAATAAAGAGGATTTACCTATACATAGTTGTCTTCAAACTTTGGAAAATCAATATTCCTGCAGGCCTGATCTTACAGATGTTCCCTTGCAACATGCTGATCTAATCTGGTATACAGATGGATCCAGCTTTATTTCTGAAGGGATCAGGTATGCAGGTTTTGCTGTGGTAAGCGACGTTGAGGTGATCGAAAGTGGTCCCTTACCACAAGGAACCAGCGCACAGGCGGCTGAACTTTGGGCCCTCATTAGAGCGTTGGAGCTGGCCAAAGGCCAGACTTTAAATGTTTACACAGACAGCAAATATGCCTTTCTCACAGTGCAGGCTCATGCAGCAATATACAAAGAACGGGGATACACAGACTCTAGTGGGAAGATCATTCAGTATGCACACTTAATAAGAAGATTAATACAGGCTGTACAGGAACCTAAATCAGTAGCAGTTATTCACTGCCCAGGACATCAAAAGGGAAATAGCCTGATTGCAACTGGAAATAGAAAAGCAGATAGGGAAGCCAAGGATGCGGCAAAAAGAAGAATGAACCATCCCAATGCAGTTTTGGAGTTAGTTTTAAATTTGTCTGATTTTAGAACTAAGTTCCAACCAACTTATACACCTGTAGAAGTACTCAAAGCTAAAGAGGATTTTAAAGCTACATTGCAAGGGGGATGGTGGACTTTTTCAGATGGGAGAATAATGGTTCCGAAAGCATTAGCTTGGCCCCTGGTTCAACAAACTCATTCAGAAACACATATAGGGAAGACAGCATTAGCTAATCAGCTATCGGCTTACTTTTATGTTCCCTATTTACATTCATTGACACACAAAGTTACAGCTCAATGTTCCACTTGTGCACAAGTCAATGCAAGGCAAGGAATTTCTTTACCCCAGGGGTCTCAGCCAATTTCATATATTCCAATGGATTATGTGATGGTTGATTTCACTGACATGCCTAAAGTAAATGCATATAAAGCCTTGCTTGTTTTCATTGATACCTACTCAGGATGGGTGGAGGCATTTCCTACAAGAAATAAGAAAGCAATACAGGTTGCTAGATTTTTAATAAAGGAACTTTTGCCTCGCCACGGTTGCCCCTCCCACATTTCTAGCGATAACGGCAGTGAATTCGTAGATGAAATCAATAAACATTTAGCGGAGGCAGCTGGAATAAAATGGACTTTTCACTGTGCATACCACCCACAATCGGGGGGGCAGGTGGAGAGAGCAAACAGAACTTTGAAAAATTGCATTACTAAGCTATGCTTAGAGACACAGAGTAATTGGCTTCAGGTTTTACCAATGGCTTTGTTTATTATGCGAACTACACCACGCACAAAGCATCGACTCTCTCCATATGAGCTATTGTATGGTAGACCACCCACTTTATTCCGACACATGTTTGAAGGGTGGCCAGATTTGGCTCATAAGGGGGGAGTGGAGGTTAAAAAGTTATTGCAAGCATTGCAAACTCATAATGAACATGTAAATAATCTAAGAACTTATGTACAGGAAGTCATTCCACCACCCATAATGACAGCTACCCATAATTTTAAACCAGGAGATAAAGTATGGGTAAAGCACTGGAAACATGAACCGCTGAGACCCAGATATAAAGGGCCCCATACTGTGGTAATGTCTTCTCCTCTTGCAGTAAAGACACTGGAGGGAAAGTCCTGGATCCATTGGACTCGATTGAAATCTGCAGCCAAGAGCGATCCTGAGCTACACCAGAGGTCCCAGATCCAGAACTCTGATAGCCCTGATCAGTCCACAGAGGCCCAGGTCCAGAAGAAAACCACGTACCAGGTGAAGCAGACCGGGAAACCATTGGTCCTGAGATTCAAGAGGCTTGAGAAATAAGGGACATAAAGCCTTAAAGGACCATTCAACTTAAGGTACTGTACTTTGTTCACCACACACATAATTCATTTTCTACATAATTGAACATCACATAGAGAAGAAAGAAGACAGAAGAGCACCCTGCTGGGAATTCCCCCTGGAAGCAATTCCCTCTACGCACAGGTGGAAGATATGAGGACACTTCAAGCAAGTCTATATTTGGGACTTTTTATCTTGTGTCTTGAGTATACAGAAGGACAAAATATTTGTGGAAAAAGAAATACTACAGGAGGAAAAATTTGCATTAGCAATAAAGGTCAATGGAGGGCAGTGCCAAATACCAGAAACATACTTAAATTCCCACTATATTATATAAATTATACAAGGGAAAATACATATGGTAATAGGACAATAAATTGTAAATACCAAATATTTGAGATGGAACCATATGAATGGTTACATAGACCAAATCCATGTTACTATAGATGGTTTTGGGACAGGTGGGTCAGAGCTTTGTGTGCCAGACATTTCAGGGCTGTATCAGCACCAAGATCCGAATGGGAATATATATGCAAACAAGTGGGATGGATCTTTAGAAAGGGAATATGCCCTGGGGAGCCTGACCAAAAAGCTCTGATTAAAGAAACGTATAATCTTAACTTTCGTTGTGCAAAATATGGAAATAAATCTGTACTAGAGACTTCCGAAATGGAAACGGGATGGGTAGGTACATGTGAAGTTTTCATTAACAAAGATAGAAAAAAGAGAAATATAGAAGAAAACACAGAGATCAGTAAATTAGAACCAGTTTTACAGACACAAGAAAATGAAGAAGATGAACTAAAGATAGGAAAGACAGTAAGAGTAGATATGAGAATGGAAGGACAGATTGAGGAAGAAAGAGGTACGGATGATGGAGGAAATGGAGGAAATTTAGAAAAGATGCGTTTACCACCTGAAGGAATGGAAGAAAAGTTTAGAGAGTGGTGTCAGGGGCCTGGTTCAAAACATTATTATTGTCTAAGCTATTCAAATGAAGAACAACCACCAATAACTGAGCCACCAATAGGTTCACCTAACATAGTTAATGTAAGACTATCTGATTCTTGGAATGGATGTACACCTTGTGTAGAATTGGCAATATGGGGAGAAAGGATTGTGAACACCTTGGTTTATAATACACGAATTCCTGAAGGATGTGTTCCTTTGGGAAAAACGTGCATTGCAAATGAGACCATGTATCACTTATGCAAACAACCAGGAAACAAAACCATTTGTTATGATCCTACTACCCCTATAAAGTTAAATGTTTCTGTATGGGCAGGCCTGAATTTAATATATACTCCAATGGACACCAAGTTGTACTATCTAACACATGTAATGGCATTGAAACAAGACAAGGAGCCCATACAGATAACATTTGATGTTTGTGAAGCAATGGCAAAGGTGGCCACAGTCACATGTGGAGGAAATTCTTGGAAAGAAACATACAAAGGGAATCAGAAATACTTGTGTGAACGTAACACTAACCCATTAATAGGACATCCAGATGAATTTACACCCTGTGGAGGACGAATAAACTGTCATGGATGGGCTTGTGTGTGTGATTATACTGGAGGAGGATATAAAGGGTGTAATCACATCACAAGATTCTCTAGAATTGAGGGAACAAACCAAGTGACCCTTGAAGTAAGTAGAGACCATCCAGAAGCGTTAAGCTATGGAATAGGAATAGATGGTAAGGGAAGGGATCCCTTGACATTTATAACCTTAAAGGTTCACACGATACATGAAGGAGAAATAAAACACACAGGATGGTCAGTGTATAACAAGATAAAAGAATTGGAAGAAAAAGAGGTTGAAATAGGTTCAGTGGCCCGTAACTTGTTTGTGGAAATGGCTGAAAAGATAGCCAAAACACTAACTGTGAAGAATTGTTTTGTTTGTGGAGGAACAAACATGGGTGAACAGTGGCCATGGACAGCCTTAGAAACTACTCCTGAATTATTTAATAACTTGTCTAAAGCAGGCAGCATATCTAAACGTGTCAAACCGAAGGATATAATTTGGACTCTGACCACTAACCTAGTGGGAAGGACATGTTTCAGAAGGGAAGGAGCTGTAGATGTTGGACATCTAATATGCCTTGGAACGTGGGAAGATGGTCAAACAACATGGAGATCTCCCTCCAAGTTACCCCCTCCGGTAAAATTTGATACCACATTCCTGACGTACTTAAATTCTGCAGGTCCTTGGACCGCACCAGAAAACATGTACTGGATATGTGGAAGGCTAGCTTATGAGAAATTGCCAGCTAACTGGTCTGGAACTTGCGTTCTAGGCTGGATAAAACCATCCTTTTTCCTTTTGCCCTTGGAAAGCAAACAGTTGTTAGGAGTGCCAGTCTATGAGAAATTGGGAACAGGAAGGAAAAAAAAGGACTGTTCTGTATGAAGGTACAGAAACGGCATTTTCTGGGTTCCCATGCAAGGACTTGGCAGCCTATGAAAAAAATGATACCGGAAGTGTCCAGGTGTGGACCAATGAAAGAATAATATGCACTTACGGACGGGCCAATTGGGCGGAGGATGGGAGCTGGGGGTACAGGACCCCCATTTACATGCTTAACCGAATAATTCGACTCCAGGCAGTTTTGGATATGGCCGGGGTTCGAATAAATCGGGCTTTGGAAATACTGGCAAAGAACACAGACAAGCTCCGGACAGCAGTATATCAAAATAGACTAGCCTTGGACTACTTGTTGGCAAAGGAGGGAGGGGTGTGTGGAAAATTCAATCTTACTAACTGTTGTTTGCACATAGGTGAATCAGGACGAGTAGTGGCTCAGTTGACCAAGGAAATAAGGCAATTAACATACAATCCAGAGCAACATTGGAGCACTGCTTTCAATGTCAAGGAGTTTTTTGGAACCTTGTTGCCAAAATTTCCATTATTGCAAGTCTTTGTTGCTATAGGATGCCTTATTGTACTTGGATGCCTAATAATTCCTTGTGTCATACCTTGTGCAACAACTATGATTCGTCAAATGGCTGAAGTAAGTGCGAAACAGGAGACCCTGCTGGCCCTCTGGACTCATGCTTCAGCCACCGCTCCACCCATGATGGAAGAATTAGAGGATAAGGAATAGTGAATCTTTACGTTTTGAAAAGATTCATAGGGGGGAGTTGAAATGGAATAAATAATAAAGATATAATATATTGATTAAATATTGCTTGCTGCTATAGAAACTAAAGCTAGCATGAGAAGCGACGTGGCAATATTAGAATTCTGTTTGTAACGCTCATATGTAGAACTTGCATAACCATTGTGTAATGTTGAAATATGCCAAATGTAATGTTGAAATATGCCAAATGTCAGCTTGAACTTGATAATAGTTAGAAAATACCAAAGTCAAGCAAATTATGTGCCAGAAATATACAGGATGTTATGCAAATGTAGACGAAAAACATCTGTGACTTGCCAAGATCTGGTCATGTTTCATGAGAAGTATATCCTTAATGGTTCCCAGTGGCATCTAGGAGAACTGACATAAACATTCTTTGTAACCTTTTGTACTTGGCTATTGTATTTGGTCAACAAATGTAATGGTGAGAAATAATTTGTGGAACTGATCCAACGGGTCACCGTGACCGGTCGAAATGTTGGAATAAACAAGATCAGGAAGAGAAAAATGTATAAGAATGCTCTGTTTTCCAATAGAGGCGTTCTCAGTTGAGTAGCGATACTAACTGAAGAATCTTTTCTGATCAGAAAATAAAAGCATTTCTGATTCTGAGTCGTGGAGTGCTGAGTTTCTTTTGGTTCTTAAATTTGCTACAACATTTTAAGAGACAACCTTCTGGAGTTTCCAGGTGGAAAAAGTTGATTGTGGGGGCTGTGCTTGATTACACCTGAAAAGGAAGAAAATATAAATGTGCCAGTACATTTTCACACCTGCTTTTTGCTGCCTTTTCCCAAGGGAGGAATTATCAGTGGGAAAGAGACGCCTATTTCCACAATTGGAGCAGGCTTTGCCATGGAGCTTGGAGTTCCAAAGGAGCTGCATCTTCAGCTGTGATCCAAGCTCTTAGGCAAAGCTCAGACAGAAGCTGGAGGCTCTTTTGCTCAGGATTCACAGTTAGGCTACATGAGGCAGTGCTTAGATGTCCTTCTTCCTCTTCCTGAAATGACTCATGTACCCATAGCCTTGACATTCCTGCAAGGGACACCAGGAAGGTAGGCCTAAGACAGTGGTGGCGAACCTATGGCATGTGTGCCAGAGGGGGCACTTGGAACCCTCTGTGGGCACCGCACCATCACCCCAGCACAGAGTTCACCCCACCCCTCTACCTAGTAGCCCAATGGGGGCACTTCCTCCCTCCCCCCAGCACAGAGTTCACCCTGTCCCTCTGTCCAGCAGCCCAATGGGAGCACTTCCTCCCTCCCCCCAGCACAGAGTTCACCCTGCTCCTCTGCAGCGCAAAGAGCAGCCTGTTACGTTTGGGCACTCGGTCTCTAAAAGGTTCACCATCACTGGCCTAAGGCTGACCACAGATTCAGGCAACCTATGTGAAGACCTCTCATTTTGAATCCAACAGCTGCTCTGGGTTGCTGACGATGGAAGAGGGCCTGAGAAGGTGCCTGGTCCTTATCTGCTGAGGAGATCCCACTGGTAGGTTTTATGTGAGATCAGACCCTGACATTATAGCTCTTGGCACTTTTCTACTCATGGGGAAATTCACTCTTTTAAAATGGGAAAATGCAGAAGCATAAGTCCATTATTTTTTATTCCACAACTCCACCACCACCATCCTGGGCCAGTGTTGTTTCCTGAAGGCAGGGGAAGATTCCTTTCAGTAGCCTTGCAGTCCCCTATCTGAGGCCAGAACATGTCAGCCTTCAGCCTTCTTTCTGAGCTGCTCTGGTTACCTCAGGTGGGCTTAGGTCTGCAGTAGAAAGCTTTAAGAACAAGGAAGCCTGCCAGTTTCACTTTTGTCCACGTTGACTTTTTAAGCCTCTCCTCCTTTCCATCCCCAATGTGAGGAGATTTGCAAATGTTGGCAAATTCTTTAAAATAAATTGACATTCTCTAGAGTTTGGCAAGCCAAATGCACTAACTACAGCCACTACATAGCTGCCCTAGACAAGAAGAGTGGGGGTCAGGTGAGACAGTGACTCTAATTCAGCTATATAAATATGGCTGAGCATGAAAGGGATTTACATCCAGACTTTCAAGAGCCAAGCAATCAAAGCCACTAAATCTACAGATTTCTGAGGCAAAGTGGTTTCTCTTCTGCTATGAGGCACAGGAAGTACAAAACAGGCTTTCCATATAGAAATGTGGAACAAGTGAAATTCTTTCCCATCCATAAAGAGACGAAAATGTTCAGGTGAAGATGGTTACACAGTGAAACACAGTCAGAAATCTAGGTAAGTCGGGGTTTCTGACCACACAGAGATCCGTAATTATCTTCAGAGGAATGTTGCTGCATGTTTCCTTCACACTTTCCTGCTAAACATAGTGTTACCTAAAATTTTGAATAAAGCATTATAATTAATCAAAACGTTTATTAAATGCCACATATCACAACACACACACACATGGAAAATAAGGTAGAAGCCAAAAGTTAAAATCATACGATTGGAATGCTCTCCAGAAGGAAAGGGGGATTACCTGATAGTCAATAGACTCTGGCAAGGAATGTAAACATGTCCCTGATTGCCTCCATTGTTCTTAAAACTGGTTTGTCGGGTGTTCTGATAAGCAGAAATTCCTTTTTTATTCCTTCACAAAGGAAGCTGAATGACTCATATCTCTGGTTTGATCAAAGTTCAATTCAACATTTTTAGAACACTGACTCAAGCACAATCATAGCTTAAGGTTGGTTTCCCTCATCCAGAGATCTCCATTTAATTAAACAAACAAGACATAATGATTCTAACTCCTTTCTTTGTGTTTCTACTTAAGAGTGACTCAAACGCTGTGATTCATTCATGTCCGGAACATTAACCCACGTTGGAACTGCAATTTCCCGCCTCAAAGCACCATTGGCTGTCAATACTGCTAGATCGTCTCCCATTGGAGAAGACATACCAGCCTCTGTTTCATTCAGCAGAGAACAAAGAGATATTCCTGTCAACCACAAATATGCTCCTTTGACCTAATGTAAACTCTCTATAACCGGTTTTTTTCAGCAATAGCTGTAATCTGCCGCTTTTGTGTAACTAAAGTCTCTGACCTCAGAGCTGCCTTTGTTTTATGTTTGCATGTAATTAAAATATGTTAATTGCCTTTCCTCCTTCCCGGTTTCAGCCCCCTCCCCTTGCATGCAGAGTTAGTTTAGATAGAATAGTTAAATACCCCTTCCAGGTGGGTGGGGGCCATCTTCTGTTCACCAAATTTTGTGAGCAGGGATCACGAGGGGGTCTTTTCCTCAGAACGGTTGCGGGAAGGTTAGCTATTTAGAATTATAGGTCTGGCCAGACTATATGCCTGAATAGGCTTCCCTTTGCTTTTGCTCCCAATAAACCATATTTTGTTTTGACTGAAAAACCTGCCTCATTGTAAGTTCTTGGGTCTTTCTAGTACCTCTGCCAGAGAGTGAATCCAATCACCCAGAATTGGGTAACAATAGGAAAGCAGGTGAGTGGAGAAGCCAGAATCAATGCAGTACTAGTGCATCTGCTGCCTGCTATAACAATTAGGACCGTAGCCAGGATTCTAGATGTGGGTGAGCAAATATTTTTTCAGGATGGGCAGCAATGTGATACATATATGTCATATATATATAAGCGGCCCGGAGTGGGCAAACTGTTAGCTCTGGCTACAGCCCTGATAACAATGCTTCTTTGATTCCACTAGATTTGGTTTGGATGTCTATAAATTAAATACAGAGACAAACTAAGCCTCCAGTACTCCAATTGAAGCTTCCTAGTAAATATGCAAAAGTTGAAGGTGGAGGGGACAAGGTGTACCCCTGTTCCTCTCCCTGAGTCTAGTTACAGAACAAATGGATGGGGTTTTAGAACCTTGTGGGTATCTAGTTACTGAGTATTTTGTGTTGCTAAATCTGACATCATGTAGTTGTAGCTCACCTGAAAGCTGAAGAGGCTGAAAGCTAAATGGTACACAGGTTGTACAAGAAGTACATTGGGTGCCTGACTAATGGAAACTGTATCTGAGTTGAAGTGAGTGAATATATGCCTTGCAAAATGGTATGACTTCATAAAGCATGGGCCACACATATGTAGTGAGAGAGAACAAAACAGCACTTAGAGAGAGAAAAATATAGATTTCCTTGAAAGCAGAGCCTGAAGGAACTAGTCAGGCTGCAACATCTCAGTTCTTTACTCCCTGTGAAAAAGCAAGTGCCTGTTCTGAATAGACAAGCTGTGGTGTGTCATCTCTGATTAGCAAGAAGCCAAAGCATGCCTGTGTAACTGCCTGGGTGGCCACTTGGTACAAAACAAGACACCAAGAGGAGCCCACAGAAGTGTCAAAGTGACACCCTCCGGAAGTGCCAGCTGTCACATGAATTAGGCAACATATTGGGGAACTGTTTTTGGAATATTTTAGGACTAAATGACACATATGGTTTTAACACTGGGACAAAAACACATTGTAAACAATTGCTGGTTTCAGGGTGACAGCATTTTTAGAGAGAAAGAGAGGGGGCAAAGCTATGAAGAAGAAGAAGACGACGACGACGACGATGACGACGAAGATGACGAAGATGACCAGGGATAGGAATTGATGATGAAAAGACAGAAGGAGAAGGAGCTACCCCAAAAGAAAAATAGACTGACAAAAAGTAAATGGTAACTTATGAAAGGTGTTAAAACTAGCGAATTTGAAAGGCTAGAAGAAGCCAGGTTCAAAGTGGATTCTCTAGGACAGGAAGAGCTGTTCTTGAACTAGCTGGAATATTCAGGGGGAAAAAAGATGTTGTGGGGTTAGGGCTGTGGTTCCCAATGTGGGGTCCTGGCCCCACAGGGAAACTTAAATTCCCAGAAGCCTAAGTCAGTACATTGGCTGATCAGTACTTTGGAAAATTGACTTAGGCTTCTGGGAACTGAAGTCCAAACTCCCAAAGGTTGAGAAACGCTGGAGAGTCGGGTTCTCCCGAGTGGGGCGGGGTAATAAATTCAATAAATAAATAAATAAATAAATTAGGGGAAAGGAAAGTATTTGGAAAGGAAAATTAACATAGCAATAACAGTTGTAGAGCAGGCAGACATCCTTATTATTTAATTTGGGGTGCCCAAACTACGGCCCGAGAGCCAGAGCCAGCCCCCAATGCCAATTCATCCAGCCCACAAAGCCCTCGTCACTCCCGGAAGTGGAAGTAAAATGGGCCCGTATAAATGGCTGGATGAATTGGCATTGAGGGCTGGATCTGGCCCCCAGGCCATAGTGACCGGCCCCCTGAACCACATGACTGGCCCACGGCCTGAAAAGTGTGGGCACCCCTGATTTATGTATTTATTAAATTTATATACCACCCATCTGGGATATTTCCCACTTTGGGAGGTGTACAACAATTAAAAATCATAGCATATAAAAATATCCAACAACAACAGACAAAAAATAACCAGTAGTATCAGAGGATGGTGAAATAAACCACTAAACCACTAATTGGCCAAAGGGAGAATGTCCATAAAAGCCTCTATAAAGAGTTCAGTTTTCAGTTGTTCCATAAAGGTGTCATTGGATACCTTTAAATGTTAGAGATAACACCTTATGCTTGATACGGAAAGGATCAGGAAGCAAGTGCAAACCTGCCATGGCTGGGGAAATGTGTTTGAATTTCTTATTTCCTGTCATCAGCCTGGCAGCTACATTCTGGACCTGCTCAAGTCTCCATGTCAGGCGCAAGGGCAGCCCTATGTAGAGAGCTTTCCAGTACTCAATACGTGAGACTACCAGTGCATGGACGAGGGTTGTAAGGGAATATCTGTTCAAGTAGGGACACAACTGTAGAGTTTGATGATGTCGGTAGAAAACAGCTTTGCATAAAGACACAATTTGGTGTTCAAGGGTCAGTGATGAATCTATAATGACCACCAGGTCAGATCCTGAGGGGT
This sequence comes from Furcifer pardalis, assembly GCA_030440675.1. NCBI lineage: Eukaryota > Metazoa > Chordata > Lepidosauria > Squamata > Chamaeleonidae > Furcifer > Furcifer pardalis. The sequence continues at coordinate 29,521,270 of CP126890.1, forward strand.
GAGAACAATCTCACCCAGAATAGGGGCCAAACCACCTGGTTGGACAGATGGTCTCTCCCAGTGGTGGGCATCAGCAGGTTCGCATCAGTTCTCCAGAACTGGCAGCAGAAATTCTGGCTGGTCCTGCCCATCCAAGTTTTGAAATAAAGTAGTCCTAATTTGGGTGCAACACAAGACTTCCCCCTTGGCTATGTCCACCATACCATGTCCATAGTGTGGTAGTAAACATTTTTGGAGCCCACCACTGGCCCCTCCACCACCAAAACCTCCTTCTTTCCAGAGTTAAGTTTCAGCTTGTTTGTTTTCATCCATTCCATTATTGAGGTAAGATAGTCATCAAAGTACATCGACTGCAGAGGATGAAAAGGAGAAATAGAGTTGGTTGTTGTCTGGATATTAGAAATACCGGACTCCACACCTTGGGATGATCTCCCCCAATGACTTCATACAGATGTTAAACAACATCAGGGAGATGGCTGGCCCCTGTGGAACACCCCATTGAAGATTCCCACAGGGTTGAGACAAACCTCCTTAGCTGAATTCTCTGGGTACAGCTGCCAAGGAAGAAACAGAACTACCTCAACACAGTTGTCCAAACCAGTGACACTGCATGGGGAGGGGACAGGGGTGCCCTGCCCTGGGTGGCAAAAACAACAACCCCAAGAGCTTAAGCCATTTGCTTTGGAATAAAACCAAAAAAGAGTAGTCCTATGGATCTACCCATTCTCCTCCTCCCCCCCCCAAACTAGCCTCCTACATGGACCCAAAAAGATACAGGGAGGCATGGACCAGGGACAAGCTGGTTGCTGTGGCCCATACATAACATTGTTGAGGAGAGGAGTGAACTAGCCCCTCCCCAAATCAGACCAAATGGCAGGACAAAGTCCAGTCTGATCACACAACCATAGAAGGTAGCTCCTATTTGAAGGGTTGCCCAGTCTGATTTATAGCCTATAGCAGGAGTTCTCAGCCTTTTTAAGCTGGGGGCAAGGTCATGTTCCCTCAGACAGCTTCGGGGGCCGGATGGGCATTTTGCCCTTCCTGCACCGCATGCAGTTATGGGCTGCTCCTGGTTCGGACCGGTGCAGCCATCCGGAGGGGATCGCCAGGGGGGTAGTGAACCCCCAGATGACCGGTTCGGTCACCTCTCCGGCTACCCTCCAGATGATAGTTCTGGGCAGCCCAAAATGGCTGCCCAGAACTGCACATGCATCAAACCTCCATTTGATGCATGCACACTGAAAAATAGAAGTGTGCATGCATCAAATGAGGTTTGACGCATGGCTGCCCAGAAACAGCGCAGCACCTGGAGGAGAGGCGGTGGTGGCAGCCTCTCCTTGGCGCACCGCCGGGCCAGGCCGGGCCAGGCCATGCTGCCGGGCTAGGCTGCACTGCAGGGCCCGGCCAGGCCAGGCCGGGCCGGGCTAGGCCGCCGCGCTGCCGCAGTGCCTGCCTGCCTGCCTGGTGCTTCCTGACCCCAGGGTAAGGTAAGTGACAGGTTTGTGTTTGACGTAGGGGGTTAGGTTGAGGTGTATGTGTTTTATGTAGTTTGTTTTTATGTGTATTTTATGTATTATGTGTATATCTATTTATTTTAATTTATATGTATTTATATGTATTCATTTTAATTTGTATTTTAATTTGTATTTTTATTTTATTTTATTTTATTTGGCTCTGCCCATAACGTCATGACATTATGATGTCATGATGTTGGCTCCACCCACAGTGGGGTAGTAAACATTTTGACAGCCCGTCACTGACCGCATGGCACTTCCTGGTGTGTTGGAGGTGGGGGGGGGCACATGAAATGGTGCTGCAGGCCACATCCGACCCGCAGACCGCAGGTTGAGAATCCCTGGCCTATAGTCTTGAGACGCCAGTCAAGAGAAAGCAAGCCAGACCATGAAATGAGCAACTAGACAGCAAGCTGAAGAAGAAGATACAGAAGTCACGTGTTTGCAGTTTGCAGAGATCTATTGTATCTCTGTTTAAAGCAGACTAACCATTATATCTAAATGTATTGACTAGTATCCGTAATTTGTACACACAGCTGTACTGTCCATTGTTATTGCTATCTCCTTTGGTGGGTGATATTTTCAATTCTGGAGCAATTTGTAAGTTTCCACCTAAGAGGAACTGCTTTCAATTAGAGAATAAATTAAATAAAATAATCCAGGAAGATTTAAATTGCTAGTGCAATGTGATAAAACCTACCCTGTTCAGTTTCTGACCCATATGAACTAAATCTATTTACCACCTTCTGCAGAATGCTAACCTGAGCAAGCTAGTTCAACTTTTCAAAAGAAAGAATGGAAGAAAAGTACCCAAATGAGACTTGCCTTCAAAATAGCTGTTTCCAAAGCAATTCTTAAGCAGATACTCCAAGCCAGACTGCAATTGTTCACAATGAATAAATTAATTCCAAGGCATCCAAGCATTACGTTAAATAGCTTATCATAAAATTTCAAAGGGAAAAACCCATCCTGAATCTGAAAGAATGGGGGGGTGGGGGTGGATATATAACTACATTGTGCCAACATTTTCCACTTTGCTTCTCAGGCTTTTCAAGGACACCATAACAGCAGGAGTTTCTTAATTATGTTTTCCTCCATTCTTTCCGTTTCCATTGTATCTCCACAAAACAAGGAATTACCTAGGTTAATATATTGTTATAGGAGCCATGTCACCCAGGAAATATAATGGCCAGCCAATTTCTGAGGATTTGAACATTGTTCCTGCACCACTCTTAACCATGACACCCGAATACATTTCTGAAATATCACAAATTTATAGTGTAGTATAATAATTGCATGCTATAATCGAGTTGATTCTGAATTATAGCAACCTTTTCCAGGCTTTGTTTTTAAGGTAGAGAGTACTCAGAAGTATTTACCATTCCATTCTTCTGGGGATGTCTTGAAACAATGCAGTTTGCCAAAGGCTATGTATGCATGTATGTATTTTTATTTAAATACCCAAAATAAAGATTAAAACTATAAAACTATCTAAAACCCTTTACTTATATTATTATTATTATTATTATTATTATTATTATTATTATTATTATTATTATTATTATTATTATTATTATTATTATTATTATTATTATTATTATTATTATTATTATAATATTTGGATTTGTATGCCACTCTATTCGCTGAAGCGACTCAGAGCGGCTAACAGCATAAATCATAAAATATCACATATCAAAACATATCAAAGGATCACATATCAACAACATATCAAAGTATCACATACATTTCAAGAAATCTGCCATCACAATTACAAAATCAAGACATCATAAATACATTTCAGAAACACTTCATTACATGAAAATAAAAATACCATTCAGATTAGAAAATACAATAAAGTCAGGAAAGTCCTTGTCCCTTCCCAGCAGGGAGTGGCTGGCCACGCAACAGCGGTGGCAGCGGTGGCAGTCTTTGGCTGGGTGGCTGGTCCCCACAGCTGCCCCTCATTCCGCCAGCCTGACTGGCTGGGGAGAGTCTGGTGATGGTTGCGGTGGCAGCAGTGACAAGGTCTTTTATGGCTGGCCGGCCGGTCCCTGCAGCTGCCCCTCCTTCTGCCAGCCGGACTTGCTGTGGAGAGTCTGGTGGTGGTGGTGGCGACGGCGGCGGCAAGGTATTTCATGGCTTTAATGGATGCCCTCCTGTCACTAGTAGTCACTTAGGCTTCAACTAGCCTTCCAGGTGGCAATGATCCATGGAATCGGAGAGCACCTAAAATCTCTTTTCTGCGGTGCGTGTGGGGCTGATCTGTGTAAACCCACTCGAAGTCGCCATGGGTCACCTTGTTCCCCATGGCCGCTGCACCTGCCGCTGCAGCATGAGGAAGCGCGGTGCCCCGCACAAGGTTTATAGAGCTTCTGGGCTCACCTGGGCGGGCGGGGCCCGGAAAGCCCCCCCCCTTTGGGACGCGCCCACACCGCTATCTCTGCCTGCTGTGCCGGCAGCCAAAGCGGGCATCCCTCGGAAGAATCAAGGTGCTCCCTTGATTCTTCCTCCCAATCCCCTAAAAGCCCCAGGCAGCACTAGATAAGCCAGCAAAGGGGTGGGCTACAACACCGACAGTACCCCACACCTGCTGCCATAATCATGTTCTTAGGACCTTCCAGAAGGGAGGCGTAATTCAAGAAGCAGGAGGTTCCACAGGGCCGGAGCAGATACCGAAAAGGCTCTCCTCCTAGTACCAGTGAGACGCGCCTCCCTGGCCAATGGGACCATTAGGGAGCCCCTCCGGTCTGCTCTCGTAGGACAGGCCAATAGCCTTGGGGTGCCATGGTCTCTTACATATCCTGGTCCACTACCATGAAGGGCTTTAAAGGTCATTACCAGCACCTTGAATTGCACCCAAAGGTATATTGGCATCCAATGCAGCTCCCGCGATAGGGGTGCAGCACGGTCATACCGACCGCACCCCATTACCACCTGGGCAGCTGCATTCTGAACCAATTGAAGCCTCCGGTCATCAAGGGCAGCCCCATGTAGAGCGTATTGCATATGGTTGTGAGAGCTGGACCATAAGGGAGATGAAGTTAAAGTACTTTGTACACCAAAGGAAAAGAGAGGATTCACTTGAGAAAAGCCTTAATGCTGGGAAAGGTGGAGGGCAAAAGAAGAAGGGGGCGGCCAAAAATGAGATGGCTAGATGGTATTGTAGACGCAATGGGCACAGAGCTGAGCAAGTTGAGGAGGAGGGTGGAGGACAGAAGTGCCTGGCGGACAGTGGTTTATGGGGTCGTGAAAGGTCAGAACCGACTGTGCAACTGAACAACAACAACAACACTGTTTCTACTGGGAGAAGAGCCAGACTGTGTGGTCCAGGGCAAGCTGCACAATCCCTGGGTGCCCCCAGAAGAAGGGAAGGGCAGGCCACATTTGTGTATTCTCTACCTAGAAAATCCTGAAAAGGCTTGCCATAAATCAGAGTTGATTTGAGGACACACAATTATTATCATTGTTTCTCTCATAATTCTTGTAGCAACTTTACTGTGTGAAATGAGGGACAGGAGACTTGAAAGGACTTGCCAAGCAATCCTTCATGATGCCAATGGACTGAACAGAGCTGTCCTACATGTAAACACATTTCTGGCCCCTGCATCACAATGTTTCATCTTGACTTGGCAGCATTACAGTTGAATAGATGTGACTTAGGTTAATAACAAAACCATGTCCCTGTCACATTGAGGCAGCTAGAATACCTAAGGACCCTTTAGTTTATGCTTCCCTGGGCACAATCCTGTGGGCCATCTCCCACACACCTCCCCACCCCACCCCCTGCAACATGATTCAGAATTTGTGCATAAGGTCATCTGCAGAGATCTCCTTCATGACAATGAACTGGCAACACAATGCTAGATGCTTTGGATTACAGCTCTCATCATTCACAACACTGGTAGTGCCACCTGGGATTTGTGAACCAAAATACTAGGAGGATTCTTGGGTCACTTGTCTCTGCAGCAGGTCATGTGTGCAGGGCCAAACACAGAAAATATGTGATGTTGTATGTCCCCAGAGGAAGAAGTGGGGGGAAGGGGGTTGGGGATTGACAAGCAAGCCATTAAATCACTTTGTTGTTGTTCAGTCGCACAGTTGATTACGACCCTTTGTGACCCTATGGACCCATTGTCCTCCAGGCACCTCTGTCTTCCATCCTCCTCAGCCCACGCAGCTCTGTGCCCACTGCATCCACAATACCATCTAGCCATCTCATTTTTGGCCAACCCCTTCTTCTTTTACCCTCAACCTTTCCCAGCATCAAGGCCTTCTCAAGTAAATTCTCTCTTCTCATTTGATGTGCAGAGTACTTTAGCTTCATCTTTACTATTTGACCTTCTAGGGGGAGTCACAGTTGATTTCTTCTAAGACCGACCTATTTGTTCTTCTCGCTGTCCAGGGGACTCTCAAAACTCCTCCAATACCACATCTCAAAGGCATCTATCCTTCTGAGCTCAGCTTTCCTAATGGTCCAGCTCTCACAATCATACATTGCTACTGGAAATACCATTGCTTTGACTATACAAATTTTTGTTTGCAATGTGATGTTTCTATTTTTCACTATGTTCCCCAGGTTTCTCATAGCTTGGCTCCCATGAATCAGTCACCTTTTTATTTCATGGCTGTGATCCCCATCTACAATGATCTTGGATCCTAGGAAAGTAAAATCTGTCACTGCTTCTACTTCTTCCCTATCTGTTCTCCAGGGACTGATAGGGCCTGTTGCTATTACAGTAATACCTCATATAACATTAGTATCGAATAACACTAAAATCGCATAACATTAAGGAATCTGGGGGGAAGAATTGCATCACATAACATTAAGATCCTATGGGATGCTTCAGATAACAACCGCTAAAGCCTGTGTGGTTACAATGTATCTCTATGGATCCCATAGGATTTTAACATGCATCAGATAACACTAAAAATCATATAACACCAAGACTTGTGGAACCAGGTTTTAGTGTTATATGAGGTTTTACTGTATCTTGGTTTTCCTTGATATTGAGTCTCAAACCAGCTTTTGCACTCTCCTCTTTCAACCTAAGCAGCAGCTTCTTTAGGTCTTCCTCACTTTCTGCAATTAAGGTAGTGTCAACTGTGTATCTCAAGTTGTTGATGTTTCTCCCAGCAATTTTGATCCCAAATTCTGATTCTTCCATCCCTGCATTGCGCATTATGTGCTCTGTGTACAAGTTGAATAAGCAGGGTGATAAAATGCAGCCTTGTCTTACTCCTTTTCCTATTCCAAACCATTCTGTCCTTCCGTATTCTGTCCTAACTGTTGCTTCTTGATTCATGTACAGATTTCTCATGAGGTATATAAGGTGCTCTGGTATTCCCATCTCTTTAATTACTTGCCACATTTTTGTTGTGGTCCACACAGTCAAAGGCCTTGGTATAGTCAATGAAACAGAAGTAGACTTGTTTCTGATACTCCTTTGTTTTCTCCATGATCCAATGTATGTTGGCAATGTGGTCTCTAGTCCCCCTGCCTCTTCTGAACCCCACCTGCATTTCTGGTAATTCTCTCTTTACATGCTGCTGCAGTCTATCCTGTATTATCTTGAGCATCACCTTGCTAGCGTGTGGGATGAGTGCAATTGTTCGATAATTCGAACATTCTTTGGCATTACCCTTTTTGGGGATTGGAACATATACTGATCTTTTCCAAACCTGTGGCCATTGTTGTGTTTTCCAAATCTGCTGGCATATAGAATGCAATAATTTGATTCCATCACTAGAATGCAGAATATTGAGATTCTGTCCGTGTCTGGAGAGGTGCTGGCAAGCAAACACTGTTAATGAGTGCTCCGTGAGCAAACTGACAGACTCCCCACGCTGTGACATTGCCCTGCTGCCTTCAGTAGCAGCTAGACAATCACCGAACACTTTATTTCGACAGGGTTTGCTGAAAGGGGGAGAGCAGATGAGTTTTGGCAACAACCAGATGCTGAACTGACCTTGGGCACGAGAAGTGTTTTGAGCTCACAAATTTGTAAATGTTATTCAGAGGAGAAATGGAAAGGCAGTTTCTAGCAGAGACAGGGGACCGTGCGTGCATGCGTGCATGCGTGAGTGAGTGAGTGAGAGAGAGAGAGGTCCCATTGACCTATCACTTCAAAGTTTGTGAGGTTCCATCCCCTCATTCTTTTCCTCTCTCCTTTTGCAGCTTCTGGCACTTAGGGAATAGTCCAAAATGGCCTGTTGACATTTATGCCAGAAGACTTAATGGATCGGGGAATGCATTCCCCTGAAATGGCAGAAGGAGTGGGGCAAGTATGTGTTTGATTTTGGTTTGGTTTTGGAGACCATTGCTTTGCAGAGCTACGTGTGGGAGCCAGAGAGGAAGAGATGTGGACAGAGGTAGCAAAGGGATGAACAGGATTTAGTGTTTTCTTTGGGGAAATTGTTGACCCATAATTTCAGTTGCCATCACCTGGTTTTCTTCTTGTTGTTGTTTATACTATGGTTGTACAGTGGTACCTCATACAACAATTTTAATCCATTCCATGGGGCTCATTGTTGTACAAAACAATTGCTATACGATGCATGCATTGTATAGTGATTTTCCCTATGGGATACACCGTACAATGATTTTTTTTCGCTAAGTGGTTTTTACCATTGAAAAATTGTTGTACAATTTTTTTTCCATAGGAAAATTGTTATGCGGGACCCCACTTCCCTCCCAAACCTAATTGTTACACAATTTTGTTGTTATACGGGCAGTGGTGGGATGTCAAAAATTTTACCACCCCACCGTGACGTCATCACAGTGTGGGTGGAGTTAACGTCATGATGTCATGACATCGTGGGCAGAGCCAACATCATGAAGTTGTGGGGCAAAAGGAAAAAAAATAATTAAAAGATAAAATAAAATAAAAATAAGCACGCACACACACGCACGCACCCTCAACACACCCACCCACAACACAAACCCATAAATAAATAAAATAAATAAATAAATAATACATTAAAATACACCCAAACACCCACCCCAAACACAAATCAACTAGAGCTTTTAAACCAGAGCTTAAAGTTTATTCTGGCTAATCTTTCTCATACTAGGTCAGATGGAAGGAACTACAGAATGAACTCACCACAAGATGGCTTCATTTTGGCACTTTTCAACTTTTCAACAGTTAAAGAAGTTAGGTACTAAGTCTTTGCCTAACCAGTTCTCTAGGATAATATGCCTTAATGTAAATGTAAAACAGCTGTACCTCATTAAGGGTTCTCCAATTGGAACAGCAATTGGAACAGCACAGGTGTAGCTTATTGATGAGGTAACTCCAAGACTTTGCTTAAAAACCCCAAGCCAGGCCGCCAGGCCTTTTTAGGAACTGTGGTAGTACGTCAGTATAGGTAAAGGTATTAAATACACATTAAAATACACACAGACACACCACATCCAAAGGTGAGTCACTTACCCTGGGGAGCAGGCTATAGGGAGCTTCAGGCTAGCAGTTTCTCTTCCTCCTCCCCACTTGGGAGGACAGCAATGAGGCCGTGCATACTCGCCAAGCACTGTAGGCGTGCATGCACACCAAGTGCTTGGCGCACATGTGCAGTGGGGGAACCAGTGGAAAGGTAAGCCCCGAATGTGGTTCCCCTCAAAAGCTGCTACCGGTTCTCCAGGACACTGGGGAAAGTTACTACCGGTTCTGGCAAACTGGTGTGAAACTATTACAGCCCATCACTGTATATGGGCCGATTGTTGTATGAGGTTCCACTGTACTTATATTACTTAGTGAGATGGCCCGGTGAGTGTGGGAGAATTCATTATTATATACCATCCCTGCGGCTCTGCCATGTTTCATTCCACTAAAGTTTGGTTGTATAAATGAAGCACATATTATTTTTAAAAAGTGGCCACATCAGTCTGGCCTAACATGTTGGCAAATTTGAAAGATAAAAAAGGAAGGGATAACGGAGAAAATTGGAATACAGTAAAACCTCATATAACACTAAAACCTGGTTCCACAAGTCTTGGTGTTATATGATTTTTAGTGTTATCTCATCCTCTATGGGATCCATAGAGATACATTGTAACCACACAGGCTTTTGCGGTTGTTATCTGAAGCATCCCATAGGATCTTAATGTTATTTGATGCAATTCTTCCCCCCAGATTCCTTAATGTTATGCGATTTTAGTGTTATTTGATACTAATGTTATATGAGGTATTACTGTATATATTTTTAATGTATTCCATAACTTTACTATATTTTTAAAGGAAACTTTCAATTCTTTTTAGCATATTCTTATGATTTATAAGAAATAAAAATCACATTAAATTCTTGTACTTCTCTTGCTAAACTATATTTATTTGTTAGGTCATGTAATAACATCCACCATCTGCAGTGGTGGGATTATATAAATTTTTACCACCTACTCTGTGGGTGTTGCCAGGTGACTAGGTGGGTATGGCCAGGTGGCCATAGTTTGGGCACCCCTGGTTTAAGGAGAGAAAGTGGCAGACTAAAAATCTATCTCATCATGTTGCAAAACAGATTGCAAGGCACATTTTAATTCCACTTCTGGTGGGAGGAACCATGTGACCCGCTGAACCATGTGATTGGCCCATGGCCCAAAAAGGTTGGGCACCCCTACCTTAAACTTATCAGCATAGCAGATGTAGTGATGAACCAGGACCCAGGAGACCTGGGTTTGAATCCTTCCTTAGCCATGGAAACTCATTGAGGAGTTGGTACTGCAAAAACCACTCCTTGAATAGCTCACCTACTTTGAGTACTTCTTTAGGGTTGTTATAAGTTGGTTTGGACTTGACAGCATATCATATACAAAAGATTGCCAAAGGCCACTACACATTTGAAGAAAATGTGTTAATATAACCCTATGCCAAAATGCAGAGTAGTGCCCCCTTTAATTGTTCAGCCTTCGGTGCAGCATGGCCACGTGCACTTAAGAGAGCTTTTCCCAAGGGAAGACAGAAGAATATGACCAGGGCCTGCCCTGCTGTTAGGTGCAGACCCAGAGGCTTGAGGGTAGCAAATGTTCATGTTTTTAATTTTACTGCCAGGGATGAGGAAAGGTATCTATGGGATTTTCTACCTAATACAGTAATACCTCGGATAATGCTAAGACTTGGTTCCACAAGTCTTGGTGTTATCCGATTTTTAGTGTTATCCGATCCATGTTAAAATCCTATGGGATGGATCGGATAACGTTAAAGCTCCATAGAGATACATTGTAACTGCACAGGCTTTAGCGGTTGTTATCCGATCCATCCCATAGGACCTTAACGTTATTCGATCCAATTCTCCTCCCCAGATTACTTAATGTTATGTGATTTTAATGTTATCTGAGGTAAACGTTATCCGAGGTATTACTATATAGGACAAAATAAATTCCTGACACAGTGTCTCCCACCATGACAAGATTCTGGCTGGAGTGGACCATCTGGAAGTCACTCAATAGACTTCAAAGCAATGAAGTGTTGCCAAGCAGTGGCGAAGCAGTATTATGTTGGGCAGTTGGGGTTTGAAAAAGAAATACTTGCACCAAAAGTAAGAGAGAGAAAAAGAAGCTTTATTCTTCATATGTATATGGATTCTCTGCCTTTCAGCAAAGAGCAAGGAGTGAACAGACAAAAGCTTTTTATAAAGGAGGCTGAGACAGACAGCAGACATCCAAATACACAAAATTCACAATAGATCAGAACTGGTCAGACCAGGTCCTCTTGTCCTTTTCTTTCCAAGTCAGTTCTTTTGCATGTTTCCTGGCAGTTACACAGAGGCATGGGGACTTTTTATCCTTTGAGTCACTTAAAGTTCAAAATAGCTTTTCTTCAGCTACAGAAGGAAGATCATAGGATAATCAGGTAAAATGGGGCTAAGTAGAAACAGGACAGGTTTTCTGGGAAAATTCAATCATCACAGCATTTATGCGCACATAGTTTACAGCCTATTATGTGTACCAAAGAAGATCTAGTAAAATGGCCAAGATAATGGTATTAAAGTAGCCCACTTCTGATCAGAAACAGTCTACTTATTTTAACATTTTAGTTTGTTCGGATTCCCCCCCCATATATATCTAGTTTCCTATATACTGTATATCTAAAAGAAGGGGCGACCAAAAATGAGTTGGCTAGATGGTATTGTAGATGTAATGGGCACAGAGCTGGATGGGTTAAGGAAGATGGTGGAGGACAGGGGTGCCTGGAGGGCAATGGTCCATGGGGTCACAAAGGGTCAGAATCGACTGTGTGACTGAACAACAAAATCTAGTTTTAGATTGTGAGATGCTCTAATAAAAAAAGAAAAAAGGAAAGACTGCAATTTAGCTAAGCTATTTATGCAATTTCCATAGCTTGTGCAAAAGCATTCATGCAAATATAAATGCTAACTTTAAGACTGACAGGAGGTATATAATCATCTCATAGGGAAGAACAATTTTGCTTTTTCTTATTCTTGTTTGGAGAGTAAAACAAAGGAGGATTTACATCCATGTGTGTTAAGGAAAAGAAGCTTCTCAAGGAAAATCAGATATGCTTTGATTTGGATTCCTCCACTGAGCAAGAGATTGGACTTGATGGCCTTACAGAACCCCTTCCAATTTCATTATTCAATGAATCTCTTATTCTAAATGTTTCAATAAAACAAAGACTCAAACCCTGATTATTCAGAATGAAGCACTTTTAGCCCTGGACATAGATGGGCAGATCTGCCAACTTCCATTCCCGATATATTTGAATATTTTAAATTTCAGGTTCTTTCCATTCCAAATGTTACCTAAAATTTTGAATAAAGCATTATAATTAATCAAAACGTTTATTAAACGCCACATATCACAACACACACACATGGAAAATAAGGTAGAAGCCAAAAGTTAAATCATACGATTGGAATGCTCTCAAGGAGGAAGGGGGATTACCCAATAGTCAATAGACTCTGGCAAGGAATGTAAAAAAATAAGGTCCATTGTGTACTGGGTCAAAGGGTGTGACTGATAAGCAGAAATTCCTTCACAAAGGAAGCTGAATGACTCATTCCTCTGGTTTGATCAAAGTTCAATTCAACATTTTTTTTTGAACACTGACCCAAGCACAATCATAGCTTAAAGAGGGGAACTACCCCAAAGTTGATCAGGAAAAAGGGGGGGAAGCAAGCGAAGTAAAATGACAAGCACAGGGACAAGCGGACATCCCGTCTCCCACGTACACAACCAGAGGATTAAAAGGGAAAAACAAGGTGACCTCTCTCCTCAAAGGTCTCCCATTAACTAAATGATTAAGGCATATTGATTCTAACATCTCTCTTTGTTTCTTTGCTTACACGCTAGACGCTAAATCAATTGCGTCCGGAGGCTCCATTCATGCCGGAATCCACTGTTTTCCCGCCGCTACATGCAATTGGTTACCTGTTCTGCTTGCCCGTCTCCCATTGGAGGAGACGCGCTGCTGATCCCGCCTCTTGCCCCTTTGACTCAGCCAGCAGAAGATACATTGTTTCCCTTGTAAATAGCTGTGAAACCACAGGAATTTTTACGACTTCTGACCTCAGAGCTGCCTTTGTTTTATGTTTGCATGTAATTAAAATATGTTAATTGCCTTTCCTCTTTCCCAGTTGCAATCCCCTCTCCCTTGTCACCTAGAAGCTAGTCTAGAAAGCAGATATAAGCCCTTAGAGGTGGGTGGGGGTTATCTTCTGTTCACCAAATTTTGTGAGCAGGGATCACGAGGGGGGCCTTTTCCTCAGAACGGTTGCGGGAAGGTTAGCTATTTAGAATTATAGGTCTGGCCAGACTATATGCCTGAGTAGGCTTCCCTTTGCTTTTGCTCCCAATAAACCATATTTTGTTCTGACTGAAAAACCTGCCTCATTGTAAGTTCTTGGGTCTTTCTAGTACCTCTGCCAGAGAGTGAATCCAATCACCCAGAATTGGGTGACACAAATATAGCTAAAAAGGCAAGTTTTAACATATTCTTCTTTTACAAAATAAACTGAAACACAATTCCCATCCATCCCTTCATAGGGGTGGTAAAATAATTGATATTAACAGTCTGTAATTATAAAGTCAATGGAGCTATGATAGGACTACTCTTTTCTCCTTCCATCTTCCACAAACTCAGCATGAGGTCCTGCAGAATGTGCTGTTGCATTACAGTTCTTATTCCTCCAGATCAGGGGTCAGCAAACTTGGTTCTCCAAATGTTCTTGGACAACCATTCCCAGAAGCCCTGCTCAGCAGGTGTACTGACTTTGGTTACTGGTAATTGAAGTCCAAGAACATCTGGAGAGCCAAGTTTGCTTACCCCTGCTCCAGACCTTTGTCTAGGCTCTCTGTGGCTGATGGGAGTTGGAGTCCTTCCTATAACATCTGAATAGCTACAGCTATGCTCATTATTGCACTGGCATGTATTGTGAGTTCAAGTGCTCTCTCTGAGGTGTCACCCACAAGAGCCCAGGCACCAAGAAAAGATCTCTTACCGGAAAAAGAAAGCAGAAGATGCCAATGGCTATATTTAGAAAAATCCCAGCTTTGTTTTGGCAGATGAATGAGAACAAAGGTTTTGCCAGAGGTTGAAAAGGTCACAGGGAGTTCTGAAAGGACCATGAGCTTTGGATGAACTCCAAGGAACCTCCCAAGAAGCAAAGACCTTCTTTGAATGTATGCTGTAGGTGAAAGAACTTTAATCAAATAAGCAATGGCAATGTGAGGCAGCTCTTTGTGAGTTGTCAGAGCTTCCCGTGGATTCACCACCTCAGCAGGATTGTCATCTCTGCCATGCCTTAAAATAGATCTTTCTGCTTTGTATGGAGACCCTGATAATTGGGACAAGGAGGAGGCTGAACTCTGCAATCACAGAGAAAGATCACATCAGCAGGAAGCAGGAGAGTCAAGGCACTAAGGAAAAAGACACTAATAAATCAAGTTACAAGTCTACAGGTACCTCAATAAAAATCAACCGTGCATTGACACTATCCACATTGGGATCCCCAATTAAATGGCTGTTTAAATTAACCAAAGAGAGGACAAAGTGGCTTTTTAATTGATTTGACCTATATAAAATGTTCTTTCCCTTGCTTTCTGTGATAACTTTCATCTGAATGCCCCCCACCCAAAAAAGCTCCTCTAAGTCATGCTGTTTCTTTGAAGAAGAAAGAGCTTATGGGACGTCTGCATTGAACTTCCATGATACATTTGAGCCAGTGACAAATTACTGCTAGGGTGTGCATCATTCGAAACAACCAGTATTGTGTAGCATTTAAAAGAGCTGGACTAAGAACAAGGAGATCTCGAATCTAGATTCTACAATGTCATGAAGCTCACTGAGTTACCTTCAGCCAGCAATTCTGTCTCAGCCTGACCAATCTCACAGAGTTGTTGTGAGGAGACAATGGGAAGGAGGAGAACATGCGGATTACTTGAAGGTCACTGGAAGAAGAAAGATGTGGCAACCAATATAAGACAAACAAGACAAGAAAAAGATGCCTGGGGCACCAAACTCTTGTGCCTGCATGTTACAGAACAGGACTCTGTTTCTTACTAGGCATGGAGGGCAAATGTAGCACCCTAAATCCTGCAGGTAGCAACAGCCCCAAATATCTTTTGTTCTGCTATTAGCAGATAACTCACCAAAAGTTAGCTTCATTTTGGCAGTTTCACATCTGGCCAAGACACAGAAGAAGAAGAAGTGAGGGTACACACAAAGAGCCTCCTCGAAGATTGTGGTATTTTTTAACCACAATCAGGTATACCCCGGGCAATGACCACCTTGTACTGGCTAATCTTTCTCACATTCTGGAATGAATTCACCAAAAATTGGGTTCATTTTGACAGTTTCACATCTGGCCTAAACATGGAAGAAGAAGAACAGATAGTGTCTAGATGAACGTTCAGTTTCTTTTCTTATATTCTTTTTGGCAAAGGAAGCCACCCCAAAATCCTCAGTGCAAGAAAAAGAAAAGAAAAGCCATATGTGGAGACCTCCAAGAACAGAATCAGATCTTTAATCCCCCTCAATGTTTTAAAAATGATCTTCTTCTTTACTTCTTTTACCTATTCAGGTGTCAAGACATGACCTCTCAAATAGCTGTGCGCAGATTTGTGTTTGTGGGTTGCAACTCCTAGCATTCTATTTGTAAGCCGCCCTGAATCGTTACAGCGAGTGGGCAGCAATATTCATTTGAACTAATAAATAAATAAATAAATTATTCCTGGGAATTCTTGGGAGAATTCTGGGAGTTGCAGTTCTATTCTAGGAGCTGCTGTCTGGGGAATTCTGGGAGTTCCAGTCCAAAAATAGGATCCTCACACCTCTACTCACAGGTGGCCTAGGAGGTTATAAAAATGACCAAGAGGACAGTACACTTCCCAACCATGTTACAGATATTTCTAAGAGAAAATGTGAAAGGTTCTCTCCCCTCAACTCAGAAGTAACTTTGCCATGGCCAATGACCAGTGCAATAAACTATATTCTAATCATGGTGATGGTCTTCCTGTTCTTAACTCCTCAGAACAGTTCTTCCGAAAACATGCCACACTGGTCTCTCAGGTTCCTCAGTCATGAAGTCCATCTACATCCAGTGCTTCTCTTCTCAAGGATCTTTCCTTGCAGAGTGAGTTTGAGTATTCTATACTTTACATTGTTCCTCATGATATGGCCAAGGTATTGGAGCTTTCTTTGCTTAATGGTCTTAAAAAGTTCTTGTTCTTTATCTATTCGATGTCACATGGTCAATCCATGATATCCTTAGCAGCAGTCTGTAGATCCACATTTCAAAAGCTTTGAGCCTCTTCCCTGACGCTTTAGTCAAGGTCTAAGCTTCAACTCCATATAGCAACACTGGGAATACGTAACATCTCACTATTCCAATCTTTGTAGCAAGAATTAGATCTCTACCGCATAACAAATGTTGCATTTTTATGAAGGTAGATCTTGCTTTTTCTATTTTTATGAAGGTGGATCTTGCTTTTTCTATTAATATTTTAATCTCTACCTTGTATTTTAATCTCTACCTCAGGATCCCAGTTGTCATATAACACAATCCCAAATAGACACTTTTATCAACTCTTTCGATTGCCATTAGCTTGCCTTGAGTTGGTGTTTGGCTTATAACCAGCTATTTCATCTTCTTGATGTTGAGATCTAAACCATATTCTGCACTTAAACAGTATAAAATAATTCAACAGAATCAAATCCAAATCCACAATCAAATAGATCAAAAACCAGCCCATAGTGACACTTTAATGGCAATATGGGGTGAGGGACATAGGGATCGAAAAAAGGATGAACTTATTCCACTTATATTTATTGTCTTTTTGGAAATTAACCATCTTGTTCTGAAAGTAATATGCAGAACAGAAACAATCCTAGGTAAAAAAACTGCAAAATTTCAAGAAGGTAAATTTTTGGGGAGAATTTTTTTAAAGAAATGTGGGAAATTGCATTGAATTATAAACTTACCTGGGAACTTAACCAGAAGAAGGGAATAATTAAAGAAAATAAATTTTGGAATACAGTATATGGAAGTCATTTTTTGTGTATACATTGATGGAGGGTAAAGGGGGGAGACCAGCACCAGGTCAACTGAGTATTTGGAAACAGTAAGAGTTAGTTATGGAAAAACACAATCTCTGAGGCATTGTAAATATCAATGGGATGGTTGGGTTTTTTTCAAAAGGTTTTTTTTGTTGTTCCTTATTTAATATTACTGTGATATATAATGTGAACGTTACTACATTATTTGAGTGTTAGGAATATATATATATATTGTATTTTTTCTTGTATGTATTGCATTATATTCTGTATCATATTGAAATGTATTGTTGTTTATTTTTTTCTTGTTATTTTTTTAAATTAATAAAAAATATTTACCAAAAAAAAGAGCATCGAATTTTCTTCCTATTGCCTTGATCCATGGGAGCCTGTTAGTCTATTTGTTTGTTGTAAGGCAGGAGTTCTCAACCTTTTTAAGCCAGGGGCCGGGTCACGCTCCCTTAGACAGATTCAAGGGCAGGATGGCCATTTCCCCTTTCCTCATAGAGCTTCCCCAGGCAAGAAAATAAAAAGTTTTAAAAGACCTGGTACAGGAGCTGTAGAGAATGAATTCTTTAAAATGACTTCATTTGTTTTCCATTGTTAGTTTAAAAGCAGAAATCCAAGTTTTTTAGGCTAACCAGCCCTTTGAAATCAAAGACCCAATGGTCTTAGCCAATAAGCCTTGCCCCAATTTCTTTGGATAAAGATTGAGACAAGCACAATCAGTTACAACAGAAGCTTATTTATTGAAATAAAGTTCAATACATGAAGCCTGTATCAGCAATCTTCCCTAAAGCAGAAAAATGTTGGCTGGCAAACAAGGCAGATACAGTATTTATATCAGTGGTGGGATGTCAAATTTTTTACTACCACACCGTAGCCAGAGCCTAATTTGTGGGTGGAGCCAATGATGTGGGCAGGACCATGTGACCTGGTGGGCAAGGCCAAAGGTGGTCATGTACACATAAAAATGCAAATTACATAGACATAAAAATACATAAAAATACATGTAAATACACATTAAAATAAATACACATTAAATAGACATAAAAACACATAAAAATACATGTAAATACACATTAAAATAAATACACATTAAATAGACATAAAAACACATAAAAACACAAATTAAATACACATAAAACACATAAAAATACACATTAAAAATAAATACATATTAAATACACATTAAAATACACACCCACACCTCACACTTACCCTGAGGAGCAGGCTATAGGGAGCTTCAGGCTAGCAGCTTCTCTTCCTTCTCCCCACTTGGGAAGACAGCAAGGAGGCAGCACATGCGCACCAAGTACTTTGGGCACGCGTGCACACCAAGCGCTTGGCATGCATGCGCAGTGCGGTAACTGGCGAAAAGGTCAGCCCCTGAGGTGGTTCCCTCCAAAATATAGCGGCCAACCGTCACGGATTCTCCGGGACAGTCCCGATTTGAGAGGGGGAATCCCGAGTTACCATTTTTAGGAAAATGGTCACGGAATTCCCCCATGACGTCCCGGCTGTCCCGATTTCTCTTAGGCAGCAGGCATTTAAAAAAAAAAAGGAGCAAAAAATGGCTCCAAAAATTCAGCGATGTGATTGGCTCTCTATGTCAGCTGACATAGAGAGCCAATCACATCGCTGAATAGGGGAAACACCTATTCAGCGATGTGATTGGATCTCTATGTCAGCTGACATAGAGAGCCAATCACATCGCTGAATAGGGGAAACACCTATTCAGCGATGTGATTGGATCTCTATGTCAGCTGACATAGAGAGCCAATCAAATCGCTGAATTTTTCCCCCTTCCCTACCGGAATTTTAAAAAAAGCCTCTTTAGTCTCATCAGCTGTTAGTCGGGAGAGAAAATAAGCAGAGCTTCAAGGTAAGCAGAGTTGGGGGGTGTATTCTCTGTGTCCGAGCAGGCTGCCTGCTTATTTTCGGGGGGTGGCTTATATTTCTATATACTGAGTATATAGAAATATAAGCCACCCCCCGAAAATAAGCCATAAGGCCATTTTTGGCCATTTTGGGGGGGAAAAAAGAATATAAGCCATGCCATGGCTTATATTCTTTTTTCCCCCCCAAAATGGCCAAAAATGGCCTGATGGCTTATTTTCGGGGGGTGGCTTATATTTTTAGAGCCCCCCGAAAATCGGCACATGGCTTATTTTCCAATAAACTGTGCATGCGCAGAAACTCAATCTGATGCATGCACAATGCATCAGATTGAGTTTCTGCGCATGCACAGTTTATTGGAGCCATTTTTTGCTCCTTTATTTTTTGGCCCCGCCCATGACGTCGTGACGTTGGCCCCGCCCATGACGTCATGACGTTGGCCCCGCCCCACTATCCCGGATTCAGTTTTGTAAGGTGTTGGACGCCTTACTCCAAAAGCCACTGCCGGTTCTCCGGGAGACTGGGGAAAGTTACTACTGGTTCTGGCGAACTGGTGCAAACCTGTAACATCACTGATTTATATATTCTTAAAATGGTACATGTGGTAATTTACACACATGTAACATGGTGCTTGAGAGGTGTGGCAATGGATTGGCCTTTGCCTGAAATGTGCAGAAATGCAGGGCTGTAGCCAGGATTCTAGATGGAGTTTGTGTGTATGAAAATTTGTCAGGAGGGGCAAAAAAATCAGAAGGGGCAACAATGTCACACTCACATATATAACATTAGCACCACGGGGTGGGGTGGGGGGGCTGACTGTTATCTCACGAGGGTTTTCGGGGACGCCCCCTGGCTAAGCCCTTCGGAAATGGATTGAGCTTTGTCTTTGGAGATCTACAAAACAATAAGGGGCAATGGAACTTAGTATGGACTACGATAGATGTGAGATTGGCTTGAGGAATAATGATTATTATGTATAAACACAGATTTGTAGTTTCGGGTTGCCCTGGGCAGGACTGGGCAGGAAGACAATGTGTGAACCCCTGACCAATATTTACTGTGTAATTGTTTCCTTAAAATCCACTCTGGGAACTGAGGGAATTGGCCAAGGCTTCATTAGTGTTCATAATCTGCAGCAAGAAATGGCTGACATGACCGGGAGTAAACCCTGGTAGTGCTGCTGATTGAGAGTGGAAGTGTTCAATTGGGCTTGTGTAAACAGCGCCACCAGAGGGAGATGCAACGTTTCATGTTTAAGCCACATGAAAGGGCTTTGTGTTAGTCTTGGCTGCTAGCCTAAAAATCAATTTATGCCTTTCATAGTGCTCCCAGTGGTGAGAGTTAGGCATTAACTGGGAAGTGCTGAAAGCAGAGAGTTGAGTTCTCCTCCTCTCCCTTGCCAGGATTCTTGATTGGGAGGGGCGGATATTTTTTCAGGAGGGGCAACAATGTCACACACACACACACACACACACACACACATATAACCTTGGCATCCCAGGGTGGGTTTGGGGGCAGGCTGTTAGCTCAGGGGGGCTGATCCCCCCCTGGCCACCCCCCCTGGCTATGGTCCTGCCCCCTTGCCTTGTTTTACAGGCACAATCAAGTGGGATGTTTCTTTAATTCGTTTTTAAAATTTCCTCCTTACTTTATTAGGGTTAAAATTCATTTATTTTACTTGCAGTATCAAAGTCACAGAAGGTGTTAGAAGATCAGCGTTCATGATGAACAGGGACCATTCAGTGGCAGAGACAGAAGCAGCAGAACATTTACTGTTTTCCAAAGCAGCACCCAGTATCACATCCTCTCAGCCCAGCTTCTCCAGACTCAGCCTAGATAGAAATACAGTACATATACCCTCAGAAACACGCTGTTCACCTCATGTGCTCGCCCCTCCAAATAAAGTGAATTTTTGGGAGCACTCAAGCTTTCAGATTCAGACTGTGTACACTTTGGACATCTCGTGAATATGTCCTGATTAACTTGATCATCCAAATCTGCTGCAAATACTGTTTGTCTGTATATATAAGCCTTTCAGTTTTCAGCCTAGTTAGACTGACTTGCCTGTCCTTTAGTAGAGATATTGTAACTGACATTCTTAGTTTCTCAAGATAAAGAAAAACCAACCAGCACATACTTACTTGGACTTGGTCCACGAAAGCTAACATTAAAATACCAGAGTTAGTCTTTAAGGTGCCACAGCATTTTTTCTTTTTTGTTTTGTTTTGTTTTGTTTTGTTTACTCTCTGTTTATGCTTGCACAGACTAACACAGCTAAAGGTAAAGGTAAAGGTTTCCCTTGATCAAAAGCCAGTCGTATCCGACTCTAGGGGTCAGTGCTCATCTCTGTTTCTAAGCCGAAGAGCCAGCACTGTCTGCTTCTGCAGATGTTTCCATGGTCATGTGGCAGGCATGACTAGACACCAGAGCGCATGGAACGCTGTTACCTTCCCACCGAATTGGTCCCTATTTATCTACTTGCAATTTCTTGCTTTCAAACTGCTACTTCAAAATTTAATTTTACACAAATCTGGAATTTTGTTTTGCATGGCTTTGCAGCTAAATTATAAAAATAGCCACTTATAACAGAAAGGCTAGGTATAAAAATAAAAGGTTCCATTATACTGATGAAATACAGTTGTACAGTAATACCTCGGATAACGCTTACCTTGGATAACGCTAACATCGCATAACATTAAGTAATCTGGGGAGGACAATTGGATCGAATAACGTTAAGGTCCTATGGGATGTATAACAACCGCTAAAGCTTGTGCGGTTACAATGTATCTCTATGGAGCTTTAACGTTATCCGATCCATCCCATAGGATTTTAACATGCATCGGATAACACTAAAAATCGGATAACACCAAGACTTGTGGAACCAAGTCTTAGCGTTACCGAGGTATTACTGTACCTCGCTTAAAGAGCATAATGCGTTCCACAGGATTGCTCTTTAAGCGAAACACCATTGTAAATGACCAATGGGGACGGGATTGTGAATTTGTTATTTGTTAAGCGAGTTTTTGGTTGGTTTTATTTGTTAAGCGAAATGAACATTGAGAGAAAATTCTGCTCTTTAAGCAAGTTACTCTTTAAGCAAGGCACTCTTTATGCGAGGTTTGACTGTACACCAAACTGCAAACATCACGATCCCTGACCATTAATGTTCAAGCAGACAAAACCTAGCCGTCTTTCTCAGCCCCTACGCAGTAAACAGTACCACATGAGAAAGCCCAAGAGGCGTTTAGGTTTCATGTTGCCTCATTAGTTAGTTGATTTTGGCAGATCTGCAAACGAAGGGAATGAATCCTTTTGCTGCTATGAAATAAAAGAGCACGAGCAAGTCTCCAAAGAAGAGCCATGGAAATACTTTTGGACAGGACTGCCCTACCATTAAGCAGAGTCAGATGGCTGCTGTGGAAAGCAAGTATTGAGTGTCATGAAAAGGTAGCAAATTGCAAGTAATTTAATGTACCATATTATTATTGCATTTTTTTATTGTAGAGGATTGGGAAAGAGGTTTTAAGCTTTGTGTGCCAAAGTGACATGACTGACCTCAGATACTGAGGTAGGTGTGGACCTCAGGCTAGCAAGTGCCTTGGGCTACCTCTCCTCTTAGCCTAATAGTCTTTGAGAGGATGTTTCCCCTTTTGATGCACACAGACTGAAGGTCTGCTTATGAAACTAAGGGGAATTTGAAATGCTTTTGTTGTGTATGCCATGAAATGAGGCCTCAGCTGTTCTGAAAGGGGGGGGGGGGAATGCCTGCTGCTTGTCCAAGATCTTAGGTTCATTTCATGTAGTATTTTGGATTTTGGCATTCAGCTGCAGCAGAGTCATTCTAGCTCTCACCAGGTGGAAACAAGGCTTCTCTTTCACTGAAAAGTATGTGGTAGCCTGGTTTGATGCTTTTTGTGTTATTGTCTGCCACGTAAAGCCATTGACACTCCTTTCAGTCAAAAAATTATGTTGCTTGCTTCAAATCTGCCTTATTGATTTCCTATCTTTTAAGAAAATTGCAGAATTTTCTTATGAGATCTCTCTGCAGACCCCTAATCTCACCCATTTGTGGAAGCCATTGAAGCCCCACCCACCGACAAAACCCTTGCTCTTTACTGTATATACTCAAGTATAAGTCGGGTTTTTTAGCCCCTAAAATGAGGCCCAAAACTGAGACTCAACTTATACTCGGGTCAACATAAACACTCAAAAACATACCCACACAAGTGTCTAAATTAATTAATTTTACCACACTTTCATATATTTTAATTATTGAAACTCACTAACAGCTGCTGCATTTCCACCCCCGACTTATACTAGGGTCAATCTATTTTCTTAGTCTTAGAGGTCCAAATTAGGTACCTTGACTTATATTCAGGATGATTTATAGTCGAGTAGATACGGTATTTCATGCTTCAACCAGTGATGGGATGTAACAGGTTCTCACCAGTTAGCCAGAAATGGTAGTAACTTTTCCCAGTGTCCTGGAGAACCGGTAGCAGCTTTTGGGAGGAACCACCTTCAGGGCTTACCTTTTCACTGGTTCCCCCACTGTGCATGTGTGCCAAGCACTTGGTGTGCATGCATGCCTACAGTGATTGGTGCATATCCACGGCCTCCTTGCTGTCCTCCTTGCTGTCCTTGTGTTGTGGGTAGGTGGGAGGGTGCGTGCTTATTTTTATTTTATTCTATTATTATTATTTTTCTTTGGCTCTGCCCACAATGTCATGACATCATGATGTTAGCTCCACCCACACTGTGATGAAATCACGGTGGGGTAGTAAAATTTTTGACATCCCACCACTGGCTTCAACCCACAGTGCTATCCCTTCTCAGCTTCTTTATCCCATTGCAAAAGCTATTTCATACAATGTACTTTGCAATGAAAGAGGATATCTTTGGTAGAAGGAGCCACATCTAATGAACCTCCAACAAAGAATGAACTAATCCTCCAAAATTTCTAATGTTTGTTAAAGATGTGATTTATACATTGCTGTTTTATATCATTTATCATGGCCAGTATCCTGTTTGTGAGCTCATGTAAGTGTGATCACAAAACCAGTTGCAAGAAAAATCTTGCAGGCAGTGCAAGACCTGGCATGGACTGTAGAACCAGCTGGAGCAGAGGGATTGCTTTCCATAATCATGCAATGCAACAGGATTCTGGTCTCTCAATTGAATTTTATTGCAATGTTTATTTATTTATTTATTTATTTATTTATTTAAATTTGTTTATTGCCCTCCTCCCAAAGGGACCCAGGGCGATTCCCAACACAATCAGCAATGTTAGTATTTTGCTAATTTTATTTTAACTATAGCGGTACAACCAATTTAGTTAAATCCCAAATTAAAAAGAATGATCAGTGCTGACCTGAGTGATCAGCATGGCAATTGGGACAGATAGGCTAGAATCCTATTACTCGGCATTGTAAGTCACCCTAAAGTAGACCTACGGAATCAAAGCCAATTTGGTAAGCCAACTCCTCCCTTTGTTCCACTATTCAAAAGATTACATGAAAGTAAGTTACAGCTAGAGTTGTGGTCTAGTTTTTAGTTGCCTTGGTGAATGACCAGTGCTAGGGACTGAACATGAGGCATGTGTCCCTGTAGGTTTTGCTGATCCTCTCAGTGGCCTTCAGTACCATCAATCATGGTATTCTTCTGCGTTGTCTCTCTAGGATGGGACTACTAGGAGCACTGCTTTATAGTGCAGTGATACCGAACCTTTTAGAGACTGAGTGTCCAAACAGAGGGGTGGGGTGAACTCTGTGCTGGGGGGGAGAGAGGAAGTGCTCCCATTGGGCTGCTGGGCAGAGGGGCAGGGTGAATTCTGTGCTGGGGCAACAGCGCACATGCCCACAGAGAGGGCTCTGAGTGCCCCCTCTGGCATGTATGCCACAGGTTCGCCACCACTGTTATAGTGTGTCAAGAGTTTCCTGTACAGGTGAACTTAGAAGGTGGTACAGTGGGACTTTCATTCAACACCTTGCTTGTTGGCTTGTGTCATCCTTCAGGATCCTGTTTTGTCCCCCATGCTATTTATTATCTACATGAAACTGTTGGGAGAGGTTGTCTGGAGCTTTGGAGCACAGTGTCATTGGTATTCTGATGGCACCTGACTCTATCTCTCGTCTCAATCCAATTCCAAGGAAGCTGTCCAGGCTGGCTTTTCTTCCATGAGGCACAGTGGAAACTGCCAACTACTGCCTCCATAGCCATAACTGAGCTATCCAACCATTTACTTTCATCTTTGTGGTTGTAAAAATAACACCATACAAGAAGGACACTAGTGTGGGGAGAGATTGTAAGAGAGGAGGTAGATTTTGTTTCTTGATAGCTCTAAGGAGGGATATAAAGGTAAAGGTAAAAGTTTCTCTTGCTTGAAAGCCAGTTGTATCTGACTCTAAGGTTCAGTGCTCATCTCTGTTTCAAAGCCAAAGAGCCAGTGCTATCTGTTTCTGCAGATGTTTCCATGGTCATGTGGCAGGCATGACTAGACACTGGAGTGCACGGAGCACTGTTACCTTCCCACAGAAGTGGTCCCTATTTATCTACATACAATTTCTTCCTTTCGAACTGCTAGGTTGGCAGGAGCTGGGACAAAGACGGGAGCTCATTCCTTCCTGCAGCACTTGGGAATCGAACTGCTGACCTTCTGCCTCCCAGTCAGCATCTTAGCCACTTGAGTCACTGCAGTTCCTCAAGGAGGGATATATCATTTCTTTCTTCTTCTTCTCTCTCTCTTTTTTTTTGCTAGTTTCCATTAGCAGAAAAAGGAATTTTTAAAGAATATTGCTTATGTATGTGGCCATTTTATATTTACTGTAGCCTGTGCTGCTTAACCCCCCCTTTCAGCCATACCCAAATATATATCCTCTTTTCCTAAACCTTTCTCAATCTAATTCTGTTATTCCGTCTTCTTTATATTTCCCCTTTTTAAGGAAATGTGTGGGTGTGTTAGCCTCTGTGATGTTTTAATAGTAATTTTGTTAAGCCATGAAACTTGCTTTATCTCCTTCTTCACTCTTATGGACCTATTTTTTAGGTTACATTATACTTTTATTTCAGTCTGCTGAGAAGACAGCATACATATGAGCAAATTTTATATTAAAGTAGACTTTAAACATGGGTAATGCGCGCGCGCACACACACACAAAGTGGATCTAAATGTCTGAAATTTGGCAAGGTTAATCCCATTGAAGGGATTACCATGTTTCAAAACCTCATGCAGTTCTTTGAAAAAAGCAAAAATACCAAGCCTTATAGCTAAATTTAAGGCAAATGTTAAAAGGTGGCCAGTATAGATTTTCTCACATATATCTGTCTGAAAGCCAGTTTGTTCTCCTTTGGGAGGTGTTTGCTAGCTCCAAATTTCATACATATCTATGAAAAGGTGGGATAGCTTTTTTGTTTGTTTGTTTCTCAGTGCAAGTCAGTAAGAGAGCTAAGGGTTTATATATCTTAATTCTGATTTGAATTTTCATTAAATCAAATAGAAAATGTCAAAATCAGCCCAAATCTGAATGGCCACGTCAGATTCCAAATCAGCTTGCAGGTGTCTCACACAGCCTTAATTTTTATGTGTATTAGCTGTGGGTTTTCAGATGAAAACCTGTGGGTTTTCAGATGACATCAGATTTTGTCAATTTGGCTAAAGTATGCTGTATTTCTGAAGACAAAAATAAATGCGTGCATACTGTACAAGCATACTATGAACTCAATACACAGAAAAGGCAAGTTGGCAGGAGATTGTGGACAAAGTTTACTTCCTGCCCTATATGTATTCATTAAGTCACAGATCCCTAATCTAGAGTCCTCTGATATTATTTGACTCCAACTCCTAGAAGTCTTATCCAGGACAATGTTGGGGAACCTGGCTGTTGTAGTTCAACAAATCATGGATACCTAAGGTTGGTATCTAAGATACCATTGCACTAGACCATCTCTACTGTTTGTAAGAGATTAGAGTTTGGCTGCTTTCACATTGTCTATGTGACTACAGTTTGTACAGCACCCAACATGGTGTAATATATGGTAATGTATGGTTGTGAGAGCTGGACCATTAGGAAAGCTGAGCACAGAAGAATAGATGCCTTTGAGATGTGGTGTTGGAGGAGAGTTTTGAGAGTCCCCTGGACAGCAAGGAGAACAAATAGGTCAATCTTAGAAGAAATCAACCCCGACTGCTCCTTAGAAGCTCAAATACTAAAGATGAAGCTAAAGTACTTTGGACATCAAATGAGAAGAGAGGATTCACTTGAGAAAGCCTTGATGCTAAGAAAGATGGAGGGAAAAAGAAGAAAGGGGTGGTCAAAAATGAGATGGCTAGATGGTATTGAAGACGCAATGGGCACAGAGCTGGGCGGGTTGAGGGGGATGGTGGAGGACAGAGGTGCCTGGAGGGCAATGGTCCATGGGGTCACAAAGGGTCAGAATTGACTGTGCAACTGAACAGCATCAGCAACAGCAACAGCAACAGCAACAGCAACAGCAACAGCAACAGCAACAACATGACGTACCGGATAGACTAACAGGCTAGTGCTCAGGAGACCTGGGTTTAATTCCACTGTTGTGGAAACTCACAGGGAAGGGATGGAGTAGGTGGAACTACTAAATACTTTGCTTACCTTGAAAACCCCTATTAGGATTCCTGTAAGTCAGTTCTGACTTGATAGCACATAAGACAGGGATTCTCAACCTGTGGCCCATGGGCCAAATACGGCCTGCAGTGCCATTTCATTGGGGGGGGGCATTGCCTCCACCACACCCAGAAGTGCCATGTGGTGGAGGAAGGGCAAAATGGCCGTCCAGCCCCCGAAGCTGTCTGAGGGAGCGTGACCCAGCCCCAGCTTTTAAACACCGAGAACTCCTGGCATAAAAGAACCAACAGTTTGTACCCAGTTCTGAACTGTGCAAATGGTTGCATCATTCCTGAATGAGTGTAGGTCATGGGCAGTGACACAGTGTGGTGAGTTAATCTTGCCATGGGGCCTGCAATGACCAACCATTATCCCTTTTTCTTCAATCTGAACAGGGCCTCGGCTTTTAATAAATGAGGCCTCAATAGGGGTGGGTGGGTGGGGGGAACAGTACTGCCCTACAGTCTGTCCCCCTCTTTCCATAGCGTGAGAATGACTAGTGGAGACGCATCAGACCCTGTGGCAAATACAACATTTCCTTCTAATCTCCTGTCAAGAATTGTGGGCCTTCACTTATGGGGCATGCATTGATACTTGTCCTATTCATGACCCTCCCCACATCTCTCTAAAATGTTAGAAAAGTTGTGATGGGACATTTTAACTACTAATCCCAGATTTTCTCAAGCATCATAGCTCAAGCCCTCCTAGCTGTGACAGAGGAAGCTAACTTACATTGTCTGATCACTGCTCCATTTAGCTCAATAACATCTACACTGCTGGGTGACAGCTCTCCATAGAATAAGAAGGGGGGGGAGATGTGAGAAACTAAATCAATATGCTACAGAGCTACCTGATTCTTCCTGATTAACTAGTGGGATTGGGATGAGCTGTCATCCAGCATTTTTTCGCCTACAAGAAGGGTGGACAATGTGTGGCCTGTATGCCACATTGCTTCCCCAACTTCAGAAGCTTCACTACCACCACCACCCTAAAGGGAAAGGTTGCCCATGCTGAAAAGCCAGTTGTATCCCACTCTAGGATTCAGTGCTCATCTCTGTTTACAGCTAAAGAGCCAGCACTGTCTGCGTCTACAGGCATTTCCGTGGACATGTGGCAGGCATGACTAGACACCAGAGTGTACAGAACACTGTTTACCTTCCCACTGAAGTGGTACCTATTTATCTACTTGCAATTTCTTGCTTTTGAACTACAGTTGTACCTTGCTTAAATTGCATAATGCGTTCCACAGGATTGCTCTTTAAGTGAGTTTGCTCTTTAAGCGAAGCAGCATTGTAAGTGACCAATTGTGACTTCTGGCAGGGGAGATTATGAACCACGGTTTATTTGTTAAGCGAGTTTTAGGTTGGTTTTGTTTGTTAAGCGAAGCGACCATTCAGAGAAAATTCTGCTCTTTAAATGAGTTACTCTCTAAGCACGATCCTCTTTATGTGAAGTTTTACTGTACTAGGTTGGCAGATGCTGGGACAGAGATGGAAGCAGTACTTGGGTCTCGAACTGCTGACCTGCTGCCTTCCAGTCCATGTCTTAACCACTTGAGCCACCGCAGTCTCCTATACCAGCCCCTAGGGCCATCCAAAATAAAATAAAAACCCCTAAACTACAAACAAAACCCCATATAGGTCTCAGGATGTGTGTGTGTGTCATGATTTGCACTATTGCACCCACATTTTGCCTTCCATTACAGGTTGTTTTAAGCTTTCAAAGACTCTTTTGATTGAAAACTGAAAGGCTGGCTGGCCAGTTCCTATTCTAAAGTAGGCCCAAGTATACAGTGCGAATCATGTCTCCTCTCTCCCTCCCTCTCTCTCTCTCTTTCTCTCTGTGTATACAATTTGCTTTTCCAAATAAAAAATTGGAGGAGGGGGTTATTTGAAGATGGGCTGGTCAGAAGATGCGTATGGGCCTCTAAAGTCTGTGGAACAGCAACAGTGGCCCACAGTTCTTTTGGAGTAGCCAATCCCTGCTGTAAAACATTGTTATCATGATAAATAGGTGAGCCTTACCCAGTGCTGCATTACAATGTGAGCTCCCATCGTCTGTCCCAGCTCCTGCCAACCTAACAGTTGAAAAGCGAGAAGTTGCAAGTAGATAAATAGTATCACTTTGGCAGGAAGGGTATCAGTGTTCCATGTGCTTTGACATCTAGTCATGCCTGCCACGTGACCATGGAAACATCTGCAGTCGCAGACAATGCTGGCTCTTAGGGTATGAATGGAGATGAGCACCAAACCGTAAAGTTGGACATGACTGACTTTTGAGCAAGGGCGACCTTTACCTTACCTCTTTAAAACTCTTCATTCCACTTGCCCTCCTCCCTCCCCCTTCTCTTGGTCTCCAGTTTTCCCCTTTCCTATCCTCCTTCTTTTCACACCATAGATTATTAGGAAATGACCAGACTACCCTTTGCAAAGAATTGACCTGTTTCCTTTCAAGAGGCTTTTGTAATCAATCCAAGGGCACCTTGTAGCCTTGGGGTTGCAACTTTCCTATTCCTGCTCTAAAAATGGCCTCTTAAGGCTTGCTGTTTCTTCGTTTCCTGCTTGATCAAAATGGCATTACAACTGTCAATATGGTAATCGTATATTTTGTAACCTCTGGCATCTTTTTATTCTCCCATTGTCCTTTGATGAACTCAGGGGAACATCAGAAGTGTGCAACATCTTTAAATTACTGGTTGATCAATAAGGTAACATATCTTTAAAGAAGGGATGGGAACCCTGTAGTCTTCTAGTTGTTAATTTTTTTTTTTTTTACTATTCTTGTCATCCCTTCTCATTAGCCATCTTGGCAGGAGCTGTTGGAATCTTTAATGTGACAACCTCTGGAGGACCACAGGTTCCCCAGCCATACCCTAAAGACCGTCTCCAAGCCACCCAGGAGTCTTGTTCTCCACAGGCCAAGCTTCTGGCTGGCATGCATGCGAAAGCCCAAGCCAAGCCAACAGAAGCCATTGTGGTGTCTTCAACCCTTCCCTGCAGTCAGCAAGCAAAGAGCAAATGAATGAAAGAAATGGGATTTAATCTCATTAAGGAAGAGAGAGGAAGCATTTGTGACTAATTAAAAGCCGGCATTCACAGTACACTTCTCCGGGTGAAAGTGATATCATTAATCTCCTCAAACAACATTGATCGAGTAGAAGAAACAGAGAAGGAATGTGAATTGCAATGCCTGAAATTAGCAGACATAGAATCAGGACAAAACTGGTTACTGCACGTAAATCTATATGCTTGATTTATCATAAAATGTGCATTTTCTTCCAGCAAGGGTGAAGAGGTACCTACCTGCAGATTTAGTCCACCAAGCCCTACCTCTGCCACAAGCTCTTTTCCTAGTGGGGAGAAAAATCCCTGCTGTTATATCCAATTAGTGGTTGGAGATAATGGCTAGGATCTCTGTATATGACATGCTGTGAACAAGTAAACTTTGCCCAAGGAATAGGTTGGCCTCTTCATCACATTGGGCATCAAGTCCCTACCAAAGACACATGATGTGCAGCAGTGGTGGTTTGTCAAAATTCCTGCTACCCCACCATGACGTCATGGATGTCATGGGCGTAGATGATGTCATGACATCATGGGCAGAGCAATAAATAAATAAATAATGTCTGTGCATGCGTCAAATGGAGGTTTGACACATGCGTAGGTTTTTTTAGTGTGCATGCGTCAAACCTCTATTTGACGCATGCGCACTAAAAAATAGAATTGTGTATACGTCAAATGGAGGTTTGATGCATGCGTAGTTCTGGGCAGCCATTTTAGCTGCCCAGAAATACATTTTTGGAGGGGGCTGGAGAGGCAACTGAACCAGTTGCCCGGGGTTTTACCATCACCCTGGTGACCCCTCCTGATGGGGTGCTACCGTTTCAGGCGAACTGGTCCGAACCGGTAACATCCCATCACTGGGATTCCAACCCAGCATATTTCCCAGAATCAAAAAGCAAGACTGAGGAGAAGGAGAGGAAGGTGAGGGGGAAACCACCATGGAGGAGTCTCACCTAGAAGGGGGTGAACAAAGAGAAGGTGATTCGAGGAGGGAGAACATAAGGGTTGTCCAAAGAGAGGAGAAGGAAGAGACACCGAGAAGTGGATTAATCCTCTTAAATGGAATAGGAATTTGCTAGTATACTTTTTGCTGTTTTTGTCTCCTTTGAAGGGAGCCTTCCTTTAGGCTACATTCTCTGATGCTAGTTGCTGAAAGGACTAAAAATAGGACCTGAGATTACCACTGGAGAACCAAATGTAACTGATGGAGGTTCAAGGGTCAAGCCTGGAGAAAGCAGAAAGAATCCTGTGGTGGTGACTGAACCTACTCCGATACAACTGCATTGCTAGTGTCACCAGAGGGAATTCAGGAGTCTGCAACAGATAGCTAAAGGCGTGAGGTGGAGTGGACGCCTAAAGGTCTGTAACCTTAACTGGTGAACATTAAACTGTAGAACTGGAACTGATTTCCCTGGAGACCATACATGTTCTAACATTGGAGAGGAATACTATTGGGACCCTTAGAAGATAGGGACAATATGTAGATTGTTCTGAATAAATGTCCCCTTGTTGAGTTGACAGCTGCTTCCAAGTTTCTTTCAAGGTGATGGATGATGCTGAGGTGTGTTTTGTGATCCCTATCACTATGGAAAAGATGTACCCATTCATACACAACTTCTCCTAGTTGGGAGAATGAAGAGCTTGCCACATCCTCCCCAGATAGAGGCACCTTAACTGAGGAGCATTTTTCCAGATGGCACTGCAGTCAAGAACCTGGCTTCACTATCTCTCATTTTTCCCCAGCCAGGAAAAAACTAACTAGACAGTAAATTCATCTTCTTGACTTAAACACCATCTGAAAGAGTTCTGGTCAGCGCCACAGCCAGGACCAGGTTGCATCAAGAAGCATGGGATCACCCCAGAACCCAGATGAAGTATGGGGGAGTGGCAAATGAAAGTTCCCCAATTCATCTTGTTGAAACATGGTCTTCCACCTAGGCACTCCCATAATATGATGTCCAAGTGAGACTCCCGTCCAGGTGCTTGTAGTTTGGAACAACCACCAGGAATACAGCCCTTTCTGTGACAGCAAATGAGTCTTAATTGTCTACTAAAGGCTAAGCAACTCCCCCATGTTTTGCATTACAAAAGGAATCACTTAATATACTGTACTATTATTACTAAAATCTATACCACATTATCTAGCTAAGTTAATATGAGAATTCAGCCAAGTTTCTTCTTCTTCTGTGTCTAGCCCAGATGTGAAACTGCCAAAATGAAGGCACCTTTTGGGGAGTTCATTCTGCAGTTCCTTTTGCCTGACCTAGCATCCGAAAGATTAGCTGGCAACACAAAGTTGCCGTTACCAGGGTACCATCTGATTGTGGTTCAAAAATACCACAGTCTTCAGGGATGCTCTTTCTGTGTACCCCTTCAGCCATATTCAAGCTCAGAGGGAACAAAGAACTCTGAGTAGGGCAGCAGATGTTGTCATCATGCCTGCTACTCAGAAAGGCCTAGGGTAAAAGCTATGCACAACTTGGTTCCAGTGGACCACTGTGTGGGTCATCCCACCCCCTTGTCAGCTCCTGCTTTAGATCATCCCACAACATTCAAGGTCCCCCCCATGTGTTTCCACTGTTGATCTTGCTATGCTTATTTATTACCCCAGTGGCTTAGTGGTTAAGATGTTGAGCTTGGAGACTGGATGGTTGGGTTTTGATACCCAAGGGCTGCACTTGTGGACATGAAAGGAGACTCATTCGGGTGTCCCCTGAGCGGAGTTTCTCCAGCAAAAATGCTTTCAACCCAGAGTAATCTCTGGCACAAAATTATTACCTCAGTGGCCACCAGTTAGATGTGGGTCACATCTAACTGATTAGAGGTTGCATTCCATTGATGGACTGATTTGTGTTCTGTACAATGTGGTGCTGTACAATGTGGCTCTGTACAAGGTGATAATGTATGGCTGTGAGAGCTGGACCATAAGGAAAGCTGAGCTCAGAAGAATAGACACCTTTGAAATGTGGTGTTGAAGGAGAGTTTTGAGAGTTCCCTGGACAGCGAGGAGAACAAATAAGTCGATCTTAGAAGAAATCAACCCCGACTGCTCCTTAGAAGGTCAAATAGTAAAGATGAAGATGAAGTACTTTGGACATCAAATGAGAAGAGAGGATTCACTTGAGAAAGCCTTGATGCTGGGAAAAGTGGAGGACAAAAGAAGAAGGGGGCAGCCAAAAATGAGATGGCTAGATGGTATTGGAGACGCAATGGGCACAGAGCTGGGGGAGTTGAGGAGGATGGTGGAAGACAGAGGTGCCTGGTGGGCAATGGTCCATAGGGTCGCAAAGGGTCGGAATCAACTGTGCGACTGAACAACAACAAAAAACCTAATGTGGCAACATACTCTATATACCTGCAGCTATTTTCTATTGGATATGCTGACATCAGTTTGTTAAAAAGAAATTCAAACATTTCCCCATGCATTGTGCACATGATAAAAAGGACACTCTGGCCCAGAAAGCTGATACAGAAATATCTACTCATCTTAAGGGTATTGCAAGACTTGCTGTTGTTTTTGCTGAAACAAACATCTCTACCTCTCGGGTGTTCCCCCCCCCCCCCAACTATGTGTTCTGAAGGCCTGTGAGTACACTCCTAATAAACTCCTGGGGAAGTTCTAGCTAACTACAAAGGTCAGAGGAAAAAACGAGCTGAATGCAAAACATGTTAGTGGAGCAGCTAGTCAGGACGAAGAGACAGTAAGAGCCATTTCTCATTTCAAGGCAATGCCCCACGCAGAGACAAGCAGCTTGTGCATTTCCTTGAATGCACAAAGTATGCACAGATAGATTGAGAGGGAGAGAGAGGAAAGGCAGCCTTCTTTTTAAAGCAGCTGGTGCATCTGAGATGAACCTCTCTCAATACAAACAATTACACTCCAGTTCACAAATGAAACAAAGGCCAGTTGGGGGCAGGGAGGCAGGGACAAATCTGCTTCTGCAGCAACAGCAGAACCAGCAGAGGGAACAGCAACTGAGGACACAGGAGCTGCTTCCTTCCTTTTGACAGCTGCTCTTTTGTACAGGAGAACACGACCGTCTGGTTGTTGTTTTTAATTTGGGAGCCTGTCGAAGGCCACTGCAAAACTCTTCTGTCAGATCCTCTTTCTTTCCGGAATTTTGCAACATGGAAAGCTGGCAGGCATCTCTGATTTTTCTCTCTTGAAGACCGTAGTTGTTGACCCTTTATGCACAAACCTCTAACTCTCCCATGAAAGAAAGCATGTTACACTAACATGTGTTTTACTCATTTTCTTCTCTTCTCGGTGTAGGCAGTGCTAGTGGTGATGTAACACTCTCTGGCTCCATTTCTACAGTATATTTATATATCTGTTGCCAAATACAGTGGAACACCGCATAACGAATGCTTCATATAATGAAAAATGCGTACAACGAAGCATTTGTGCGCACTGTGTGATATGCTGCATAATGAAAAAAATCGTTATACAGGGTTTTGGTTAAGCAAAGTGTACCTCGTTAATGAAACCTCATATAATGAATTTTTTGGAATAGTAGCCGTGTTAGTCTGTGGTTCAGGCATCTCAGAAAACAAAACAAAATAAATAAAATAAAATAAAAAACACAGTAGCACTTTAAAGACTAACTGCTATATTTTCACTGTTAGCTTTCGTGGATCTGATGAAGTGGACTTGATCCACGAAAGCTAACAGTGAAAATATAGCAGTTAGTCTTTAAAGTGCTACTGTGTTTTTTATTTTATTTTATTTTATTTATTTTGTTTTGTTTTCTGAGATGCCCATATAATGAACATTTTCCTCTGTTATGCAGAGCATCACCCATTTGCTTTGCATAATGAAAAAACTGCATAATGAAGAGCTTGATGGAGCTCTACTGTAATGACAGAGCAGTATTATTTTGGATGGTTGGGGTTTAAGAAATGAAACACTTGCACCAAAAGAAAGAGAAGAAGGCTTCATTCTTCACATACATACATACAGGCTTTCTGCCTTGTAGCAAAAAGCAAGGAATGAACAGGCAAGGTTATATATAAAGCAAAGCAAGGCAATTTGACTTCTATACCACCTCGTAGCGCTTTGTGCACTCTTTGGGCGGTTCACAGAGTAATTAGCATTTTGCCCCCAATATGCTGGGTATTCATTTTACCAACCTCCAAAGGATGGAAGGCTGAGTCAAACTTGTCTCCCATCAGGATTAAACTCACAATGTTCTGGTTTTAGTACAACAGTTTAACCACTCCACGACCAGGACTCTATATAAACAAGGCCAAGACAGACATGCCCAGTACACAAAATTCACACTAAGTCAGAGCTGGTCAGACCAAATCCTTTTATTTTGTCCTTTTGATACCAAGTCAGTTTTTTTACATGTTTCCTGGCAGGTACACAAAGGCATGGGGAGGGAGCAGTGGTGGGCTCCAAAACTTTTTACTACCACACTATGGGCAAGGTTTGGTGGGTGTGGCCAGAGGGAAAACCCTGTGTTGCATCCGAATTAGGACTACTTTATTTCAAAACTTGGATGGGCAGAGCCAGCCAGAATTTCTGCTACTGGTTCTGGTGAACTGGTGTAAACCTGCTGATGCCCACCACTGGGAGGAGGCAAGGGGGACTCTTTACCCTTTAGTTCACTTAAACGTCAAAATGACTTTTCTTCGGCTACATGTCTATATGAGTGCTGCAACCAAAAATTCACAAAATGTTTAAAATACACCAACAAAATAGATTTAACAAAGCTGGATGCTAGCTGTACAACCCAATCTATTTTCACCAGCAGCAGAGCTGGAGTTGCCTGAAGAACTAAAGAAGAATTGAAATGTTTCTTTGAAACCAAATGAGAACAAAGCCCAAGATATATTTATCAACCAAAGTAGGACATCTATAACATAGAGGAATCAGCTCCACATATACATTCTCTAAAACCTTACAATAAAATACAAATATATAAGATCACTGTGTGGATTTGCTCTTCTATTGCCCTTTCTCCTCCTCCTCCAAGTGCGATATCTGATTCTAAATATTGACTGTCACCATGGTGATCAGACATGAAGATTGTCTTGGGAACAATATAATGCAGTAGGCTTCCATTTGCCTTCCACATCAAAGCGTGGCACCCATACCACTGATCCAGTTCCAAGACTTACTTTCTGATCTTGAGCCCCTTTTGGCACACAAAGTTCTCCTCAGCCCCAGCCCAGGATGGATGAAGCTGCTGCCCTCCTTCAAGATGGATTCAAGGGGGATTTCATCCACTTGGGGACCCTCACCCTTCCTTGTGGACTTCACCACCCAAGCCCATTAGTCCTCAGGGTTGTCAGGTTAGTTAACCACCATCTGACACTCCGCATTGAGTCACTGGCAATATGGTCTACTCTATTATCATAGTAGGATTACACATCCAGACTAAGATTGCTCCTCCTGCACAAACATATTGAAATTCTACCAAATGACTCAAAGTGGCAGGGCCATTATCATCCTCCATGGAAACAGCAGGTCCTGCATCTCTCCCACTCTTTCTAACTCAAACCCCAAATCACAGCCTCTTCTTGTTTTCCCACCATCCCCTTAAGGGGTCTTATGTGCCAGCAACACAGGATCAGCAACAGTGAGTTCACGGTATCCCCCACCCCCTGGTGCCCTCCACCACATGTAGTGACTACCTCACTCCATCGAATGGCCAGCCCAGCCTTTGAGACAGTGGCACATCCAAACCCATCAATAGTCAGAAAGCAAGAGGCAGTGGGACTTATGTTCTTTTTAATTTAGGCTTTATCCCTGCTATGGTAATAGAACAGATTATCCTGCCAGCAACTCAATGCCGATCATTGGGTGGCAGTTAATTGCCAGGTAACCCTGAGGACTAACAGCCTTGGGTGGCGAAGTCCACAATGAAGGGTGAAGATGTTGGAGCCATGTTACAACCGGACCAGAATTTGCCAATAAAGGTCTGAGTCGGAGGTTTGCAAAAACTGCTCGGCTTATTGTTCAAGAAAAAGCCAGGCGCACACTCTACAGATTTCTCTGAGGTGCTGCGCCTAATTACAACAAACCAAAGGGATTATATAGGGTGGCTGAAACAGAATCCCAGTAGTATACAGTACAGTACTTTTCCATTCTCCTGAAGCTTTTACTGCACAACCAGCCATAAATCAAATCCTATTTTGTCAGTTGAATATACATTGTTCCCTGTTATGTTCGCATACATTGTATTCTGTTAAACTGAGTGGAATATATTGTAACTTCAGATAGTAGCTCAATTCATGAAAGCAGCAAATGACACCACTCTAGTCAAGTTCACTAGTCCATTCTAGACAACGCTACAATATTATTTTATATGATGTTTCTCTATCATTATACAATGTTGCATCAAAAATTGATTAAATCCCACTTGAATCAATCTTGATGACACACAGCATTTTCATTAATCCAGGCCTGGGACTGAGGAGGACTTTGTGTGCCAAAAGGGATCAGGACCAGAAAGTGACTCACAGAACTGGATCGGTGGTATGGGTGTCATGCTGTGATGCTGAAGGCAAATGGAAGGACACTGCATTATATTCTCAGGGCAGTCTTCATGGCAGGTCACCATGAGGATCACCAATATTCAGAATCAGATACGGCACTTGAAGAAGAAAGACATATGTGGACATCTGGGTGTACACAGATGCAAGTTTCAGTGAGTTTAAAAGCATCAGTCTGGAAATGCAGATAAAGCTTAACCATTCTACTTATACTGTCTGAAATAAAGGTTCCACTGTTCCTCAGCCTAGGTTACATTGGCTCTGCAAAATAACCCATCGTTATTCTGCAGCTTTTGGAAAAATAGAATTGCCAACCTAGCAGTCTGAAAGCAAGAAATTGCAAGGAGATAAATAGGGACCACTTTGATGGCAAAGTAAACAGCGTTCTGTGCACTCTGGTGTCTAGTCATGTCTGCCACATGTCCATGGAAATGTCTGCAGATGCAGGCAGTGCTGGCTCTTTGGCTATAAATGGAGATGTGCACTGGTCCCTAGAGTTGGATATGACAGGCTTTCAAGTGAGGGCAACCTTTACCTTTTATCAATGGATAGCATGTTCTTTTTGTTTTGGTCCATAGGGTTCTCTTGGCAAAATTCCTGACGTTGGTTTGCAGGTTTCTACGCCAGTATCCTCTCATCATACATGTTATCACAGTTTAAAACAAAGTATTATCATGCATATTATCACAGTTTTAACAATATCAGACTAAAATAGCTAATTAGCATTGATTATATGAAGTTATGAAGTCCAATATATAAAGTCTCTACTGTAAGTTCGCTATAGAGTCCCATGGACAGCGAGGAGAACAAATAGGTCAATCTTAGAAGAAATCATCCCTGACTGTTCCTTAGAAGGTCAAATAATAAAGATGAGGCTAAAGTACTTTGGACATCAAATGAGAAGAGAGGATTCACTTGAGAAAGCTTTGATGCTTGGAAGGGTCGAGGGCAAAAGAAGAAGGGGACGGCCCAAGATGAGATGGCTAGATGGTATCGTGGAGACAATGGGCACAGAGCTGAGCGAGTTGAGGGGGATGGTGGAGGACAGGAGTGCCTGGCGGTCAGTGGTCCATGGGGTCGCAGAGGGTCGGAATCGACTGTGCGACTGAACAACAAAAGCATGTTCTTTACTACCTACTACTAATGTACCTGTACAGCCTCCTCCCCTGCCTCACAGTCCTTGAGATGTTACTTTTCTTCCAATTGTTTCCTTGCTAGCTGCTTTCCTCTTTTCCCCATTTATTGCTCTCCAAATAGAGGTATGTGGGGCTGTAACTCTGCACTATATAAAAGAAACAAATACCAACATATATATGGTAAGTAAAAGTGATTTCATTCAACCAAGAACCATTTGGACTAGGCAGATCCCCCAAATCTTTTTTCTCTGCACTGAAAGGGGAATAACCAGATATTCAGAATCCCTCCACCAGGCTATGTTAGTGTTTTCCCCCTAGATGAAAGCTTTTCTTTTTACCCATAAAATAGATAGTAAATAATCAATTTTCTTTAAAATGCTAATTTCTTCCAGCTTAAATGAAGGTTGATGATTGTCTTAGACGCCTGAAAGACATAAATAGCCAGAGCCAGAAGGAGAAAGAGAAGTAATCAAACAGTGGAAGAAAAATTATTTTCTACCCAAAGATTATCTGAGAATCTGACAGACGACCAACTAATCTATGTTATATCATAGAGTAAACAAAAGAAAAAGACAAAAAAATGTTGTGGCACCTTAAAGAAAAAGCCAAAAAATGTTGTGGCATCTTAAAAACTAACTGTTGTACTTTAATGTTAGCTTTCATGGATCAAGTCCACTTCATCAGACATAAGGCAGTGGTGTCCATATATGGCCCATGGGCTGGATCCAGCCCACA
Organism: Furcifer pardalis; assembly: GCA_030440675.1. Classification (NCBI taxonomy): domain Eukaryota; kingdom Metazoa; phylum Chordata; class Lepidosauria; order Squamata; family Chamaeleonidae; genus Furcifer; species Furcifer pardalis. The sequence continues at coordinate 29,561,261 of CP126890.1, forward strand.
GTGCCAAATCATCAATGCCCCCAGACACCCTCACCGTTCCCAAAAGTAAAATGTGCATGCACAGATGCATGACTTACTTACTTACTTACTTACATTTATATACCGCTCACAAATGTGCATAAAGCTGCCATAAATGACCCACGGCTGTCAAAAATGCATTTTCAACAGCTGCGGGTCATTTACAGCAACATGATGACCATGCACAGGTATGTCATGTGTCCACACATGTGCATTTTATTTCTACTTCCAGCAGGAGGAACCATGTGACTAGCCCATGATCCAAAAAGTTTGGGCACCCCTGCTTTAAGGTGCCACAAAGTTTCTAATTTATGTTAAAGATTGCCAAATTGCAGAAGAGGTGGTGAATGCTTTGGAAAGATACTATGAATTTGCCAGTTTTAAATCACAGTTTGAATAAGAGAAATGGTAGTGTTAAGGCTTTAGTCAAAGAAAGATTATGTGAGAAACATATAACTATTTCGATTATTATTGTTGACAATTTGAAGCTGACTGGGCTTTACCTGAAAAATCAGCAAAATGTAGGGTTCCTTCTGGAAACCCTGAAGTTTGATGCTTTCACCTCTGTATTGAATAGGAAGGAGACAAGGTGCAGGCAGACAGGCAGACAGACAGCCTTTTAAGAGAGGAATATACTGAACAAAGAAGTTCACCTGTGAAAGCTTCATCTCCAAGTGGCTTAAATTATTTAGTGAATGAAAGAAAGAAACAGACAGAAAGAAAAAGACTGAAAGATGCTCCTCAAAGCCAATCCTACTGCTTCTACAAGGGATAGCTCAGTGGTTTTTCTGGCTGAGGATCCATAGGGCTTCTTCCAGCTCACCAGTTCTAGGATTATATCAGGGATCTTATATTAGAACCACCTCACCCAGTGTTTCCCATCCTATTATTTTATGGACTTCAATTTCCAGAAGCCTACGTCAATTCCCTGAAGCACTGTTCAGCCAATGTACTGGTCTAGATTTCTGGGAACTGAATTCCCCAATGTGGGGCATGGGCTCCACATTGGGAATCACTGACCAGAGCTTGTGGAGGCTACTTACCCAATGGTAGTTGTATAAGTCATGAGCCAAGAGAATAAAGAGAAAATGTAAAGGCTGACTCAAAGCAGAGACTAACAGGAATAAAAAAAACAATAAGACTCCAAAGCATGAAACATTCATATCTAATGATCATAAGCATGAGTCCAATGGTTGGATTGTTGATAGTGTGCGCGCCAGTTGCAGTACTCACTTTAGGGAATTCTTTAGTAACTTGGAACAAAAATGCTGAGGGGTGGGGAATACAGATAGCTAATGGCAGTTCCTTGTATACAGGAGCAATTAGAGGTGGCATTTTAAAATGCAAATTGTCATATGAAATTAGTGTCATCACAGTAAATGAAGTTTTGACTCTACCAGATAGGAGTTGTTGTAAGGCAAAATTTTGCACTAGACTTTCAGCATAGAAAATGCATGGCAAACTAATATTCCCAAGCCTATGAGTGTGATGGCACTTAGAAAGAGTCTTTCCGCTCATAAAGCAAATGCCACACAAGGGCAAAAACTGCAGAGCAACATTTACCTCTGGCACAAGTGTTTTAGCTATTGTAACCATTAGGTGATCTCTGATCTGTTGAATCAGAACCTTGCTAAAGGGTATACCCATGAGTTGCACACAGCAGAAAGAAGTGCATGAAGTGAATAGAAGATAACTGTGTTAGACCTTCATTCCCACTTAGAACTGAGAGGAGCCTGCCATCATTCTGCTGTTAGACACATTTTCTCTCTTTGCTAGTGATCTCTGAAGAGAGATGTGTGGAGATACAGCTCCCCTCTATTTAAAAGGAAAGAACTCAAGCATGTATGATAACTAAAAGGCTTTGCTTCCTTTAACCAAGAAGTGTTCCAACTGATCAATTTCTCTTAGCTAAAGGGGAAAATAAGACTGGGGTTTCATGTATTTTCCATGCATAAAAAACGAGAATATCCAAATTCCAAATCTCTTCGAAAGCTACCATTACTGGCATTCCCATTGAGTTCTTTGTCATAAACCTTGGATCCTACCATGACAGAAACAAAAAACCTGTTGTTATTTTCGTCCAAGAAGGACATTTATAGGCTTACATGGCCATGGTTTTATTGAATTTATAATGTATTTAAATGTTTAAGGTCATAACAATTGTTGTAGTGTTGTTGGAGGTAAACACAAAGAAAAATAATAATTACATTAGTAGTTGAATTGTGGCAAGAATATTGTTAACTATAGAATTTGCTACTTCAGTAATTGTAAAATACAAAGGTCCTTTTTTCCAACTTGGTAACTCAGCCATTTCATAAACAGTGACCCCCATTGTGAAAGCGTAAACAGGACTTAAAATGTTGGCTATTTCAGTGTGCACATAGTGAAAATGATTGTCAAACTGTTTGCACTATGGTCTGCTGCCTGAGTGCTTTGACACCACAGGATCCTAAACCAGGGTCATAAATTAAAAACACAGCACAATTGTTATGAATACATTTTACTGCTATGATTAAAACACAAACAAAAATAACAGTACAGTTGTATCTCGCTTAAAGAGCATAATGCGTTCCACAAGATTGCTCTTTAAGCAAGTTCACTCTTTAAGCAAAACACCATTGTAAGTGACCAATTGTGACTTCTGGCAGGTGGGGATTGTGAACCACAATTTATTTGTTAAGCAAGCTTTTGGTTGGTTCTATTTGTTAAGTGAAGCGCCCATTCAGAGAAAATTCTGCTCTTTAAGTGAGTTAGTCTCTAAGCGAGGCGCTCTTTATGCGAGGTTTTACTGTAGCCTTAATAGTTTAAAATTGCAGCTGAGCTGGGAAGCTCCAAATCACCAAAAGAAAATGAAGAGATATTCTCCTATATACAGCAATGACTACCATTTATGATCTGAAAGAGGAAGAGAACCCCGTATAACTAATGCCTCTTACAGCAATTAAATCATACAATGACCAGGATTTGAAAAAACATTGTGCCCCATTTAACAACTAAAATTGTTATACAATGCAAGGCATCTCTATGGGAAAAATCATACAATTATTTTTTGTCAATGTACGATTTTTCCTATAGAGATAATCGTTGTACGATGCATCCCATAGGTATAATCACTATACGATGCATGTATCCTATAGCGATTAAATCGTACAACAACTAGCCCCGCGGAATGAATTAAAGTCGTTATATGGGGTTTTACTGTGATTAGCAGTTGTTAGGCAAAGGGTAAAAATATTTATTGCGCCTTCCACCTCCATGGGCAAGTTCATCAGTATTAATGCCAAAATGGGAGAAGAAGAGGGAAAGAAAGAACTTAGAATGCAGTAAATGCCATCCTGTTTGCCAAATTGCTATAACAAAATAATCTTTGGAATCTAGTTTAGCAAGGTTGCAGAGAGTTAAAGGTGTTGAAGTTTCTAAAATGTTATCAGGAGATCTACAGCTTAGATAAACTCTTCATGAAGGAAGCAAAACATTTTGAACTTTCTTAACTTGCTGATGAATTAAAGGATTTGTTTGTTGTTGTTGTTCAGTCGCACAGTCGATTCCGACCCTCTGCGACCCCATGGACCACCGTCCACCAGGCACTCCTGTCCTCCACCATCCCCCTCAACTCGCTCAGCTCTGCACCCACCGTCTCCACAACACCATCTAGCCATCTCATCCTGGACCTTCCCCTTCCTCTTTTGCCCTCGACCCTTCCAAGCATCAAAGCTTTCTCAAGTGAATCCTCTCTTCTCATTTGATGTCCAAAGTACTTTAGCTTCATCTTTATTATTTGACCTTCTAATGAGCAGTCAGGGATGATTTCTTCTAAGATTGACCTATTTGTTCTCCTCGCTGTCCATGGGACTCTCAAAACTCTCCTCCAACACCACATCTCAAAGGTGTCTATTCTTCTGCGCTCAGCTTTCCTAATGGTCCAGCTCTCACAACCATACATTGCCACAGGGAATACCATTGCTTTGACTATGCGAATTTTTGTTTTCAATGTGATGTCTCTACTTTTCACTATGTTCCCCAGGTTTCTCATTGCTTGTCTCCCAAGAATCAGTCGCCTTTTTATTTCATGGCTGCAATCACCATCTGCAGTGAGCTTTGATCCTAGGAAAGTAAAGTCTGTCACTGCTTCTACTTCTTCCCCATCTATTTTCCAGGGACTGATAGGGCCTGTTGCCATTATCTTGGTTTTTTTGATATTGAGTCTCAAGCCAGCTTTTTCACTTTCTTCTTTCAACCTAATCAGGAGCCTCTTTAGGTCCTCCTCACTTTCTGCCATTAGGGTGGTATCATCTGCATATCTCAAATTGTTGATATTTCTTCCAGCAATTTTGATCCCAAATTGTGATTCCTCCATCCCTGCATTGCGCATTATGTGTTCTGTGTATAAATTGAATAAACATGGTGACAAAATGCAGCCTTGTCTTACTCCTTTTCCTATTCCAAACCACTCCGTCATTCCACTTTCTGTCCTAACTAGGATAGAGTGTTTATATTTATTTATTTATTAGTCACATTTTTATTGCCGCCCACTCAGCAAGTGACTCTGGGCGGGATACAACAATTACATCATGAACTACATAAATCCCACTTGAAAACTATAAAAAACTTAAAACAAATAAAAACCCCAATTAAAAATACAATAAAAAATTAGCCCAACAACTAAAAAGGGAGTGATATTACTATATCAGCAAGCAGGTAGGGGTCACCACATCCCTAGTGCCCCACACCTGCTTTGCCAGCCAGGTTTTTAGTCCTTTCCTGAAGGGCAGCACCTCTGTCTGGAGTCGTAGCTCAATTGGCAGGAAGTTCCATAGGGCTGGAGCAGACACAGAGAAGGCCCTCTTTCCGGTGCTAGAGAGGCAAGCCTCTCTAACAGATGGCACAATACAAGAGCCTCTCTGGTCCACTCTGGTGGGACAGACAGATGTTGTCAGGGTGACACGGTCTCTTAAGTATCCTGGCCCACTACCATGTAGGGCTTTAAAAGTCATTACCAGCACCTTGAATTGCACCCAGAGGCACACCAGTAACCAGTGCAGTTCCTGAAGCAGTGGCGAGGCATGAACATAACGTCCAAACCCCATCACCACCCAGGCAGCCGCATTCTGGACCAGTTGCAGCCTCCGAATGGTCATCAAGGGCAGCCCCATATAGCGTGCATTACAACAGTCCAGTCTGGAGGTGACCAGACCATGCATGACCATGTTCAAGGGGTCCCGATTTAGGAGTTGGCGTAACTGGCATATGACATGAAGTTATGCAAAAGCCCTCCTGGCCACAACTGCCACCTGCTCATTGAGCAGGAGTTGCGAGTCCAGGAGGACCCCCAGATTACAGACCAGATCTATCTGGGGCAAGATAGACCCATCCAGAACCAAAGATGGTAGCTCTTGAAATAACACAGGCCCCCTGACCCACAGCCACTCAGTCTTGCCAGGATTCAGCTGAAGTCTATTGTCCCCCATCCAGGCCCCAACTGCCTCCAGACACCTGGATAGGACTCCGACTGCATCGTTTGGATCACCACGAGGTGAGATATACAGCTGAGTATCATCTGCGTACTGATGATACCCCACCCCATGGGAACGGATTATCTGTAGATGTTCATGTAGATGTTAAACAGGAGAGGTGAGAACCCTGAGTCCTGAGGCACCCCATATTGGAATGTTGCTAAACGAGTGCTCTAATAATATACTATTGGCTCAGAGTGAAAAGTTAGAAGCTATTTTCAAAAGAAAATGGCAAAAGAAGCTGGTGTAGCAGATTTTTTTAAAAAATTATAGGGACTAATTTAATGATGGGGACTAATGGGGAATTAAAACAGAAAAAGGGAAAACATAGCAGAATGACACTACAGCAATTAAAATAGATATGAATGTGGCAATGGAGGAAACTGCAACAGAAATAAAAGCAGAGGTATACAAAGCATTAGCAGACATTAAGGATAAACTAAAAATATTGAGCACAAAAGTTAAGGAGATCAACAGAAAAGCTAATGCCAGAAAGTTATTTAAGTGTGGGGTTGTTAAACTTACTGAGGTTGATTTTAAAAAATTGATTGATCTGGTACATAGAAGGAAAATATGAAATTACTGTGGAACCCTGACATACAATCAGTTTGACTTACAAAAAAATTGACACACAAAGAGAAATCCTGGCTTTAAAAAATCAACATACAAATTTTTAATAGGAAAAATTTGACGTACAAAAAATACAGTGACATTTAGTGGCCTCTTCTGGTGATGTAATGTGTTTTTGACACAAATTTTTCAACATACAAATAACCTCATGGAACGAGGGGGGGATTGTATGTAGAGGTTTTACTGTATGTGGATTTTCAGAAGACAAAACAAAACTCAGAGGTGCCGAATTACAATGGAGCAAATGGAAATAAAGGATGGGTGAAGAGACAGGAACTGGTAAATTAAGGTTCTTCTTAGTTACAGTGTCGAGATTAACTCTTCTTCCTGAAACCATAACTCATTTTTATATTATATGTTATACTTGACATGTAGTTGTAGAAAACCAAGTTAGTTTTAGATTTTAATATAATTTTTAAGATTTAAAAATATAATATAATACAGATTTTTAGATGTTAACATTTTAATAATTTTAGAGTAAATCTCAATTAGTTCTAAAATAAATCTTTTTTGCATTCTTGGACCATGTGGGCACTTTTAAAATTCAGTTGCTGCTCTCTGAGATGGTAGACCAACCAAAAAGATTTTCAGACATTCCCAAGATTGATTGATGGAGAATTAATTAATTAATTAAGAGGATTTAAATGATCTGCTGGGGGGGGTGAAGAACAAATATAAGAACTGTAATGTTGACATAAATCTCTTTGCATAAATGGGGCTAATGAAAGCTACAGTCCAGATTGTTTCTCTATTGTTACTTAGTCGGGGTATTTCTTTCTACAAATTCCATTCTTCTCCAAACCATGTCAGATCAGAATTCAAAACAAATTACTAAAGGAAGAGATTAAAGCAGTATTAACTTTCTCTCCCCAAAGAGTTTTTAGAAAGGAAGGAATCAGAAAAGTAAAAGCAAAAGCCACTGGCTCCCACTGAGAGAAAGAGAATAGTGGTGATGGGCGTGAACAGCTGGATGCAGGCATCTCTTCAGCAATTGATAATTGCATTATTCCTTCCTGAAGTTCCCTGACTTGCAATTACTTTCTTTGTATTATAGTTTGACAGATCTGTCCTTTTCCTTTGCTGCTCAACAATGGAGCAGAGGCAATCTGTGCACTTTCGTGTATGCAAAGAAGAGACAGGAGAAATCAGGAATCTATTCTGCATGTGAATGCAAGAGAGGCAAAGGACACCAGTGAATCCTCAACATCTTTTCTTATTTTATAGGTCAAAGAACCTGCCACCTTTTGTGTTGAGTTCATTCTGTGGTTCCTTTCATCTGACCTAGTGTGAGAAAGATTAGCCAGTACAATAAGGTGGGCATTGCCCGGGGTACCCCCGATTGTGTTCCAAAAATATCATAATCTTCGAGGAGGCTCTTTCTGTGTACCCCAGATATATCAACTGAAAACCTGTGTGTTGGTTAAGGACATCTGAGCCCTAATGACTGAACATGGTACTTCAGGTTTCATCCACATGAATGCATTTAAATCACTAATATGCCTTTACAACCAAATAATTGCTTGGCATGCACCTCTGTTTTCCCTTGTTATGCCTACAAAGTAGCTTGGTTTCATAGTGTAGAAACTATGACTGCCAGGCAGGTAGGCAAGCATTCTTTTTTCTTACTATCAAAGAATGTATACAGAATGTGACAGAACGAAGTATACCCTGTGTTTTTTATTCTCATTCAATATGGCGATTTCAGATCTGGGGGAGAGAGGTGGAATGAAAACAATATGTGCCTCATGGAGTTGAAGAAATGAAACTTATTGTGTGAGTGACATATCTTGCTGTAAGATCATTGGTTGGAATCTCTAAGGGAGAGGGCCAAAGGTGAGCCCTATGGGAGGAGATATATCCCTGAGATGCACGCGACGCGCACAAACTCAGACATTCTCTGGAAGGCTTTTAGTTTGCCAAGATGTAGGGGCTTGAGAAAGGAGGGGGCCCATGGGCTTTCCCTGGAACATGCAGCTTGCTTTATTTCTGTTTGAAATGCTTTCTAAGTTTTTGCTGGACTGTATCCTGAATCTTGCTATGTTTTCAATATACTGTATTTCTAAAATACCTGAAGAGACTTGGAGTGATTACTTGACATGCTACCGGAACCTACACTAGATTCATGTGCACCCTTTGTTCACTACCTAGATTTTCGGTTAGGAGTAACTGGGCACACTGATAGGAAAAGCTCTGAACTGCTGGGTCCAATCTGGACCAGGAAGGCAGGATCAGGCGCAATCCCATTGCCAGGAGGCCGGAGGACTACCGGGTCTTACCTGGGAGTAAGTGAATTGTTATACATGGAATATATCTAGATTTTCTCATACTTAAGTAACAATAGCAGGACTATTGTTTTTACTGTGTCTTAAATTGATCATAACCAATTTAATTTCCATTGATTTAAAATATCTACTCTATGAATTCGTATGAAAAGAGAGAGAGAGAAAGGTCTACAGTCATGGTTCCCAACATGGGGCACATGCCTGATAGGGGGGCAATTTGATTTTTAAGGAGGGGGGTTGAGAATGAGTTATTAACAGTGAATGGCACTTTAGGCTTCTTCCACATGAACAGGAGTTTACTTTCTGAATAATAAGAATTATATGTCACGGGGTGGGGGTGGGGGTCAGAATTTAGAGGTGGGGCATGGCCAAAAAAAATGTTGGGGATCACTGATCTAAAAGAACAAAAACTGGGCTAGAAAATTTTCACCTTCTCTTCTAGCTGGAGTCAGGTTGGGAAAAGGTTGATCAGGAGAATAGACTCCTCTTCTTGAATGTCATATGCTTTAATTGAGAGAATAAAGGATGGAAAGGTTGAGTAAGAAGAGATTAATTTGCAACTCACTCACGTTCACAGTGGAAATAAATTTATCTCTTGTAACAATATGGAAATGATTTAGACAATCACAGAAGAAAACACAAAAGAAGGAGCTAAGCAATTGTCTGTGCATCCAAGAGTTACTCTGTGGTGCAATGCAAATTAATCTAGAGGTGCTGACTTTCTTGTTCATTTTTCTCCCAACAACTGCCTCCCTTAATATTATATATTATGGGGTATGAAGGGAAAACTCAACAGAAGAGAGAGTTGGATGCCGTGAAACTGAACATGGCATTGTCTGCAACTCCTAAAGGAACTAGATAGTCCATGAATAGATCAAAAAACACTTTAGTGTTGGAGAGATGTGATTCAGGCAGACTTTCATATCTGACAAAACGGACTTTAAAGGAAAACCTTGCTGAAGTCCCCAAACCCAATTGTAAAGCAAGCTAACTTGCAGGTAACATAAGGTGAAAAGGGCCTCATACTGTGCACTCAGATGCATTCAGCAGCTGATAAACTGTTTCTTCTAATCACGTATTATAACTTTTTGTTTCTGTTCTCAGATGCCTAACCTCTTGGGCTAGCCTTGAATGTAGGCAGACCAAGATTTGTAAAACTTAATTGATAATTTATCTACAACAAAGGTGAGCCAAATGTGGCCTCACCTACCTACTGTTGCTAAATTTCACAGAGGATACTGATACCATTAATATGGATGAATTTGTTCTCAAACAGCTCAACAATTTGTGCAATAAGAGAAACGGCTGCTGTTTGATGGCAAGTTTTATTGTTGTTGTTGTTGTTGACGATGATGATGACGATGACGACAATAATAATAATAATAATAATAATAATAATAATAATAATAATAATAATAATAATAATAATAATAATAATAATAATAATAATAATAATGTGATTCAAGAGCACCTATTCCTAGTTGACTTTGTGTTGGCAACAATTGATACACTTAGTAAGCCAAACTTTAACCCCAGTTCCCTGGATTGGGGTTCTGGGTCTTTGTGTTGCCTTTTCTCTGTCTTAAAAACCTTTGCAGTTTCAAAAGAAGGCCATTTGCGGGTGGCGGTGGCGGCGGCGGCATTATGCATGTGCCTGGTTTCCTGTATTTGTAGAATGGGAGATGATATCAGATCCAGCCAGCTGTTTTTTTCCAGCTCACTTCTAAGAAACTAAACCTGGCATAAACATCTTGTCATGAACATTTATGATGCTCATTTATAATATTCCTGCACTATTTATTTATTTATTTATTTATTTATTAGTCATACTTATCAACCGCCCTTCTCACCAAGGTAACCCAGGGTGGCTCACAATTCATTAAAAACAAACTAACAATAAAACACTCTTAAAAGGCCTAGCAGTTGCTGGGGACCTTGCCCACTCCTCTGGGCCCACAACAACGGCCTGACGGGAGTTAGTTTGTGTTCTGGTTTGGTTGTTCTATATGGTTGCATTTTGTAATTTTTATTGTACTGCTGTTGTTTTAACTGTAAGCCACCCTGAGTCACCTCGGCAAGTGGACGGCAATATAAATCTAAATAAATAAATAAATAAAAACATCCCTAAAAAAACCTCAATTTAAAACTTTAAAATCAAAATCTAAAAACTAATTGAGGGCAAGCAGTGCTTAAATCAACCAGCGGGCTGGGGTCATAGTCCCTTCCACACCCCAAACCTGCCCTGCCAGCCATGTTTTTTTAATTTTTCCTAAAGGGCAGCAACTCCATCTGGAGATGTAACTCTGTTGGCAGGAGGTTCCATAGGGCTGGGGCAGACACCGAGAAGGCCCTCTGTCTTGTGCCAGAGAGATGCGCCTCTCTGGCCAATGAAACAATTAGAGAGCCTCTCCGATCCACTCTAGTGGGATGGGCAGATGTTCTTGGGGTGAGGCGGTCTCTTAAGTATCTACACAAAATTGGTGAATGCCAAAGAAGTGATCTTGAATCATGAAAACTCACGTTATGGTTGATTTGTTTGGTGATCCAATAAATGTAGTGCTTTTTCTCTGCATTTCTAGGAGAAGTGACAGCTGGGGTCTCTGAATTTCCTTTTCAACCATCTAATTCAGAGGTGGCCTACCTTGGTGGCCCAGGTGTTCTTGGACTTCAATTACCAAAAGCCCATGTCAGCACACCTGCTGATCAGGGCTTCTGGAAACTGAAGTCTAAGAACACCTGGGCCACCAAGGTTGGCCATGCCTGACTAATCTCTTCATCATGTTGGTTCTTAGATACCAATAGACACAATATAAAACATAAATATAACATCATAACACCATACAGTTAATGCAATCAATACATCTAAACATATCTAAACCGGTAGCACTTATCAGGAAGGGGGCACCGGTGGTGGGGGTGGTAAACCCCCGGGTGACCAGTTCGGTCACCTCTCCGGCCCCCCTCCAGAAATGTATTTCTGGGCAGCCAAAATGGCTGCCTGGAACTGTGCATGCGTCAAACCTCCATTTGATGCATGCACAGTTCTATTTTTTAGTGCACATGCATCAAATAGAGGTTTGACGCATGTGCACTAAAAAATAGAACTGTGCATGCATCAAATGGAGGTTTGCCGCATGCGCAGCCAATTTTTTAATTTTTTATTATTATTTTTGCTCCGCCCATGATGTAATGACGTCACGGTGGGGTAGCGAAAAATTTGACAACCCACCACTGGGGGGAAATGCAATCCAATACAATATTACAATATAAAACATAAATATAACATCATAACACAATACAGTTAATACAATCAATATATCTAAACATATATCCCGTCAAGAACTCTGAAATTTGTGCAAAGTGCCTCTGGGCAAAATTAGAATCCCTTCCATTTGAGAAGAAAGCAAATATACACAACAAGTAAAGCACAAGCTAATAATTCAAAACTCATCCTCTGATGCTTCTGATGCTTAAAAAATGTCCATACAGGCAAAGAATGAGTCATTGTTCTCCCTACTGTATAGACTCTTGCCAATAGCTGGAAGGGGGGAAATCTCAGCTTTCACTAGTTGGAAGGAGATTCTTCCAGACATCCACCACCCTCCCATCAAGATTTGCCTGAGGACAATTTAGATTCCTATCATGCATAGTCTGGAAAAATTACTTTAAAAAAAAACCTACAGCCCCAGAATTCCCCAGACAGTATAGCCTCTGTCTGTTAAGAATAGTAACAAGGATGTACATTTGTGAAGTCAGTTGGTAGCAACATAGATTTAAAGTTTATTTCCTTGGCTTAGCATAAATTAGTCACTTTTTGGGAGAAGAGAATGATAAAAGTTAGTGTTTGGATGACATTTCTCAGCTTCTGTCCTTCAGTTTTGTTGTTTCTATTTAATGACATCAGCAGCAACATAGGAGCATGAAATGTATGAATTCTGCATTTGTTGTGAAATGAAGAGTTAGAAACAGGGGAGTGCTGGCTAAGCTAAACAGGTGCTGGACAGGGAGTGATGAGGACATCTAAGCCTAACTCGTCTTCTCATTTCAACTCCCCTCTGGGGAATCAAACCAACAACCTCCTGTTTACAAGGCAAAATTGCAACCTCTAAGCCGCAGCAGCTCTACTGCCAATGGAGCTGCTTTTGTAATCTTATCTTCGGCAGCACAGGAGGAGGAAGACAGGCACATGGAACATGGAACCCCGCTCCTTTGTTCGATCGTTGCAGGCATCGCAGCTCTTTGGATTGTCACCCAAGGGGGGCACAATGTACTGGTGGCCTGGGGGGTACCCTGGGCTGAGTCCTGGTTGCCCGATGGGCCAGCCCACCACTGGTTAGAAACTCCTCACCATTGCTAATTACCATGTGAACTACTACCTGAAATTGGGGTGGCTTTTTTACTTTGTCATTTTTTCTTCTGTAAATCAGATTCACAATCAGAATCTGCCCTTAAAATAGACAAGGTAAAAGTCGCCCTTGCTCAAATGCCAGTCTTATCCAACTCTGGTTAGTGGCCTTCATCTCCGTTTATAACCAAAGAGCCAGCACTATCTGCAACTGTAGACATTTCCATGGTCATGAGGCAGGCAATACTAGACACCAGAGTGCACGGAACGCTTTTTACCTTACCACTGAAACAGTACCAATTTATCTGCTTGCAATTTCTTGCTTTTGAACTGCTAGGTTGGCAGGAGCTGGGACAGAGATGGGAGCTCACTCTATCATGCAGCACTCGAGTCTCAAACTGCTGACCTTCTAGTTGTCAAGTTCAGCATCTTAACTACTAAGCCACCACAATCCCTGCCCTTAAAATGCTCTTGGTGTCTAATCAGTGGGAAAACAGTGGCCATTATTTTATTGAGCAATAGCTTTAAAAGGTATGACATTTAAAACTAGATCTGATTTTATGAAAACCAATATGAGCTGTTGCTTGAGAGTTATGATTTTAAGTCTCTTGGCTTTATACTGAAGTAAACCATGCTTGTGGTAAGGAGTTTGCAGTTTTTTATTTATTGTGTAATTACTGCTCTTTTGTGTAAATTCCTATGATTTGGTACGTCAGTGATAAGTCATTAACCTTTCATTATCTTATGTGAATGGGTACAGACGGTGGACATACAAAATCCTTGTTCCATCTGCTTAAGGGAGAAAATGCTAACTTTTCACTCAGTATGTCAAATATCCGCATGAATGTGATCTAATAAATTATTATTTTTTAAAAGAAGAAGCTCTGAGTGGGAAGGTATTGGCAGGGCAATCCAACTGCTGTTCTTTCCCAGCACTTCTTTTAAAGCTGTCATGTTGCAGGAATGTTAAACTTGCTCAGTTTTCAGACTTTTCAGATTTGTATCATCTGGCCCAGACTCTGTGTGTTCATTTTTTAAAACAAACTTTGTAGTCCCCATTGTTGGTGCAGTGGGGACAAAAATGGAAATCAGTAAATATCAGTATTCTTTGTACTTTTTTCTCCATTTTGGCCAGTGAGCTCAAAGCTTCTGTTCTGATTGACAAACAAAGGAAGCAGTAAAGTGCCTAATAATAATAAAACTAGGATTGAAAGGGAGACAGCAGAAATCAAATACATCCATCTGTTAGATAACCATCACAGGGGGCTAAATATTAGTGACGGGTTTCTGGGACATTATCAAGTTTGATACACAGATTGCTATATGATTTTATATTACAACTTTCCTGTCAATTCTCTTTAGTATAACAGAAAGAAACCAGGTACAGGTGTTTGTTTCCCCCCCCCCCCCCCTGACATGCAGGTCACAAGTTGATCAGAGACCATAATGGGCTTTCTCAGCAACCTTGAGATTGAAAGGGAGTCATCATTTAGAGTTTATCTGAATAATCTATTATTGCTAATGGCTGTGTGAAGCTGCATTCTTGTGCTTGCTTGTCTGCCATCTTTCTTGACCACGCCCCTTCTCCCTTTGAGCCCCTGAATTTGGTTTATAAAGAACATGCCTGTAAATTTCACTCTTTGTCTGATGAAGTGGACTTGATCCACGAAAGCTAACAATAAAAATATAGCAGTTAGTGTTTAAAGTGCTACACTGTTTTTTATTTTTTTTTATTTTATTTTGTTTTCTGATATTCCTGAACCACAGACTAACACGGCTACTATTCCAAATAATAATAATAATAGTGTGCTATCCAGTTGATTCTGATTTGTGGTGACTCTTTCCAGGGTTTTCTATGCAGAGAACATACAGAAGTGGCTTACCCAGTGGTGGGCTCCAAAAAATTTTTACTACCACAACGTGGGTGTGGCCTACTCTGTGGCCGTGGCCTACTCTGTGGGCATGGCCATGTGACTGGGTGGGCGATCTAGTCATGCCTGCCACATGACCATGAAAACGTTTGCAAACACAGACAGCACTGGCTTTTTGCTGTAAATGGAGATGAGCAATGCACCCTAGAGTTGGATATGACTGGCTTTTGAGCAAGGGAGACCTTGAACCACTTGCAGGGGCAAAACCTGATGGGGCAGGGCAGGGAGGTGGGCGTGGCCACCCAATTATGCTAACCCCCCTGCCCAAAGGCCATCCCATTTTGCCACCCCACTGTCCAGAGGCTACCCAATTTTGCTACCCCCTTTCCGGGGGGGGATGAGCCTTTGGTGCCCACCACTGGGTGAAACTGATGAAGATTGTCAGCTCCATATCAAATGACCCCATTTTTTCTCATTTTGTTGGACTTTGAGGGCCAACCTGAACCACCTGCAGATCAGCATTGGATGAGGAAACTTTTCCCAAACAAAACTGCGAACTGTGCATACATTTGTAAAAGTTCATCAAAGTCAGTTAAAATTCATAAAATTTGTTAATTAAAAATCCATGTTGTCTATTTTTCATTATCAACCTGATCTTCTTCTTCTTGTGCCATATCCAGTTCTGAATATTGGTGATCATCATGGCAATCAGCCATGAAGACTGTCCTGAGAATATAACACAGGGGTATTTCATCTGCCTTCCGCATCGCAGCAAGGCTGGCCAGGTTATCCTGCTATGGTAATAGAGTAGGCCATACTGCTAATGACTCAACACCAAGGGTAAGGTTTTTGTTGTTGTTGTTCAGTCGCACAGTCGATTCCGACCCTTTGCAACCCCATGGACCACTGTCCGCCAGGCACTCCTGTCCTCCACCTTCCCCCTCAACTCGCTCAGCTCTGTGCCCACTATGTCCACAATACCATCTAGCCATCTCATCCTTGGCTGTCCCCTTCTTCTTTTGCCTTCAACCTTTCCAAGCATCAAGGCCTTCTCAAGTGAGTCTTCTCTTCTCATTTGATGTCCAAAGTACTTTAGCTTCATCTTTACTATTTGCCCTTCTAAGGAGCAGTCAGGGTTGATTTCTTCTAAGATCGACCTATTTGTTCTCCTTGCTGTCCAGGGGACTGTCAAAACTCTCCTCCAACACCACATCTCAAAGGCATCTATTCTTCTGTGCTCAGCTTTCCTAATGGTCCAGCTCTCACAACCATACAATGCCACAGGGAATACCATTGCTTTGACTATACGAATTTTTGTTGCAATTTGATTTCTCTGCTTTTCACTATGCTCCCCAGGTTTCTCATAGCTTGTCTCCCAAGAATCAGTTGCCTTTTTATTTCATGGCTGCAATCACCATCTGCAGTGACTCAACACCAAGTGTCAGGTAGCAGTTAACTAACTGGCAACCCTGAGGACTAGCAGCCTTGGCAAAGTCCACAAGGAAGGGTGATGGTCCCCAAGTGGATAAATCTCACTTGAATTGTTCTTGATGGAGGGCAGCAGCTTCATCCATCCTGGCCTAAGACTGAGGAGGACTTTGTGTGCCAAAAAGGCTTGGGACCAGAAAGTGACTGGCAGAGCTAGATCATCAACGTGGTTGGAAACAAGAATCAGAAATTAGCAAGAATAAGAATTTGGGGGAGATTACCCTCTGAGATTCAGACAATTCCAACAAAATCAAAACAGGGAGAGGTTTTTTTCTCTTTTTTTAACATAGCTGTGATACACAAAATATGAGTGGCTAAATGTGATTCATAATATTGTTGTCTCTCAGTCCCAATTTCCTTTGAGCTAAAGAGGCAAATTGAATTTATAACCTCAGTTTCTCTTTGATTGCAGTCGTTTTGGTCTCTCTTCTGTGCGTGTCTTCTTGCTTTAGTTCTTCCATCTTGGATATGGACAACTAAAACATAATTATTAGAAACACTTCTCTTAATTCTTTGGACCTCTTTGCAGCTGCACCACACGGTCAGCTCCTTTTCATCCTGTTCACAACAAATGCCCTGAATTCTCCCCACCCTGTTCCTTTCAACTGTTGAGTCCCACCTGGTGTTTTTTTAATGGATAGTTTGGCATGAGATGCATGGCCTTATACAGCTGGCTGGATTTTGTCTCAGTTTCAAATTCATCTTATGTTTTGAGAACCTCAAATCGCTAACCCTTTTTCATATAGCCAGTGCTTTCTAGCTTGCTACTAGGCTCAGTAGCTGATGCCCTGGCCTTTTTTTTCAGGTCACATGAAATTCTTTAATAAAACAGGGCAAGCAATCATCCCACAGATGCTTTCCCATGTGTTTTTTGCTCTGTTATGGCGTTGCTTCAAAGCAGAAATTTACAGAGGGTGATAATGGAACCCATTCCATCCCCCCTTCTGTTTCCTTCCTTCCTGTCAAGGGGAGACCCAAACCAAAGAGGAAGGAAAGAGGAGCCTAAATCTGAAGGTGCCCCTAATTGCTTCTGCCAGCTGGAAAGATGCCATTCAGAAAAACAGTAGTTCCTTTCTCTCCCATTATGAGCTCACAGACTCCTATCTTTAGGTAAAGGTAAAAGTCACCCATGCTCAAAAGCCAGCCATATCCAGCTCTAGGGTTCAGTGTTCATCTCTGTGTACAACCAAAGAGCCAGTGCTGTCTGTATCTGCAGACAATTCTGTTACCTGAAAAATTGCTATCCCCTTTTTCTGTTACAGGTCAAGAAAGCTGTACAAGCCTGTCAGGAAATGACATCTCTTTTCTAACGTTCCCAAACCATGGAGGGGACCTAGTTTCACTAGGCCTCAAAAAACATTTCCCTTCTTTGTCTCACAAGACTGCGTGTCATGAGACAGCTTGTTTTCAGTTCAGTGTTCCTATTTCTTATCTGTAGCTAGCTGAGTTCTCTGTTGTTGTGACTACATATATGTAAAACACTTTCCATGTTATGGGAAAATCTCTCCTTCTATAGGAACTATCTCTGATTGGCCTAAACACCCCACCTGATTCAAGAATCTCCATTTTGGAGAGAACAGAGAAAGGAGTTCACTTTTGGATATCTATGGGTTAGCATATTTCCCTGGGACTACTGCTCTTTTACTCTTTAAAAATGATTACCTAGGACTGTACTTGGTTTTGTTTTGGACTATCACTGGACTGCCTTATGCTAAAGACCTTTGTTTAAGAACCTGATCAATAAACCTATGTTTGCTTCAACAATGTCTCTTCATTGAACTAAAGGGTAAGAGATGCAATGCATTCGCACACAAGCCTCTGAATATGCTACCTGTTTAAACCTCCTTGTGGAAGAGAAGCAGCTAAGGGCTGTTTAGCTGCATTGCTGGTCAGCTCGCCCTCTGGGGGCTTTGGTTAAGGAGGGCCAGAGCAGAGGGGGCCGGCTGGTTCCGTGACAGTGATTGTAGAGCATAGCAGAGACCTGCAAACCACTGGAGATGCTCCACTAAAATTCAAAAAGTTCTTCCACTGGTGGAACTCCAGGAACCACAGAGACTTGAACTTCAGGCAAAGAAAAAGGTGTTATTGAATGTATTTAATCAACAGTTGGCCATCTGCTAGTTAAAGACAGATCTCACCCCCGCCTGCTATAGAAATCTACAAGTGAGCTCCCCTAACTACATTTTCAGAGAGAACTGAAGACAGCGCGAAGTCTCCTTATACAGTTCTACAGATACAGGCTAATCTTATCACCTATCTACTGTACAATAAAGTTTTTACAATGAGACAATAAACTTGCAGCAGGTGGTCATTTCATAGATAAGTAAATCAATTTTGGGTTACAAAGGTAAATATTTATGCAAATAAATGGTAATGGTAAAAAGATTACAATTTCCTGGAAAATAGAGGAAGGAGATTAGGGGATTAGGTAAAGGCAAAGTCAATGCAGGAACCAATGGTAAAATGTGGTTGTCACCAATGGGCAAGCCCAGCTTGAAGACAGGAACCAATCAGGATTGCTTCACGTCCGAAGTAGGAGGTTTGAATAGCCATTCAGCATCCTTGGAGCTTCACTGAGGATGCACCCAGGCATTCCCCACTCAAATACAGTTGTACCTCGCTTAAAGAGCATAATGCGTTCCACAGGATTTCTCTTTAAGCGAGTTTGCTCTTTAAGCAAAACACCATTGTAAGTGACCAATTGAATTGTGGGGGGGATTGCAAACCCCGATTTATTTGTTAAGCGAGTTTTTGATTGGTTTTATTTGTTAAGCAAAGTGTGACCAATTGTGGGGGGGGATTGCAAACCCCGATTTATTTGTTAAGCGAGTTTTTGATTGGTTTTATTTGTTAAGCAAAGTGACCAGTCAGAGAAAATTCAGCTCTTTAAGCGAGTTACTCTTTAAGCGAGATGCTCTTTATGCGAGGTTTGACTGTAATCCCAATCTTGTTTCAAGGCAGTAAACCCTACCAGCAGCAGTAAAACCAACCTGCACTGTGTACATATGTTAATTTTTACCCTCAGAAACAATAGATGCGAAAGACACACACAAACAGAGTAAAAGAATTAATCACTAAAACAATTAAGGTCTTCAAGGATGAGCTTTAGGTTCCAGGAAGGGTGCAAGTGAGTTCCTGGCTTTGGGGCATCAGATGTGGTGATTTTGGAATGTCTTCGGGCTTTTGCTTTTGCCCAAACTTGCCCAAGGCAAATGAGAACGTTCAAAGAGGTTCCTGCTTGAAATATACAAAAATAAAACATGTTAGAATATATGACAATATTTTTGGTAATGTTTAGGACAATCAGGGGCGAAAGGGTTGAAAATTAATTAAAAATAGATCCTTGCAGTTATTTATCTGCAAAATGTGTTGAATGGATGCGTGTTTTAGTGTGGTGCTTATGGATGTGTAAGACTAACAGTTAAAGGGGTCGGGGAATGAAAAATAAAGATTAAAAGCATTTTTATTGGAAATAAAAATATTTTAAAAATAATAAAAAGGGGGCTGTTTTCAGATTTGGGGTAACATTTCCATGGACATGTGGCAGGCATGAGTAGACACCAGAGTGCATGGAACAGTGTTTACCTTCCCACTGAAGTGGTACCTATTTATCTACTTGCAATTTCTTGGTTTCAAACTGCTGTCCTGCCAACCTTCCACTCAAGTTCAGTGTCGTAACCACTAAGCTACCTTTACATACACACTTTCTCTGTCTGTCTGTCTTTCTGTCTCACACATATGTACATAGACACTTACAAACACACACCTCTTGCACTCTTACCTTGCATGCACTCTCTCACATACCTGCACACACTCTCTCATTCTCTCACATTATTTCTTATACACGTTGGTTCTCACTCATCCACACATAGAGATAGAGATGTAGACGAAGATATATTGGTTGATCTTGATCTCCAGGTTGAGTATAATTTCTTTTTGACATAAACTATTGTGTTGAATGCTTTCCTACTTGAGTGGTTGCCCTTAAAATAAAAAACCAAACAGCTCAGTTTTTTAAAAAAAACATATTTTTAATGGATTGAAATAAAGACAAGCACAGAGTTTAGTACAAGTTACAAAGTCAAAAGCACTGGGGGGGGGGGAGTCTCTGAATAGAATCCTTAATGATCTGTGACTGACAGCCACAAAAATAAAGGAAGCTGTGTCCCCACAGAGATAGCTAATATTCTCTTTGAAGGGTAAGAAAGTATCCATGAGAGGGGCTGGCATAAAGGCTGATGTGAGCACTCAGCTACAGTATATTATTGACCTTCATCCAGTACCTTTGGATGACTTGAGAAGCACATCTTTAGCAGCTGGTTGGCAGGTGGATGAGCCATGCAACTCAATGATATTGGGAGAACCATTCCTATGAAACCTCCCCACCATGCCACTTCTTCCCTAATACACCAGGAACACTTTTAAAAAGTTTCCTTATTGGATAGAGGAGATATACAGAAAACACTAAGAGAGATCTGAGAACAAGATTTAAAAGGAACTATTAAAAGGATGGATTGGGAGAGAGTTTGGAGACAAAGAATAATGAAAATTTTGTCAGTGAGGATAAAAGAGCATTGTTATAAAATGGTATGGAGATTGTATGCCTTTTTTGTTGTTCAGTCGCACAGTCGATTCTGACCCTCTGCGACCCCATGGACCACTGTCCGCCAGGCACTCCTGTCCTCCACCATCCCCCTCAACTCTTGATTAAATCAATGTGATAAAAATTATGATAAAAAGTGTTGGGGAGGTACACAAGACATTGGGACATATTTTCATATGTGGTAGGAATGTAAGACAGTAAACAAAATATGGATTATTGTTGGATTTTAAAATGCAGATGTATCCCAGAACTGCTTTATTAACAGATTATGGAAATATAATAGTGGATACGAATAAGAGAAATTTCATCATTATGATGATGGCTGCAAGATTGTTGATAGCTAAAATTGAAAAATATATACAAACCTTAGATTGGAGGCCTGGTATAAAGAATTGTGGGTTATGGTCTTAAATGATAAATTGAGAAGTGAGTTAAAAATGAAAAAAGGTCTGATAAAAGAAAAAGACTTTGGAGGCATATGGGGTAAATTCATTGATTCTGTATTTGTTAAGGGAACCCAGATGAAACGTGGACAAGAAACATATGGTTTTGGGGAATAAGGGTGATAGAATAACAAAATAAACTAGTAAAATAACACAAGAATAGTGTCTCCTAAGAGGGTGATGGGATAATTAATGTACAGTATTTGGATATTGTAATATAGGATTCTTTGGGGGTTTTGTATTGTATTTTGTACGTACTGCAAAAAAAATAAAAAAATTAAAAGGGGGGGGTCCTGCATGGGTTTTTGCAGGTACAATGTTGAAATGGTGCTAAACATATCTGATAGGTGCAGAAGGGTGCCATGAGAAAAGTACTAGCCAAATGTATATTGTTGTCCAGTTATTGTCTTTTGTCATTTGTTTTAATGGACTATATATTTTCTCTTTATTCTCTTGGCTCATGACATACAACTTCTTCTGCCATATCCGAATCCAAATTTGGGGGGTTGTCATTGTGATCAGCCATGAAGACAGTCCTGATAATATAATGCAGTGGCCTTTCATCTGCCTTCCACATTGCAGCCTGACACTTGTACCACCGATCCAGTTCCAAGTTCTGAGCTCAAAGTCCTCTTCAGCCCCAGGCCAGTACTGAAAAGGCTGCTGCCTTCCATCAAGATGGATTCAAGTGGGATTTAATCCACTTGGGTACCATTGCCCTTCTGTTTGGACTTCGGCACCCAAGGCCATTAGTCTTCAGAGTTGTCAGGTTAGTTAACCACCACCTGACACTTGGCATTGAATTGCTGGCAGTAGGGTCTACTCTATTACCTTAGCAGGATAACGTGGCCAGACAACTATTTTGTAACATTTTTAAACAATTTTGAAACTTTAAAGGATTGGTTGCCAATCTTGGCTCCCCCAGATGTTCTGGGACTCCAGCTCCCAGAAATCTTGGCCAGCACAGCCAATGAAAGCTGTAGTCCAAGAGCATCAGGGGGACCCAAGATTGGGAACCACTGCTTTGAAACATCCCAACCCTTAGAATGAATGAGAAAGACATGCAAATAGAGTCTGGAAGAAATACAGTAGATGTATATATGGGGGAAAAATATACAGTGGGAATTTGTAATACCTTCCAATGCAAAATTTAATGTTCCAGACGCCACCAGCTCCAATTACCTCCACTGCCCTATCTTGGTCAACCCTGGAAGAGCTTAATTATATTTGTTTCCCCCAGGGAGACACTCCACACAGTCAAATATATCTTCTCTGTTTCACAGCCCCTGTGTCTACAGATGGGAGTCAAAGCAGCCTCTTCATATAGTCTCCCCGTCCAGAGGTAGATTGTTTTCTTAGCTAGACTAGTTTCTTTCTATAGAACCTCAGGCTAAAAAGCCACAGGGTAAGAGCTACTCTCACCCTTCAGGTCTTGACTTCCAGTCTGTGGTAAAAGTTGATTTCTAAAGGGATAGGTGTAGCAGAGAACCTGGATCAGGAGTTCAGTTACCTGCTGTGACATCCAGGAGAGAAGCCAGATGTCAGGAAAAATGTACAGTCCCAGGATGCTCCCAGTAATCAAACTAATGATAAACCACTCCTAAGCCCTTTATGCCTAGAAAACCTTTGAAAGAGTTGTCAGATTTTAATACAATAATACCTCGGATAACGTTTACCTTGGATAACGCTAAAATCGCATAACGTTAAGTAATCTGGGGTGGAGAATTGGATCGAATAACATTAAGGTCCTATGGGATGGATCGGATAACAACCGCTAAAGCCTGTGCAGTTACAATGTATCTCTATGGAGCTTTAACGTTATCCGATCCATCCCATAGGATTTTAACATGGATCGGATAACATTAAAAATCGGATAACACCAAGACTTGTAGAACCAAGTTTTAGCGTTATCCAAGGTTTTACTGCAATTCTTCTTCTTCCATGTCTAGACCAGATGTGAAGCTGCCAAAATGAAACCACTTTTTGGTTAATTCATTCTGTAGTTCCTTTCGCCTGACCTAGTGAAAGATTAGCTGGCACAAGGTGGTCATTGCCCAGGATATGTCCGGTTGAGGTTTTAAATACCACAATCTTCAAGGAGGCTCTTTCTGTGTGACCCATAATTGAATTGACAACATGTAAATTAGCTTTTCCTTTTAGACATAAGTATACAAACAAACAGGTCCTGGTAGGTAAGTGGTTAAGGCACTGTGCTTGACAACCAGAAGGTCAGAAGGTCAGCAGTTCATGACCTGAGTACTGAGTGATGGAGTAAGCTCCTGTCCTCTGTCCCAGCTCCTGCCAACCTAGCAGTTCAAAAGGAAGAAATTGCAAGTAGAATTATCAGTACCACTTTGGTGGCAAAGGCAACAGCATTCCATGTACTGGCATCTACTCATGCCTGTCACATGGCCAGGGAAATGTCTGCAGATTCAGACAGCACTGGCTCATTGGCTGTAAATGGAGATGAAATAGAGTCAGACAAGACTGCCTTTTGATCAAAGGAGATATTTACCTTATAAAGAAATGCATGGACAACTACAAAGAGAAATAAATAGTTTGAGAGTTTTAATGATTCTACTCATCTACAAAATAGATACAACTGCAATGCATGCTAGATGGAGACATGTAGGCCTGCCCAAAAATTTTTTCTTGAGGGGCAGTTGTTTCAAAGCAAAAGGAAATTTAAAACATACATGAATTATGAAAGGTATACTGTATATACTCGACTATAAGTCATCCCGAATATAAATCGAGGTACCTAATTTGGACCTCTAAGACTAAGAAAATAGACTGACCTGAGTATTAGTCAGGGGTGGAAAATACAGCAGCTGCAGTTTTGGGACCCTTGGGGTTGTTGACCCGAGTATAAGTCAAGTCCACTTTTTGGACCTCATTTGGGGGGCTAAAAAACTAGACTTATACTTGAGTATATACAGTAATTCTGGATACCTTTTGAACAAGTTCACAATAAAATCAGTCAGCTATAACTATATAGGAAAAGAGGTCACTCTTCTGTTTTGCAGCCAAGCCAGGAGACCGGCCTCACCTGAAATGTGAGCATAAACTACCCGGCTTGCGTAGGCAGCTTCAGATAAGAGCCACATGTGCTGGATTAGATCCGCTTCAAGCTGAAGATCAGAGGCACCGAAGACATTCACACGGTGAGCTTGGAGATTTAAAAGGTAGCATTTGGCAGGCATTATACCAGCAGGAAAGGGAGCAGTTGCTACCTTTCTATGCCTACCCAACATAGGTAATTGCTACAACCAGGCCACTTTGACAGATGGCAGTGACTGTACCCAGTGCCTGTCTTGGGATATTATTATCCTGCTTGCTTGTACTCTTGGACTTTTTCTGTCTTTAGCAATTGCTTGGCTTTTTGGCAGGTATTTTTTCATTGGCTTTCTGCCTTTTGGGGATACTGTGCCTGGCGCATTACACTGCGAAGGCGCTCGATTTAATTTTTGTTGTTTTCCGTTCAAACAGAAACAGCTCTCAAGGGAAATGGATGTCATTTGTGGAAGCAGGTGGACTTTGCCTCTCACTTTCTTCGCCCATCATGTCATTATCTATTCAAATCATCGACTTTTTGGTGTACATTCAACACTTTCCCCCATGGGGGACATCTCACTTTAAGTTCACTTTCCCACATTTACAACACTGGTGAGGAGGGGGCTGTGTTTTGTGTAATACTAAACAAACAGAACAGTTAAAAAGCACTGCCAAGCTATATCTAAGATCCATCTCATCTTCTACCCTTATTAAAGACTTTTTTGAATGGTTGCCAGTGTTTTTATGCAGCAGTCAGGATGTCAATTATATTCATTTAAAAAGGGACCTCCAAACTGTGCCAAGCTCTTTCTGTGCGGCTTTCCAACCTGCTGGCTTACCTCTGAATGTTTACTTATGGTCTAAATCTACACGCTAATAATTTTGATACATTTTGATTTAAAATGTGGCCCACTTTATGCCTTGGGGAATCTACTGTGGCCCCATATCCCAGAAGGTTGGGAACCATTGATTTAACAATAACAAAATGGCAGCAAGGACAAAACAAGATATTATCGCAAGGAAATAAGAACAACAAAAATGAGGGCTATTCAACTGACCAGCCTGATGATCAAATTAAAACAGAAAACCCAACCTTGTTAAAGAGCTTTGATAGATAAAATCCTATTCAGTACCTACAGGAGCATGTTAATTTCTGGGTGTGGACTAGGCAGAAGGAAATTTTAGGAAAACCGACAAAGAGCCTAGTGGCACCTTGAAGACTAACACATTTTACTCAGCAATTTTTCTCTATATGGCTAAATTTGATGTTGTCCTCTGTGAATAAAAACAAAATACAAAGTCAGTTTCTTTTAGCACAAACAATGCACTAAATGTCAAGAAGTACACGAATTCACCTCAAGTCCACATTTGCTACCTAACCTTGCAAAACAAACTAAGCTTGCATTTCCCGTCTTCCACTTTTCAGAAATCTACCACCAGCATGACTATTGCTCAGGACAGCTGAGTGATGTGAAGAATTCACTGTCTCCCCCTCAAAAGGGTGGGGTATAATATAAATGTAAATGATAAATAAATAAAATAATAACAGCTTTCCACTTCTGAAGGAAATTGAGGCTAGATGAGTCCAACAGCTTCTGGAAGACCAGAAGTCCCCCCCCCCCTCCACCTGAAGTAGATGGTGCTGAGTAGGATGGATAAATGATCTGACCTCATGTAAGCCAGCTTCTTATGTTCCTAACTTTTCTGGCCCAAGTAAATCCTTGCATTAAGTCCATAGATTCTACACCCAATTCAGCATCATTTGAAAGGATAAATTGCCAACAAACAAATTACAGAGTTCTCACAAAGGAACACCATACTGTGCATTGTAAGCTTAAGTGGCAGTATGGTGAGTTGATCACAAATCTGCAAATATTTTTTACAATCCACTCATAAATTATTTGAAGTGGCCCATATATGCCTGTTTTTCATTATACAGGTACAAAAAACATTTATGTACCGTGAGTGTGCCCACACAGAGAGGACAAAAATATGTCAGTGGTAGACCTCAGAAAAAGAAAATAGAGAGAGAGAATCTTACAGCATCATGGTTTCATGGATTATAATCCATTTACTCAGTTGAGGAATAATATTTTTTCAGTAATACTTATGGTGGCAGACTCTGAGTGAAATGAAATATAGAAAATGACAACCCACCACACAATGTTAGAGGATTCTAGAAGTTACATTATTATCCAAAAAGTATCCCTCCCCCCCAACATCTGGTCAGTGAGCAGACTGAGACTCCATAAATCCTGAGCCTTTCCCCCATGTGAACAAGACTTGAATGTCTTCCAAACAATCTAACCTGCACAATTAGAAAGAAAGATTATGAAAGAACAGCTGGGAGAAACATAAAATGCTGATGTATTAAGATATGGTTAGGCTCGCAATCCCAAATAAGTCACCAGGTACAAACACATGCTGCCCTTTCAAAGTTGGAAGCTGGCCTGACAATACAAAGAAAGCACAGCTACATAAACCCAGAAGACTGACGAGTGAGGGTCAAACCAGAGCCAAGTGGCCTGAGAATAATTATAAATTAGACCAGTGTCCTTTCCTTGCCATTGGTAAGAAAGGAAGGCACCCTCTCTTAAGATGTAGGGGTGGGGGGGGTTTCTGCCTCCAGGTGGATCTTAGTTCCACCAAACTAGGGGGGGGATATGCACTTAGACCAGGGGTGGCCAACCTTGGTGCTCCAGCTGTTCTTGAACTTCAATTCCCAGAAGCACTGATCTGCAGGTGTGCTGACTTTGGCTTCTGGTAATTGAAGACCAAGAATAGCTGGAGCACCAAGGTTGGCCACCCATGAATTAGGCCAGTGATGGTGAACCTTGGCACTCCAGACATTCTTGGACTTCAATTCCCAGAAGCCCTGATCACCAGGTGAGTTGACTTGGGCTTCTGGTAATTGAAGTCCAAAAACAGCTGGAGTGCCAAGGTTCACCACCAGGGACTTAGACATTAGTTTGCACCTCTCTGGGTAGGCACACAACACTCCCTTTTGGACATCTGCCTCATATTTTGAAAACAGTATTTCTCTAAGCCTTCTATCTTGCAGACTTGACTTTTAAAAACTTGGCTTGAAAAGTCTCATGGGTCTTCCTGCAATTCCTGGTATGATAGTTATAATACATTGTCAGATGAACAGATTAAACAGGAAAATGTGGAGAGCAGAACATGGCATAGGCCACCTTCCTATCATTGTAGCTCTCTCAAAATTACTTTCCCTAAGCCCCTTAGTATGGCATATCATAACTTTGTTTAAAAAAAATAAAAATAACCACAGCAATTTGTTTCCCCTGCAAACAAAAAACAACAACAACCCCAAACCTCTCGACTATCCCCTTTCTATGCAAAGGTTAGGGAATTCTTCTCCTTTACTTTAAATGTCTCACCTGATATGAAGCCAGTATTCTGCTATTAAAAACTTCTCTCATCATGTGACACCCCCTTAATTCTACACACTGAGTTTCTTCTCTGCTTCTGGATACAGGACAAGTATCTTGCTCTTCAAAGTTCTCCATGGCATTGCCTCATCCTTATTATCCACTATTATTCACCAAAAACAATGCCTTGGCCTTGGCCATTCTTCATCACCACTCAAAGGTCTACTCACTCATAGACTCCACCCATGTACTTGTATATATTTCCCAAGACCCACCACATTTACTCCTTTCTAATTCCTTTCCAAAACCAAGCACTCACTGGAAAACATTGTAACATCTGTAGCTGTCATGCTTTATTGGAGCTCAGGTACACAGAAAGAGCATCCTCAAAGATTGTGGTATTTTTGAGCCACAATCAGGTGTACCCTAATAACAGCAACCTTATGTTGCCAGCTAATCTTTCTCATACTCAGTCAGGTGAAAGGAACTGCAGAATGAACTCCCCAAAGGGTGCCTTCCTTTTGGCAGTTTCACATCTGGCTTAGACATGGAAAGAGAAGAAGCCTATAACTCAAGACCAAACTGGATACAGTACTGCATCATTAGAAAACAAACATCTTTTAAGAGGAAATGAGTGTTTATTTACTTTATTATGAGCTTGCTTCAATGAATATTTGGCAAATTAGTCTGTTTTCACTTTATAATTCACTGACTAAGAGATAGCAAGTCTCGTTTGTACGTCTGACATCTCAGGCACACAGCCATAGACAGGTGTGCATGCTTAGAGGAATAACTTAGTAAGAGGAAGAAATATACATTTCCTCAACATGTGATTTGACTCTAAGTACAGTAATACCTCGGATAACGCTAAGACTTGGTTCCACAAGTCTTGGTGTTATCCGATTTTTAGTGTTATCCGATGCATGTTAAAATCCTATGGGATGGATCGGATAACGTTAAAGCTCCATAGAGATACATTGTAACTGCACAGGCTTTAGCAGTTGTTATCCGATCCATCCCATAGGACCTTAACGTTATTCGATCCAATTCTCCTTCCCAGATTACTTAACGTTATGCGATTTTAGTGTTACCCAAGGTATTACTGTACTTAAGAATCACTGCATTTCACTTTTCTCTTTGCTTCTGTTTCCCTGGAGCTGGAATTTCTTCTCCTTCCTCTCCAGCTTCCATTTTAGATGGTCAATCTCAGCAGGGCCAGCCCCAGCAGGGCAGCACCTGCCATCTTGTAACACTATAAAGCAGTGTGGTTAAAATGCTGAATTGAGACAAGATAAATCTTTTTTAAAAACCTTCACTAAGCCATGACATTCAATAGGTGGTCTTGGACTGGTCATTCTGTCCCACACCAAACCTACTTCATAGTGCTGTAGGGAGTATAAATTGTGGAGGAGGTGAGCCATAAAGTCACTGAAGGAAAGGAAAGGTGTAAAAATAGCTAACACATAAATACACATTCCTGAGCTGAATGATGCTTTTGTTGGACCGGCTGAAAGTTATAAATCAAAGTGAGCCTTCAAATTCTCCAGAGTTCTTCTTCATGCTTAGATGATCCAAAGTTTGACAGATTGCAGAAGAAATAAAGAGTAAAACAAAGGGAGGATGGTAATCTGGCCAGTGGCAATGACCATCATTCTTGTAATACTGGCTGAGTTCCTGTGCCAAAAAACCAATGTTCCTTGCTCTTTAGGAATGTAGCCTGCATGACTGATTGTTCATTGGTCCTGTTTATCTGTGCTGCAACCTGCTTGTTTCTATGTCGTGCCTGAAGGGACAGCTGGACTTGTTCAAATGGTGGTGGTGCAGTTTTAGACATATATTGAAAAATAGAAACACAATGCATGCTGCTGGCTCATTCTCCGTGTCCTGATACAGGCATATATGGTTCTATTCAACGTAGTCTGCCTGCCAGTGGACAAGACACCACAGATGAAATGGATAGCCTGTCCTTTCTCCTCCTACCTCCTGTCCATGGTTCCTACAACTGTCTTGGAAAGTCAGGGGTCTTTCAGATTGGATTTTTAATATACTGTGGATGCGGGGGGAGGGGGGGAGATAGAGAGGAAGTCCTACCTGCCCAAGCAGATGTTTGCTGTCAGAATTGTCTGGTTTTCATCTCCCAAATGCTTGAGAGTTTGTGGATTCTGCTCTGTAGTCAACCCTCGCCAGATGGGGAGCTGCCTCTACAACCATCAGTGAGCTTGCCCCCTTCATTTATCCCCTGACACAATGCCATTTATTCTTCAAGGCCATTATGTCAAAACTGTACAGTTCAATGAAGCAGAGATGCGGCTCATTCGTCTAGCTGTGCCCCACCCACGTTTAGCTCCTTTCCCGACTTCACCTTCAAAATACTTTGTCATGCTGCAGCACCAAAATTTCATGGATTAAAAGCAACCACATCCTTTTAAGATTTGCCAGCGTACCAGCGTTTATCAAAGTGTGTTTCTATCCCATTTTCTTTCACCACAACTCCATAAAGTAGCTCACAGTTATACCTGTTTTGTGCAGACCTGAGCTTGAAAGAAATACGCATTTGGGTCAGAGTCTCCTACAGCATTGTGTTTCAGCTAGTGGTGCATACACTGCCAATGGGACACAGATACAGTTTAGATGGATGGTAGTGTTCATAGGGCAACAATGGTTTAATGGTTAAGACACTGAACTTGATTACCAGAGGTTCAGCAGGTCAGCAGTTTGAGTTCTGAGTGTTGCACAACAGAATGAACTCCCATCTTTGGCCCAGCTCCTACCAACCTAACAGTTCTAAAGCAAAAAAAAAAATACAAGTAGATAAATAGGTACTGCTTCTGTGGGAAAGATAACAGCATTATATATGCTCTGGTTTCTAGTCATGCCTTCCACATGACCACAGAAACATCTGCAGACACAGACAGTGCTGGCTCTTTGGCTGTAAATGGAAATGAGCACTGCCCCCTGGAATCGGACACGGCTGGCTTCCAACCAAGGGCAACATTTACCTTTACTTTTAGAGTTTCCATATTAATCAATAAGAATTTACTCAGCCCCAATCCTCATGTCTTCCAGCAAGCATGATGGGTCATGTCTTACCAGCCATGGATCACCTGTCTGTTTCCTTTTGCCATGTTAATAATGGTTTTAGAAACGTCTGCTGGTATCCTGTTGCTAGTTCCAGTGTAGAGGAGACCCACATGAACCAAAGGCAGGATAGCATGACAACATGTATGTATATCACACTGATCAGTGAATCTACTCTGGTTGGGATTAGCAATAGGAACCTGCCCTGAGTACTTGTTTTAATCCTTTATTGTGAGACCCTTCAAATTACTGCACATGGCAAAAATAATGAAAACAAGGTTTTCCAAAATTCCTGGTAAGCAGGTTGTTTGTTTATATCTCAGTGGGACTTTATTTCTTTGATAGACTGTTTGGTGGGAGTGTATGGCATAGCATCATGGGGTTATTATCAAAAGGCAAATGCATATGAAATATGGATATGTCACAGGATGCTAAGAATGTTTTGGATTGAGGGGATGACCAAGAAAGAAGTACTAAGGAGAATAAATAAAAACCAAGAAATAATACAACACATGCAATCAGTGGTGGGCTGCTCCCGGTTCGGACCGGTTCACCCAAACTGGTAGAAGCAATCCGGACGGGATTGCTGGGGGGGGGGAGTAAACCCCTGGGCGACCGGTTTGGTCACCTCTCCGGCTGCCCTCCGGATGTCTCTTCTGGGCAGCCCAAAATGGCTGCTCGGAAGTGATGCATTCATACTGAAAAATAGAAGTGTGCATGTGTCAAATGGAGTTTTGATGCATGCGCACTTCCGAGCTGCCATTTTGGGCTGCCCACAAAGGCCGCTGTTCCTGCCTGCCTGCCTGCTGCTCCCCGACCCAAGGTAAGTGACGGGTTTGTGTTTGGGATGGGTGGGTGGGTTGAGGTGTGTGTGTGTTTTATGTAGTGTGTTTAATGTCTATTTTAATTTGTATTTTAAAGTGTTTTTAATGTCTATTTTTATTTGTACTGGATTTTTATTTATTTTTAAATTGTATTTTATTTTTATTTTATTTTTTACTTTGGCTCCACCCACAATGTCATGATGTCATGATGTTGGCGCCGCCCATGATGGCATGATGTCATGACATTGGCTCCGCTCATGACATCAGCTCCACCCACAGTGTGGTAGTAACATTTTTGACAGCCCACCACTGCATGCAATGCAAAAACTGGACTTACTCAGGACAAACAAAAAGTACAGCTTGCTACAGTTGGTCATTCAAGATAAAACTAAACAGGAAAATAAGGGGGAGAAAAGGTGGGGCTAATGCTACAATGATATGTGACTAACAGCCATTGGGATTATTCTTAATTGCAGCTTTTGCTATCACTCAGTTTTCATGGGCTGCTGTATATATTCTCACAGTACTATATCTATTAACAATGGCACATTTATATTCGATTGGGTGACCATGGCAACACGAGCTCTCAAAAAGCCATTACAAAGGTTTATTTACTTCCCAATTTTTTAAAAAACAGATCAAATTCTAGCTTTCTCCTCATTTCTTCCCATGCTTGCTTCTATAAATGTTTGATCTTTATTAGAGCAGATGCCAAATGGCAAACACACACACACCAAATTCTCAGCCATGCTGAGAAAGCTCACAAATCACAGATGATTAAATCTTCATCAACACCTTAAAAACCTCATCACAGTTCCTGCTACCCCAGCCCATCATACACATACTCTCTTTATTTTCTCATATTCCTATCCCCTAGATTTCATAGCTTTTGAGTCCATTTCAGTGAATTTTCATTCAAAGTGACAGTTATTAAATCGGGCAGATTTGCTGCAGTATTAATATTAGTAATTTTTTGCTTCAGTGAAATTTTTTAAAACGCAGATGGCTTTACAATCCATTTATAACTTCCTTTCCATTACGAGCGATGTTATTTGAGGCTTCATTGGCTATAGTGGTTTATATTTATATAGCCTTTCAAAGCATTCACAGTACACTATATTGTGTTTTTGCCCTCCTGACAAGTAGAGCCAGGATTATTCTCTCCATATGGGAGACTAAACATGGACGAGAAAACTTCCTCTTAGGAATTCAAGGAGAGGTGAAGGGGCTGGGTGGGTTAACAGATATTTGAACTGTTGGCTAAGGAGTATCTCCAACATCATCCAACATCATTCCACTCAGACAAGAGAGATTTCCACTTCCTCTCCCTCTTAGTTTCCCAAACTCTATCCAAATCTACTATATCTACAATAGCCATGTATTTCAGATATGGAAAATGTAAATTTTTGATCTACAAGTTTCAAAATCCCATACCCAATACAGCTAGAGATGACATTTTCTTTGGTGTGTGTTTTTAAAAATATATTATTATTAAATTTTGCTTGTTTCTTGCTAGAGTGAAACCATGGAGATGGGGCTGGATAGATACCTGTATTTCAGATTTCATATACTGTATCTTGTCACTTTCACAATCCATTCCCCTGCCAATCATTTTTGCCCTTTTGAAGATTATTTTGTTTAAATTTACATGACAATCAGGGCCGTAGCCAGGGGGTGGTCAGGGTAGGCACCACCCAGCCTGAGTCAGCAGTTTGCCCACCATCAAACTCCCAGCTGCTTATATATATATGACATTGTTGCCCATCCTGAAAACATATTTGCCCACCCACGTCTAGAATCCTGGCTGCACCTCTAATGACAATCCATCTTTCAGTGTGTGCTTTTAAACACATTTTCTCACTAAATAAATCATGCTTTGCTTCCAGTATATGAATGGTCAAGTTTCCCCTTTTAAATAGGCATGTTGTCATGTTGGAAACGACATTGCAAATTCCAGAGAGGGTCAAAATTGGAAGAAGAGTTAAATTCTAAATCAGAGTTCGTAATCTATGGCCCAATGGCTGGATCCAGCCCACTGTACCAAATATTCCAGCCCCTGACCTCGCTCCAGCCGCCACTGCCACTAGTGGCAGCGGAATCAGCCACAGAGTCATTTACGGCCATGTTAATGCATTTACGCAGCCATAAATGAGGCCACGGCCATTATAATGCCTTTACTACAGTCGCAAATGAATCAGTGGCTGACCTGCTCAGCTGTCTGAGGGGACATGGTCCGGGCCGCAGCTGGAAAATGTTGAGAATCCCTGTTAAAGCAATCAATCTAGGTGGTGTAAGATCAGGTTGTTTTGTTTTGAAATGCAACTCAAATAAAATCCTATAGCATCCCTACCTGGAGCATAAGTGGAGAGACAGCAAAATGTTGCTTCTAGTCAGCAAAGCCTAATTTCAGCCTCTCTCATATTTATTTATTTATTTATTTATTTATTTATTTATTTATTTATTTATTAGATTTGTATCCCGCTCTCCTTGGTTTCAGCCAACTCAGTGCGGCTCACAGAGTCCCCTAATATCACTATTAAAGTGCAAACAAAAATACAATAGCATACAATACAACAAAACAGTAAAGTACAGTAAATATCATATAGTAGGTCAGTACACATTACACATCAATACACATTACAGTACTATCAAAATACCATGGCCTGTAGTGCAACAAAGCAATAAGGTTAAATAAATATCATACAGTAGAACAATACACATCATAGTAAAAACCATTATAATGCAAAAATGTCCACCTGTGGCTATAGTCCAATTCCTCTTCCCAGCCAAAGGGAAGTCACAGATTTTGTCAGCTGCTGCCTCCTGTAGCTGGTGTCCCTTCCTCCTCCTGCCTGGAGGATGCCCAGCTGTGTCTCCACTCCCCGAGCCACTGAGCAAGAGAAGGAGTCCGTTGAGAGGGGCGGCGGCAGGTCTCATAGCCACAAGCCCCTACCACAGCTATGTCTCCTCTTCCTGGGCCAGACTGGGTGAGAGAAGGAGTTTGTTAAGGTGGGATGGCCAGGAGGGTGCGAGGCATGGTGTCAGCAGCAGTGACTTTGAGCCTCCCGTGGTCCCGGGAGGCTCCTTTATCCTCCCGGCCGGTGGTGGGGCCAGGAGGGCGCTATGCCAATGATGGTGGCCAACATTTGTGTCCCAGGTGTTCTTGGACTTCAGTTCCCAGAATCCCAAGTCATCACACCAGCTGATCAGGGCTTCGGGGAATTGAAGTCCAAGAACACCCGGGGGACCAAGGTTGGCCACTTCTGTGAGGGTGCAAAAAAAAGTATACACATTTTTAGAAAGGAAAAACTGTATTTAAATTGTAATACTCAACATATACAGATAACAAAAAATCAATACAAGTCACGTTTGACTTCTGCAGTTAAAAGAAGTGCTCAAAGTAGTTGCCATCAGTAACCAGACATTTGTGTAGTGGGCATGTAAACTGTTCCAACACCATAGCAGAAGCAGCAGGACTTGTTGCTGTGCAAGGTCTCCTAGATCGTCCCTTGTGCACATCACACACAGTATCATGCCTCTCAAACCTATCACAAATACATGCAGTTATTAGGCATGTTGGAAGGTCTGTTGCATACTCTTCTACTTTTTCTGCCCTCGCCGAATCTGAATATTGGTGATCAGTCATGAATTCTGTCCTGAGAATACAGTAAAACCTCGACATAAGATTCCCCCCCCCCCATTCAACAAGGTTATTTGTATGTTGAATATTTGTATGTTGAAAACATATTGCATTACTAGAAGTGGCCACTAGATATCACCGTATATTTTTCCGTATGTTGATTTTTTTCCTATTAAAAAATTGTATGTCGAAAATTTTTAACCCAGGATTTCTATTCGTATGTTGAGTTTTTCGTAAGTAGAACCGTTCATAAATTGGAGTTCCACTGCATAATCCTGTGGCCTTTTATCTGGCTTCCACTTTGCAGTGTGATACTCGTACCACTGATCCAGTTCTCCAAGTCATTTTCTGGTCCTGAGCCCTTTTGGCATGCAAAGTCCTCATCAGTCCCAGACTAGTATTGATGAAGCTGCTGCTCTCCATCAAGATGGATTCAAGTGGGAGTTAACCACCACCTGACACTCGACATTGAGTCACTGACAGTATGGTCTACTCTATTACCACAGCAGGATACTCTGGCCTCCTTTCATACTCACACCTCCATTATCTTTGTACTCCCACAATGTTCTCAAATTTCAAATACAGTAATACCTTGAATAACATTAGTATCGGATAACACTAAAATCGCATAACATTAAGCAATCTGGGGGGGGGGGAGAATTGCATCGGATAACATTAAGATCCTATGGGATGCATCGGATAACAACCGCTAAAGCCTGTGTGGTTACAATGTATCTCTATGGATCCCATAGGATTTTAACATGCATCGGATAACACTAAAAATCGGATAACACCAAGACTTGTGGAACCAGGTTTTAACGTTATCCGAGGTTTTACTGTACCACTTCAAAATGGTCTTATGCTCCTCAACGGACAACCGTGCTGCCATAATTTTCTTTGACTGTCCTGCCTGTTGCATGGTGATGCTAGCATTTATTCTTTCAAGTGAACGTCACACTACACATTGCTACTGTAATTCAATTCAATTCAACTTTGACCAGTAAGACATAGATGACATCTGTTAAAATGTGTTTACATTTTTTGGTACCCACTGGACATGTAGACTGGGTGGGGTAACCCATCTTGTCCTTCACCTAGGGCAGCCCCGGTAGGCATGTATGCATCTCTTCATGGCAATTCTAAAGGCTCAGTTTCAATGGGAAAATAGCATTGGTGTCACAAAACAGTGTTGGTTCTACGCATTTACTGGGGGTGGGGGACACAGTGGGCAACATGCCTTCAAAAGGAACCTTCATTAGAAGCCACATCTCACTTTCTGCTCCCCCTTTGCTCACTTTGTCATTCTGGGCCTGTTTTCCATAGAGACAGCTCCTAACAACTAGCTCACTTGCTTCCTTCTGTCCTTTCAGGGAAAATATCCTGGCACTGGGGACGATGCCCAGTGATGTTCCCATTTAATAGTCTAGCTTTCCCAAACATGCCAACTCACTGGCTTGCCTGGCTGATTATGGAGCATATACTGGCAGCCATAGACAGAATAAAAGTGGTTCTGCAAATAAAGCCCCGCAGCAGTCTTAAAAAAAAATGTTGTGTAGTGGTATCTGATTTTGGGGGTAGGGTAGAAAAGGAAATTGGTAAAATAATGGAAATTAATTTTAAACTGGAGTCAAAGACCGCCTTGTTGACGGATTTAGAGGGAATGAACATAGATGAAAATAAGGAGGACTTAATATCTATATTTCTAACTGTAGTAAGATAATGTATTGCAAAAAATTGGAAAAAATAATTCAAACATAGAAATGGAAGACGGGCATAAAGAAATGTGGAATATTGTGTTGAATAATCAACTTGCATGGGAACTAAATTATTAAAAAGGTATAATTAAAGAAAAAATTGGGAATCTCTGGAAGCCTTTTTTGGAATATACATTGATTAAGTGTAGGGGTGGCAAACCAGTATCTGGTCAAATGAGTATTTGGAGGCAATAGTATGTGGCAGACAAAGCGGCTTTTTCCAGAGCATTGTAAATATCACATGGGGGATTTGTTTTAATGCTTATTAACTTTAATAAGAGGATTGAAAGAGTGATTTTGGTATTGAATAATAAGTATCGTAGAGAACAAAGAAAAAATAAATATTACAATAAGTGGTAGCTTGATTAGAGGTATTGATATATGAATTCTTTCCTTTATAACTGAGATAATAGTTTTTATTATTGTCTTGTCTGATTATATTTCTTTCTTTTGTGTTTTGACTTGTACTGTACTGATTTTATTTTATTCTTAGTTTTTTTTCTTTCTGTATTTTGCCATTAAAATCAATAAAAATACTTTAAAAATTACAATATGTGTATTTACCTGTGCATTCCTCCATGATCCATGTTTTTTGTACATTTCCCCAATGTTCCTTGCGGTTAGCAACTCTGCTACTCTTCTGAACCCTGCAAATGAAATATAGTTCCATTCAATGTACAAAATTACTGTTTGACTGTTCATGAAAACAACTCATGGCTTGTGCTTGCTTTAAAAAAAAACCCTGTAAAGAAAACAAATAAGTTTAATGGTTCCTTTATGCCAGAAGCAGCAAGTGTAAATAGGTTAACAATTGAACTGGCAGATTATTATTTTTTAAAACTGATTTTGAGTATCCTGATATCTCATTTTTCAGAGGATTTCAGCTTATCTCGGCAAGAGTTACACATTTCATCTAACCTTCAGTGAGTTTTTTTTAAAAAAAAAATAATGCAGATTACAGTATCAGAAAACAGGAGTGAAACTGCCTGTTTCTCATATCCAGCTTTAATGAACATCCTCGCATTAAAGCAGAATGTAGGATAGTCCCTGACACACAGACTGGCCAGTGCTGGGAAGTTTCCTATCACTCTTGACCCCACCAGGGTCATGGTAGCCTCAGCTGCTTGCCATGCAGGGAGAAAATTGCCACTGGAGCTGATTCAATCCCAATGAAAACAAATTTGCCAGCCAGCTAAAACCAAGGCGGCCATGAAGCCTCCATGGCTCTACCTGGGAAGCAACTCTGGTCCTGCCTCTGAGGGTGCTCCAGCGGTTCAGTATTTGCCACATGATAAGCCAGTCTTCTTGCTGTCATGCCTCTATTCTGTACCACAATATGGTGAGCTTTGAAGTGGAAGCTTGAACTTGATTATGAATTGCAAACAGCAGAACTGGGGAACTTTTAGTCTTCCTGATGTTTTGGCTATGACTCCCACACTGGGTGGAGCTAATGAGTAAGAACAAGTGGAAGGCTAATGGTCCCGCACCCTTGGCTTCACAAGACCTTGGAGGACCATAGAAAGTAGTCTGAGATGACCCAGGATCTGAGACCTAGAAGCTCTTGGTGAAGGAAAGCCAGGACTCTGAAGAACAACCAAGGATATAGTTCTAGCTACTTGCAATTTTTTTGTTTTCAAATGGGTAGATTGGCAGGAGCTGGGACAGAGATGCAGGCATTCATTGGTGTTAAGATGCTGGCCTTAGTTCTCAACCCCAGAGCTTCACAATACACACACACAAAAGACTCAGAAGAACAGAGATAGGTATCCCCAACCAGAAGAAAAACTTCAGACTTCAGTGTCTTTTCCTCTATTCTCCAAGTGGAGGGTTTGGTCAGAACATCATTTTTAAAACTTAGAAGATTAGTCCCCCAGACTACCTCCATTTCCTGACTTCGCAGAAATCATCAAATACAATACCAAATGAAGGTGCTTTTTTTAAAAAACCCATCTGGCTCCCTCAGGGAGGATATAAAAAGCTTCAATCTTCTGCTCAGACAACCATGATCTACAGTTGCAGAAAGGAGCTGTAGAGTTTCATCCTGCAAGGCCCCCTGGGAGATTTCCATGGCACAGATGTTAACTAGAGCTATCTGACCAATTCAGCTGAATCCTGAACTGGGGTACTTATTTTAAATGGGTTTGGATCAAGTGCAGAGCAGATTGGATCAGGTCAAATCAGGTCTGAAGTGGATAGTTGTGTTTTTTAATTTTATAAGCCTCCCTGAGTCTTTGGATGAGGTCAGGATATAAATGTGATTAATAAATAAATAAATGTGGAACAGCCAAATGACTTCAGACCAATTTGGAAATCAAATTCTGTCAAATGCAAAATCTCAAGTCAAATTGGGTCAATTCACACTGTTCTGGATCAGTTGGACTGGACTGGCCTAAATGAGATCCAAATTGGTATGGATCAATTAAGCAATGAGGACAGACAGCATGTCTCAGAAATGTTGCAAGATAAGTACCATTCAATGAAAGTGCTGAGTGGTGTGAAACCACATGTTGCCTGCTTACAGCTCCATTTTGCATTTTCAGACAAGATTTTCTCCAGCACTTTCCAATCATAGTTCTAACAGAATGAGGCTGTGTGATATCGCTGAAGTTCTATTCAGACCTTTTATGCAGCTCTTTATTCTTTTGCTTTTTTCCTGCTGCTAGTAACAGGTTCTTAAAAAAAACTTCATAAAGTGTTTTTGTGGTGTTTCAATTAACCTGAGAGCCTGTCTACACTGACTGATTTTAGGACTGTGTGGTATAGAAAGAAGAACATTGGTGCCCTAATGGCATTTTGCTCCTCCAAATTATACTTCCCCTGACAATCAGGAAGTGTTTAAATTTGCTGCAATCATATAGCTGCAATAACAATGTAAATTGTTTACTTTGTAGCTACAGTAATACCTCGGATAACCCTAAGACTTGGTTCCACAAGTCTTGGTGTTATCTGATTTTTAGTGTTATTCGATCCATGTTAAAATCCTATGGGATGGATCGGATAACGTTAAAGTTCCATAGAGATACATTGTAACCGCACAGGCTTTAGCGGTTGTTATCCGATCCATCCCATAAGACCTTAACATTATTCGATCCAATTCTCCACCCCAGATTGCTTAACATTATGCGATTTTAGCTTTATCGGAGGTATACGTTATCCGAGGTATTATTGTATTGTCTATGACTGCAGCAAAGTAAACACTTCTTTTGGTGGCTAGGAATGATCAGAGGAAGTGTAATTTTGTTCTTCTTAAGTACAGTGGATGATCACTGCAACAGAACAGCAATCATCTAAAGAACTTAAGAAAATAAATTACACTTCCCCTAATCATTCCCAGTAAACAAGGGAAGTGTTTACTTTGCTGCAATTGTAGACAATAGCTCCAATGTAAATAATTCATATTATTGCGGCAGCTGTATGATCGCAGCAAATTAAACATTTCCCAATTATCTGGGGAGAATCAGGGGAAGTATCATTTTTTCCTTGTTTCCAAGATGATTACTGTACTGTTGCAGCAATCATCTATCACACTTAAGAAAAAAACATTAGTTTGCCAGCATCAAATATTGGCTTATCAGCACATGAACGATACCAGATGTTTACCTTGGAAGCAGCTTTGACAGCTGATTCCCTATTATCTTATTCCAAGTGTCTATATCTGCTAAGAATGGGGTAAAAGAGACCACCACAAAATAGTTGAACTCCCTGATGGGGGCTCAAAAAGTGGCACTTTTTGGTGGGTTGCTCAGCTCCAATGTCCAACAGGTGTAGACACTGGAAGAAAAAGTGGATGAAACCACAACAAAAATGCTCAGAAAAAAAGAGGATATGGGAAATTGTAGACAGCTCCTAGTTTCTGTGACTTAATTTGCAAATCTTTTATCTTTTTTTATCTGAATGAAAAAGTATATACATTACCTCTCCCCTTTTTTAAAATCTTTTTTTCCTTTGAGCAATAATCTGTTTATTGTGTGTGGATCTTAATATGTTAAGTAGTGGTGTTTATCCCTCTTGTTCCCCTACCTTTCCTCTAGCTTCCAATCTATGCAGGACAAAACAATCACCATTGATCTCTGATCACAGTATTGAAGGAACACTGTGAAGGTCAGGTCATAGGTTTATGTTTGCTGTAGCTTGTTTTCCTTTCTTTCATTTGATCAATGCCCAACCTTCAAGTCTCCTTTTCTAATTTTTCCCTAATCCAATCCCAAGATTCCATTTTCTTTATTATCTATAATTTATGCATGTGAATCTGTGCACTGTCCTTCCTTCCTTCCTTCCTTCCTTCCTTCCTTCCTTCCTTACTTACTTACTTACTTACTTACTTAATGCAACCCTAATAAGACTTCCAATATAAGCGAGATATTTGAGGAGTGGTTTTACTAATCTATCCCCTCCCTCCTGTCAGCTTCCTTGACTTCAAGACTAGGGATTCAAACCCAGGTCTCTTGAGTCCTAGTCTGTCACTTTATCCAGTGCGCCACTATGGGTTATTTTAGTAGCATACTGATTAAGGAGCAACACTTATTCCCTTATACCCACACTCACATTCTAGCCATAGGTTTTTTTTCCAATCATGTGTGATTCTAATTCCAACCTGTATTACTTAGAGTGTTGGTTTTTTGTCTCTGCAGAGTAAATTTTTGCACTCAAGTACCACTCCTAAATCACAGATACCATGACAGTGTGGCAAAGCAGCACATGTATTAAGAAACTTTAACTGTACTAAAGCAAAATTTAAAGCAGGGTAACATGAAAAATCCCTGGGTCTACAATATGAAACTTGTCAGGAATTACCAACCTAGAAGGGTCTGCATTGGCTCAAGTGGCTAAAATGATGACTGGAGGGCAGGCCACCCCCTTGCCCCCCTCGCTACGTCAGTGACTTATATAATACCCCATAGCATTTAGTGCACACTCTGGGTAAGTTACAAGGTAATAAGCATTTTGCCCCCAACATGCTGGGCACTCATTTTACCAACCTTGAAAGGATGGAATGCTGAGCAGGATGAGGTGAAGAGATACTAATAATATGTGCAAACAGGGGATTCCAGAGGGGAAAAATCATTGGCAAGCCACAAATTATGCATCATGCCCAAGACATATGACACACGCACGGGCAGTGTGTTGCCTTTATTCGGGTTTAAAATCAAATTGGACCCATGACATAGTTAAGGAACATCAAGGTGCGGCTGTATAAATGACTAGATTAAGCTCAAGGGCTTAGATTTCTGAAGCTGACATAATGGCTGAGAAATAACAAAATTAGTGCCTTTAGTATCACCACCTTTGAGCACATCTCCCTCCTGCCCCTCCTGTTTGACAGACACTTAAAATTAAGAAGCTGGATTTACAGCATTTTATGCACAGGTTTTTTAAAAAACACCCCAGCTTCTCTCTGTATAGAAATTAAACAATGAGGCTATTTCTTTTGTACATAAATTGCAACCCGACAGCTCGTATTGCCTCCTGTTAAAATATCGTCCTTTTGTTTTCCCTTGCTGTCTCACAAGGGCAAAGGATTCCTTCAAATAGCTCTTCTGTTCTTTCTGTTTTTCAAACAGTCCCTCCCAGCCACCCACACAGAAACCATTTCTTATTAGAGGCTGCTCTCCCTACCTTGCATGCCCTTTGATTTGTATTGCCTGTACTGGATTTCAGCTTTAGGCACATCAAATGCATCAAGCTGGGAAAGGGAGTGAAGAGGATGAGAAAGACAAGAAGAAGAAGAAGAAGAAGAAGAAGAAGAAGAAGAAGAAGAAGAAGAAGAAGAAGAAGAAGAAGAAGAAGAAGAAGAAGAAGAAGAAGAAGAAGAAGAAGAAGAAGAAGAAGAAGAAGAAGAAGAAGAAGAATTTTTTAGAAGGAAATTTTTTATTGATAAAATTCTTACTACAGAGCCATATGTCGAGGTGAACTACATAAACTTGTCATCACTTTCAAATACTTAGCTCAGTAAACATAGTTACATACATAGTGATTGTGGAAGGAAATATACATTATATACAATACCAAAAGAACAATGATATTTACAATTATACTGTCATTTACATGAAACTTAACTTTTAACATTCTAAGTTATTCCCAAATTTCTTTCTGTCAACCACTGCCACCATTTGTATCTGTCGGGTTCCTTCTGTCTTACCATCATTCTTTTAGCATATACTCTGAGCCTTGCCACCAAACTGCCCACCGCTTGTTTGGGATCTGCCAGCTTTCCCGTCTTCCCTTCCTGTCCCCTTTGGAACATCAGAGCGCTTAAGGCAAACAAATTGATTAATCGAACCAAGGACCAGGGCACTTTCCAGTTCTCCAGCTTCCCTTTCTTTCTCGGCCCCTTCCACCCCTTTCCTGGCTCTGTCGCCAATAGAATCGTCTCTG
Organism: Furcifer pardalis; assembly: GCA_030440675.1. Taxonomy (NCBI): domain Eukaryota; kingdom Metazoa; phylum Chordata; class Lepidosauria; order Squamata; family Chamaeleonidae; genus Furcifer; species Furcifer pardalis. The sequence goes on from CP126890.1 coordinate 29,604,568, forward strand.
CTTTCTGTTCCTTTAAATAAGGCCAGTCCAATTTACTTGCCAGAGCTCCCCAAACTTCTTGCGATGAAGGACATTCTTTTGCAAAATGCGAACAGGTTTCTCTCGGGGGTTTCTGGTCTGTTATCCCACCTCTAACATTCTGGCATCTTATCCTCCTGCACTGCTGCTCCTCTTCCTTTTTCCATGGGTAGGTCGCTCCTACATTAAGTACCTGATGATATGCCCTCCACCTCGTTTCCCACAGACAGAGGGGTATATTCCCATCTTCAAACACAGACAAGTCCTCCTCCCCTGGCTGCAGATATTCCGGCAGATTAGTCTTAGAAACCCACTTCTCCCTGAATGGCCTAGCGATTCTTTCCTCTACGGCCTCAGTGTAAATAATCCACTTTGACTCCCTCACTGTATCTGCAATCTTAAGTGTGTTTGCCCTCACCGCCCAACGATTGACTCCCTCTGCCATATCTCTAACGTACGGTCTCATTCCCGTTTTCGAAGCACTGGTCAATCTGGGAGAACGGAGTTCCTCCTCCCACCGCTGTTTCCCCCAACCTCTGCTTTGCCATAGGTCGCCTTGCACACCGATCAGTCGGGATTCTCCCTCATTAGTCTTCTGTTTCAAGTTATTGGCCAAAAAGGCACCTAGGAAAAGAGGGCCGAGAGCCGGCAACCCTAACCCACCTTCTTTTACCGAGCAGTACGCCACTGCCCTAGGGAGAGGGAAAACCTTCATTCCCCACAAGAAAACAAAAACTCTTCCCATCACCCTATCCATAAGTTTCTGAGGAGGGGGATACACAGCCGCCACATGATTCGCCACCGGTATACAATAAGTTTTGAAGAACTGTACTTTTTTGTAGAGACCCAGCCTCCAGGGTTTCCACCTCTCCATCTGTTCTCCACCCCCTCTTCCCACCTTTTCCAATTCTCTTCCCATCCATTGGGGTCAACAGTGAACAGGATGCCCAAGATCTTGACTGAACTTTGCCTGCTACCTTTATCGTCTCCTTCCCCATTCAAAGCTTCTTTTAGTGTCTTTCCCCTGAGTTCTCCAGTCTTTCCACCCAAAATGTACACTCTGCTTTTTGTGGCATTGATGAGTGCTCCGGAAGCCTTCCCATAACCCTCTAATAATTCCTTCACTGGATCCAACTCCTGCTCTCCCGATGTAAAACATAAATGGCATCAGCGTGGGCAACAAATTTGATTTTCCTATCTGGTTCCCTACCATCGAGGTCCCTCCTAAAAGGTAGGAATCCCCCGATCCGGCTGTCTTGTTCTATCAGTGTCAAAAGTGGATCCAATGCCAGCACATACAGTGCTGCACTCAGCGGACAGCCCTGACGCAACCCAGAACGAATGGGAATCTCTGCCCCTTTCCATCCATTCACCTGCGGCTGCACCGTGACTCGACTGTACAGATTTTTTAGCCATGCCACAAATTGCATCGGAACTCCCTTCAGCTCTAGCACCCTCCATAGATAGGTTTGGTCCACCTTATCAAAGGCCTTGGACTGGTCCATCTGCAGGAGAGTTCTTTCTTCCCTGAACTGTCCTGCTCCTTCAAAAAAATTCCCGAATGATCCCCAGTGATTCTGTCATCTTTCTCCCGGGGACAGATGACGTTTGACCCTTCGCCACCAATTTTCCCATTACCTTAGTCAACCTTCTATTCAACACCTTTGCCAGCAACCTATAATCTACGTTAGTTAAGGTTATAGGTCGCCAGTTAGCCAGATTAGTCAGATCTCCTTCTTTAGGCAACAGAACCAGAGTTCCTTTGTAAAAGGTATCTCCAAGTTCTCCCTTCTGCAGAGCGTGATTGAAACAAGCCGCCAAGATTTCTGACACGGGCTCCTTAAATTCTTTGTAATATGCATAAGGCACCCCATCGGGTCCTGGAGTAGAGTTAGACCTGCCTTCTGCCACAGCAGCTGCCACTTCCTCATGAGAGATGGGAGCAGTCATGTTTAGAACTTCCTCCTCTGAAAGTTCACCGTACCTATGCTTGTCTACTTTCTTCAAGAATCCTTCCATCTCCTCCGCATTTAATACTTTCCCTCGATACAGATCCTCATAAGCACGTCCCACCACCTCCAAGATAGCTTGTGGATCTGAACTCAGTTCGCCCGTTTGTGGGTCACGTAACGCAGCCATGCATTCCAGTTTCCCCCTTGGCATCCTGTCTTTTTCCCATTCCCCTTTTTCTATCACCGGGCCCCTGGTCCTAGCCTGTTCTGCTTCCATCCTCTTCTTCCTTTGCAATTGCTGAAACTCCCTAAGTTCCTGTTTTAAATCCCTCACTCTCTCCGCTTCCACGGGAAATCCTTAGACATCAAAGAATGGGCCCTCAGATATCTGTACAAGACTCATGGTACCTTCTCAGGTTCCTCCTGTCTGCCCCCATTTGGAGCCCTGTCGCTCGTCTCCTGAGCTCTTTTTTCACTCCTTCCCATCAACCTATCTCCATTGTTTCCCCTTTTCTGATCGCCAACATAGTCTTCAAATCTTTTTCAAGCTCCTCCTTACAGAAAATGTTCTTTAACAGCACCACAGGCATCCTCCAGCCAGGCTTGCCTTGAGGGACTGCTTCTCCTTTTCTCAAATGCACCACCAAAAGTCTGTGATCTGACCAAGGGGTGAGCACCACTTTTACCCGCTCAGGGCAAAGTTCCTCTACGGCCCACACTCTGTCTATGCGACTGGCGAACAGCGGATGAAAAAACGTATAGGAGATCCCATCCACTTTTGGGAAATTTTTGTGAAATGCCCGCGTTTCCCATATTGGAAAATATTCCAGTTCATTCTCTCTCTCCAAGCCAACATCCCTCAAACCGAGATCTTGTGCCAACATCTGGTTTAACTCTTTCTCTTCTGCCGTTAAAGGGTGTTCTCCTCCTATCAACCTGTCTTTTGTCCCTGTCCGAACCACTGCAAATCTGTCAGCCACCCGGCTTCTATTAAAATCACCCATCACTATCATTTTCCTCCCCGTCCTTGTATAGTCCTTCAATGTTTGCCACAGTTCTCTCCTTAACTTAGCATTCACCGGAGCATACAATACGCACAGGCGATAACAAAATGCCCGTTTTACTCCTTTAGGGCTAAATGCTTCCAAATCAAAATCCACCACAAGAAGATGTCCCGGTGCCGCTTCCACCTTCCTGATGATCTTCAAATCATGTCTCTGTCGAAATAACACCCCTACTCCTCCTCTGCCCGTTTCATTATACGACCACAAGGATGGTCCCCAGGTCCACACTTTTTGTGCCCTGCTCCTGTCTTGCTCAGAGATGAAATTGGTGTCCTGTACTGCCACCACATCCACATTTAAAGAGGCTAAAGAAGACAAGAGTTCTCTAGATCTCTTTGCCTGCCTCAAACCGTGGACGTTCCACGTAGCAAGAGAAAAAGCTGCACCCATGCTCTGGTCCTTACTATCCATTTTGTTGCATTAAAAAATCCACAATGCATCACTTTAATTCATTCACCGCAGATTCCATCTCAGAATCTAATTCTGAACCTGATTCTACTCCTGTCTCTGATTCTACCCCCTCACTGTCAGAGTGAGGTGTAGTCCTACTAGGTGAGGTTCCCATCCCTTCTCTGAAGTCAGAATGCAAACTGACCTCCGGCGTAAGGTGGGTAGGTGGGTCGGTGTTAGAGGACACACTGGGAGGAACCTGATTCCCTTCCCCATCCTCCTGACACCCTGATGCACCATTCCCCCGGGATCCCCCAAAGACCCTGCAAACATTATTTCCATCTCCTCCGTTCCCACCACTCTCCTCCCTTCCTCCAAAGCCTTCTCCTTTTCTTCCTCCACCACTTGCAACTTAATTGTATACAATCTGTCTTCCTGGTGTAATGTTCAAATTTCTTCTCTATCTTTCTCTGTAGGGATATACCTTTCCTCCATATTAAACCTTTCCTTTATTTCTATCCTCCTTTTGTGAGCCAGTTCTCTCTTCATATAAAGATCCTCTTCTGCCACCTTCAATTCCTCCTAGGTGAGCTCCCGTAATCCCTTACTCCAACCTTCAACCTCTGATCTTTCCGCCTGTGTAGCCTGGATTTTACTATTCTTTTTCACACCTGCTGACTCTTTTCTGATTTCTCTTTCCCCTCCCTCTCCTATTACTTCCTCTCTATCATTTGCTACCTCCATCAGTTCCTCTCGGCCTTCCTCTTCAGCTAACACAGCAAAAGAATTACTGAGATTCACATTCCCCCTTTCCGATCCTCTCCTTTCTGCAATTCGGACATTTTTATTCCGCTTTTTTCCTCCTGCTATCTGCCATTCCCCTTTTTCTTCCTCTGAGCCGGTTGGTACCTCCGAAGGTCGCACAGCCTGCAAGGTCTCCTCTGGCTCCATCCTCATTCCCAATCTCCTCCCTATCTCAGAAACAGAGTCTTTTTGCAGACCTTCCTCTGCCTCCTTCCTCCCTGCTGATCTCCCTCCCACTTCTTGCTCAGAGTCTTTTCGCAATCCTTCTTCTCTCTTTAATGCCTCACTCAATCTCCCTGGGTTTTTTTTGATTGTAGAAGAAGCTTGGACACCAAACGTATGGGTGCCCCACCTCCTGACACAGATTACAAGTCACCCTCTTAATGCAACGTAGAGTGGAGTGTCCCCTCACTCCACACTTGGAACATAAGGGAGTGGTACAGTCCCTTCGGATATGATCAAAGGCACCACATTGAAAACATGCCATGGGTTGACCAGCATATCGTGTACAGCCCCGATCTGCTCCCAGAAAGAAATATTTGGGCAAGTGCTTAAAGGTTCCTCCTGGCCCCGTTCTCTCCAAAGCAACCACAGCTCTAAATTCTCCTGTCCAAACTTCCTTGCTATCTGTTTTCTTCTGGGGGACCATCAGGACTTTCCCGTATTGGCCCAACCACAGAGCCACATCTTGTTCTGGGATCACCGTTGTCCTAAAAGCCACTGTCACGACTTTTGTTTCCCCCCTGAAAAGGGGCACCACATCATATTCAACCAAGGGGTTATCGCCAGTCACCAGGGCCAGCCTATATCGGTCCCAGAACCTTTGGTAATTCCTTTTGCTAGGAAAACAGATATCAACCTCCCTCATCCCAGGTGGCACAATAATGGCTAACACATCTGAAAGTGAGTAATTCAACAACCCCATCATGATAGTTTCCTCCACATATTTCCTGGTGGCTTTCTTCTCCTCCACCCCTCAGTACCTCAATCTTATTACATATCTCTGCCTTTCATCTCGTTCCTCTGGCAGAGTATGGTAGTACACATTTAACATTTCCTCATCCTGTATTATATCTCCCAAATCCTCCCTTCTCCCACCCAAACCATCACCCCATCTTCCCACTCCAGATGTAGCCGCAGAAGCGTAACTCATCCTGGGAGGCCTCCCTCTAACTCCTGCCAAATTCCTAGCTTCCGTCCGAATTCCTTCATTCCTTCCCCTTTCCTCAGTGATCAGAGTATCCTCATGGAGACTCATGCCTTTGCCCAAGCTAGCACGTGTTACAGAAAAATCTGTCAGGCCTGGTAGGTGGAGGGTCTTCCCCTTTCTTTGTACAACACCCCTCCCCCCAGAGTAGGGAAGTCTTCCTCCAGTTCCAGTCCTCCTGTCCCTCCACTCGCTTCCAACTCAAAGCCTGTTTCAGAAGTCTTCTTTCCCCCAATCCAGGTCAGGTTTTTTTTAGGTCCAGTCTTTTGTCTGTCAGAGTTTGGTCTAGCTTCATCCACCTCTTTCCTCTTAGTCTCTGTTCCTTTCATTTGAAATGAATCCAGAGGGGGACCAGTACCTGATTTGTCCTTCTCCCCAGTCCCCTCCTGACAGTCCTCTACCTGCCCTGTTTCATTTCCATTGTCTCTTCTCTCTCCAGTGATATCTATATGGTCAAGAGAATGGCCAGCTGGTCTGCTTTCTGTTCCTTTCCCGTCTTTCCCCCTTTTCTTCCTCAGTGGAGAGGAAGGACTGGGTATGGAACAAACCTCACCCAGAACTAGTTTCCCGTCTTCTCCTCCCTCTCCACCCCCTCCCTTTGGGTATTCCATCCCCCTTCCCTCGTCACTTTCCTGTTCCCCTTCATCTCTTCCCTCATCTCCCTCAGAAAAGAGCAAGAGTGATCCCTCCCCCTCCTCCAAATTCTGTTGAATATTTTCCATCACCTGACCCGCTTGCAGGGGCTCAGCCAGAGCAGAGACCCCCTTTCCATCAAATTCAGCTGTCTCTCCCAACTTCTCATCTCGCCACCTCCTTTGGCTCTCCTTCTCTGAGTAGAGTCCTTTCCACTGCTCCAGTCCAGGCCCTAACCCCGCCAGCTTCCAGCAATTGCAAGCCTTCCATTTTTCTCTGGACACAATCCTCCAAAGCTTCCTTCAGGCACTTCATCCAATCCGCCATCTCCTCCACAGTCAACAGTGGAAATCGCATAGCTGAGGTGTCCCAGTTCCCTCTCATCCCAGTTTCCTTTGGTCTCAATCCACTACCTTCATCACGTCAGTAATTTTCCAGTCTGGAGAAAAGATCGATCAGTTGAGATTCTGTTAACCAATCTGGGATCAGAACATCACAAACTTTTGATTTCCTTCTTCTCAAAAGTCGTTCCAGAAGACTGAGAGTCAAGCTTTTCACATAGTTTCCCCTTTCCTTGTCTTCAAAATCTTTCCCCATAATGAAATCTACAATCTCTTGCTTTAGAGAAGACAAAGAGTCAAAATGTTTTTTCTGAGTCCAGTTCCTAAGAACGCATTTCAAGTCAATGCGATTGTAATCCATACGGTAAACTACAAAACCCCAAAGCTTCAGTAAGTCATCTTCTTCCCAAGGGGGCTCTCACACACAAGTCTTGAAATTCACGATAGTCCTTGTTTAATTGTTGGGTCCAAAGATCCATAATCCATTTAGAGTGTGCGGTTTTCTCAGAGACTGAGCTCTGAAAAAAGGAAGAGTAAGACAATTGGAGAGGGAAATGATTGCAATGACAGAGAAGCCGGAGGCAAGGAAGAGGAACTCAGATGTAATGAAAGGCTTAGAGCCAGGCCAGCCAATGTTATGCCCTTAAAATGTTTTGGAACATCAGCTCAGCAAAATGTGGCCAGCATTTTTCAAGGTTTATGGTACTTTGGCCAGTTTTCATTGATGTTTCAGGAACCAGTATGCTTCTCTATGTCTCCAGGGAGGGAGAGAAATCTGAGGGGGTGAAAACATTTGGTTTTTTTAATCATACATGGTGATGTACTTTTAAATCTCAAGCCACATCTTCTCCTTCGTCCCCTCTGGTGTCTGGGTGCACTTGATCAATGCAAAGGTATGCATTTATTCAGAAGATGTTGCTGGAAATCGACACAGACACGCAGACACAAGCACGCATGCATGCACACACGCATACACACACGCACACATGCACACGCACGCGCGCACGCACACACACACACACACACACACACACACACACACACATGCACACCTGCCATTTTTACACAAGTGCCTACCTCCTGTACTATCACAAGGGCCCATCTTTGGGTCTGAGGTTTTGGCTCCAATGTCTCAGGGGATGGGAAGCAGCTGGCATGTCAACCATAAAGCAACTTTAGTGCAAAACATCTGGAGGGTGCCCCAGTGGGGAAGGCTGAGTTGGTGGATACATTCATCTAACTGCTGGAAAAAATGTATGATTTGCATCCTAAGAAGAAGACAACAGGAGGCACCTAACTTCACCCAGGGGTAAGTCAGTACAAGGCAATACAGTGACAAAGATCGTAACCAAATTAGCCAGGATTGTCTTTTAGCTATTTTACTTCAGTTCTATCACAGAAGAGTAGTGGCACTCTTTTTGGGGAAGACAACTGAAGGATGCATCACTTTGCTTCCCTTAGAAAACCCTGTTCTGAGAACATGTTGTTCAAATTCAAAATTCAGAGTGGGTGCCACTATTAAAAAATTACTTCCTCACTTGCCACACATTGGCGTAGATATCAGTTGTGTTTCTTCAAGGAGGGACACACTTTCACAGACTTAGTGAATCATTCTTTTTCCTTTTATTCCAAAGCAGCAATAGTTAAAGGAGCCCCCATAGAAAGGGCAGTGATCAAAGCAGGTTTATTAGAAGTATGAAATCACAGTGTAGCATTCCATGCAACTCCATATGTACACCTAACAAACTAGGAGTCATTGTCTTTTGAACCTTAGGATTTATTTTCCAGAAAAGAAAGCTACAAAAGTCTGAGATAGTTTATTCAAAAACAGCCCTGTAGATTAAAGGTTCCCGATTCTGTCCTGCTTTTTCAGGGCTGTGAGAAATCAGAATTAACAATGCAATCCTAGATGTCTAATAATCAGAAGTAAGCCTCAATGAATTGTATGGCACTTTGTGAATGTGTGAATCAGTGAAATGACTCAGTGAAACCTGTCTCTGTTGATATGTACCATAAAATCTCTTCCAGCTGAGGTAGACCCATATGAAGCAGTAATCTCCCAACAGTTCTGTCCTTAACAGCAATGCTCAGGTCTTGGAAACAAAAAACAACAACAACCTGTTGCTTCTTCTACTGAGGCAATCCAAGTCACATTCACCTTTTTCCTGTTGCCCTCAGCTTTCCCCAGCATTGTTATCTTTTCCAGTAAGTCTAGATCAGGGGTGCCCAAACTATGTCCCATGGGCCAGATCCAGCCCACGGTGCCTAATAATCTAGCCCTCACCACTCCTGGAAGAGGAAAATAAATGTGCCCATGCATGCACAAAACACATTTACAACAGCCGCAGGTGCTTTACGGCAGCATTTTACACATGTGCATTTTACTTCCCCTTCCCGTGGGAGAAATCATGTGACCAGCCCGCTCAACCACATGACCGGCCTGCTGCCCGAAAAGTTTGGGCACCTCTTGTCTCCAGCTGTTCTCAGACTTCAGTTTCCAGAAGTCTTGGTCATCGGGTTTGGGCTTCTGGAAATTGAAGTCCAGGAGCAGCTGTAGTGCCAAGGTTAGTCACCACTGCTCTAGACCAGCACTTCCCAAACTTTGGTTTCTGGATTTCAATTCCCAGAAGTCTAAGTCAATTCCCCAAAGCACTGATCAGCCAATGTACTGACTGAAGCCTCTGGGAACTGAAGTCCCCCTGTGGATCCTGGGCCTCACGTTGTGAACCACTGATCTAGACACAACAGAAGAAGGCAGCCTCAGCTTAAACACTTTTGCTTCTAGGGAGACTTCAGGCCTGACTGAACTTGGGGCAAACTTGTTTCTCTTTGTGACAGTATATGATATCCACAAAGCTCTCTTCCTCACCACCATATTTCAAATGAGTCAGTCTTATTTCTGTCAGCTTTCCTTCACTGTCCAGCTTTTGCAGCAATAAATAGCAACTAGCAATACTGTATAATGGGTGACTTCAATCTTGGTCTCTAGTGGCATGTCCATATGCTTAAGGATCTAAGTCTATTTTCAATTTCTTGCTACACTCTCCATTTGGACAGATGATTAGTAAAATGAAATTCGGTCTGGGACAGAGTAGTTTTCTGAAATCATTTCCCCTTTAATTATTGAATCACATTTCATGAAGTTTTGGGGAAACCACTGCTTCTGTCCATTTGTATCTCATTTGGATTTCTGTAATACAGTACTATCCATTTGTTATCTAGTTCCTTCATGAGTCCTGTCACATAATGACAGAAGCAAAAACCGTGTTCAACAGCATAGTATGCTGCGAAGTTCATGTGGTGATCTCGAAAATGCGTAACTGTAGCACCTCTCTCAAGTAAGTTCCACTCCTTCAGTCTGGAACCCAACGTTCAGACTTTTCTTTTGGCAGGGACAAATCGCAAACCAGGTCGTCCAGTTCAGCTTGGCTGATCAAATGTGGCTTTTTAATGTCACTGTCGGGCTCATTCATGTATTCCATAGCTCCAGCGTCACTGTCATTACCTTCAGTATCACTTTCTTCGTTGTTCATTGCATCAGATGAAGGAGGAATTGGTACTGGGTAATCTGTACCATGCGCCACAGGCTTTAGAGCAGACTGGCAATCCAGATACATGATTTTTGACTTGTTCTTCTTGCTGTACCCGGATATGATGGTCAAGCAGAAATAGCAATCCGAATGGTGATCTTTCTGCTCCCGCCAAATCATGGGAACAGCAAAAGGCATTCAATTTTGCTTACCGTTTAACCACTGGTTTCGGCCGGAGTAAAAGACAGTGCAACAGAGATGAGGAGCCCAGGATTTTGTTTGATCTCCAATTTCACATCCAAAGTAATGTTTGTAAGCTATACGTAGCTTTCTGGACATGTTCTTGCGTTGGTCAGACATCGTATACTTACCACAAATGTAGCAAAAGCAGTCCGGACAATTCACACAGCTGCGCCTATTCATTTTTCGTTTATTGAATCACCATGTACTGAATTACCGAATCGTCTTATACGAAATCACTTAAATGCATGTTACTGTGACTGCTGATTAATAAAACACAGAACCACACTAGCACGAACTATTCTCTAATCACCTCCAAATCAGACTGATGGATGAACAGGAGAAATTGCATGGGAGCTCGTGCCTGCATGCTGTAGCTCGTGGACTAGTTAGGACTTGCCCAAGTCTGCCTGTTTGTTTTTACTACTGCACACTTATCTTTCCACAGACGCAGAGTAACCTTGAGAATACACACACACACTCACACAATCGTACATCAAACATGGCTAGTTGATTACAGGCTTTTAATATCATATGACTTTCAGCTATAACTTTAAATCCAGACGTCCTACAACATTTCTGATTACAAAATCAGGATCAGCACACCCTATTACATAACAATCATGTTATTTTCACCCAGTAGCAAATTTTTTGTTGCATAGTGCAATCAAACCATCCTGCCCCTGCTCTCAAAATTAATCCAGATAAAATTACAGGACATGTTCTACTATAGCCTTCTCCCTAGAATGTTCATTTGCTTCATGTGGGACATAGCTACATGTGGAACACATCTCCCCATTTTCTTGATCAAGCCTTGGTAAGTTGTGACCTGTCAAGAGTTTCCCCAGTCCCTGTGAGAGTTCTTGCCCCCAGCATGGGAACAAGATAAGAATTGCTTACCCCCTCATCAAATTTAGTACCATTTGTGCAAAATATCTCTGCATTAAATTGACACCTTTTCCTTTAGTGTAGCTAAGTTGTCATAAACAAACACAAAAGGTCAGACTGGTTGATCAAAAGGAAATAAATAGCCCATTCAAATGCTACTATATTTGCTCATTTATGCAAGACCACATGCATTGATAATCCCAATTATATATAAATTTTCCCACACAAAACCCAAAAAAGGATTTGAAAAATGTTCAAACTTTCTTCTGGGACACCAAAAATAATAATTTTTGCAATTTTCTATTTATTTATTTTGTTTTCCCCTCCCTGTTGTGCAAGGGCAAACCAAGGGTACAAGCAAACAGCAGAAAAGATGCCAATCACACTGGAAAAGCTTGCTTTACAGGAACCAGCCTCCATTAAAGCATTCCTTCTGTCTGCCATGAAATCACTCTGACCTGGCCAGAAAAACTAATAGCCCTAACAGCTGGATCAAAAAAATCTACCTTGGACACACATTATGGTTGTACTGAGCTAACCAGTCTGATGGGGCTGACAAATAATAAAGGATGGGAATCAGTCAGATAAACTATTTGATGCAACCATGGCCTCTTAAAGAAACTGAAGTGATCCTCTTACCAACACTGCAGACCGTATGTATATTATGAAAAAAAGAAATAATCTTCTTACAATTCTAGTTTAGGCCCCACCAGAGGCTTTGTGAAACCAACACAAAGATTCAAAGGAACACATAAGCTGAAACTGACAGGATGAGGGACACAGCAGTGAGAATAAGTTAAATAGAGGGAAGAATTGGACTGAGATAGTATTACACTGGAAGTATCACAAGTTTTAACAGGCATGCAATGAAATGCATAAGAGACAGAGGCACAGAAACATGACAAAGTCATTCCCAGCTGGAAGAGGGTCATTGTTGTTATGGGACACTATGAAGAGGAATCTCAAGGTGTTCACAGCCTGTCACCCCTCACAGCCTCATATCTAGACTTCCGGGTGACGAGTTCTCCTATTGAGGTGCTGAGAAGCTGAAAGAGATCAAAGGGACAGGAGCCTTTCTGATGCAGGTGGGAGATAGACCCAAGGAATAAGCCCAAGGAAGAGTGTGAAGAAGAGGAAGTTTCTAGAAAGCTAGGTGTCAAGGATAAAATATTACTACTAGGTATTGCATAGGATGTATTTATGTAACTGTATGTGCCTGTAGCTTTAAGAGCCTGTGTCTGACCAGCACAGCTGATCTTACTGATGTGTGAAGCAATCATGATATGCTCTATAAAGAAGTGACTTCAAAACATTTGTGTGAGGAGTAAGAGAAGAAGGATTGACTTTGGAACGTATGCTGAAGTTGTTGGAACTCTGAGGAAGAAGCTTAGGCAAAGCTCTTCTACAACTGTACTGGACTGAACCTGCACTAGACCTGGAAGCATTCTCAGTAAGCACTATCTATTCTCCTTTTGCAGGAGAGTGTGTTAGCTTGTCCTTGAATGCTGAACTGCCTTTACTAGTGTACTGAAGCTGAACTGGTTTCTTGGCTTCTATTCCTTTTGAACTGCTATGAAAGAAATGTTTTACTGTTTGGCTAACTACAAAGAATGTAAGCAATCTGCAAGTTTCTAATCACCATGTTTTAATGCCATGTCAGCTGCCCTGAGTTGTTCATGAGGAGGGCAGCATATAAATATGACCATAAATTAAAAATGAATAAATAAATAAAAATCAGCCTCTCAAAGGATCTTGAAAGACTCCGAAGTCCTTGCTGCTGAGGCAAATAGAATGTTTCCTTTGTGTATATATGTTTTTGCAGAGACTCTATCTATATTTATATTTACATGAGAAAGTAAATCTGTTTATATATGTTGAACAATGCTGCTGTCTTTGTGTGGGGGCAGTCCTTTGGCACACTGCTCTGCTTGTGTTACACTTACACGCATTCTGTTATCCCACACAAATGATAACATTAACAATAGGAAAGGAGGAGAAGTCAAAGGAGTCAGAGAAGATAAAAGGAGCCTTAGAGGAGATGATGGTAGAAGGTGACTGGGAGGAGACAGCAGAGGACCTGAGAGAATCTGGAGCAGAAGGAACCCCAAGTAGAGAAGTATATTAGGGTGAAGGCCATCAAAGGAGAGGTGGCAGCAAGAGTCAAAGTCCATGTTGAGGGCCAGACCAGTGTCCCACCCGCCCTGAGGAGTAACACCCAAAGAAGGGAGGCTCTGTCCCCGGTGTCAGCAAGACATAACATTGTTATAAAAGTCCCAGGATGTTGTATGTTAGACTAGGCAAGTCTGGGAGTAAGGGAGGAACTGAAAAGAACCATAGCAGTGACATAATTAACCCCTTGTTTTAGCAAGTCTTTTTCTGAAGAATAATTTCCTGTTTGTTAGAAAGCTGAAGTTATTAAAGGATAGATAGATAGATAGATACTTTGGCTTTTTGTCTACCATGGAGGATGGCAGGTGGGTTAACAGACTCCACATTTTGTATTCAGCTATGAAGGATGCACCTACACACATATTCACATATCAGCTCTGTCTTTTTCCTTCAGAAAAAAAAATAGAAGACAAGACCTGTCAGACCACCAATTGAAGGAACCACACACATATTTGGCGGCAGCAAAAGTTGCTCTAAGTAGCCATTGCACTTTCTTGCAGTGGCTTTGACACCTCATTGCACTATTACATGGTGAGAAATTCAAAATTACAGATTTTGTACATCCATATTGGATGCACCAAATCCTAAGGCTTGGCAACACGGCACTCTTTAGTGCTCCACCATGAAGATATATGGGATTGCCTAGGAGTAGGGCAAGGCCTTCTTATTTGTGGACCCTTACCTGTAGGATGCTTTCCCAAAGGATATACAATTACCTACACCCACCCACCTTATAAGGACTTTGAAGGCATAGCAAAGCTTTTATCTTACGTTTCCTACACCTTGTGCTGCTTACCTCTTTGTTTTAAATTGCCATTACATTCTAAACAAATTTGAATGTCAGGTGTTAATAACATGTGATTTTAAATTGTGTTATGTTGCTGAAGGTGTGTTTTTATGGTTCATGCCTGTTCATTTTGCGAGGACATTGACATGAATGAAAATCTCAAAATAAAATTCATCAGGAACATTTCAGGAAATTTAGAATGATAGCTCTTGAGATCAAGATGGATGTCAATGGGGGAAGCTGTTAGGAACCCTGGGACACTAGCAGCTGCCTAAGGGTACCAAGCAATGATACTTGCCCTGTTAGTAATAGTGCCTCCGCCCAAGTGGACTTTGATATGGTGATACCTCAGGAATAGCTCTTAGTGCAGCAGTCTCTCTCTTTCTCGCTCAAAGGTAGCATTGTAAACCTTTCATTTGTGACATGTTATACATTGATATATGGGTGAATCATTCTCAGGTGCTGTGGTGGATGAAATGAGATCTGAGAGCAGCATTACAGAAGGCTTCCTACATTTTACATTCTGAGTGACAGCAGCAATATTTTTGTTTCTTGGCAACTATCTTTTCTAAGAGTAGGGAACACAGTCATGTCAGCAGGGGCCTTATAAGGGAGCTGGTCACTATGGCCCTGGGGCCGGATGCAGCCCCCATAGGGGCACATTTTATTTCCACTTCCAGAAGTGATGAGGGCTTTGCAGGCCAGATTAATTGGTATTGGGGGCCACATCTGGCCCCCAGGCCGTAGTCTGGGCACCCCTGATGTAAACCAATTCATCTGGAAAGACAAAGACTGGTATTAGACAATTACTTAACCAAACTTGTTCAATACAAAACTAATTTGTAGGTTCACATAACTGTTTCATGCATATTGATCCTCCTCGGCTTGTTTCCCATGGGGGTGGGTGGGTGGGGGATGGAGCACAGAATCAACAAAGAATATGAGGTGAAATGACAACCATAGGGATCTACAACTGCAGTTCTCCATGTTCCTGGTGTGGCCAGGTTGGACATTATACAGTGTCAAATCCTTAGCTTATGAAGCTGGGGAAAAGAGAAGGTGATAATGGAATTTTCTGAATAAAAGGAAAGACACCCATTAAAATAGTAAGTACATGTCTCACAAGTTGGCTGTGTGTCTTACTTAACAAAGAATATGTGGTTATTCAAAGGGATAGCAGCCTATAAGGGTCCTATAAACTTCAGTGGTTAAAACCTAGAGCCATGATGGTGAACCTTGGCACTCCAGGTGTTCTTGAACTTCAAATACCAGAAGCCTAAGTCAGCACTCCTGTTGATCAGGGATTCTGGGAATTGAAGTTCAAGAACATATGGAGTGCCAAGGTTAGCCATCACTGACCTAGAGTGAGTGAGCAGTCAGGTTGCCACAGTCACATTTCTCTACAGTGAAATACAGTAAGAAACACTTCATACAAAGCATATTTACTCCCACCTTATGTTGCCAGTGCCAAACTTGGACAGTTACAATAAAACATAAATGAAAGTTGTTCACCATGGAAATGAGATGTCTGAGGAAGGCTGCTGGAGTGACTAGAAGGGATGAAAGCAGGTATGAAATTATAAGGGAAAGGATTGGAATAGAACCGATTTAAAACTATATACAGAGACAGCAAATAAAGTGGTTTGCTCACTTGGAGAGAATGTCTTGTGATTCCATACCTTACAAGGGATATGTGGAAAGAGAAGGACAAAGACAGACAGACCCAGAGGAAAGGTAGACCTAGAGGAAGGTGGAGAAATAGCATCAAAGAAATACTGCAACAACACCGAGTAACACTGGTGGAGGCCACTAGAAGTACCAGAACAAGAACTTTGTATCTTCCTCGACATCCCGAGTGGTAAAAGAGGAAGTAAAGATGATGGTGATGATGACTGTGAGATATACTGTATTCCTACTTAGTTAGAGCAATTATACACAGATCCGCATACAGTATTTTGCCCAACCTTTCGGACAATACTTTGACAATGGGTAATGAGTACCAGAGCTCCCATTAATACATTTTATATTTCCAGGGCAACGCAGACATAATGCAGTGGATCTGTGACTGTGTATTATAACATTTGAAATGTTTACTTTAAAACAGCTGTTGCAGGAGGAAGGAGGATCAGGCCATATTTTTCATTGCCAGGCAGGCTTTGAAGGCAGCAGAACTCATCCATCTCCAAGCCATGTTTCTGCTCTAAATCATGCATCTTCAGACACAGTTTGGGAAAATAACTTTTTTTGGATGATAAATCCCAGAATTCCTAAGCCGCCATGGCTCACTGGAGTATTTGTGAACCATAAGGAAAGCTGAGCGCAGAAGAATAAATGCCTTTGAGATGGGGTGTTGGAGGAGAGTTTTGAGAGTAACCTGGACAGCGAGGAGAACAAATAGGTCAATCTTAGAAGAAATCAACCCTGACTGCTCCCTAGAAGGTCAAATAGTAAAGATGAAGCTAAAGTACTTTGGACATCAAATGAGAAGAGAGGATTCACTTGAGAAAGCCTTGATGCTGGGGAGGGTGGAGGGCAAAAGAAGAAGGGGGTGGCCAAAAATGAGATGGCTAGATGGTATTGTAGACACAATGGGCACAGAGCTGCGTGAGTTGAGGAGGATGGTGGAGGACAGAAATGCCTGGTGGATAGTGGTCCATGGGGTCACAAAGGGTCGGAATCGACTGTGCGACTGAACAACAACAAAAGTTTGAAAAAAGAAAAAGGAATTTTCAAAGCTCCATTCAAAATCTGCCAGCAGTTCCAAAGTAGGAAAAAAAGACATGATATATGAGTAGATAATTTCCCCACTTTGCATTGTGAGTAGGGATGTACGGGGAGGGGGGTATTCCTTTTGTTTCAGGAGGTTTTGTTGGGTGGGTGGATAGGGTTGACAGGTCTTTTGGGGGTGTATCAATTTCATATTTGTGCTTTGAGCATGCCAAACCTTTAGCTTAACATTTATTTATTTATTTATTTATTTATTTATTTATTTATTTATTTATTTATTTATCCATCCATCCATCCATCCATCCATCCATCCATCCATCCAAAGCACTAAAATTTATGACCAACATAATTTTTAAAAACACTAATCATCTAAAGCTGTATGCATACATAAATTACATATTTACATATTTACACTATACTTTTCCAATATTCAGCACTTTGAATAGTGCTGTCATTTGCTTCAAACAAACCCTTGATACTGCACTGTTCAGGCAAGTTGTTGCAGATTAGCAGATGTTCAAAGCTTAACATGAGAATGGAAATCTCTTTCGGTTATTTCATTCTGAGCTTCTTCATTCGTGTTTGCTGGCACTACTCCAAAATTAATTCTCACAGAGCCCTTTAAAATTACCCTGCAAAAAGCAGAGAGGCAAGGCAACAGATAATTAATCCACTCCAAAAGCAGGCAACAGTACAATCAACAATAGCTGCAACCCACCCAGCCTCTTGGCACACTGACAGTCACAAAGTCCACTCCCTCAGCCCAAACACCACCACAGATGCAAACAAAAATATCCTCCCCAAACCAATCATAATATATTCCTTTATTGAGGGACTGTGATGGCTCAGTGGTTAAGAAGCTCACCTTGTTAGCTGGAAGGTCAGTAAGTTGCCAGTTCAAGACCTGAGTACTACATGACAGAGTGAGCGCCCGTCTCTGTCCCAGCTCCTGCCAACCTAGCAGTTTGAAAACAATAAATTGCAAGTAAATAGGGACCACTTATGTGGGAAAAGATCTTGGGGACATGAAAGGAGTTTCATTCAGGCATCCCCTGACCAGAGTTCCTCCAGCAAAAATTCTTTCAACCCAGAAAGCACCTTTGTGTGCTTCTGCCAACAAAATCAAATCTAGAAAGAACAAGCATAACATATTCCACATCAGAGAGTACCTATATGCATAAATGAACACTGGAGGAGGATGGGGGGCTAAGGGGAACAGTGTACAATGGGAGGCATCTGTTCAAAACACCAGTACCACAATCTCAGACAGAAGAATCAGTTCAATGGCTCATCTGATCTACTAAAATACACTATAAAAAGCAAAATATAAAGAACAAATTATAAATAAGGAAGTCCATTTTATTTCTGAGAGCAGTTTAGTGTTGATTCAAACTGCCCAAAGCAATCATAGAATTCTCTTCCATGATTGATTGGTTGGTTGGTTAATTTGGGTTTAAAGATCAAACCACACAAGGATCTCATAAGAATGGTTTATTCATAGACAACTCTGTATCTGAGCAGAAAGGATCATCTAGAATTATTAACTGTCTTCCTATAATCCAGCTACAGAGAGTGTCACAACACTACGAAAAATTTCATGTCCATTGATTTTTAGCCCACTCCCCCCCAAAAGTGGCACTGTTGCAGCGCCCATCCTTCCACACCCTCACAGGTTGGGAGGGCCAGTCTTACAATGGTGTTATAATGGGGTGGGGACATCGGGATAATAGCAACCTTGCATGCACTAATACTGGGTATAAACAAAAGATTTTTACAGCCTAATGTGATTGTTCTTTGCCACTAAGTTGATTGGAAAAATACCTTTCCTGCCTCTGGCATTTGAGGCAAGCCCTCTGTCCCCTCTTCCTCTTTGTTTTTGCATCCCTTGTTTTGTTGATTGCTCTTTTTCCTCCTATGATCTTCCACCAGGCATGGCAGCTCTCTCCACATGCTGGAGACATGCTTTCTCTTTTTTATTTCCTTCTGATTGTAACTAAAAACTATAATAGTGAGTAAAGATACATTTTGCTACATTAAATGCTTCTAGAATGATTTTATCACACAAAGTACTAGTTTGTGAGGAGGAACCAAGGAATTGGGAATAGTGATGGGGTTAACTGGGCTAATCTCTCTGTGTTTTTCTGTGTTGCTCTTGTTTCTTCTACCTTATATTCAGGCAACTGAAAGGAATAACTAAAATTCCCAATAAGAATCAGGTGTTTGCCATTTTTTTTGTCTACCACAGCAGTGAGGGAGACAAAATATAGGAGCCAGGGCAGGCCCAAGACGTTTTCTCCTCCCTGAAGCAAAGGACAAAACGAAGCACCCACCTTTATTCCTTGTGCTGCAGTAAGCTTGACTGATGGTTTCAGTGGTGGGCTCCAAAAAAAAATTACTACCACACTGTGGGCGTGGTATGGTGGGCAGGGCCAGGGGGGAAGCCCTGCATTGCACCCGAATTAGGACTACTTTATTTCAAAACTTGGATGGGTGGGGCCAGCCAGAATTTCTGCTACCGGTTCTGGTGAACTTGTGCAAATCTGCTGATGCCCACCACTGGATGGTTTCATTTCACTTCAGAACTGGCAATGAATAGTCTCTTTTGCTGTGCCAGAGAGGCAGGGAGCTTATTTAGAAGGCACAAGACAGGCCTCATGGCGGGGCACACAACTCTGTTCTCCAATTGAGGGCAAATGCTGAGGGCAAGAGTGCTGCTGTCATCTGAGGCAATTGCCTCACTTTACCTAATGGCAGGGTCAGCCTTACCAATAGGCAAGATGATAATAGCGGCTTAGTGCTTATCAGAATCTATGTCTTAAATTAATATCTCCTTCCCTCATTTGAGCTCCAGGCAGCGTAAAGGTAAATGTTTCCATTGCTTGAAAGCCAGTCATATCCGACTCTAGGGTTCAGTGCTCATCTCTGTTTCAAAGCAGAAGAGCCATCGCTGTCTGCTTCTGCAGACGTTTCCATGGACATGTGCCAGGTAAGTAGACATCGGAGCACACAGAATGCTGTTTACCTTCCCACTAAAGTGGTCACTATATATCTACTTGCAATTTCTTGCTTTCGAACTGCTACCGGTAGGATGGCAGGAGCTGGGACGAAGACAAGAGCTCATCCTGTCCTGCAGTACTCGGGAATCGAACTGCTGACCTACACAGCTCTTTTCCTGCCTCTTTTGTTGTCCCAGCACTACAAGGCAGATCAGGCTATGAGAGGGAGACCAGCTCAGTGAGTTTAATGGCCCAAGCTGAAAGCTTGAACTCAAGTCTCTCAAGTCCTCCTCCCATGCTCTGAGTACCCTGGCTCTTCCTGAAGCAAAAAAGCTACTCAGTTTGCTATCCCAGAGTTCACTATAACACTGTCCTCTGTGAAAGCCTATTTGGAAGAGGGGAGAGGGTTGGCCACAGCAGAAGAGATACCATGAGCAAGGAGGCAAGTGGCAACGTGTGAGGGAGTGTAATCAAAACAGCGCTTGTATTTCCTGCCCAGACACCTAGAACTTGGCAGATTCCCCAATATGGTGGGTGCTGAAACTGTGAAAGGAATTCCATACAATACCTGGAGACATCATCCAATGAATGCTTGTTTGCTTGATTTGAATCTCAGAGCCCTGTGGAGAGTGAAAATGTACAATCAGTAAGGCGTTATCCCATGCTATTCCAAGCTCATAAAGAAAAGCCCTTCCATCTTGCTTTTTGATAGCAAGATCAGCCTTAGCAACCATATGGCTTAGTAACTGTTGTTACCAAGACAACCAGCCAGTTGGAGAGGAGACAGGGTGCAGTAATGCAGCTATAAGGCTAGCAACTCAGAGATAAGAGGCATATTTAGTAAGGCGGGAATGGGAGTCTACCACTGGGGTGGCCATGTTGCCAACGTCATGAAGTACAGTCCTCTAATGGAAAGGTTATTATCAAAGGAAAGTCCCAGGTCTGCAGGCATCATCTGTTTGGCCTGCCAGATGTTTCGGACCTAGAGTTGCCACAATTCTCTCCCAGAAAACTTGGACAGAAGTATACTTGACAAAAATTGTTGGGTTATCTACAAAATAGCCTTTTTAAAACAAACAATATAATGTCGGCTATAAAACACTTTCACATTAAATATATCAATACATAAATCAATTTATTTACAACAGTTAATTCTTACTGTAAGATGATCTGTTGTACTTCTGAGAAGTCGCCTCACAATCAAATCTTAATGTTCTCAGTTCCGATAAACACACTGGTCACACTTACTGGGCAGTGGTGTGAAGCAAGGATGTTAAGATTTGTCTCCAGGTATACTCCAAATCCAATGTGGCAGGAAATTGTTCATTTGATGGTGAGCGTTTGAATTGATTTTAATGGTGTGTTATCACAACCAGTAAGTTTTAAAAATCCGGGACTTTAGCATGCTTTTTATTGAACTGGCCAGGACAATTTTTCTGACCTTGAATCCGGGACAATCCCAGTTTTCTGGGACATATGGCAACCCTATTCGGACCACAGCTCTCAGAGTCTGTTAGCATTTGACATGTGTTGTTGTTCAGTCGCATAGTCAATTCTGACCCTTTGCGACCCCATGGACCACCGCCCGCCAGGTACTCCTGTCCACCACCATCCCCCTCAACTCGCTCAGCTCTGTGCCCACTGTGTCTATAATACCATCTAGCCGTCTCATTTTTGGCCGCCCCTTCTTCTTTTGCCTTCCACCCTTCCCAGCATCAAGGTTTTCTCAAGTGAATCCTCTCTTCTCATTTGATGTCCAAAGTACTTTAGCTTCAGCTTTACTATTTGACCTTCTAAGGAGCAATCAGGGTTAATTTCTTCTAAGATTGACCTATTTGTTCTCCTTGCTATCAAGGGGACTCTCAAAACTCTCCTCCAACACCCCATCTCAAAGGCATCTATTCTTCTGCGCTCAGCTTTCCTAATGGTCCAGCCAGAGGCGTAGCTACTGCCGTATCTGCCGTATCAATTATACGGGGCCCCTGGGCCACGGGGGCCCCCAACGTGCATAAGCAAAACAAATCTTTACCCTTCCTAAGGGCCCCCAAACAATTTTTTATACGGGGCCCCGCCAAGGCACGCTACTCTTCTGGGTCCAGCTCTCACAACCATACATTGCCACTGGAAATACCATTGCTTTGACTATACAAATTTTTGTTTGCAATGTGATGTCTCTACTTTTCACTATGTTCCCCAGGTTTCTCGTCGCTTGCCTCCCAAGAATCAGTCGCCTTTTTATTTCATGGCTGCAATCACCATCTGCAGTGAGCTTTGACCCTAGGTAAAGGTAAAATCTGTCACTGCTTCTACTTCTTCCCTATCTATTTTCCAGGGACTGATAGGGCCTGTTGCCATGATCTTGGTTTTCTTTATATTGAGTCTCAAACCAGCTTTTTCACTTGCATGAGTTGGATAGAAATTCTGGGCTCAACATTCCAAAGCTTTGACACTTCTGCTTTGTCCAAGAGATAAAGTCTGAAGCAGATTAAAGGTAAAACTATAGTGATGTCCCTCAACACTTAGCTTCTTGATAGTCCAGTTAATAATTTTCCCTGCTATGGAATGTGTTGCTGCTTCTTAAATTCTAGGATTGATTTCCCAGTGTTCAGTTGTACATATACATTATTATATCCAACTCTGTGTCTTTGTTTGTCCTCTTGGTTTGGTCCTGCTTTTCTGATTTTATTTTATTTTTACAGTGCTTAAGTACCCACAGGGACTGTGGTTGCTTAGTGGTTAAGATGCTGAACTTGATGCCTGGAAGGTCAACAGGTCAGCACTTTGAGACCTGAGTGCTGACAATTGAGTGAGCTTCCTTCTCTGTCCCAGCTCTTGCCAACCTAGAAGTTCAAAAGCAAGAAATTGCAAGTAGATAAATAGGTACCAGATCAGTGGGAAGGTAAACAGTGTTTTGTGCACTCCGGCATTTAGTCATGCCTGCCACATGTCCACAGAAACATCTGCAGACACAGACAGTGCTGGCTCTTTGGCTGTGAAAAGAGCACCAAACTATAGAGTCAGATATGACTAGCTTTCGAGCAAGGACGACATTTATCTTTACTAAGTACCCACAGTGCAGTGTTCTCCACAGATGTGCCTAAGTTCAGATGTGTAGGACTGAGCTACAGGTTGAATCTGCAGTCAAAATCCAACTCAGAAAATGAGGGCTACAAATGTCTGCATTCTTCTTCTGCCATATCTGATTCCGAATATTGGCTATTTTCATGGAGGCGATCAGGCATGAGGATTCTCCTGAGAAGATATTCCAGTGGCCTTCCATTTACCTTCCACACTGCAGCGTGACATCTGTACCACTGATCTAGTTCTGCAAATCACCTTCTGGCCCTGAGCCCTTTTGGCACACAACGTCCTCTTCAGCCCCAGGCCAATACTGATGAAGCTGCTGCCCTCTATCAAGATAGATTCAAGTGGGATTTAATCCACTTGGGGACCCTCACCCTTCCCTGTGGACTTCGCCACCCGAGGCTGTTAGTCCTCAGGGTGGTCAAGTTACTTAACTGCTGCCTGACGATTAGTGTTGAGTAGCTGGCAGTAGCATCTACTCTATTACCATATAGCAGGACAACCTGGCTAGACATTTGGAAACCTTTTTTGCAATATACATTGAGGGAAAATAAAGGTGAAAAACCTGCACTGAATAAAAAGTATTTTTGGCAGAATGACTGAGTTGTAAAAGGGATGGCTGGCAGACTCAAGGACCTTAGTGCACTGGGTGATATATGTATTATGTTAAAAAAAAGAAGAAGAAGAAAGAAAAAAACATAACAAAGTTGTAATACCATGCTGAAAGAGGATAACTGATATAAATGTGAAAGTATGAATATAATTAGTATGGTTAAGACTTTGAATGTATTGAGAATAATTGAATTAATATGTTATTATATTATGTAATATTTACTTGTATTCTTTTTTTCTTATCTTCAATGTTGTAAGATGTAGTTTGCAGTTTTTTGTTTGTTTGTAATTGTTTTTTGCTTTGTTATTTTTAACTTTTTTCTTTTTGTTGTTAAAATCTAATAAAAATATTTTTTAAAAAACCTGGCCAGACTGGTTCTGCACTCTTCCTTGAAAGAAAATCTCAGCAACTCAATGGGAGTTGCTTCCCATTACTCTGGCATCAGGTTGCTCTTTTGTTCTAATATGCATTTGCCTATTCTGATCTTTCACTTCACCCTCACCTTCCAACTAAGAAGAGTCCATTCCAACCTCTTCTCTTCCCCTCACAGGAGTAGAGAACTTTTGTCACATTTGCCTGGGGCTCTTTCTCAGGCAATGAAATGCCATTTAAAAGCAAAGCAACCTTTGATGCTTTCTCTCTCACCACAGAAAAGCCTTCACTTAATCAGCAAAATCACCATACCTGATCCTGTCCTTCTTTTATGGCCTTTGTGCTGGGAAGGTCAGAGTGCTTTGGGCAAGACACTGACCTTATGGCCACTTCACACATTACATTGTTCAGTAGCTGAGAACATAAAATGTGATCAGCATCTGTTGACAGATATTTGTGTATCACAGTGATACTCTTGAGGGGCAGGTGACAAAACATTCAATGGCAAAACAGAGTAATGTATGAAGTGTTCTTGGGCCTCCATAGGGAGGCAGGGCAATCACAGAGATACAAGAGGAGGTTTTATGCAAGTGAGCTCTGGCTATTAGCCAGGAAGATGTGTCTGTCACAGGTAATAGCAGTGGGACCTTCTTTTTGTAGCCACCTTTACACAATGTTGCCTTCTTGACCATGGTCCTCTGAGCCAAATATTATGCCTTTAGCTAGCTCTGAAGTGGCAAGAGGGTGCCAGGAGTTGGAGGAGGAAGCCAGTGACAGTAGCCAGCTCAAGCAACAGAGCATGGGAAGTGATGGCAGCCAAACTGCATACAGCCTGCCCTGCACTTCCATAATTACCCTCTTGCCTTCACTGATGGGGAATCTTCCTCATAGACAATGTTGAATATTAAGCTGCCACTTCAGTTTACATCTATTTCAGCTCAAGCAACATGACTTGATTGAACCAACTCCATTAATGTCCATTGGGCAAAGAATCTATGCTATTTATGATAGTGGAATGCAGCAGGTTAGTATGGTGAGTTTGTACTCTGAATTAGGAATAATCGGTCAAAGATGCTCTTTGTTGGAGAGGGAAACCATTGCTCCAAGAAATTCACACCGAAGAAGACAGATCAAAACAAATCTGTGCTTGAGTATAAAAGTCAATGACTCTAGTCTCCATGGGTGCCAGTATGTTGGTGGCCATCTGTGATGAACCATACTCTTCCTCACCTCACTTTGGGACCTCTCCAGTGTTTCCTTCCAAGGAGAATTATTCAAAATCCCCTCTAGAAACTCACCCAAAACTCACGGCAAGGAATGTATGTCGATCACTCAGCCCACATCCGGCTGAAACAAACCTGGGACTTGTCTGCGTACAGTGCCCAGCCAAATTAATATTGGATAGGTATTATGGTAGCATTAAAAGGAGGGTAGTGGCCTTACTTTGCCTTACCCCTGCATCCCATTTCCAATGAACACACGTTGATTGAAGAAAGTAGCTTTATTGAAGTTGAAGCATGGTTCTTGATGAATCAGGTTACAGATCTCAGCATAGAAAAATAACCTAATCAAAATTGGCTTTTAGAGAAAGAATGCTTCGAGACATTTCCTCCCCTAAATAAAAAAATCTATCTGTTCTAAGTTACCATATTTAAGACATAAGGAGATAAGGCCTGTTGGGATGGCCTCCCCCCCCCCCCCATATGTGGTGTTTCCTTGTTGACCACCAGATTCGAACTTTCTTATCAAGCCATGTGCTTGACTCTCCCCAGGTATGAGGTGATCTTGGGTAATTAGCATACATCCAATCAGGTCCCAGTGTTGGGGTAAACAACTCTGGCCCTATAGATGAAGCATGGCACCTCACAGTCTGTCTCTTCTCTTCTGTGTCCCAGGGAGTGAAAACAAACAGATGGCCTTTTGCTAGCACAAGAAGCCACATTTCTACTATAGTCTAAAACCTAATAAACTCCATCTTGGATATATGAAGAACTTGGGGCGTCATTATATCACACCATCATGGAGTAATCTGATTGGGAAAATGCTGCAAAGACACTCCCTTGGAGAAAGGGGCAAGTGACCTATGGGTTACAATTCGCAAGTAGCAATTTAGAAGAAGGTGATAGAAGTCAAAGTGAGAGTCACACCTGGCTAGCAACCTGTCTATCACCCCAGACTGGTAAACACAGCTCTAGTATATTTATTCAACATACTGGGTATGTTAGCATTAGTTTCTCAGACTACATGAATTCCCTAATGGGATTGCATCTGTCTGTTTATGTACATTAAATCAAGATATCCCTTCACAGCACTTAATGATATTCAGTAAAGAACAGCCTTCTGTTGGTGTAATCTTGTTTCATTGGCTGTATGGAGCAGTCACCAATCTTTGCATGCATTTGATAAACAAAGTTTTAGCTACTACAGCTCATGGTGCAATGGATTTCTTATTGCTTGTGCTTTGTCTTGTTAGTGCAAAATACCTTTACGAAATGTCTCCCCCGGGGCATACTTGATGAACTCCTGAGATGTACTTTTCCACTACTTACCTCCACGTTTGGAAAACCTCAACTTGTTCTGGTTTCAACAATGCCACTCAACCAAAGGCCCAAGCACAGGCCCAGAACAACAGCTGCCTAATCTGAGAGCCATACAGAAATGCTATTTGGCCTCTGCAAGCCAAATGCTCTGAGAATGCTTCTAAAGTCCCAACTGGAGCTCAATTGATGTAGTTGTTAGTATAATTGCTGCCCACAAATCCCAAAGAATATAGCCTTAGAAGTCGGCATGTTTTGTTCCCCAAGAACCACAACCTTTGATCTTCTCTT
Source organism: Furcifer pardalis (assembly GCA_030440675.1). Classification (NCBI taxonomy): domain Eukaryota; kingdom Metazoa; phylum Chordata; class Lepidosauria; order Squamata; family Chamaeleonidae; genus Furcifer; species Furcifer pardalis. The sequence continues at coordinate 29,631,211 of CP126890.1, forward strand.
TTATGTAGGTAGGCAAATGTATCATAAGCAAAACTTGAAAGGCCTTTTTAGTGCATGCAGAGTTTAGAAGTACCAACCAATAAGAACAAACTTCCTGCCACTCATCTTTTGTGCTCTGAGGAAAGAGCATTTTGGTCGGGGGGGGGGGGGTTCCGTCTATTGTTATATCCACAGAAGTAAAGTCTGTATAGATACTAGTGTTTGGAATCATCATAAAAGGAACCATATTCAGTGACTAGAATGCTTTATTAAACTAATGACAAAAATAAAGGAAACACAGCCATGTGGTCCATGGCAAAACCCAACCTCAGGGACCATTTTATTACTAACATTTCATACAAAGACAAAGGCAAACTGGCATTCTGCATGACTTTCATCACACTGGCACTCCACATTAAGAAAGAAAAAGAAGAGTCCAAATACCATCTTGGCTAGCTGCTGAAACTGCAGGCTCTGTAATTAGGAGATTGTCCACATAGTGGTGGTGTTCCTGCAGTTGCTCTGGATCACTTAGGGGTTTGTTTGTTTGTTTGTTTTTGTTTTAAAAAGTTTAAAATATCATCCTAGCATTTGTGTGGAGAAGGTCTTTGTTATTTCATGCAATGGTTCATCCACAAAATCCAGAATTGCTTTCCTACATCTCATTCCTAACACTGCTTTCTCCTTTTGACAATCTTCTCTGTCCTTACTCTACCCACTCCACTCTCCTTGCTCCACCTTTGCTTAAATCACTAAATGATCTTGAGACATTGAAAGCTTCCTTGCCACTCACCTGTAGAGGGGAACGGGGAGGGAGTTTTCCACAGCATATTAAAGAAAAAAGAAATAGTAGCCTCTGAGAACAATTCAAGAAAGGTGCAGATCAGCAATGAGTAGAGGCAGGCTGTTTCACAATGGCACATATGTCAGGTGAAAGGAATAAACCTCCCATCCCTACCTAAGCCAAGCTGTGGTTCAAATGTCCATGTGATCATACTCTCAGAGAGATATCACCAGGAAACATGAACTATCTGTGTCAGGGTAGGGCAGCATTTGTGCCCTTGTTTCAGCCTCATTCCAAGATGAAGATTTCCATGCATGGGAGAACCTTTAACACATACCACAGAGATTGGAATGTGTGAACATGCTGGTCTCATGGGTTGGAAGAAATGAAACCTAATGTGTGATGGACATGTTATACTGTGTGATCATTGGCTGGATTCCTTTAGGGGAATGGCAAGGAAGTGGACCCTGTGGGAAGAGATATAACCCAGAGGGAGGAGGCAAGATGCTCTCTCAATCAGCTGTTTCTCTTCTGAGGGTGAGTTTGAAATTAGCAAACATGTAGGTGCTTAAGCCGGGAAGGGGGGGGGACACTTGGACTTCCTCAATTAGAGAAGCTTTCCTTATTTTGATGTGCTTTCTGAACTTTTGATAAACTTTCTTCTGTAAATTACTCTGATTACAATATACTTTTAAAATGCCCAAAGATGTCTAGAGTGTTTACTTGGCTATGCGCTACCTTGTCTACACTAAACTAGAATCCTGGGTTGCTTAGCTGGAGGGTGGTAGCTCAGAAGCAGGAAACATCCACTGGTGGGCAAGAAGACCTACTTAGGAGTAAATTTGTTTCCTGACAATCGGTTTCCACTTCCACAGTTTGTCATGGGTAAATGTCTTCCCATTATTCATCTGATTCACTTTGAGATGGTCTGTGGCCTGTTAATTTTGATTTGTATACAAATATTTTAAAGCAGGAGTTCTAAACCTTTTTAAGCCAGGGGCTGGGTCATGCTCCCTCAGACAGCTTTGGGGGCCAGATGGCCATTTTGCCTTTCTTCCGTCACATGGCACTTCCTGGTGTAGTGAAGGCAGTTGGGGATCACATGAAATGGTTGCATGGGCCACATCCAAACCATGGGCCCCAGGTTGAGAATCCCTGTTTTAAAGTGAATGTGTTGTTATTCAATCACACAGCCGATTCTGACCCTTTGTGACCCCATTGATCACAGCACACTAGGCTTCTCTGTCATCTGCCATCCTTCAAATCCTGACCAAATCCATACACACTGCATTGATGGTAATGTCTAACCATCTCATCCTCTGTCACTACCTTCTCCTTTTGCCTTCAATCTTTCCTAGCATGAGGGCCTTTTCCAGTGAGTCCTCTCTTCTCATATGGTGGCCAAAGTATTTAAGCTTCAGCTTGAGTATCTGTCCTTCCAAGGAGCAGCCAGGGTTGATTTCCTTTAGGACTGATTAGATCTCCTTGCAGTCCAAAGGACTCTCAGAAGTCCTCCAGCACCATAGTTTGAAAGCATCAATTCTTCTGCACTCAGGTTCCACATCACTAATGAGAAGACCATTGTTTTAACTATCCAGACTTTTGTTGGCAGGGTGATGTCTCTACTTTTTTATTATGCTGCCTCACAAGCATCTTTTTATTTCATGGCTTGCAGTCACCGTCTGCAGTGATCTTGGATCCCAAAAAGGTAAAGTCTGTCACTGCTTCCATTTCTTTCCCTTTTATTTGCCAGGAAATGATGGGGCCAGATGCCATAATCTTGTGGGGGAGGGGGGTTATGCTTTGTTTCAAGCCAACTTTTGTACTCTCCTCTTTCACCTCATTAAGAGGCTTGTTAGAGCTTCTTCATTTTCTACCATTAGAGTGGTGTCATTTGCATTTCTGAGGTTGTTGATATTTTTCCCAGCAATCTTAATTCCGGTTTGTGATTCATCCAGCCCTGCACTACACATGATGTGCTCTGCATATAAGTTAAATTAGCAGGGCAACAATATACAGCCTTGGGGGATACTCCTTGTCCTATTCTAAACCAATCAGTTGTTTCTTATCAAGTCCTGTCATTTTTTGGTGGGCTACAGGTTTCTCAAAAGACAGGTAAGGTAGTCAAGTACTCCCATCTCTCTAAGAATAAACTGCAGTTCATTGTGATCCACACAATGAAAGGCTTTAGCATAGTCAATGAAGCAGAAGTACCTACGGTAGGTGTTTCTCTGGTACTCCCTTGCTTTCTCTATAATTCAGCTAATGTTGGCCATTTGGTCTCTAGTTTCCCTGCCTCTTCAAGACCCAGCCTGTGCGTCTGGAAGTTTTTGATCCATGTAATGCTGAAGCTTAGCTCGTAGGTTCTTCAGCATGACCTTGCTAGTGTGTGAAATTAGCATAATTGTACAATAGTTTGAACTTGAGTGCAGACTTTAACAGCATCATCTTTTAGGGTTTTAAATAGTTCAACTACAATACCATCATCTCCAATAGATTTGTTGTTAAATAATGCTTTCTAGGGCCTGTTTGACTTCATACTCCAGGATGTCTGACTTGAGGTCAGTGATCACACTTTTGCAGTTGTCCTTCTTGTATAGTTCTTCTGTGTATTCTTACCACCTTTTCCTAAGCTCTTCTTCTTCTTTTAGGTCTCTAACATTTTTGTCTTCATCATCACCATCTTTGCTGAAAACGTTCCCTTAATTTCTCTGATTTTCTTGAAGAGATCTCTAGTATTTCCCCTTTTGTTGTTTTCCTCTATCACTTTGCACTGTTCATTTAAGAAGAGCTTTTTATCACTTCTTGTTGAGGAAACCAGCATTCAGTTGGGTGAATCTTTCTGTTTCACATTTGCCCTTCACTTTCCTTATTTCCTCAGCTGTTTATAAAGCCTCATGAAACAACTGCTTTGCTTTCTTGCATTTATTTTTCTTTGGGATGGTTTTAATTGCTATCTACTGTACAATGCTATGAACCTCCATCCATAGTTCTTCAGGCACTTTATCAGGTCTAATCCCTTAAAACTATTCTTCATCTACACTGGAATGTGACCAATGTCATATCTCAATAGTCTGATGGTTTTCCCTGCTTTCTTCATTCTAACCATTTCTGGCTCATCTGAGGCTCTCCCCCCCCCCCTGGTAATTAATTTTTTAATGTTAAGGTTTTGTAGATTTTATATTTGTTTTTAGATAGCAAATGGCACAGCAGGCGTGTGTATGTAATATGGCTATGTTTTTAAGGGTTTTTAAAATTGTTTTATGTTCGTTTTAACTTGTGTACACTGCCCAGAGTCCATTGGATAGGGCGGTATCTAAATCTATTAAATTAAATTACATTATTGCAATAATTAGCTCATGGTCTGAACCAGTCAGCTCCAGGCCTTGTTCTTATTGACTGTATAGAGCTTCTCCATCTTTGGCTACAAGTACAAAATCAATCTGATTTGGGTGTTGGCCATCTGCTGATATCCATATGTAAAATCACCACCTAGATTGTTTGAAAGGGGTACTTGCTATGACTAGCATGTTCTCTTGAAATAATTCTGTTAGCCTTTGCCTTACTTCATTTTGTACTCCAAGGCTAAACTTATCCATTATTCCAATTACCTTTTGACTTCCTACTTTGATATTTCAATCTCCCATGACATATTTTTACGTCAATTCCAGAAGGTGCTGTAGGTCTTCATAGAACTGGTTGACTACAGCCCTGCATCAGTGGCTAGGGCATAGACTTGAATTACTGTGATGTTGAATGGTTTGCCTTGGATTTAGATTGAGATCATTCTGTCATTTTTGAGATTGTATTCCATTACCACTTTCATCATTCTTTTATTGACTATAAGAGCCATTCCATTTACAAAATTATTGATTCTAATAGTATTGGGATATTTGAAGTCCAATGTGACCCAACAGAAGACAGAGACCAGTGCAAAGGTGATGAAAGAAAGGATGTGAATCAGAGGACGATATAGTACTAGCCTAACACCTTTTGCTACCTAATGGAAAGATGATGCACTTTTCCATTCCATGGAAGGACGACAACCTGAGTGGGAATTATCTTTTCCCTCAGCATGGACAATGGAGGAGCAACCGCACCAGCAAATCGAAGGCTTGCTGAGGGGATGGAGGGCAGGCTGCATGACATAAGCCGCCTATTCTAAAAAGCTCTCTTGTTGCTGCCTCCCAACATCTGTTACTGTGATGACTGATTCACTTTGCCTAATAGTAGAGTCAACCCTGTGACTAAGAAAGCTGTGATTTTCTTTAATCCCTCATGGCTTGTGATCCAGTTTTATCTTGGATACATATAATGGCCATATCAGTGGTAACAGCCACAATGTACTTAGAGATAATGCACAAGTTACCTGAATCTTCTCTTCTCTCCTACAACAAATCCTACATGTTCATCAATAGCCAAATCCTGACATATCCTAGTGATTCAATGTGACAGCTGCTCTTGACATCACTCATGGATTGCTGAGTCAGCCTATCGAGTGGGAGCCCATGGAAGGTAGAAAAAGGATAATTTACACCATTGGTTTTACAACAGAAGACTGTAAATAGCTGAGCCTATGTGAATCAGTGAACATCACAACATCAACTCTCAGAATCTTCTCACAATCCAACAGCCTGTCTATTTTCTCTGGTAATGTGGAATTAATGGTCATAAATTGTTTCCTTGTAGATACCACAGAATTTTTGTCACCCACCATGTTCTTCCTGATGCATTCTTTCAAAGAGTGTTGTTTTGCTTCATGGGGTTATTGCTATTACAACAGTGCACCTATGGTTGTTAGCAAGAAAACATGAAAGGCTTTCTACAGAACAATCCTAGGCAGGTTCTCTTAGAAACAAGATTTCAGTGGGACATACTGCCAAGTAAATGTGCACAACATTGCAGCCCTATTACATTATTGCATGCATAGAAGCAGGGATGGTGAGAGTCACCACAGCTGCCACTGCCGCCGCCACCGCGCCCCCCCCCCCTCATATACAGATGAAACAAGAAGGTGCAAAATGACCAGATGCAACTTCTAAAGGAATCTTCATGGGTTCAGTTCACACTTCAAACATCTGAAAGAAAGGGAGTGGCTTCAACACTTGATTGTCTTAACCTATAGCTAAGCTATCGTTTCGATGTAATACAGAAAGACAGACTGGTTTCCTATAGGCAAAGGTGTCAGACAAGGATGTATTTTCTCCTCTTTTCAATCGATATGACGAACATATTGTATGGAAAGATAGACTAGATTCAAATGAAAGAGGTGTGGGAATTGGTGGATGAAACATCAATAATTTAAGATATGCAGATGAAACCATTTTACTGGCAAAAAACAGCAATGACTTGAAATAAGTTTTAATGAAAATGAAAGAAGCTGCTAAAGTACTTAAGAAGACAAAATCATGCCTACAGAAGAACTGCACCAACTTCAAGGTTGACAAAGATGAAATAGAAATAGTGAAAGATTTTGTATAGCTAGGCTCAGTCATCAATCCAAATGAAGACTGCGGATAAGAAATCAGAAGAGGACTGAGACTCGGAAAAACAGCAATGAAGGAATTAGAAAAGATCATCAAGTGTAAGGACATATCACTGGAGACCCAGACCAAGATCATCCACATGATTGTATTCCCAATTGCCATGCACAAGTGTAAAAACTGGACAATGAAGAAAGCTGTTAGGGAAAAAAATTGATTTGTTTGAAATGTGGTACTGGAATAGAGCTTTGCGGATTCCATGGACTGCCAAAAAGGCAAACAAGTGGATCCTAGAGCAAATAAAGCCCTAACTCTCTTGGGCATGTGTGTGTGATGAAACTGAAACTGTTCTACTTTGAGCACATTATGAGGCATAATCATCTGAAAAAGACAATAATGCCAAGAAAAGTAGAAGAAATGAGAAAGACCAAAAGCAAGATGGACGAATTCCCTAAGGGAAGCCACAAACCAGGGCTGTGGAGTCGGTAGATAAATGTTCCAACTCCAACTCCTCAGTTTTGTGTACTTCTGACTCCGACTCCAGGTACCCGAAATTTCCTCTGACTCTGACTCTTCGACTCCGACTCCACAGCCGTGCCACAAACTATAACTTGCAGGAGCTGTTGAGGACAGGGGTGGCCAAACTACAGCCTATGAAATGGATCTGGCCCACAGTGCCAAATCATCTGGCCTGTGACACCCTCACTGCTCCCAGAAACAGAAGTAAAATATGCCTACACATGCACAAAATGCTGTTGTAAATGCACCCACAGCTGTCAGAAACACATTTACGACAGCTGTGGGTGCATTTATGGCAGTGTTTTGTGCATGTGCATGGCTGGGAAGAACCACGTGACTGGCCAGTGGACTGAAAAGTTTGGCCACTCCTGTTTTAGAGATCTCTCATTCATAAGGTCAACATAATTGAAGATGACTTGACAACACATAACAATGAACAATGAACTTCAGTTCCTAAGAATCACCTAGAATCTCCCAGGCAGAATTCTGAGACTGGGAGAGAGGAACCAGAAGGCAAAAGAGATGCCTTCCTACTTCCACACTGTGTTTCTTCCAATGTACAGTCAAACCTCTACATACGAATTTAATTCATTCCTCGAGGTTGGTTGTATCTCAAAAAATTCTTATCTTGAATTTCCCAGAGGAATGCATTGAACACATTTCCCCATAGGAATGCATTGAATTTTGTATCTCAAAAAAATCCTATCAAAAATTTGTATCTTGAACCTGTTTTTTTCCTGAGATTTCTGGATGTATCTTGAGTTTTTCTTAAGTCAAGCTGTTCTTATCTCAAGGTTTGACTGTTTATATGTTGACTGTATATATGTTGATTACTGGTAATTGCTCTATGGGTAAGTCTCCTTACTTGCTAGACGCTATAGTGGGAAACTCTCATTAAACTACCTTCCCATGGAGCAGTGAGGCAGTTCCCAGGACACCCTGCAACTGAAGGGACACTCCCGTCCTTTTTTCCTGCCAAACCACATGGCGTGACGCTGACAACAACGCGGGAAAAACAACTTGTTTTCCTTGTGGCTTCTTCTCTCTCAGTCCCAGAAGTCTGTCTGGAGGGATCCAGGTGACTTCTGAAACTAGAAATTATAAAAATCCCATTCCTAGGGATGTGTTCGTTTTAACAAATTATTTTGAACAAAATTGAACAAAATTGAAATCAACTTTTCACCAAATTTTCATTGGCCAAATTCAAGAGAGAGCTAATCTCAACATAGAGTGTACCATGTTGTTTCTGTTTACATATACAGTTGTACCTCGCTTAAAGAGCATAATGCGTTCCACAGGATTGTTCTTTAAGTGAGTTTGCTCTTTAAGTGAAAAACCATTGTAAGTGACCAATTGTGGGGGGAATTGCGAACCCTGATTTATTTGTTAAGCGAGTTTTTGGTTGGTTTTATTTGTTAAGCGAAGCAAACATTCAGAGAAAATTCTGCTCTTTAAGCGAGTTACTCTCTATGTGAGGCGCTCTTTATGCGAGGTTTGACTGTACAGTCAAACCTTGCATATAGAGTGCCTTGCTTAAAGAGTAACTTGCTTAAAGAGCAGAATTTTCTTTGAATGTTCACTTCACTTTACAAATAAAACCAACCAAAAACTCGCTTAACAAATAAATCGGTGAAGGCCCATGGTCCAGAGCGGCACCCAGTAAAAACGTGGGCAGTTGTGTGCATCTGCCACTTCTGCTGCCACCATCTTACAAAATTCACCCTGCTATGGAGCAGCATTAGGGACACACCAAGCCAGGCAAAGGGGAAATGGCAGCGGAGGAGGGAACAAGGGCATGGGCCAGTTGGAATGGCACCTTAGGCCAGATCTGGCCCATGGATCATAGGTTGAGAACCCCTGGTCTATAACATCTTTAATAAGTTCATAATCTGTATCTGTTTTGCTTTGGAAAAATGGCAGTAGGGCTCTTAGATGACCCACTTTATTTTAGTCTGATTGTTTGACGCCTTGTCATCATCCAATGATGACCAGCCCCATGGTGGGGAAAGAATTTACCGGGACGGGCAGCCACACACCTCTGCTCAAAGCCCATACCTTAAAGGGAAAAATCACCTCAGCATTTTCCACTTCACTTCCTCTTGCCAGTCTCCACTCTGCTCTGTGGGAAAATGTCCAAAGATCTTTGGCCAGCTTCAGGAGAAGCTGCCGAAGCTGCCCAAAGTGCTTCAGACTTTCTCCCATGGAGCAGAGCAGAGACTGGTGAGAGGAAGCGAAGCGGGAAATGCCAAGGTGGTGTTTCCCTTTAAGTTATGGGCTTTGAGCAGAGGGGTGTGGCCGCCAGTCCCAGTAAATCCTTTCCCCACCACGGGGCTGGTGATGACCATCTGATATGTCCTTCATGAAAACAGGTGCCTCTACAGCTATATTCTTGAATTGAGCATTTATTGGTAAGAGTGGAGTCTTAAAACCTTCTTATGACCATACATCAGATCATAAGTCTGTCATCATTAGGTCCAAACAAATTCTAGTATCATTTTAAAAAGAAAATACTAAGAGTCTAAACTTTGTGCCCTTGACTAATGAAAGCAGATGGATGTCATAACAATACCTTCTTTCACTTGCTTTGTTAGGCAACTGGTCTTCATGACTTAAGCAGGAGTAGCATGCCATTGCAAACCTCAAAACCTGCCTCAGTCATCTCTCTTCATCAGTAATTTGTTTTCATTTCCAATTATGTGTAATCTCTAACATCTGTTTCCAACCTAGACCTCACCAAAATTCTCCTTCCTGTGGTTTCCTCTCTGTTTGTGGTGTTATAATCATTAGAAATGCTGTCACACTACCACAGGCTGATCAAAGCTCACAGTAGCCAAGATGACCCTGAGCTAGAATCATTAATGTGATTCTTTTTTCCAGACACCTGATAGCCTCCTTTAAAATTTGAATCTGAATTATTAATTCCCCATAAGATAGTTTCACACTGTAGGAAAGGTATTCTGTGAAGGACGGGTTGGGGAATGAAGAAGTTTGTGATTTAGAAAATGAACATTGACAGGTAAGGCATTTTCCAGCTATGGTGTAGAATAATGAAACTTGTTATTTGTATAGCAAAGGTGATTATTTAAAAAAAAAACCTTCCACACTATGTTCAGGTTGATTGCCATTTCATGATGAGGCAATCAGAGCACATGTTTAATTAAAGAAAGGACTTAATGAAGAGGCCTAACTTTTCTTTTAATTATAATTATAAAGGGCTATAATTCCTGTATTATCCATCAGATAACTGGAAGAGGGAGGTGTCTTGGATGTTCACTCTATTAACATCTGAAGCCTCCTTTCCTAAGGCTGCATTCTGATGTCCATATAACATTAAACCCAATGGGACTTAACTCTGGAGAGATGAATGTACAGCCTGTAGCCCTATAGAGAATCTCTAGGCCAGGAGTTCCCAATCTTTTTTGCACCACGGACTGGTTTCCTGTTAAACAAATTTTCCGAACAGGTGGATGGGATTGGACGGTGCAATCATGTAATAAAATACAGTAAAACCTCATATAACACTAAAACCTGGTTCCACAAGTCTTCGTGTTATATGATTTTTCGTGTTATCTGATCCTCTATGGGATCCATAGAGATACATTGTAACCACACAGGCTTTCGCGGTTGTTATCTGAAGCATCCCATAGGATCTTAATGTTATCTGATGCAATTCTTCCCCCCAGATTCCTTGATGTTATGCGATTTTCGTGTTATTCGATACTAATGTTATATGAGGTATTACTGTACAATAAAGTGCACAGGCGGGGGGAGCCCCGCTGTAGCACAAAAACAAAGAGGAGGGGCCCAGCCACCTGCCAGCCACATCATTCAACTCAGGCAGTAATGTATCACACTGCACACAGGTGGGGGGTGGAGCCCCACCATAGTTAAGCAACATGTGTCTGAAGCCCGTGCTCTCATTCTGTTCACCAGGCAGAACCGCCAGAGCACATTGAGGGCAGAAGGCTGCCATCTGGGGGTTCCAGTATCACCCACCTCCATGGCCCTGTTCAGGACAGCCTGTGGCCGAGTCCCGGTCCACAGCCTGGAGTTTTGGGACCCCTGATCTAGGGTACAGTGCCAAATTAGGGATATCTAGACCAAGGGCAGGGAAGGTTTTTCAATGGGTGGGGTGCATTTTAATTTGTAATTTCCCCTGCAGCCACATTCCAGCAGTGGGTTGTGCCAATTTGAGCACCAAGCATACCAACTTTTATTCTTTTATTGTCTGCTTTATTGATCTAACAATTCTGTGTGGTCAGTTAGGCTGGATTTAGCAGGAGAGATAAAGTACATACATATGCTGGACACCCATCTCAAAGGTATGAATATTAATCAAGGGTTTCTGGGACATAATCAAATTTAAAATGCCACAACTAACAGGTAGTTATATGCTGTGATTTACCCATTCCACTTGAGGTTTATTTACAGAACTAACTCCAGAGGGATAGTTCCCAAGTCACTTCACAGAACGCTGTGAGTAATTGACCTCTAGCTAGGTCACTCACACCAACTTCAATTAACTCAATTAAGTCATTAGCAGATGCCAGAATGTTTATCTACTAACCATTTACAACTCAACAGAATCAGACTTCACAGTAATAAATCTGAACCCCAATCAGGGATCTTCTGTTATTACTGGTTGTAAATAGTCATAATTATTTGCAAATTTATCTGTTATGCTAACCAACTATTCTGTACCTCTCTACCTGATATGTATAAAATGATGCCATGAAGTCTCACTCTTATGTCTGATAAAGTGGACTTGATCCACGAAAGATAACATTAAAATTCAGGAGTTAGTCTTTAAGGTGCCACAACATTTTTTTCTTGCTTTGTTTGTTTTGTTTGCTCTCTGATATGCTTGCACAGTCTAACACGGTTACCACTTCTAAAATTGCTGCATTTAAAGATTCTCTATAGTTTCTTTTCTTTCTCTCCAAACACAATCATTAAATTGTAATATGTTTTCCTACTTCACTGAGCGCTCTGATTTTATATTGCTTCTCTCACACACATTTCCAACTCACTACAATTTCCTTGCCATCAAGACACAAATACTTCTGCTTCAAGTTTGCTTTGGACTTTTGTTTAAACAAATCTCGGAGGGGATGGGATATGTCACTCTTAACTTCTAGGGAGATCTTCTTCGCCTCCCGACTGATGCTTTCATCTTTGAAACTGAACAATTCAGTCATGTTTGGCTTCTTACCATTGTCTGTATATGTCACGTAATTTCTGTCTAAGAAATCTGAGAACATTCCTCCCAGCCAGCAAACTTGGAACAGTAGCCTATTTCTTTTAACACATCCAATTCGAACTTTATTACCCGTTCGCTTCCTGAGACTCTAATTCTAATAAAATAAAAACCTACAAGACTATACAAATTCCTTGAAAAGTCAAAGGAAACAATGAAGTAACTCACCACTACTGTTTCCCAAAAAAGTAATAGGGATGATTTTTACCCACTAGACCAGGCCTACGGGACAGATCCAGCCCACAGTGCCAAATAATCCAGCCCCCCGCCCTCACTCCAGCAGCCCCTCAACTGTCTGAGGGAGCGTGACCTGGACTCCAACTTAAAAAGACTGGTGACTCCTGCACAAGACACAAGCAAATTTTTATTCATGTTAACAAACAAAGCAGGGTAAGGGAAGAGTGAGATTGAGGAAGGGTTCCTACCTCTGCCTTCCCCCTTCTGCCTGGAGGTGTTCCACTTTCCTGATTAGAATCAAAGCAGTTTTAATCATACTGTAGTTTAAACTACTAAGGGGTCATCCACACAATGGTGTTCTCTGCAGTTGTTCTTAGGTGGTTCTTGTTTTTTGTGTTTGGGGGAGGGAGGGAGATTGTGTGTTGCAGTGGTTAAACTGATGTGTCCCACAACCAAAAGGTTGTGAGTTCAATCCTGGACAGGAATGAAGATGACTCAGCCTTTCATCCTTCCGAGGTCAGTAAAATGAGTACCCAGCATGTTGGGGGCAAAATGCTAATTAACTTATGAACCGCCCAGAGAACACACTAATAGCTATGGGGTGGTATATATGTGTGCTTACTTTTGCTTTGTGTATGTGCAGTTGCAGATTTGAATCAATTATTGTAATATTTCCATTGACATTTGGAGAGGGAATTAGTTGCTGGATATATTAGGACACTGGTTGGAAACCTATGGCACGCGTGCCAGAGATGGCACTTGAAGCCCTCTCTGTGGGCATCCAAGTGGCCATGCTAATACAGAGTTTGCCCTGCCACTCTGCCCAGCAGCTCAATGGGAACACTCACTCACTCCCCCCCCCCCCAGCAGACTTCATCCCACCCCTCTGCCCAGCAGCCCAATGGGAGTGCTTCCTCCCCTGTTGCTGTGTTGGCACTTTGTAATAAATAAGTGGGTTTGGGGTTGCAGTTTGGGCACTCAGTTTCTGAAAGGTTCCCCATCACTGTACTAGGATGTACTGGGTCATTCCAGTATTGCCTGTCAACACACATCCAAATTGTGCCCGCACATCTCACTCCCAGCACAGATTGGCCTTCTTTATACATATTTTCTTTAGACACTCTCAACCTGCCTTTCCTCCCTGGTCTCCTTGGTTTACCTGGTCATGGGCCATGGAAAGGTAAGGACGGACCAATAGAAAACCACCTGTATGGAAATGTTCTCAAATGGCACAAAAGGTGTACCTATCAGCATAGAACAATGCAATACTAGGTTCCACATGAGCAGATCCTGCGCTAGAGCAAATTGGAGCAAAGCAGGACAAAAATACACCCTTGCCCAGCAGTAGTGGGGAAAAACAAGAACAACAACAACAACCCGGGAAACAAAGGATTTTGTCCCACCAGTCCAAAGAGAAAATACTGCACAGATCCAGGTTAGACCATTATTAACTCTCCTTGGTTTAAATATGCCCACAATGGGAATCTAGGAATCTCCATAAGAGACTGTTACCTAAAATTTTGAATAAAGCATTATAATTAATCAAAACGTTTATTAAATCACAACACTCACACACACATGGAAAATAAGGTAGAAGCCAAAAGTTAAATCATACGATTGGAATGCTCTCAAGGAGGAAGGGGGATTACCCAATAGTCAATAGACTCTAGCAAGGAATGTAAAAAAAATAAGGTCCATTGTGTACTGGGTCAAAGGGTGTGAAAACCGGTTTGTCGGGTGTCCTGATAAGCAGAAATTCCTTCACAAAGGAAGCTGAATGACTCATTCCTCTGGTTTGATTAAAGTTCAATTAAACATTGATTAGAACACTGACCCAAGGATAAACATAGCAAAATTCTGTGGGGAACACAAGAACCATGGAACCCCAAAATTGATCAGGGGGAGGGGGAAGAGAGGACGTGACAAGTCACACACACCTGGCAAGGTACAAAGGTTAACTGGAGTTCACCCTGGGGACCACTTAACTTAAAACTTTTCTCTTTACTTAAGTAACAGGCATTTACTTAATCTGTTCCTGTTCATCCAAGCAGATTCACACCACATTAAGCTGATGCAAACGAAGATGGACTGGCCGGTCTTGCCTTCCAGAGAACAAAGAGATATTCCTGTCAACCACAAATATGCTCCTTTGACCTAATGTAAACTCTCTACAACCGGTTTTTTTCAGCAATAGCTGTAATCTGCCGCTTTTGTGTAACTAAATTCTCTGACCTCAGAGCTGCCTTTGTTTTATGTTTACATGTAATTAAAATATGTTGATTGCCTTACCTCCTCCCAAACTCCTCCCCTCCCCTTGCATGCAGAGTTAGTTCAGATAGAATAGTTAAATACCCCGTCCAGGTGGGTGGGGGCCATCTTCTGTTCACCAAATTTTGTGAGCAGAGATCACGAGAGGGTTTCTCCTCAAAACGATTGAGGGAAGGTAGCTGTTTAGATTGTAGGTCTGGCCAGACTATAAATTTGAATAGCTTTCCTTTGCTTGTGCTCCCAATAAATCACCTTGTTTTGATCGATTTACCTGTCTCGTTGTAAGTTCTTGGGTTTTTCTAACACCTCTGCCAGAGAAACGTACCTGGGCCCCAAATTTTTGGGTAACAAGACTAATAGCAAAAAGTCTAGAGCAAAAAAACCCCAAGTGAATTTGTAAAGTAGCATAGTAAAAACTATGTTTTTATACAATAATATAAAGAGTATTTATTAATAACCAAATCAGACATTAGTCATAGCACTATTGACCTTGGCTGGTATATATTATTCTGACCAGCATCAATGAAGCATTCATTTTATTCTGGGATGATGCTTTAACAAAAGAGATGTATGAAGCTTAGCACAGGGGGTGGGGGAGGGGATATACTTGTATTCAGGCCTGGAATGAGGGAGAAACTATATTTTGTTAAGTGACACACAGGACCAGAACCTGGTGTGGAGAGAAAAGGAGGGGGAAAGTCTGACTCCTCAGATTTACTGGCCAGTGTCTTGTTCAACTGCAAGCAAAGCAATGAATTGAGAGAACTCTCAGGATTTTAAAAATATACTTCTTCTTTAATGCAATATGGCATGGGGAGG
The DNA here is from genome assembly GCA_030440675.1 of Furcifer pardalis. Taxonomy (NCBI): domain Eukaryota; kingdom Metazoa; phylum Chordata; class Lepidosauria; order Squamata; family Chamaeleonidae; genus Furcifer; species Furcifer pardalis. The sequence continues at coordinate 29,646,497 of CP126890.1, forward strand.
ATGCCCTCTTCGCTTCTAGTTTTCAGGCAAAGTCATGAACCCATTTGCACCAGAAAGGGTTGCTTCAACAGGGACAATCTCCTTTAAAAACAACCCTTGTAGAAGGATTTTTAAAATAGTAGCCTTGTTAGTCTGTGTTTCAAGCATATCAGAATAAACAAGACAAGACAAAACAAAAATCCTTGTAGAAGGGTTTTTGTTGAGCAAAAAAGACCCAGCTTGGGCTGGAATCAGAGTCTATTTCCCCATGTGTGAGGAGAATGCCAAGAAATAGATCACACTGGCTTGCTCTGGAAGGGATCCAAATTGCGATATTTCCTCATGTGGTCACGCCTACCTTCACTATAGAGCTGTGGTTTCCAACATGGGGCACTTCCCCCACAGGGGGGCAATTTGATTTTTAAGGGGAGCAATTCAAAAATGAGTTATTAACAGTGAATGGCCTTTTAGGCTTCCTGTGGGAGGGGTGCCCAAACTACAGCCCCTGGGCCGAATTGCCACTGACACCGGAAGTGACCTGTTGCAACCAGGTCATGAAATTGGGTCAAAAAAAGTGCCAAAATGCAGTGAAAATTTCCAAAAATGTGGTGAAAATGTGCTGCCCTTGTTCCTGCAAGCCATGGGAAGCAGCGGAGGCAGCAAAAACACCAGAAAACATGCAGTAAATTCACAAGCCAATGCCGAAGGCGAGAGGAACCATGTGACTGGCCCACTCAGCTGTCTGAGGGGGCATGGTCAGGCCCCTGGTGGGAAACATTTGAACACTCCTGTGCTTTGTGAATACGAGTTCACTTTTGACATGAATTCTATGAACGTCTTTCGTTTCGGTTTAGTGGTTTGACAGCTTTTTGCAGTGTAACAAAAATCATGTACTTTTGAGAAGCTGCAACACCAAAACTAAGGCACCCACATAAATAAGGGTTATGTCATTTGAAAGATCATCTCAGCAACTTTAAGAATTGATAGAACACAAAAGCTGAAAATACAAAGCGATGACGTTATCGCTTTCAGAAGTAGCATTGAAAAAATGACAGTTTTGCTAGTGGGGCTCAGTTGTGGGCTCAGTTGTGCCTTTGTGGGCACCTTTGCTAGTGGGGCTCAGTTGTCAGGAGGCAGCAAAAAACTACCCAACCAATTCAGATGATCCAAAGCGTGTTTGAAAGAGGAAAGATTAACCTTTGTGGACACCTTCAGATTCGGAATTGGACTTCGGAAAAATAATCTATGAAGCATTTAACAAAAAAACCACTCAAACAAGTTCACAAAAACCCAATAAATGGAGGGAAAACCAATTTAGAAATTGAATATGACAACTTCCCGAAGTGGATACAGTTTGCATACAGTGTGTGGAGAAAAATGACGCCGTAGCAGGAATCCACAAAAAAGATATTGAGGAAAAACGTGACTTGTAAAAATGACAATGAGTGGTGGGGATGCCTCATTTGGGAGGGATTGGGGGAAATCCCATACATTGGTATTGGTGCCCAGGGTGCCAGAAGCAAGGGTAGGATGGGACAAAGCCTGATTGCTCGATATACCAACACGCGCCTGGGGCAAACTCCATCTTGCACAAGAATTACTGCATACCCCTTTGTATAAGCAGAGAACTGTAGTCCAAAACCAGGACTTTTTCAAGCTCTGGCTGACAAAAAAAAAGAAACCAATAAAAGCAGTTTTGTTGTGCATAAAGATTCAGATAGATGCAGAATTTTATAAATAGGAAATTTTTGTATTGTGGACCTCTTTGATTTATTCTGTCAAGTACCTTTTTACTGAGTTTTTTCTCTCTCTCCCAACTTTCTCCCTCTTGCCTTCCCAAGTGTCAAACAAGCAAGCCACAGAGCCCAGTTTCTAGCTGTGAAATGAAAGTGAAGACAAAAGAGGCATTGCTTCTAACAGATCATGTGAATTAGGTAAGAGCCTTTGTTTCTTGTTTAATCTTTTGCTGTTCAAAATGGCTGGTCTGCGGACCTGAAGTGCTGCTTTCAATAAGGAATTTGACATGCATGGGGGGGGGGGCACTTAATACATTGTTATTTCAAAGACACTTGTCAAAGTGATTCACTGATGGGTGACTCGCTGTCCGTTATTCATTCATGCAGAGTGCACCTAGAAAAATGACACAGAAGCGCACAGGAAATAGCGATGTGCTGGGGAAAGGATCTGGTGTTTTTATTCATTAGTAAGAGAGGGCCATTTCCCCTCCAAAACACACTCTCTCTCGCTCGCTCTCTCTCTCTCTCACACACACACACAAGCAGTTAGTTTCCTTCCAATTTGATTCTAACCAATTCTGTCACCGTGTCCTGGAGTGCTTGAAATCTCTAAGCCCTTTGGAGCTGTCCTCTCCATACCTTCTCCCACTGTTTGCTGCCTCTTGTCGCAATAGGACACAATATAATTGCAGCCTTCACGCATGGCCAGAGCAAGGCATGGCTGACTCTCTGCTTGCCTAATAGGACCCAGGAGCCCATTGGGGATTATTAACATGCCAGAAGATCCATCCCTTATGATGCCTTTCTGGCAGAAGTGGTCATTTCACCAACCAGGGATGTTCTTCTCTAACCCATCAGCCAGATGCTTTGGCTACATTATTTGCTTGCTGCTCACTCCACATGGCTTGAGCTCCTGTTCTGAGATGATGACCAGAGCATCCCATCTATATCAAGGGGTCTTTCTTTCATCATGCTCCTCTTCAAACTCTTCTCCTCATCTCTGAGGTTGTCTGCCACTACCTATCACAGCGAGCAGGAGTACTCTAATGAGTTCCTAACTAGGCCGGCACAATTTCATCTTCCAAAATTGCCAGGGTCATAGGACTTATAAAAGCAAAGTGCAGCCTGTCTCTTTCTCAATGGCTAATGGCCTCTCCTTCCTCTCTCCAAACATTTATTTTATAGTCACTTTGTGGCTTGTTCTCTGGCATTTTAGCCAGCAGGCAGTCATTTCAACCATGATATATGGAATCAGTGTGTGAAAGAGGCAGGCCTTTGTATCTGCAGCTGAAATCTTTGTAAGGGAAAGAGACATAGAAACAATTTGACTCCCAGCTCTGTTTACCAGGCATAATACATATATACCCGGATTGAATTCTAAAAGAGCACATGGGGGGGGGGGGAGAAATAAATAAATAAAAACCACAATGGCTGAGCAATGCACACCAAATAAATATTTCAGTGGAAAATTCTCCTGTAAGTAATAACATGACAGCCCAAGCCAGAAGCTGCGCCTGTGAGCATCAGAAACAGCAAAAGCCAATGTACAAAATGACAACAATATTCAACACATGCAACCATACAGTCTTTGGGTGCCACAAAATAACTCACATGTGAGAAAGTCCTGTGAACTACATTTTAAAAAAAAGAAGAAGAAAAGGACAGTGCTTACCTGTTATGACTGTTTCAGCAAACACCAGTATTATAATGCCTGTTTCTTTTATGGTCATATTTTCAAGGAGACACTCCAAATCTGTTCAAACTGTTGCTGTTACCAAGACTGAGTCAGTGTGATCTGATAGCCTGGGATTCAGCCACTTTGCCAAAGCTGAAATGGCTGGCCCAGGATCTTCTACTACCTGAGATAAAGGTAGTATCTCTATCAATTCCAGGTACAGAAGAGAACTTGAGTAACACACAAATCTTCCTTCAACATTATCCTCCTTAGTGCAGTGGACTAATTTAAGGGGTGCAGACTAGAATCTGCTGCCTGAAATGGTTGCCACCTTCTCCCTACTTTTCAGTGAAGCCAACTGCAAAAGCTCAGCAGATCAAGATATGCTCTCATTGCCTGGTTCCCAGAATCTAGAAGTTCAGTGACAATGATGATAATGATACTATTTGTGTGAATGTATTGAGCAACAAGTAATTCTGAACACCAGTGGCCTATATCCTATTGGGAGAGGACCCCATCATCCAACTTCAAAATTAGCCCTACTCTACCTCCTGCTCAGACCATTGGCCAACAGTAATTCTGACAGATGTGCTGACATTTGTTAAAAGAGAGAGGAAAAAAGCTAGTGTTCATACAATGAGGCAACATTTCCCTCACTTTAACTTACTAGGGGGAAATGAGTATGGAGGGATAATGGTAGATGGGATAAACAGGCAAACCTGATTCTAAATAGGTGAAGCTACAGGCAGCCAGGTATGGGATGGGGAGACATCTCTTAGCAGCTGACGCTTAAAGGACATTGACTAAGGACACATACATGGTATGTATTACATTTTTGCTCTGGTTCCATTGTAGCTTGCTTGCTAGCCCACAAATAGGAATATCCAAAATATTTACACAGTAGAGCAAATATGAACAAAATTCACATTTGCAGAGTCTACTTTTTTTCTTATTAGCATCCTCAGATCTACCATTTGTGATCTAATGTACAAAGCTTTGATGCTGAGGAGCCAGAGGTTGTGATTTTGAGTCCCCACTGTGTCTCTTGGGAGAAGAGTTCGACTGTGTGAACCTGGGCAAGCTGCACAATCCCAGAGTGCTTTCAGAAGAAGGGAATGGTAAACCATTCTCGGAAACCCTACAAATGATCACCATAAGTCAGAATCAGCTTGACAGCATATTATAAAATAAAAATATATCATTAGATTCACAGTCAAAGACTCGTATAAAATTAACAGTTCAAAACCTAACCAAGGACTTAAGAACTATTTAGGCAACATCTTAGTATATATGCAGTTCCTAGTAGAGTTGGGTTTATTTTGGAGAGTTAGTATGTTCAAGTCCAATAAATCCAAAATTTCCAAATATCTCGGGCATCCTTTAGGTATTGTTCCAAGGGCTCCGATCACTATGAGTACAACAAGACATTTCTTCCTCCATAAACGCTCAACTTCAATTAGCAAATCACAATATTTTATTATTTTCTCCAGTTGTTTGTCTTCAGTTTGTGCATCTCCTGGTATAACAATGTCAATAAACCAGGCCTTCTTCTTTTCCACAACAGTTATACCAGGTATGTTGTGGGTCAGATGTCTATCTGTTTGAATTTTAAAGTCCCACAGGATCTTGACTTTCTCATTTTCCAAAACTTTCTCTACCTGATGTATGATTGCTTTGATGTTCCCAATTATTTTTACTGCATTCAAATCCAAACTTCTGGCAAAGTTTTCAATGAATAATTTTTGCAACCCTGTTATGGCATTGCAAATAATCAGTCTGTAAAATTTTGCTGCATCCACTGATCAGATAATCTATTGTTTCAGCCTTATCATTACTAAGCCAGCATTTGCTATTGTTGGATATGTGCTGCATTTTTTGTCTTCATGCAAATTGTTGGCAATACTTGTTCCTGAGCTGCCAAGATAAATCTTTCCATTTCCTTCTTCAAAACTCCTGCTCTTGACCATCCACATGTCAGCTTTGGATCAGCTTTGCCTTATATGTTTTTCAAGTACTGACCATGCATAGGCTTGTTTTTCCAGTTTGCAGCTTGACCTTCTATCCTTTCCTTTCTGTATCCAGCTTTCTTCTTCACTGTTTTCAGAAGTCCTCCTTTGTTCACTTCCTCAAGCATAGGCTCTTTACTTTTCTTAATGTAGTCATTCAAGCTATGTTTTTCTTCCTCTACTGTTTGTTTAACTTGTAGGAGTCTTCTACCACCCTCAGCTCTTGGTAAGCACAAACAGTCAATGTTACTTTTTGGGTGCAGGGCATGATGCATAGTCATTAGTGTCCTTGTTTTTCAGTCTAGGTTGTCTAATTCCATTTGGGTCCAATCAATTATTCCAGCTGACTATCATATAACAGACACTGTTCATGTATTAATTGCCTTTATGATATTGCCTCCACTAATTTCAAACCTCAAGATTTTCTGGACTCACTTTATGTATTTTGTAGAAGTAGTTCTGTTGACTTGGTTGTGTAGCAGGTCAGAAGCTTCCAGAACTCCCAGGTAGTCGTATCCCTTTTTTTGATGTTATTGCTGTGGTATAGTCTTCATTCTCTAACTCAAAACCACAACCTTTGACAATCTTGCCTGCCTTAACAGTAATTGTTGCACACTTGTCAATTCCAAATTGCATTTCGATGTAATTACTGAATTTCTTTGTCGTGGTGGTGGTGGTGGTTCTGGTTCCGGTGGTAGTGGTTGTACCCAGTGTGATATAGTGGAGTGAATGACAGGCTAGGATTCTGGTGACCAGAGTTTGAATTCCTGCCCAGCCACAGAAATCCACTGGGGTGTGGAACTGGTAAAACTATGCTTTAAACATCTAGTTTATCTTGAAAGCCCCAACAGGGTCGCTATAATTTTTTCCCCAATTGATGTCACATTACTAAATAACTAAAAAAAGGTTTAGAATTAAAGAACTAAAGCATCTAAAAGTTTGGAACAGATACTGTCTGAAGAAACAAATCCTGCAATCTTCCAGCCAGCATTCAGTGTTATTTTTTAGCCCGGGGGTGGTGGTGGTGGTGGTGTTCCAAAGTCAAGAAATGCATAACTTCAGAAGAGATCTGTAAAGATCTAAAATGTGGGTGAGAGAAGCAGGTGACATTGGGAATGAATGAGGTCTGGAAAAGAGAGAGTAGATAGCAAGGAAACTGTATGGCAGAGAAATCATGCCACAACTCTCCTACAATGCTATGCAGTGGTGGGATGTCAAAATTTTTACTACCCCACCGTGATGTCATCACAGTGTGGGTGGAGCTAACATCATGATGTCATGTCATGGGTTGGGCCAAAGAAAAAATACAAAATAACAAAAATAGGGAGCTTCAGGCTATAGGGAGCTTCAGGCTAGCAGCTTCTCTTTCTCCTCCTCATTTGGGAGGATAGCAAGGAGGCCGTGCATATGCCCCAAGCACTAGGCGTGCATGCACACCAAGTGCTTGGCACACATGCACAGTGGGGGAACCAGTGAGAAGGTAAGCCCCGAAGGTGGTTCCCCCCAAAAGCTGCTACAGGTTCTCTGGGACACCGGGAAAAGTTACTACCGGTTCTGGAGAACTGGTGAGAACCTGTTACATCCCATCACTGAATGGAAGAAAAGGAATGACACAATTAACTGTTGGAAGGAGGCAATTTGAAACAGCAGAGTCAGGGGACTGAGTAAGTTGCCTGCAAGGAAGCCATTTAGTGTCACTGTGAATATTTGCTTGCATTATGCAATCATGAAGTTTTAGACATACAGTACAACAGACAGAGACTAGGTAAAATTAAAAAAAAAATAAGTCTCTTAGGAGAATTATTGAAACACATTGCAAATAAATTTCAGTGCAGCAGCTGAAAGATAATCAAGTTGTCTGACAATCTCCTCTTCACAGTACAGCAGGCTGTGATTTATCTGCATTGATTGAAAAATCACTTAGCTCTCTACCACACCTCAGCCTTGAGTTCCTTGAATTATCTTGTTTGTGGCATTATTGTATTTGGCTTATTGTATGAGATTACTTTATTGTTTCATTTTTATGTATTCATTTGATTGAAAAATATTTATCAAACATTTTTTCTGCCTCCACCCTCCCACCCACAGAATGTGCCAAAAATGTGCAGCACCACCGCGCCCCCAAATCTTGTCAAGCAGCTCTAGGAAGCACATTAGTGATATTTACCCACAGTGGAGCATTCAGAGACTGTTTCTATGTTGGTTTGTGGATGGTCAGTTTGCAGGATCCAGTGTAGCAGAATAATCTTGGATGGTTCATTGGCAACAGTACATATACATCCTCCAGCCACATAGGGTTCAAGCAGCAGACAGGAGTTTGTAGAAGGGTTAGCAGTGCAGCCTTTGCTAGCTGAAGCTGAGATAAAGTGCATCTGGTAGGGGCATGCTGGCAAAACCCACACAGTACTGTAGAGCACTGTAGAGATTGAAGGAAAAATAGGTAGAAGTCCCAGCAAGCTTCTGGGGAAATGGAGGCTAGGAAAGAAGCATAGAAGCAGGGATGAGTCCTGTTAGGCGAAGTAAAGTTGCTGCACATGACAGCGAGCTGTACATTTGTTTATTTTTTAGCCCTTGCATTCTTGCCATAGCATGAGAGAATGAGGGCCACTTAAGGGGAGGATGATGACGATGACGATGACGGTGATTATTATTATTATTATTATTATTATTATTATTATTATTATTATTATTATTATTATTATTATTATTGCCTCAGGTGCCAAAATACCATATTTACTCGAGTATAAGTTGGGTTTTTTAGCCCCCAAAATGAAGTCCAAAAATGGGACTCGGCTTATACTCAGGTCAATGTAAACACTCAAAAACATACCCACACAAATGTGCAAATTAATTAATTTTCATGTATTTTAATTATTGAAACTCACTAGCAGTTGCTTCATTTTCCACCCCCGACTTATACTCGGGTCAATCTATTTTCCTAGATTTAGAGGTCCAAATTAGGTACCTTGACTTATATTCAGGACGACTTATAGTCGAGTATATGCGGTAATTTGCCTGGCTTTAGACATGAGCTCTTGGTTGTGGGGAGCTTAGGAGAGGGTGCTTTTCATTTCCCTGCTTCAGACAGGGCAGGCCTTTCATGTAAGGAGAGACCAAGGGCAGAATGAGGGAATGTCGCCTTTTGGCTACTGCCAGCCTCGAGCAAACCAGCGGCAGGCACGATCCAGAGTGATTCCCCTTAGCTCACATTCTTTGAGAAGGGATTCTTTCTGGAGCCAAGGACTTACAATTTCAAGCTGCAGTCCCAGTTTTGTTTGAATAACCTTTGTTTGCTGCCATCCTTTGTTTGGAAAGCCAGGTCCATGTTTGATTTCAGCACAAGCAAACCGTTCAGCGTTGTCTGCAGAGACAATATTGCTCCTCAGTGTAGCACTGTCAGTCAGCTGCGTGTCAGTCAGCCACTGTGAGCCAATTGGTTATTGAGCTTTCGTTTCCTTCAGAGGTCTGTCACAAAGCAGGCATGTCTTGTCTCTCATCATTGGTATTTTGTCCTCACAAACGACTGATTGCCATGATTTATAAAAAGGCTAGCAGCTTCAGAATACATCCGCTCTTGCTCTCAAAAGGTTTGTGCTGGTGCTAATTGCTTTCTTTCCCACCACAATTGATTCTTCCAGGCTTTGGCTTCCCTTCTCCCTTCCTAATGAGAAGAAGCTCATTGTACACAATGCTTGTCAACACATAATATATTCTTTAAAACAATTAGCTACTTGCTCAGAGTATAGATTTATTCTGTTTTTTATAGGCATTGGGAACAATTTGTGTGGTTAAAGGGGGAAAAGAAGCACAAACTAAGAACACTGGCCAGATTCCTAATATTTATGTCTACTGGTGTTGATCAATTAGCGTAAATCTCAGTAGTAGATTGCTGCTAGTTAAAAAATCAGCATAATCATTTGCTGTTATACATTGACATCTAACTGATGGGGGATACAGAAAGAGTCTTCTTGAAGATTGTGGAATTTGTGAGTCACATTCAGGCGTATCCTGGTAATGGCAACCTTGTGTTGCTGGCTAATCTTTCTCACACTAGGTCAGGGGAAAGGAACTGCAGAATGAACTCTTCAAAGGTAGCTTCATTTTGCCAGTTTCACATCCGACCTAGACATGGAAGAAGAAGAAGAAGAATCTAACTGCTAGTTTACATAGACTGGTGGATTTATGCTAGTGTAATTTTCAGTTGGATTCCAATGTATTAAGCAAAAATAATGCTGTAAAGAAAGTATTTTCTGTCATTTATGGAAGGGGAACTCAGGTGGTATCGCTCCTGTTTTGTCATCAAAGAGACTTAGAGGTCTTGCAGAGGTATTTTGAAATTAAGCAAAGGGTAAAAGTCTCCCTTCCTCGAAAGTCCCTCATATCCAGTTCTAGGGTTCAGTCCTCTTCTCCATTTACAGCCAAAGAGCCAGAGCTGTCTGCATCTGCAGATGTTTATGTGGTCATGTGACAGGCATGACTAGATGCTGGAGTGTGCAGAATGCTGTTACCTTCCCACTGAAGTGGTACCTATTCATCTACTTGCAATTTCTTGCTTTCGAACTGCTAAGCTGGCAGGAGAGGGACTGAGATGGGAGCTCACTCCGTCATGCAGCACTTGGGTCTCGAACTTCTGTCCTTCACCACTGTCTTAACCACTAAGCCACTGTAGGTTTTGAAATCAGACTAAGGGCTATATGCAGCCCAAGAGTGTCATATGGTGCTCCTGGAGGCAAGAGTCTAGCAAACGAGAGTCTAGCAAACAGAGAACATAAGAGGTGAGGAGCAAGACAGCTAAATCCTGCCCATTTGCCTCAAGGAGATGTAGAAAGGTAGGAGCAACATGTAAATGTGGACTTAACAATTGTATCTGGAGCTTTGGGCAAAGGAAACTCAGAAGCTCGGTGCCATACAGGGCAGAGAAAAGACATAGGCAGAGAGAATAAAGAGAGAAATGACACTCTGAGCCCATGAAACACCTATTAGATTTGTTTGGTTGGTTGAATTCTCCCATCTTTGACCACCCTTGTGAGTACACGATCCCTCTTGTGTTGGCTCAGCAAAGCTAATCTATGTGGGAGGCCCATTTCTCACTCATCCCTGTATTGAGTCAAATAAGAGAAATGAGCAGTTGCAAGGATGCCTTTATTGTGCTCCTGGCCATGACGAGTTTCTTTCCAGCAGGAAGTATATCTTTTTAATCAGCACAAGATACCATATGCCGACTGTTCTGTCTTTCTACTTCTACCTGTTATTATTGCACAAGGAAGGTGTTAATCAAGAAGCCTGAGCTCCTTTTGAACTGGAGCTCATTTGTAGTGGAGAATATATAATTCCACAATGTCTTCAGTAACATTCCTTCCGTTATACATCAAACGGGTCTGTACTCTTGAAAGTTTAATCAAAGGCAGGTCCCACAATGGAGGTGTACCATGGACATGGTCTTCTTAACAATTTCTCCATGGGGGGAAAAATCACTTCTTGAGCAATGATTCTTTAACCCACACACTCAAGGGAGGAGCCGGACTGTTTAGATCCCAATAAAGATGTTCTCTCCCTTAAGTATCATGTGCCTTTTATTATTTTCAGAGATAAATCTTGATATGTGCCATTGCAGATTCATAAAGCCTAATAATTGTGCAATACAGTCAAACCTCACTTAACGAGCAACTTGCTTGGCGAAAAACTCGCATAACGAGCAGGTTTTTCAAAAAGCGATCCGACTCGCATAACGAAAATTTTCGCTATGCGAGTCGGACTTTCCCTATGGGAAAACTCGCATAACGAGCATTTCTATGGGAAAAACTTGCGTAATGAAAAAATTTCACTATGCATGGTTTCCCATTGAAATTTTCGTTATGTGAATTTCCCCATAGGAATTTTCGCTATGCAAAAAAACTCGCATAGTGAAAATTTTGATCATCAGCAGCCTCACAGAACAAATTATTTTTGTTATGCAAGGTATGACTGTACACTGGTACCTCATATAACGAAAATAATTTGTTCTGTGAGGCTTTTTGCTATGCGGTTTTTTCATTATACAAAGCATGGTTCGTATAATGAAATTTCCTATGGGATGCGGTGTACAGTAATACCCTGGATAACGATTGCATCAGATAACGCTAGAATCAGATAACAATGCAAGTTTTTTGGAAAAAACTTGCATCGGATAACGATTCTGGATAAAGATACTTTAGTGTTATCCGATTCAATCATCGGGGTGGGTGGGCGGATTGGGTAGAATGTCTACCCAATCCACCCCCCAACTAGAGTGATCTCTGCCAGTGCAGTAGGGTCGGGGGAAATGCACATTCAAGAGCGCATTTCGCCAGACCGTACTGCGCTGGCAAGAATTCTTGCCAGCGCAGTAGGGTCGGGAGAAAAGGCGCTCATGAGCGCGCATTTCCCCTGACCCTACTGCGCTCACAAGAATTGTTGAGAGCGCAATATGGTGGGGAAATGCATGCTCACAAGCGCATTTCCCCGACAGGCTTGGCACTGGCTACAATCCTCCCTCCACGTGGGTAGGGATCGCCAGCCGCAACTCGGTTCAGCTTGGATGACATTTCCCCTTGGGTGTCTCCCCCCCCCTTGATTTGCCGATCTTATGGTGAGATCAAGCAGCGCTTGCAAGTTGAAAAGTAATGGGTGACAGCACCCATTCCTCTTCACCTCGCAAGTGCTGCTTGATCCCACCATAAGATCGGCAAATCGAGGGGGGGAGACACCTATTCTCACCCCTCCATTTGACAATCTTATGGTGGGATCAAGCAGTGCTTGCAAGCTGAAGAGGAATGGGTGATAGCACCCATTCCTCTTCACCTCGCAAGTGCTGCTTGATCCCAGGATAAGATCATCAAATGGAGGGGGGGAGACACCCATTCTCCCCCCTCCATTTGCCGATCTTATCGTGGGATCAAGCGGCGCTTGCAAGCTGAAGAGGAATGGGTGATAGCACCCATTCCTCTTCACCTCGCAAGTGCTGCTTGATCCCAGGATAAGATCATCAAATGGAGGGGGGGAGACACCCATTCTCCCCCCTCCATTTGACGATCTTATGGTGGGATCAAACAGCGCTTGCAAGCTGAAGAGGAATGGGTGATAGCACCCATTCCTTCTCACCTCACAAACGCTGCTTGATCCCAGGATAAGATCAGCAAATGGAGGGGGGAGACACCCATTCTCCCCCCTTCATTTGACGATCTTATGGTGGGATCAACCAGCGCTTGCAAGCTGAAGAGGAATGGGTGATAGCACCCATTACTCTTCAACTTACAAGCTCTGCTTGATCCCACCATAGGATCAGCAAATGGAGGGAGGGAATTTATTTATTTATTTATTTATTTATTTATTTATTTAGATTTATTATCCCGCCCTAATCAGGCGAACCTGACTCTAGGCGGCTTACAGAAAATTCATAAATTAAAACCTTGAGGTTCATAAATTACTTAAAAGTCAATTAAAAAAGAATTAAACCATGAATTTACAAAAATCTAAAAGATTTAAAAAGGTTAAAAGGTTTAAAAAGATTTTAAAAGTTTAAAAGAGTGAGGGAGGGGTGGCTGTCCCATCATATCAGCCACCCAACATGGGACCCCATGTTCCTGGACCCCCACACCTGCCCTGCCAGCCAGGTTTTTAGGCCCTTCCGAAAGGGCAGGAGCTCTGTCTGTAGACGTAACTCAGTTGGCAGGAGGTTCCAAAGGGCCGGGGCGGCCACGGAGAAGGCCCTCCTTCTGGTGCTAGAGAGATGCGCCTCTCTAGCCGATGGAATGATAAGAGAGCCTCTCCGATCCGCCCTGGTGGGACGGACAGATGTCTCCCCCCTCCCTTTGCCTTGTAGTGCACTTGCAGGTGCCTCTTTCCCCCACCCTACTGGACCCTTAGGAAGCACTAAGGGTCCAGTAGTGTGGGGAAAAGAGGCACCCACTGGTGTGCTACAAGCCTCTAGGCTTCGAACGCAGCCCGGATGGGGTTCAGAAGAAGCCTAGTGCAGCCCAGCGGGGCTGCGCTAGGCTTCTTCCGAACCCCGTGTGGACGAAGCCTAGCAGCTTCAAACACATCCTGTCCAGGCTGTGGACAAAGCCTAGCGGCACCCAGGCTAGCTAGCCTGGGTGCCGCTAGCCTTCGAACACGGCCCAGAGGGGCTGCCGAAGAAGCCTAGCGCAGCCTGGCTGGGTTGCGCTAGCCTTCGTCTGCAGCCCACCCGGGCTGTGTTCGATCCAGCCGAGCAATGACTTCAGGGACAAACCGCGCGGTTTGTGCCTGACATCAGGGCTTTTTTTTTTTTAGCCTTGTTCGATATATGCATCAGAAAATGCTAAAAACCAGATAATGACATGACTTGTGGAACCAAGTCATAACGTTATCCAGGGTATTACTGTATAATGAAAATTTCCATAGGGATGCACTGAAAACTACCCTCCAAGATACAGTCAAACCTCACATAAAGAGTGCTTCGCTTAAAGAGTAACTCGCTTAAAGAGCAGAATTTTCTCAGAATGTTCGCTTCGCTTAACAAATAAAACCAACCAAAAACTCGCTTAACAAATAAATCGGGGTTTGCAATCCTCCCCACCAGAAGTCACAATTGGTCACTTACAATGGTGTTTCGCTTAAGGAGCAAACTGACTTAAAGAGCAATCCTGTGGAACACATTATGCTCTTTAAGCGAGGTACATCTGTATAGCCTTTGGCAATCTGATGGCCCCCAGGTATTTTTCAGGCTAATGCTCCAGTTCCTTTGGTTTGATCTGGTGTTAGAAAGATTAGCCAACAAGGCTGTCGCCCGGGGTATGCCCGATTGTATTCACAATCTTCATGGAGGTGGTGGCAGTAGTGGTGGTGGTGGGAATGTTTTTGGCTCGGGGTGGTCCCGCCACCGGTGGTGCAGTGGAGGGGAGTGTCAAGGGCCTGGAGAGGTCCCAGCGGTGGTGGTGGGCAAGTGTTGAGGGCAGTGGCGGCAACGGAACCACTCCGAGCACCTGACACTCCTACCACCACCACCACTGGCAGTGGGACCACCCCAAACCCAAAGCATTCCCTGCTGCTGCTGCTGCCACTGGCAGCGGGACCACCCCGAGCCACCAACACTCCCACACACACTGCTTACTGGACTGGAGGACCTGCATGGCATGGGTGAAGGACGGGTCCTGGGTGTCCTTCTTGCCCCGCTCAGTCAGAGCACCCGCCAGGAAAGATGAAGGCAGCCATGTGTGTCTGCTGGAAAAGCTGCTCTTGGCCAGAGTGGCCCCTGGGAAAGACACGGGGAGCCGCCGCTTCCGCTTCCGTCTCAGTCCTTGTCCCCTCCACTTGGCTTGGCATGTCTCTAATGGTGCTCCGTAGCAAGGTAGATGTTGTAACCTTTCTATGTTTTATAAGCACAAAAATGCATAACAGTAGTGAAAACATCCAAAAAACCTACAGGCATGGAAAACTTTAGTCACAAATGCTTAAAATATATGAAAACCAAACTTAAATTATAGGCAAATGACAAACCAATCTAGGGATCTATGGAAGTAAATCCATGATGATTTTCTGCTGTTGTTGCTCTGCTATGACATCAAAACACATGTAATGTATTGTTGCAATGATAACATGCTGGAATCATGATGTGGCTATCTTTTCTTGCCCTTATTGATACACTTATCTATCCCTTCTCAGTCATAAATAATACTATTTGTAGGGCCTGTAGCACCAGGGGTTTGGAACTCCTAGAGTATTTTTTCAATCACAATCTCTGTTGAATTAGTACCTTCTACTAATCTAATGGTCCAGAAAGTGAAGGCCTGGTGACCTGCCATTATTACATTAATTGTTGTTATTTTGACTAAAATCTGCAGATCCTAGAAGATGTTTACTTAGTTATAGTCTCTTGCAACACCAGATTCTTGTAATATGAGACCCTGGTAGAATTTTGTAATGTACAAAAGGGCACATTCTTCTTCATATGCTTCTTCATATTTACACTTTCATATTTACACACTGCAAGATAAAATGCATTCAATGGCCAAAATATTATGATACAATGGCCTTGTTCATATGGGTAATTGGTATAGTATATTATCCCAAGCAGTTTCATTTTCAGAGCTATTTTTCTGCACCCCTTGTAATTATTTTAACACTCCATACATCCATCATAACACAACTTGACACAAATGTTTTCAGAAACCTAAGACCAAAGTAGTTCAGCCCCCCTCCAAATCAGCTCAGACACGTCACTCTTAATTTGTACAGTGAACATTTAGGTGTAGATTGGTTCAGGTGGTGCACACACCCATTTTATCTCAAGCAAACAAAGAACATGCAATGGTAATTTCTTGATCTGATCTCAGCTTAATAGCAGGTTGTATAGGAAAGATCTTATAATGCTTCCCAAAATCATTGGCCATCTGGACTACCCCGGGTCCTTTTAGTGAATAAAAGTGTATCTTTGCCGTAAATAATGAACCCTTTAGAAAGAGCTGGAATTGATCAATTCCATTCTTTGTATGAACTTTAAAAGGCATTTGTTCCTTGAAAGTGTGTGCAAGAAGTTATAATCCAGGCTTTATGTCATATCCTTTTCTTGCTTTTTTGTATGCAAAAAATGACTCTTTCTTAGTCCTCTGCAGCAGTCTTGACGTGTTAATAATAGCAACTTACATTTCTATTACATGCCGCCACAATTGTTTCATTTGTCCTCAAAAAAGTAAAGTGGTGCAGCTGTCTTCACTGCGTCACCCAGTTGCGATGAATAATGTGTGTTCAGGCTTCTCGGGTTATTGCCAGGTCTTCAAAGCCTTTTTTTCTACATCTAGGGATGCAAAGTGATTGAACAATCTGGGCCCCAACTGGTAGCAGAAGAGTGTTGAAAATAGATAGTAGTATTTTCATGAATAAGAAAAACATCAAACATGTCTTTGCTGATCCTTCCTGTGGCCCTTTTTCAGCAGGCACTGAACATGGTGGAGGTTGAGAATCACTTTCAAATAGAACATGGGATATGACAAAGCAGAAGACAAAGGGTGAAGAAAGAAAATGGTTTGTGGAAGGATGGAGAGAAAATTGTTATGTTGCTATTTGCCATCAAGTCAAAATTGACTTATAGCAATAGGGCTTCCAAAGTAAGTGAGGGCACAATCGTAACTAGCTATGTTGACTTTACACTGACTGAGCTGACCTAGGCTGTCTGAGGCTATGTTCTATCCGACCCCTTTGTCAGTGATGGGTATCAGCAGGTTTGCACCAATTCGCCAGAACTGGTAGCAGAATTTCTGGCTGCCCCCAGCCATCCAAGTTTTGAAATAAAGTAGTCCTAATTTGGGTGCAACACAAGGCTTTTCCCCTGGTCAAACCCACCATTCCATGCCTACAGTGTGGTAGTAGAAATTTGTGCAGCCCACCACTGCCCTTTTGTGATCTGGAGGGACTTCAGCACAAGGGGCCGGAATTAAAAACCACAAGCTCAGCACAATCACCATGGAAACTGAGTTGCCAGCTCCCAATCAGCAAACAGGCCAAGGGATTGGGCTTGCCCAAGAAAACTTGTGCCAACACAAGGGGTTTATGTCCTATCCGGACCAGGTCCATGCTGGGATGAGTCCCAGTGCCCCCCCCCGGCACCAGAGCCGAGCTGCGACAACTGGGCCAATTGAGTGAACAAGCGGGGCCCCGCGTTCCTCTGCCTGCGTTCCTCTCCTTCCTCCTCCTGTGCCGCCCTCCATGGTGGCCTGGTGGACAGCCTGAGATCTCTGTAGTGCGCTGCAAGATCCAGAGCCTCAGGACACGGTGGTCATAGCTGAGGAGCATGCCAGGCACCTCCCGCAGGAACTCATCCAGGAGGGCATCCTCCAAGAGCAGGTCAGAACTCAGAATCAGGGCCCCTCCAAGCGGTGGGGGGAGGGGAGCTGCCTTTGGGGTGGGGAGTGAAAAAACTCTTTTCTACCACTCCACAGCCCCTCTCGACAGGCCCATTGTCTTTTTGGGACAAAGGGTGGGGAAGAAAAAACCCCAATCCAGCTGCGGTTGAGGAAAGCCCCCCTTTATCCAGCTGCAACATCTGGGCTGGAAGCGATGGTTTCATCTGTCTGAAGAGGGTTGAGTGCCTGGGCTGGGGGGAGTTGTGTCCTCTGGGCAACAGCCCTGCAAGGTAGAACCAGGTGAAAGCGAGCAACCACTTTAGGATTGCTCAGTGGCACTAGAACTCTGGCCAGCTGTGTGTGTGACTCACGTCAGCCCCCCACACTGGTCCTTTACAGGGAGGAGAAGTTGGTAAAGAGGGATGAATCTTTGGCAATGGGCGATGCTGATCATTTCATCCAAATCCTACCCTTCCAAGGTCTTCAGTGGGCCAACTTTTGGAAAACCCTTCAGGAGGAACTGCAAGGAAATCAACCGGTATTATTCGGAGATAGACTTTCTCTAAATCTGGGGGCTTGATTTAGACATCAGGACTCTTGCACAATACACCACACAAATGTTGGCCATGGAGAGCTCCTTTTTCTGAGTTGTGAATTTTGTGTGGTTCTGAAAGCAAAGAAAGAGAGCCACAAGAGTTTTACGGGATACAAAGACAGGAGCAAAGTGATTATTTTGTTGCATCACCGGGGGGGGGGGGATCAAACATTGCACAAGCTTTGGGGGTTCAAAATCAGTTGGTCAGGCAGCTGCCAATTTCTTGTGGATGGTGCAAGGGAAATGATCAGTAACAATCAAAAGAGGTTGTGCGGTCTTGGGAAAATCCAGAATAAATGATGATAAATAACATAAGACTTGTGAAAACACTTGAGATGGTCAGAGGTGCTTTCTCTCCACCCTCTTGGCCTATGCCACCCTCTTCTCAGTAGGGCTGATGAACACACACACCCTGGGCGACGGTGCCCTCATCGCTCCCTGTCCAGCACCCTCTCAAGGTGTCCAGGGTGGGCCTGGTGCCATGAAATCTCACTCATATGCAGTGGTGGGCTGTCAATTTCTTCGCTACCTCACCATGACATCATTACATTGTGGGTGTAGCCAATGTCATGATGTCATCAGTGGAGCCAACATCATGACATCATGATGTTGTGGGCAGAGCCAAAAAAAATGGCTGCCTGGAGCTGCACATGCATCAAACCTCCATTTGATGCATGCACAGTTCTAACTTTTTAGTGTGCATGCATCAAACCTCTATTTGACTCATGCGCACTAAAAAATAGAACTGTGCATGTGTCAAATGGAGGTTTGACACATGTGCAGTTCTGGGCAGCCATTTTGGCTGCCCGGAAATACATTTCTGGGGGGAGGCCAGAGAGGCAACCAAACCAGTCGCCTGGGGGTTTACCACCACCACCCCTGGTGCCCCCCTCCTGATGGGTGCTACTGGTTCAGGCAAACCGGTCCGAACCGGTAACAACCCATCACTGATCATGTGTCTGATGAAGGGGACTTGATCCACAAAAAGAAATATTAAAAAACAATAGTTAATCTTTAAGGTGCCATGACATTTTTTGTCTTTTTGTTATTTCTTGTCTTGTTTTATTTACTCTCTATATGCTTGAACAGACTAACATGGCTACCATTTCAAAAATTTCAACAATATATATACTCTGGCACAGATGGTTGCGCTGTGCAAAAATGATTTTTAAAAAAACCAGTGGCATGAAGGGATGCAAAATAAACAACCGCTGCAGTGGTATTTAAACCGCCCCCTCCCACTTGTCTGCCAAATAACTGTATGAATAGCTGTATATTGTGTAATTGCTGATCTTTAAAACAGTTTTGAACCTAGCAAGTCTGATGCAAATACAGGAGTATTACACTGTCTAGATGAGCCCTTTTAAGTTCTAGAAATGAGTGAGCGAAGGGATTCAGGAACTAGTTGTCCCAGTAGTCTAGAAATCATTTCCATACTGGGGGAAAGTAGCAAAGTGACACAATATTTTGCACCCTGATTAATGTATTATGCAAATGTATTATTCCTTGAACCTCAACTTCAGATAGATTCAAGAAGATCTTCAAGGTTTTGAAAAGACCAGGTACAGTAAAACCTCGCATAAAGAGCGCCTCGCTTAGAGAGTAACTCGCTTAAAGAGCAGAATTTTCTCTGAATGGTTACTTCGGTTAACAACTAAAACCAACCAAAAACTCGCTTAACAAATAAATCAGGGTTCACAATCCCCTCCCACCAGAAGTCACAATTGGTCATTTATAATGGTGTTTCGCTTAAAGAGCAAACTCGCTTAAAGAGCAATCCTGTGGAACGCATTATGCTCTTTAAGCAAGGTACAACTGTAGATCACTTCCACAGAACCACACTGGCAGGACTCAGTCCTAGGATATGTAAAAGTTTAATATTAACAGACAACATCACCATGAAGGTGTCCTTGGATCCTGTACACTTGCTGGTCAGTAATTATTACTTTCCACACAAACATTAGGCACAGAGGAGGATTGTGAAACTCTGATGGTCACGCCAATACTTCCTATGGCAATTTGGAGGTAGTACGCTGGATCAACCCTTGCTCATAGTTCACATTTCATTTTACCTTCCCCTCCCAGTCCTTTCAATAACAAAATGAAAAATTGTTGAGTTTTATTAATGTTTAAAGAAGTACAGTATAAGAGAGACTAACGGGGGGAAATAGTTAAAAGCATAGAGGGAATTTGTTCCATCCCAATGCTTTTGATTACAAGTCTCACAGCCAATATTATTCATCATCCCAGATGGGGCCTCGGGAACTTGCAGTCTAAAACATCTGGCACTGACATAGTTCCACGACCCTGCAGAAAATTTATCTTTTTTGACTACAGCTCTTAGAAGCATACAGCCAACATGGCCTGGGGCCCTACTGGCTGTGGGACTCGAGGATTTGTAATTACAAAACAAAACAAAAACCAGTTCTATCCCAACACAGAGAAAAATAAGGTTACATGCTAGTTATTATGCTACAAGAAGCAAGCAAATGTTGTTTGGATTGAGTTTGGTGATGGTAGGACTTCACCATGAGAGAACCTCTTAATTCAAACAGAATTAGGTCAGTGTCAAGGGGGCGCAGGAAGGATGTCTGGAAGGTAGAGCTTGAGGGGAAAGGAATGAAGAAGTCCTTCCCTGTTTGGGTTTGGTTATTCACTTGGCTTTATGAGGACAATAAAAGCTGTTCCTGTTATTTAAAAGGACAGTTAAAACACATTGTGATCTATTCCAGCATAGCTTGGGTGAAATCAGTTCCCATATGGTTTGAACTGTCAGCTTTCATGGTAGCAACTCTTATACCTTGGTATATTTGAGGCTCATTCTAGGGCACCAGAAGAGATGCCTTCCAAGTGCAGCATTTGGCTTGTAAAACTTGCAATAAACCTCTCACTCCCACAGGGTGAGGTGTCATACATATTAGCTTTCATTGCACTTCAAGCATGTGGTGCCGAAAAGCTGAAGTCAACCCACAGAAGCACAACGATTCAAACTGTTTGTTACAAAGAGAGGGCTAATGAGCGTGTTCCCATGTACAGTCAAGCCTTGCATAAAGAGCGCCTCGCTTAGAGAGTAACTCACTTAAAGAGCAGAATTTTCTCTGAATGTTTGCTTCGCTTAACAAGTAAAACCAACCAAAAACTCGCTTAACAAATAAATCAGGGTTCACAATCCCCTCCCACCAGAAGTCACAATTGGTCGTTTATAATGGTGTTTTGCTTAAAGAGGAAACTCGCTTAAAGACCAATCCTGTGGAACGCATTATCCTATTAAAGAGAGGTACCACATGTATATGGAAAACAGGCTGCCTTGCTCTCATTCAGAGTTTTGGCCTGCCCGCCTCAGTAATGCCTGCACCATTTGGCAGCGGATAGCCTATATTTTAAACAAAAATATATTCCAGCTTTACTTGATCAGTGTTCCCAACCTTTGGCTTTTGGACTTCAATTCCCAGAAGCCTAAGTCAACTCCCCAAAGCACTGATCAGCCACTGTACTGACTTAAGCTTCTGGGAAATGAAGTGCCCATGTGGGGTGTGGGCCCTACATTGTGAACCACTGATCTAGCTATACTAGAGTTTTAAACCTGAGAATAGTTTGCATGCAAAGTCTGGGCTCTACTCAATCCTGACCTGGGACTTTTCTGGAGCATAGTCATCATATAAAATTTGGTGGTGTGTTTATGTGGTTGTCCCCAAAAGGTTATAGGTCCAGACAGAATAGCCTGGCTCTGAGAAATAGCTATCCAATATTTTTGGGTTTTTATGAAAGAAGAAAGTGAAAAGGCTGGCTTGAGACTCAATATCAAGAAAACCAAGATAATGGCAACAGGCCCTATCAGTCCCTGGAAAATAGATGGGGAAGAAGTAGAAGCAGTGACAGATTTTACTTTCTTAGGATCTAAGCTCACTGCAGATGGTGATTGCAGCCATGAAATAAAAAGGCGACTGATTCTTGGGAGGCAAGCGATGAGAAACCTGGGGAGCATAGTGAAAAGTAGAGACATCACATTGAAAACAAAAATTCGCATAGTCAAGGCAATGGTATTCCCTGTTGCAATGTATGGTTGCGAGAGTTGGACCATTAGGAAAGCTGAACGGAGAAGAATAGACGCCTTTGAGATGTGGTGTTGGAGGAGAGTTTTGAGAGTCCCCTGGACAGCGAGGAGAACAAATAGGTCAATCTTAGAAGAAATCATCCCTGACTGTTCCTTAGAAGGTCAAATAATAAAGATGAGGCTAAAGTACTTTGGACATCAAATGAGAAGAGAGGATTCACTTGAGAAAGCTTTGATGCTTGGAAGGGTCGAGGGCAAAAGAAGAAGGGGACGGCCCAGGATGAGATGGCTAGATGGTATCGTGGAGACAATGGGCACAGAGCTGAGCGAGTTGAGGGGGATGGTGGAGGACAGGAGTGCCTGGCGGTCAGTGGTCCATGGGGTCGCAGAGGGTCGGAATCGACTGTGCGACTGAACAACAACCAAAAAAAATGGGAATACCAGAACACCTTATATACCTCCTGAGAAATCTGTACATGAATCAAGAAGCAACAGTTAGGACAGAATACGGAAGGACACAGTGGTTTGGAATAGGAAAACGAGTAAGACAAGGCTGTATTTTGTCACCCTGATTATTCAACTTATACACAGAGCACATAATGTGCAATGCAGAGATGGAGGAATCACAATTTGGGATCAAAATTGCTGGGAGAAACATCAACAACTTGAGACATGCAGATGATACCACCCTAATGGCAGAAAGTGAGGAGGACCTAAAGAAGTTCCTGATTAGGTTGAAAGAAGAAAGTGCAAAAGCTGGTTTGAGACTTAATATCAAGAAAACTAAGATAATGGCAACAGGCCCTATCAGGCCCTGGAAAATAGATGGGGAAGAAGTAGAAGCAGTGACAGATTTTACTTTCCTAGGATCAAAGCTCACCGCAGATGGTGATTGCAGCCATGAAATAAAAAGGTGACTGATTCTTGGGAGACAAGCAATGAGAAACCTGGGGAACATAGTGAAAAGTAGAAACATCATATTGCAAACAAAAATTCATATAGTCAAAGCAATGGTATTCCCGGTGGCAATGTATGGTTGTGAGAACTGGACCATTAGGAAAGCTGAGCGCAGAAGAATAGATGCCTTTGAAATGTGGTGCTGGAGGAGAGTTTTGAGAGTCCCCTGGACAGCGAGGAGAACAAATAGGTCAATCTTAGAAGAAATCAACCCTGACTGCTCCCTTGAAGGTCAAATAGTAAAGATGAAGCTAAAGTACTTTGGACATCAAATGAGAAGAGAGGATTCACTTCAGAAAGCCTTGATGCTGGGAAAGGTGGAGGGCAAAAGAAGAAGGGGGCAGCAAAAAATGAGGTGGCTAGATGGTATTGTAGAGACAAAAGACACAGAACTGAGTGAGCTGAGGAGGATGGCGGAGGACAGAAGCGCCTGGCGGACAGTGGTCCATAGGGTCACAAAGGGTCGGAATCGACTGTGCGACTGAACAACAAACAAAATTGTTTTAAAGTATCACACGTTTTTCTCCCCCACCCCAACTAAATCACACACTAGCTACAGATTTTTTATTAGTCTATTTTTAACTCCTTCACCCCTCAGAACAAAAAGATGAATTTTCATCAGAATAGAAGTTTTCCTGGAAGACTTTCAAAATTTACTACTGATATTTTTTCTCAATGGAAAACTAGATTGATGAACATTAGAAACAGAAGTAGATGCAAGAAATAGGATAATTTGGTAAAATAATGACTTCATTGCAAAGGCATTGATCTGTGAAAGCTTATTAGACCAGCAAATTGTGTACATAAATGTGAAACTGCCAAAGACATGTTAAATGCCCTAGAGAAATCCAATGGCTTTATTAGTTTTAAAGTACAAGCTTTGGAGACCAGGGAACTTGTGAGATAGAGGCCTAATTCTCAGGAGGATTGTGAAAAACCTAAAATTACTTTGTTAACTATATTTGATAACTTAAGTCTGGCTGGATTTTGTTTAGATGATAAACAAAAGACGAGATCGGGCGTGTTCAGGGTGGTATGGCCGTAGGCCATAAAGAGCATAATCATAAAATAATCTGGAGATGGTACAGGACCCCAGTTGGCTTGCATCGAATGTATAGTAATTTGAGTGATACATGTTGGAGGTGTAAAAAAATAAGGGGAACATATGAACACATGTGGTGTAGCTGTGAATCTTTAAAAGGTTTTTGGGAAAGAATCGAAAAAGAAATAAAGAATATATTAAATATGCAAGTCAAACTGGGGTCAGATACAATTTTGCTAACTGACATAGATGAATACGACTTGAATAAGGACAATAAAGAATTGTTGGCCACAATGTTGATCGTTGCAAGACAATGTATAGCTAAAAATTGGAAAAGTAATGAAAAGATAAGTACCCAAGATTGGTATAAGCAAATGTGGGATTTGGCCCTTAACGAAAAACTTACTTGGGAGTTAAATTGCAGAAAAGGAAAAGCGCAAAGTAACAATTTCTGGAGGATTTGGGAACCTTTTATAAGTTATACTTTGGGGGGGGGGGGAAAGGCATACTCCCTGTACAAGATCAGAATGACTTTTGGAAACTGTGAAGATATAGACATTGTATATAGCACAAGGGTGATGTCAATGATGCAATTGAAAATAATGTGGAGAAGATTATGTTCCAAGAAATGTGGTTAATGTAATATTGTTATTCAGAGAAATTTGATATATGATCTTCATAATTTCATGTATTTTTGAAATTGTCTTGTTTTGTATTTTTGTATTTTTTTAAATACCTAATAAAAATTTTTTTTAAAAAAGATGATAAACAAAAGGTTGTCTTATTTACAGGAACACTTGGTTAAAATCCCATGCTTTGTTATTTGTTCTTGTTGGTAAAGCTGAATTAAGTGTGGAAGATGCCCTGAATTACCTGAGAAAGGAATACATAAAATTATTATTATTATTATTATTATTATTATTATTATTATTATTATTATTATTATTATTATTATTATTATTATTATTATTATTATTATTATTATTATTATTAATTCGATTTATATACCGCCCTACTCTGTACAACCAACTCAGGGCGGTTTACAGAAACCATACATATAACACAATCAAAAGTAATATAACATATAGCATAATCAAACGTCATACAGTATAATACAATAAATATAACAATACAATACAGCAGTGCAATAAAACAAAACCACACTGCAAAACAAGGTTACAAAAATACAATTCTGGTTACATATACATGACAGTCTCAGTAATGCAATACAATATAAAAATACAATAATAAGAAAGAAAGAAAGAAAAATACAGTACATGATGCAAAAAATGTCAGGGCTCTCACCCTTAACACAAGCATGCTCTGGAAGCCATGGCAGCAAACTTGCCGCAGCGGTCTTTTAAGCCCAGCGTGGGGCAAGGCTTGGGAGCGCCGGCAGGTGAGACAGGACCAGGCGCTCCCGACGAGACTCCTCCTCGCACAGCTCTTCCAACATCCAGGTGGCGGGGAAACATCCCGCCGCAGCGGTCTTTAAAAACCCAGCGTGGGGTGAGGCTCGAGAGCGCTGGCAGGTGAGACAGGTCCAGTACAATACATTAAACAATCTCAAAACTAGTCCTCTCAGTTCCAGGTGTCTGTTGGGAGGCGTTGGCAGGTCTTATAGCCACCCGCACCGGGCCACAGCTGGGCTCGCTCTCTCCGGGCCGGACCGGATGAGGCTGGAAGTCTGTTGGGGGGGGGGAGGCAGGTCTTATAGCCACCCACACCGGGCCACAGCTGGGATTGCTCTCTCCGGGCCGGACCAGACGAGGCTGGAAGTCTGTTGGGGGGGAGGCAGGTCTTATAGCCACCCGCACCAGGCCACAGCTGGGCTCGCTCTCTCCGGGCCGGGCCGGACGAGGCTGGAAGACTTTTGGGCGGGAGGCAGGTCTTATAGCCACCTGCACCGGGCCACAGCTGGGCTCGTTCTCTCCGGGCCGGGCCGGACCGGACGAGGCTGGAAGTCTGTTGGGGGGGAGGCAGGTCTTATAGCCACCCGCACCGGGCCACAGCTGGGCTCACTCTCTCCGGGCCGGACCGGATGAGGCTTTCCTGAGATAACTTTCCTGAGATTATTGCAGACCAAAATGCATTGAACTCTCTCTTTCAAGACTGACTGCCTTAATACCAAACAGAAGGTTTTTGCCAGGAACAATATTCTGAGGAAATAACAGGCACAAGTTGGAGTGTCCAACCACACACATTAAGAATTTCTGTGCTAACTTTATGTTACTCTGCAGGAGAGTATGCTAGTCCGGTGTGGTGCAGACCAAAGCATGCAGGGCAGGTGGATGTGTCCCTAAATGAAACAGTGAGATTGGTCACAGGATGCCTAAAACCAATCCCAATGCAAAAACTGCATCACTTAGCTGGCATCCCTCCATCAAAGAAAGCGCTGCTCAGAAAGAGTGGGTCAAAGTAAGTGACTGGTGGTGTTGGGTGTTGGGTTACTTAATGTGCTAACACTAGGATACAACAGATATATTTTAATATTCGTGGATGACTTTTCAAGATACTGTGCCACCTACCTACTGAAGGAGAAGAGTGAGGCACATGATATGGTTTAGAAGTATGTGGTGAACAAGTCTGAAAGGAAACCCAAGAAATTTCAAAGGAACAATTGAGGTAAGTACCTTTTGCACCAGACAAATGCCAACAAGGCATTTTGCACAGGAGGAGTGTCAGACATTCTCCTGTAAATTTTGGCAGCCAACTTTATAATTCTTCAATGAGGGAGCTAACATCATGACGTCATGATGTCATGGGCGGGGCCAAAAATAAAAATAAATAAATAAATAAATAAAATAGAATTAAAATAAACAAACAAACACACACGCACCTCAACCCACCCACCCACCCAAACAACCACAACACAAACCCATAAATAACTTAAATAAATAAAATAAAGAAATAAATAAAATAAAAATTAAATAAAAATACACCCACCCACCCACCCACCCACCCAACACACAAATAAACCACCCACCCACCTGAAACACAAAGCCCTCAGTTACCCTCCTGGGGCCGATGAGCCCCCATGGCCCGGGGCCGCACGGCAAGGCGTGCTGCCCCTGACTGCAGCCTCCTCCTCCTCTGGAGCTGCTTGCCGCCGCTGCTGTCACCGCCATTGCTGCTGGAGCCGGAGGAGGAGGCGGTGCGCTCCGCCAGGCGTCCCCAGGCCATGGGGGCGTGGCGGGGGCGGACAGCCTGGGCAGGCCTCAACCTGCCCGTAGGAGCTCGGCGGCCCCAGGGGAGGTGCCCTCCTCTGAGAAAGCTGTGGCTCCGAAAAGCTGCGGCTCCGACTCTGAAATTTAGTGCGCATGCGCAGAAACTCAATCTGACACATGCGCAATGCGTCAGATTGAGCTTCTGCGCATGCGCACTAAATTGGAGCCATTTTGGCTCCAATTTTTTTTTAAAAAAATTTCCTGCCGGTGAGGCGTCCAAGGAATGCGGGACATCCGGGACGCCTTGGACAATGCAGAATTTTACCTGCCATTGCTGGACCGTCCTGCAGAATAATGGAACATCTCAAAGGAAACTGAGCTCTCATTTGGAGATGACAAGATGCATGCAGAACTGCCAAACAGACGTTGAGGTGCTGCAGTCATGATTGCAATGTGACTCCAGAAAAGATTGCCATCCAAACGCACCCACAAAAACACAATTTGAATGATGGCATGGCAGACTGGCATGTGTGGAACACATTGAAGTCTTTGGAAGCCTTGCATGTGCCTACATATCAAAACAGAAAAATCCACATGCTGGACTCTAGAACAGAATGGACTATTTCACTTGGCTGTGCCTCTGGCAGCAAAGGTTATAAAACAACAAACTTTCAGAGAAGTGAAGTCTTCTTAAGACATGTGATTCATTCTGAAGAACAAACAAAAGCTGACAAAAGAGGGACTGTGTTAGATACCAATGAAGGGCAAGCCCACTATGTTGAACCTCTTGTAGGAACAGCAGTGCTTCATGACTTCACAGTCTGAGTCAGTGATGGTGAACCTTGGCACTCCAGGTGTTCTGGAGCATCAATTTCCAGAAGCCCTGATCAGCAAAAGTGCTGACTTAGGCTTCTGGTAATTGAAATCCAAAAGCACCTGGAGTGCCAAGGTTTGCCATCACTAATCTAAGTCAAACAGAGAGCAGGGAGATGATGATGCACTAAATGAGAGCAAGACACCAAGGGAAGAGGACAAAGAGGGGAATATTGAGATTGTTTAACTGGAGGAGGCACCAATGCCACAATATGGTTTGGAGTCAGCCATCTGATGCTCATTGCGACTCAAGAAAGATGTACTGCTCCTTGCCTAATCTACCTTGTAAAGTCATAGCTGATGAATGAGCATGTGACCAGGGAGGAAATTGAACAGATCCCAGCGGCTGAAGCTTCCAGGTGGAGAGAAGCTGCAGGAGAAGAGACCAGGTGTGGGGTGCCACCTGTGCAGAAAAATCCCCCAGTGGCTTATATAAGCGCTAGTCTGGGTTTTAGAGGTTGTCAAAAAGGGTATGTTACAGGTATTTTAAGGGTTTCAATGTTTGATGGTTTTTAGATAAGTTTCTTGATTTTATTGCTATGAAATGCTTTTATATTTACACCTGTGAGCCGCCCAGAGTCGCCTCGGTGAGAGGCCGACAATACAAATATGGACAAACAAACAAATAATAGATAGTAGCACTACTTTAGAATGAGACGTAGACTTTGACCAAACTACCACCAGGCAAGGGTCTTCAAGGTAAAGCAGGGTGCAGAAGGAGAAGTGGGATACTACAAAGCAAGAGTAGTTGTATTGAGGCTCCTGCAGAAGTTTGGAGAAGACTTGAATGAAACTTCTGCTCCTGTTATCAAGCACAGCACTGTAAGAATGATCCTCAGTTGAACAGCCTCCAAACAGATACAAGCCAAGCACCAAGATGTCAAGACTGAGTTTCTACATGGCAAGGAAGTATACAGCCACAAGGCTTCATTAACCAGAAATATCCTGATTTTGTCTGTAAACTAAAGAAAGGCATTTATTTATTTATTTATTTATTTATTTATTTATTTATTTATTTATTTATTTATTTATTTATTTGCTAGGAATGAGAAGTTGAAGAAGATTCTGTTGAGACATGGTTTCAAGGAAGATAACATAATGCAGTGTTTGAATACCAGAAGCAAAAATGGATCTTTAACTTTTATTTTTGCTTATGTCGATGATCTAATTAAGGCTACTCAAAAAAAAACAAGAAAACAAAGAAACAGTAAACAATCTGAAAGACCCCTGACTTTCGAGGACAGTTGTAGGAACCATGCAGGGGAGGTAGGAGGAGAAAGGACAAGTTATCCATTCCATCTGTGGTTTCTTGTCCACTGGCAGTCAGGCAGCATTGGATCAAACTGTATATGCCTGTATCAGGGCACAGAAAGGGAGAATAAACCAGCAGCCAACACTGGGTGACTAGACACCTGTCAAAAGAGAAGTTAGATACTTGAAAGGAACTAGGGACTTTAAGCTAGCAGGATCTCAAAGCTTATAGATGAGACAGATGCAGGTACACAGAAGCAGACTGGGCAGAGGATATCACAGACTATAAATCCACCAGTAGGTTCCTGTTTACTAAGGTGATGGGCCCAGAGAAGGATAAGAATAACGTCGTCTAGCCGGGAGAAGGAATGGACTTCAACTGTAGGAGGCGGCAGGCTGATAAATCTGCGCTGTCACCTTTACCAGGCCTTCGTCCAACGTCCCCCGGATAGTTATGTTGTGTATTGATAGTCATGAGACACTTTTAGTTATTGTGTATTGATTTATTGTGCATGAACATGTAGGGCCTTACAGAAATCAAAAAATAAATAAATAAAATAAATACATAGGCTGGTTATGGGCTAGTCATAAACAAGGTGTTGTAGCTTTGTCTTCCAGAGTTCATTGTCATAGCAGAAGATTACAGAGAACTGCTATGCCTAGAAAAGCTGCTAAGATTTTGAATGAAGAGATGCCAGTCGGGGCATCAAGCTGACACAGAGTGAGAGGATGAATGCATACACCACCCGGTGTATGCTTGACAGAGAAAGGGATAATCCAGATGACCCACTGTTTTAGTGCAAAAAAGGAGAGCAGATATCCTGCCAAAGCCTATACCAAGAAATTGTTTTAAGTACCTGAAAAGCAAAATGGCATTTGAGGGGAGCTGCATACAAGCCTGAGAGGGAATATGGGAAAATAGCAATCTTGCATGCTCTAACACTGGGTGTCGGTGGGAGGGGGGGCTTTACAGCCTAATGTGATTATCCTTTGCCACTGATTTGATTGGTAAAGTTTGTTTCCCACCTCTGGCATTTGATCCAGGTCCCCTCCCCCTCTTCTGGTTTGTTTGTGATTAAACTCTTTGTTGATAGTTCTGTCCTTCTTCTAACCATGCTCCACTGAGCAACAAACATGGGAGGTTTTCCATGTGCTAGAAATTCCATTTTCCATATTTTCTTCTGAATGTAATTATAGATGGCAACTGTAGATAAAAATACCCCTCTTTTCCTTTAAATGCTTCTCCAGTGATTTTACCATACAAAGTGCTAGTCTGTGGGGAGCCCTAATCTCTTCACAGAGCCCTAATCTCTGTGCTGCTGTTGATTTCTTTTTTCTTAGTATTGTATAGTTTGCTAAGTAAGTAGAATAGCCAAATTCCCCAAGAGTATGTATCTACTGTGAGAATCTATGAGGGAATCTAGATAATGCTCTTTATCCCCTTGTGGTCTGCTTAATTTCATTGTGTGCCTTTCCTTGCCATGTTTCATGCTGTCTCCTCTTTTCATTTTGCTTTCCAACTGATCAATACTCCCTCAAGTTGCTACTCTTTGCGTTGCATCCTGCACCGGGTCTATCAATGGAAATGTTGAAGGAAAAACCCCATCGCACCAGGACAAAAGTACCTCCTCATCACTGTCCTGATTGGTCACAAAGTTTTTTTTAAAAAAAATCCTGTAAACAATCTGCATTCTTTTCTACCTATAGATATTTCCAGATTATTTTTTGACATGGAGAATCATAACCTTCTCACGTAATGTCAGAAATAGTATATGAAGATGATGTATGTATTGTTCAGATTATGAAAAATCTAGTGGTACATCCCATCCCTATACACTAGCCAGGGGCATCATAAAACTCCTGTCCACTTCCTCCCTCAGTCAACATATCATTTTTAAAAAGCTATATTTGAAGATGGGATTGATTTTGGGGAAATGATGCAAGGAAGAAGCAGTAATATAATGGAGCTAGGGCTTGCAGGGTCAAAGCATCAGGACTGTTTGAGAATTTGGGGTTATACAGGCATCTGCCACTCATCTCAGGTTTCCTTCTTCTCTCCAAACTTAACTGAAATTTTTATGTTGTTGGGAGAAGTGAGGGGAATTTTTCTCCAGTAACACCTTTGTAATACACCACTGCTGAAATGCCAACTGTTGAGAGAAGGGGAATGGCTTAGTCTAGATGGGTAAATTAAGACCATAATAAGGCAGGGGATGTTCAGATATTTTGGACTCAGTGGTGGGATGTCAAAAATTTTACTACCCCACCGTGAAGTCATCACAGTGTGGGTGGAGCTAACATCATGACATCATCATGTCATGGGCGGGGCCAAATAAAAAATACAAAATAATAAAAATAAAATAAAAATAAGCACACACACACAACACAAACCCGTAAATAAACTAAATAAATGAATAAATAAAATAAAAATACAATAAAATACACCCACCCCCCCACCCCAAATACAAATTAACCAGAGCTTTTAAACTAGAGCTTAAAGCTTATTCTGGCTAATCTTTCTCACACTAGGTCAGATGGAAGGAACTACTGAATGAACTCACCACAAGATGGCTTCATTTTGGCACTTTTCCACTTTTCAACAGTTAAAGAAGTTAGGTACTAAGTCTTTGCCTAACCAGTTCTCTAGGATAATATGCCTTAATGTAAATGTAAAACAGCTGTACCTCCTTAAGGGTTCTCCAACTGGAACAGCAATTGGAACAGCACAGGTGTAGCTTATTGATGAGGTAACTCCAAGACTTTGCTTAAATACCCCAAGCCAGGCTGTCAGGCCTTTTTAGGAACTGTGGTAGTATGTCAATATAGGTAAAAGTATTAAATACACATTAAAATAATGAACACACAGACACAGCACATCCAAAGGTGAGTTGAGTCACTTACCCTGGGGAGCAGGCTATAGGGAGCTTCAGGCTAGCAGCTTCTCTTCCTCCTCCCCACTTGGGAGGACAGCAAGGAGGCCGTGCATATGCGCCAAGCACTGTAGGTGTGCATGCACACCAAGTGCTTGGTGTGCATGTGCAGTGGGGGAACCAGTGAAAAGGTAAACCCCGAAGGTGGTTCCCCCAAAAAGCTGCTACCGGTTCTCTGGGACACTGGGGAACGTTACTACTGGTTCTGGAGAACTGGTGAGAACCTGTTACATCCCATCACTGTTTGGACTACAAAGTCTCCTCACATAGGCCTAGTGCCCACCTCCCTTTGACATCCTGTACAAAAGCTTCCGATCTAGCAGAGAGGTAGCTCCCTTTCTGCTCAAGAAGCTAGTGGGGAGCTAGACTTGTGTGAGGCCTCAAAGTCTTCCCAGTTAGGACATTACCAGATGAGTCACATTTAGGTGCCTGCGGGTTTGGGTCTCTCAGGTGGAACTCCCTAAATGGAGATTTATATAATTTGTAATCCCCAAAGTTTCAAGAATCTCATTCATACCCAATAGCTTGAAGATGAAAAATGCTTGAGATGAATCAACACAACAGCGTCTAATTTTCGAACCCACAACGATTGTCATGATGAGCACTTGCATGTCAAAATTCAACATTACACCACTGCAAGTGATTATGTGATTCTGTCCCTACTGCTGATCTTTTAAGCACTGTCAGGAACAGCATGCAGAGTTTGGCTAAATCTGGTGAGACCATTTCAGCTAAATTAATTCACACACGAGAAGCTCCCAATTTGGTGCAACGGACTTTAAAGGCTGGAGAACAGCCATTTCTTTGGAACATTTGGGCCATTAGTGGAATTGTTAATTTTGACCTACTAATTGAGGGGGAAGATGAATGTTTGCCCTTCGAAGACTTGCAATAAATATATAAATTGCTCTCTAGTGCCAGTGGCCATATCTACAGTTGAAATGTCTACTAGTGGCAATTTTTAGTTCCTCTTCTCTACTCTGAGACTCCAGGTTGTTAGTCTTATTTCTACAGCTGCTTCTCAGTCCAAGTCTATAATAGCCCTAGATACATGTCTCAAAGGAGCAGACAAATTTGATTTATGCATAGTGCAGGAGGAATGGAGTGGAGAGCTATACTGCACCATATGAGATTAATTGATTACATGTTGTTAAGCCAATTCTGTTTTATGGCAACCCTTCCCAAAGTTTTCTAGGTAGCAAATACACAGAAGTGGCTTACCATTCACTTATCCTGTGGGTGCCCTGGGATTGTATTTGCCCAAGGTTACACAGGCCTTTCCTGGAAGACACAGTAGGGAATTGAACTCCCAACTTCTGGTTTTGCAGATACCTAACTCACTGAACTATCCAGGAGAAAAAAACATATCAGATAGCCAACAATGGCCTTAGTGTGTTTAAGCTCCCCAGATCTTAGACTAAGGAGGATTCAACAAGCAATTATACTGTATTTCATATATATTGGACACCCCAAAAACGAATGCCTAAACCAGTGATGGCAAACCATTTAGAGACCGAGTGCCTAAACGGCAACCCCAAACTGACTTATTTATCGCAAACTGCCAACACAGCAACAGGAGAGGGAGGAAATGGTCCCATTGGGCTCCTGGGCAGAGGGGTGACGTGAACTCTGTGCTGGGGAGAGGGAGGAAATGCTCCCATTGGACTGCTGGGCAGAAGAGTGGGACAAACTCTGCTGGGGCAACCGAATGGGTGCCCCCAGAGAGGGCTCCAAGTGCCACCTCTGGCACGTGTGCCATAGGTTCGCCACCACTGACCTAAACAGATGTCACCTTTAGACAAATATGGGAATGAGGGTGCTTCACATGATATGGACCATATGGTCATGTGCAATTATGGCTTCCTTCTGGACCGCTGTAGCAATCAGAATTAATTTTATACTGGGCATTTCACATGAGATCTCAGCTTTTCAGGCCATGTTGAAATACTTCCCAAGAGCCTGGAAGCTCTTTGCAAGGCAACATAGATTGACATTATGAAGCTTTCTGGGAAAGAATTGATAAAATGGGGGCATCGAACATAGAAACATTCCAAACGGCGCCCTCATGGCACAGTGGTTAAACTGTTGTACTGCAACCAAAAGGATGTAAGTTCGATCCTGACCAAAGATCAAGGTTGACTCAGCCTTCCATCCTTCTGAGGCCGGTAAAATGAGTACCCAGCATGTTGGAGACAAAATGCTAATTAACTTGTGAACCGCCAAGAGAGTGCACTAAATGCTATGGAAAGGTGTGAGTTGAAAAGCAGAGTATGCCATGAACAAAAGGAACAATTAATACCTTCAGTTGACATATAGCAATAACAATTACACTTATACACACACACACACCATAGCACTTAGTGCAGTTCACAAAGTAATGAGCATTTTGTCCCAAACATGCTGGGTGCTCATTTTACCGACATACGAAGGATGGAAGGCTGAGTCAACCTTGATTCCCACCAGGATCGAAGTCAGATCGTGGGTAGAGTTTTGGCTGCAGTGCAGCAGTTTAACCACTGCACTGCATTGCAATTCAATTGACAATTGGCAGGAAAGAGACTACAAGCATATGATAAGATTTGATCTGTACAGTACAAGGATATTTAGGATATGTATATAGATCTGTATGCATTCTTCTTCTTCTGTGTCTAGGCCAGACATGAAACTGCCAAAATGAAGCCACCTTTTTGGTGAATTCATCTGTATGCATGAGGCATTTTGTACTGAGGGACTGTTGGTTCATTAGGGACAGATATGAATGAAAAGGATTAAGTTTGCACCTTTTCCTCTTTACTTCCATACTTATAGGATTTCTTCCCCCCCCTTCCTTCCTTACATTTTCTTTTCCCCTTTCTTCCTTTTTCTTCTTTTCTTTCTTTATACACATGCAAATGTATCCAACTGTTTTAACCTGTTGCATATTTCTTGAAATCTAATGAGAATGTTTTGTTTTTTAAAAAAAGAACTGTCAAGAAAAAGCCATCAGTACAGGATATCCAATCTTACCCTATCCTGGGTTGTCATTTTCTGCCTTCACACCTCTCTCTCTTGCTAGATGCTCACGGTAGGAATGTGTTTAAAGCACACCTCTGCATAGATCAATTCACAGTAACTTTCTCTACACTTCTTCCCATTTTATACTTTCAGTACAGTTATTAGCACCAGAAGCCCGTTTTAACAGAAGCCAATGAATCTTCTCTTTGGCCATAGCTTTGTGTGGCTGAAAGAAAATGTGTACCAAAGGCTATTTAATCTACATTGTGGTTCTGCTGGAGCCAGTGCTTTCTGTTCTCGATGAAGATGATGTTAGCGGCCAACAGTGCTTCCTCCCTTTCCTTTGTCTCCTCTGTCCCCATTTCCTCCACTGTTTGGGGATGAACAGGATATTGAATGGTTCCTACCATTCCCCTGAAGAAGAAAACGGGCTGTGTGGAGCTGTATGAGTATTTATGTTGTCAAGCAAACCTTCTCAGAGGATAATGATAGCTAGAGATTTGGCCACCAGGCACTGGGAAATTTTTCTTTGTGCTGGCAATTGGCTTAAATAATGGGTTAGACTAATTGCTGCCTTAGTAGAAGCTGAATGGGGGGGGGGGAGACACCCTAGCATTTTCAGCACTACAGGGGGGATAAAACCAAATTATTTCTTACAGGTTAGATTTTTAAAATTCAAATCTGCTCTAAAACATCATAAATTGGGTCCTTTATGGAAAAACATGACTGTTTTCTTTCAAATAAGCAGCAGCTGCAGGAGAAATGGTATACAATCTTCCTGTTTAATAAACGATTGCTGTAACCTTTTACTTTATTATTGCAATCTCAAACAGGGCCATGGCCAGGATTCTAGAGGAGGTGTGTGTGTGTGTGGGATATTTTTTTCAGGATGGGCAAAAATGTCATATATACATGTCACATATATAAGTGGCCGGGAGTTTGAGGGTGGGCAAACGTCCAACTCAGAGTGGGCAGTGCCCAGCCTGGCCACCCCCTGGCTATGGCGCTGATCTCACCCCTAGATCAAAAGCAAGCTTGCCACTCAAAGTAGTAGGTATGTCAGCATGCAAAACCAGGACATTTGGACTGGTATATGAGCCACCTAACAAGCATGCTTTTCACTATTCATGTGGTTTACAATATTAGACACTTATGATTTGGCCCATACTTTCTTCTGATGTTTTATATGGATCATGGTGGGAAGGAATCCAGCAGGAATGATAGCAGAGTAAGTCCATTGGCAAACATTTCAGAGGCAAATGGCCCCAGGCTAAGAAGTGAGAACAGCTCTTTCTTACTTCACACAACTTGAATGCACTGATGTCTGAACCAGTGGTATTTCGTTGCTGAGATTTATGATGGTGGACTTCCAATGGAAGAAATAAGTACTGTAATAGGATTCTGGCCATGGTTTAAAAATATATTCACTTAAACCTATTTACATTTTCTGCACAATAATGTGCACATTCACTCATATGTAAGATGCATTTGAGGGACCTATTGTCTTGTAAGTATAGGATACAAAGTCTGGCCAGGTTATCCTGCTATGGTAATAGAGTAGACCATACTACCAGTGACTCAATGGCAAGCGTCAGGCAGCGGTTAGCTAACCTGACAACCCTGAGGACTAGCGGCTTTGGCAAAGTCCACAGGGAAGGGTGATGGTCCCCAAGTGGATTAAATCCCACTTGAATCCATCTTGATGGAAGGCAGCAGCTTCATCAATCCTAGCCTGGGGCTGAGGAGGACTTTGTGTGCCAAAAAGGCTCAGGACCAGAAAGTGACTCATGGAACCAGTTAAGTGGTTCAGGTGTCACACTGCGATGCAGAAGGCAGATGAAAGGTCATGGCATTATATTTGCAGGACAATCTTCATGGCTGATCACCATGATGATCACCAATATTCAGAATTGGATTCAGCACAAGAGAAGAAGAAGAAGAAGAAGAAGAAGAAGAAGAAGAAGAAGAAGAAGAAGAAGAAGAAGAAGATGATGATGATGATGATGATGATGATGATGATGATGATGATGATGATGATGATGATGATGATGATGATGATGATGATGATGATGATGATGATAGCCATGGCATCTATTACAGCGAGAGAGAGAAAGACCCATGCAGTATTTTAATGAAAGGCAAGTGTTAACTGGCATAAATATCTGGGGATTGCAGCCTATTTCATGAGATTTATCCATCTTTTGAAGTGCACTGCAAGTCCATGAAAGTTTAGGCTAAATAAAATTTGTTAGTTTGTAAGGTACTGCAAAATTTCTTGTTGTTTTCCTACCAAGTGAAGCAGCCATATCCATTTAAATGTATATAAATTAGACTTTATGGCTGGCAGTGCTGATTAGCAAAAGAATACATGTTAAGCTTGGACGAATCTTTTTGCCTACAGGACAATGGGTATAAAAAGCTTTTTAAAAAACCCACAGTAATAACAACAATGACAACATCAGAGAACTACATTATAAAGTTTGAAGAAAGTGTGAAAATGGAAGGACAATTGTAGCTCACACATTCATTTGGGAAGCACAAATTAAATCAGTTCACATTAAAATGTACTGTATATAAAATGAATGGCCCCAAAAGTCAGTCCCCCCTCCCTCCTTCCATCTATCTATCTGTCTATCTATCTCACATACAAACAGAGGCACAAACCTGAAGGTTGCTGGCTAAAAGAGTCTGATAGTAGTCTGTCTCATAGAAGACTGCATTTTAGTGGAGGGAGGGAACCAGAGGAGCGATTTCAATGTCTCCCTCCTTGTAACTTCTATAGATGGATTATCATATGAGCTTCGCTGAAATGTTTGACTTTGCTCAGTGTAGCACTTCCAAACATTATGAAGGTTGGAACATAAATCACATGCATTACATAAACTGAACATGACAAAATACCCTTCCTCATTTGTGCTATATTTTCATCATTTTATTACCCGAGTAGCAGAGGTAGTGAAGGAAGGAGCAATGGGGAAGCTTTCGTGCCTGATCATTTTGCATTGTTAGGGAGGGCCAGAAGATCTCACAGTCAGACAACTGCTGTCCTTCTTGAGCACCACAGCACATGAACTAGGGAGCTTGCTGCCTTTCATTAACTTGTTGTGGGTTGCGTGTCTGCAGATACGTTGCTCTGGCTTTGTGGGGTAGATTGCATTTGGAAAAGTTACTCCTCAGGGAAATCAGACTTCCTGGATTCCCACAGCAGCTTGAGGAGTGACCCTGCTGGCTGGTAATTCTGGGAGTTCTGGTCCACAAAAGTAATTTTTTAAAAGCTCTGTGAGTTGCTTGGTAGCAGTTTTGAAAGGAATGAATAATAATAAGAGGATTCCGAGCGAAGAAGAAGAACAAGAGCCAACCCTGTTGCCAGTTTTCTTTGTCATGGAAACAGCTATACTTTATCCAATTACTTTTCCTTCTTTGTACCAGAGAACTGCAGAATCTAAAACAATGCGTATATATGAAATAAAAGAAAATTTTAAAACAAATCAAAATTTTAAAATAATTGGACTTTTTTTTACCAATTTCCAAATACTAATGAAGAGGATATGTGGACAGGCCCGCAGAAGAAAAAAGAATAACCCGCAGAAGAAAAAAGAATAACCTTCCCTTCACCGCCTTCTTCCCCTCTGCAGAGAGTGTGTTCACTATCTTACATAATGGGCTGTGAAAAGGTCAAGCTAACAGAATTTTTTTGTTGAAAAACTAGGAAGAACTGGTGTTTTGTTTTGTTTCATAAAGGACATGAGAAAAGGTGACAGAAATAGGGTCGGAACCCTGAGTGCATTTTTTCAACAACTGTCATGTTGTAGATACAAAGAGAATTACTGTATTACAATAATCTTTACAAAGAAATAGAGGAGAACAAGAAGGGGTGGGGGAGACAAGAGATCTCTTCCAGGGGATCCAGGACATAGAAGGGAATTTTAAACCTAAATTAGGAATACTGAACAACCAACAGAAAAGCATACCATTTTACCAGGAGAAAATAAAGAAAAGATGGAAACAGTATACTGAAGCCTTATATAGAAGAGAAATAAGGACAACAGACTTCTTTGAAGAAGAACCCTGTGGCGAAGAACTTGGAGTTCTTGAAAGTAAAGTGAAACACTCTCTGAAGGCATTGGAAATAAATAAATCACCAGGGGTAGATGGAATACTAATAAGTAGAACTTTTTCAAACCACAGAAACTGAATCTGTTAAAACAAATATGCAAACCAATATGGAACACAAAACAGTGGCCCACAGACTAGCAATGCTCAATTAGCATTCCAGTCTTCAAGAAAGGCGATGTCAAGGAGTGCAGTAACTATAGTTTCATTGTTTCAGTTTCCCATGCAAGCAAAGTAAGGCTCAAGGGGTTGCAACAAAGGCTTTTATTCTAAATAGAGTGAGAAATGCCTAATGTTTAAGCTGGATTCTGAAAAAAGAAGAGACACTTGCAGTATTGCAGCTATCCAATGGCTACGGGAGCACACCAAAACTCTCAAAAGATCAGCCTGTAATTTATAGGCTACAGCAAAGCCTTCCATGTATATTCTGAATTTCTGGCTGACTTTGACAAGACTGAATTCTTCAATTGCCATATTCTTCTTTTTTTTCCCCAGAGAGGCTGGTGCTTCAATTGCTCTTGTTTTTAAAACACATTGCCATTATTTAAGCAAAGGTTGTCATCATCTGTCATGTCACAGATTAAAATGATCATTTCCCCCCCCCCCTCCTCCCCCAAAGAAAAACCCTCCTGGGGAATGGGGAGCACACCTGTGTGGTGTGCATTTGCTTTGTGGTGTCTGAAAGGCTGGTCCAGAAGCCTGGAGAAAGAGTTAGCTGTCCGGGCTCTTAGACGAATAAGATGCCACCTTTTCCCTTCAATAGGGCGATGAGAAGAGAAAGCAGGCTGGGACAGAAATAAGCCCCATCCTTCTCGTCTCCCTTGACTCACAATAAGGAAATGCTGCAGTGCAACACAGTGATGGCTTCAGGGCAACGGCTGAGCCTCCAGCTGTCAGGGTCTAACGGGAGGAGTTCGTTTTCTTGCCCTTTTCCTCTTTCCTGCTACTGATCTTGATCTGTAACCTATGTGGCTGTCTCCCTCCAGCATTTCCCCCTGACTGCCTCTTTCACCATAGATGTCTAAGAGCAGGAATGTTTAGAATTTTTCTTTGCCATTAAAGAGAGAGATCCTCTCGGACCATTTCAGTTCTAAGGCTTAGAGAGCTGTTTGTTAGGTGGGGAGATGTTAATGAAGAGGGGCGGATCCTGTGTAGGGCTCTCTGGCTAGGATTTTGCACATTTTCGTTCATACATATAAAAGCCCCCCTGAGGCCCTCCTGGAGCAGCTGGACTCTATCTTCCAGCATCCGTGACTGGTGGCTATTCTGATGGAATTTATTTATTTATTTATTTAGTCAGTCAGTCAGTCAATCAG
Organism: Furcifer pardalis; assembly: GCA_030440675.1. Lineage (NCBI taxonomy): Eukaryota > Metazoa > Chordata > Lepidosauria > Squamata > Chamaeleonidae > Furcifer > Furcifer pardalis. The sequence continues at coordinate 29,687,022 of CP126890.1, forward strand.
TCAGTCAGTCAGTTAGTTAGTTAGTTAAAGGTAAAAAAAGGTCACACTTGCTGAAAGCTAATCATATCTGACTCTAGGATGCAGTGTTCGTTCATCTCCATTTTCTGCCAAAGAGCCAGCGATGTCTGCATCTCCAGACATTTCCATGGCCATGTGGTAGGCTTGACTAGACATTGGAGTGCGCGGAGTTTATCTTACCACCGAAGTGGTACCTATTTATCTATTTGTAATTTCTTGCTTTCGAACTGCGAGGTTGGCAGGAGCTGGGACAAAGACAGGAGCTCACTGTGTTGTGCAGCACTCAGGTCTTGAACGGCTGATCTGCCAACTTTCCAGTCATCAAGTTCAGCATCTGAACCACTAAACAACCTCAGTCAGTCATTCAGTCAGTCAGTCAGTTAGTTAGTTAGTTAGTTAGTTAGTTAGTTAGTTAGAAGAGGAAAATCTTCAGAAGGATTGGTTGTGTGCATCACAGCAGGTAGTGTCAGTGTCGGTGTTGGCATTGATGTCAGTGTCTTCGTCGTTAATGTCTTTGTTACCTTCTTCTTCTTCTTCTTCTTCTTCTGTGTCTAAGTCAGATGTGAAACTGCCAAAATGAAGGCACCTTTTTGTGAGTTCATTCCGCAGTCCCTTTCACCTGACCTAGTGTGAGAAAGATTAGCCAGCAACACAAGGTGGCTCTTTCCAGGGTATGCCTGATTGTGGTTCAAAAACACCACAATCTTCGAGGAGGCTCTTTCTGTGTACCCGGCCAGCATGGCTAGTGGACAAGAGCAGTGGGAGCTGGAATCTGAAACATCTGAGGTGGGGTGTCTGACAGAATACTTTATTATGACGAGAGCAGAGGCGTAGCTACCGCCGTATCTGCCGTATCAATTATATGGGGCCCCTGGGCCACAGGGGGCCCCAACGTGCGTAAGCAAAACAAATCTTTACCCTTCCTAAGGGCCCCCAAACAAATTTTTATACGGGGCCCCGCCAAGGCACGCTACTCTTCTGGACGAGAGACCAAAACTAAATAAATACTGCAGTGCAGAGCACACCAGAAATATGTAATGTACAGTGTGCAAAAATAATGCAGCTGTACAGTATAGCAGCTCACATTGCTATATTTTAAAATCTTTTTAGCAGAAAGTATAACAACTGCCTAAAATCTGGTCCTTTGTTGGCAATATGGGACAGTGAGAGAGTCTGAAGTTCTTCACCCCAGACATATGCAGTGCAGCAGGCAATTAGTTCTTCCTTTGACCTACTATTTTGCAATTGTCTCCATCTGACACATCACACATCTCAAATGGACCTCAGGGTTCTAATAAAGGCTGAAATAGCTCTTGTGAACCAAAGACAGGGGCCCACAGAGTCGACTAAGTGATGCAAATGACAGCTGGTTCACTTTATTGGGATGGGAGGAAAAGTCACATCTGTGGTGGCCTTAGAGAACATCAGAAGGGAATTCTCACAGCTGGCTGTTTTAGCTTTAGAAAATGGCAAGGTATGGTAAATCTAAAGGTCAGGGCTCAGCTTCAGACAAAAAGGGAACATCCAGCACCCTTCTTATGAAGTGCACCTTTAGAAGGCTACTTGCAGCAGACCATAATTGGGGCCTGGAAACACTGGTCTTTCAGATGTTTTTAAACCTCGGTTCCCTTTCACCCCATGCCAGCCTGGCTGATGGCAAGGGAGTTATAGAAACGGCTGCAGTTCACCAACATCTGGAGGGCTGGGGGGGGGGAACACAGGGGGCAGGGAAACCCAGGTCTCTCAAGTCAAAAGCAGATACAGTATGGCACATGGGTCTGAGATCAGATTTCTTAGTAGAGAGAAACATATCTGTTAGTTTCACTTTAATTCCAGTTATGTACTGTACTTCCAAAACCTCCAGTTTGTTTTTATCACTGATATGAAGACAACTGTGAGTTTTGTTAAGTTCTTATCAAAAACAAACTGTGCCAGATCCTTAAGCTGGGAATTCTCAACCTTTTAAAGCCAGGGGCCGGGTCATGCTCCCTCAGACAGCTTTGGGGGCCGGATGGCCATTTTGAGCTTCTTCCACCACATGGCATTTCCTGGCATGGTGGAGGCAGTGAGGGGCACATGAAATGGTGCTATGGGCCGCAGGTTGAGAATCCCTCCCTTAAGCAATCGTTTGAGCCAGTTGCAACAGATACAGTTTTGTTATAGCATTTAAAGATAGGACAAAACAGCATTCCTTTGGTCAAACAGAGAAGAGTTTATTATGCATGTCGGGGCCAGCCCTTCCCAGCCCGGGAAGGGATAAAGGGCGGTGAGACTCACGGTGGGACCAAGACCTCCCTGCCGCCAACGCACCTGTGTCAGGGCCAGCCCTTCCAGGCCCGGGAAGGGATAAAGGGCGGTGAGACTCACGGTGGGACCAAGACCTCCCCGCCGCCAACGCACCTGTGTCGGGGCCAGCCCTTCCCAGCCCGGGAAGGGATAAAGGGCGGTGAGACTCACGGTGGGACCAAGACCTCCCCGCCGCCAACGCACCTGTGTCGGGGCCAGCCCTTCCCAGCCCGGGAAGGGATAAAGGCGGCTTGAATCACCTATACTGTGTGGAATGGCCATGGCTATAACATTCCCGCCACAGCCACCGTGTCCACCAACAGACTCTCTCCAGCCAGTCGGGCTGGGGAATGGGAGGCAGTTGCGTGGGCTGGCTGGCTGGCCAAAGATTGCCACTGCTGCCACCACAGCTGTTCCACGGCCTGCCCCCTCCCTGCTGGGAAGAGATAAGGAGTCTCTTGACTCTCCTTACTGTACTGTATTTTCTGTGCTAGTGTATTGTATATTTTTGCTTTTTTGTATTGTATAACTGTGCTAGTATGTGGTAATAGTTCTTCTCAGCAGGCGGGAGTTGATTTTTTATATGCATTTTCATTTTTATGTTAGATTTACTGACTGTATATGCTTATGTCGTATTTATTTGATATTGTAATATATGATGCCCGTGTTATGTTAGCCGCTCTGAGTTGCTTCGGCAAGTAGAGCGGCATATAAGTCTAAATATAATAATAATAATAATAATAATAATAATAATAATAATAATAATAATAATAATAATAATAATAATAATAATAATAATAATAATAATAATAATAATAATAATAATAATGATTCTCATGAGTGTTGTCACTCCAAAGATGAGAATAACATCCATTGAAAGACAGAGCATTTTTATACAGTTTTCCACGCATTTCTGTTTACTCAAAACGTCTTGACCTGATTGGCATGACATGTCATTGTCAAGTTATACAAATTATTATTTCATACTTTCATCATAACATTTGTTTACCCATTACAGGGGTCTCAAAGTAAGGCGTCCAACCTTAAAAAAACTGAATCCGGGATAGTGGGGCGGGGCCAACGTCATGACGTCATGGGCGGGGCCAACGTCACGACGTCATGGGCGGGGCCAAAAAATAAAGGAGCAAAAAATGGCTCCAATAAACTGTGCATGCGCAGAAACTCAATCTGATGCATTGCGCATGCATCAGATTGAGTTTCTGCGCATGCACAGTTTATTGGAAAATAAGCCATGTGCCGATTTTCGGGGGGCTCTAAAAATATAAGCCACCCCCCGAAAATAAGCCATCAGGCCATTTTTGGCCATTTTTGGGGGGGAAGAATATAAGCCATGGCTTATAATAGGCTATTATAAGCCATGGCTTATATTCTTTTCCCCCCCCAAAAAAATGGCCAAAAATGGCCTGATGGCTTATTTTCGGGGGGTGGATTATATTTCTATATACTGCCTGCAGCAGGCAGTATATAGAAATATAAGCCACCCCCCGAAAATAAGCAGGCAGCCTGCTCGGACACAGAGAATACACCCCCCAACTCTGCTTACCTTGAAGCTCTGCTTATTTTCTCTCCCGACTAACAGCTGATCAGACTCAGAGGCTTTTTTTAAAACTCCGGTAGGGAAACAAGGAAGGGGGAAAATTTCAGCGATGTGATTGGATCTCTATGTCAGCTGACATAGAGATCCAATCACATCGCTGAATAGGGGAAACACCTATTCAGCGATGTGATTGGATCTCTATGTCAGCTGACATAGAGATCCAATCACATCGCTGAATAGGGGAAACACCTATTCAGCGATGTGATTGGATCTCTATGTCAGCTGACATAGAGATCCAATCACATCGCTGAATAGGGGAAACACCTATTCAGCGATGTGATTGGATCTCTATGTCAGGTGACATAGAGATCCAATCACATCGCTGAATTTTTGGAGCCATTTTTTGCTCCTTTTTTTTTTTTTAAATGCCTGCTGCCGAAGAGAAATCGGGACAGCCGGGACGTCATGGGGGAATTCCGTGACCATTTTCCTAAAAATGGTAACTCGGGATTCCCCCTCTCAAATCGGGATAAATCGGGACTGTCTCGCAGAATCCGTGACGGTTGGCCGCTATATCTCAAAGGAAACTTAAGCAACATCTATTATTTGCAATCAGGGAACATATACTTCTTATGACCCAAGTCCAGGTCAACCTCACCATTTCTGATCATGGGTTATTTAGCAAACATTACTCATTTAACCATCAAGACCTCATTCTGGTCCACGTAAGCATTGCAGTTGTCCTTTGTAAGCAGAATTTCTAAATTGCCACGTTGCCTTAGTGAGGCCTTAGTTTCTTTAGCAGCAAGCAACGTTTTGATTTCCATTTTATTCACATTTTATTTCTATTATTTGATTATGCTACATCAGTTTAAAGTCAAAACATAGAGCCTGTAAAAAAATGAGGGGGGGAGTGTTGACCTTCGTTTAGTATCACAAATAGAGTGGAATTCATTAGATCCAAACCCCAAAATTTCAACAGTTATCTCAACATGGTGTGATTGGATGGGTAAATATGTTGGTTTTGCTGTTCCGTTTCTCTAAACCTCAGATCTCTCTTTTTGTATAGAAATTTGGCACTTTATGAAAACAAACATCTTACTGAAAAATTAGAACAGAATTCTCACTCATCCTTATGTCTCATGTTCTGGTTTTTTTTTTATGAAAACATTCCTTGGGAAGGGAGGGGAGGGATTTGTCAGGATTGTACCATTAAGGATGGCCATTAAACCTTTATCCCAGCACCTTTTCCTACAGTAGGAAATATTCCTATAAAGGCACAGTTAGGTAGACACAGGGGAATAATCTTTTACAATTTCCTTGTTCTGCCTCCAGTTAATAACATTGTACTGTATTAATTTATTGTCTGTAGCCATAGGCCATTATGGATAAAACAAAGGACGCATAATAAAATGTTTGCAAGTGCAATATATAAGTGTCAACTAAGTTTAAATTCTGACCTGACTGGCACCGCAGCAGAATTTTAAACAGGCTGGAAGACATTAGCAATCCCAGCAGAAGCTCTTGTGAATCTTCTTGGATGCAAGAGGAAAAAAGAATTGCATTATGCGAAGCCCTTTTAACAACATTCCTCAAAAGAAAGATCATCTTATGCACTCTGCTATCTGCAGGCTTTGACAGATAAGAAGGCAGAAAACTCTCTCTGGGAGATATGTGCAATGGACAGAGGAAGAGGAGAAAATTGCTAATAGCAACCTCAGAGGTGGGGAGACAGGGTTCAAAGCCTGAAGAAAGAGTTAGTCAGGGCAGGACCAATTGTCCCCCACTGAGACTCCTCATTAGCCTTAAGAAAAACGTCTTGAGGATCCTGTCTCTGACCTCCTTTGTAATGACACCATTGCTGAATTTTGATGTGCAGACAAGATGACTATCCTGGTGGTGCCTGTAGGCGCATTGCTTCCACAGGTTCATAAAATACATTCCACTGAGTAGGACTAGAGCAACAAATAGATTCCAGAGATTTTTCACCTCTGCCAAGAGCAGATTTTTTGTAAAGCAAGTGTGTCTTCATGGTACATTCCAAAGCAAGCTACACCACCCCAGACAGCTCAAAATGATAGATGGATGACAGCAAAATCCAACCCCTCCCTCTTCCACTTCTTCTTCAAGTGCCATATCCATTCCGAATATTGGTTATCATTATGGTGATAGTCTTCCTGTTCTTCCAAGGACATTCCACACCAGTCTCTCAGGTTCTTCAGCCATGAAGTCCATATACATCCAGTTCTTGTTTGTTATCCATCCTCTTATTTTTTATTTATTTATTGTTCACATTTATTATCCCGCCCCAATCGGGTATACCCGACTCTTCCACTGCTGTTAAAGAATTCTGCTAAGCTTAGAGGAAGCAGGGAAGTTTGATGGGGATGGCAGATGGGACCATTGTCAAATTATCTTGGTGCTATGGCCCAATAAGCCAGTGTGTTGCTATACCTCTGCTCTCATATCATGCCTGGTTTGACTTTCGGGTGTGCAAATCTTAAACCATTTAGAATGATATAGTTAATGACAGATCCTTAGATGAATCCCTTAACAACAGGATGCCATTTTTAAAATCCAGAATGGTAGAAGATCCTGCCTTTATGTTTATCAGATGGATGTTGTGTAGCCATTTCTAGTCACAAGCTTCACCCAAAAGCCTAATGACAGTGCTAGATCTTTTATTACTCCAAAATACAAAACCCCAGCTATTAGGAATGATCCCCAGCAATGGTGGAGCATCCATCTCTCTCACTCTCTTATTTAGATGACCCGTGTGACCACTCTCAGGTCCTGATCATGGTCAGCTACAGAAGGTGAGGACTGAATGCTGATCTGTCATCCCAAAGAGTCAGAGAGTTTGTTCCAGTTTTCCATGAGAACATGCAAGCATTGGACGAGATGTAGGATGAGATGAAGCCTAAAGGGACCCCAGACATACAGACTGGAGCAGAGGATTAGCAATAATTTCCCCCTATTCTCTGATGCCTTCTTTTTAAAGGAATTCCCATAGACAGCATGTATGTGAAGATCTGCAGAGGACATTGAGGTTGTTATTGTGCTTCCTGTTCCCAATTCCATGCTTGAGAAGTTAGAAACATGGCTCAGTCAATTCCATTGAAATAACTGTATTTATCAGAAATAATTCTGTTTTGTTTTGAAAGGGAGTGTTTCCTGTTCATCATGACATATGGCACTGGTCTATATATATATAAGCTTCCTTTGGAGATCAGGTGGATATATAAATTTATCTATTTATTTATTTATTATTTATTTATTACATTATTCTACCTCCCATCTGGGATATGTCCCACTCTTCAGGTCTCTTTTCAGCTGAATGACTGAGCTCCATTTGAAGTTTTACCCAACTGGGAACTTCAGCATTGGCGCATGTTAGGCCCACAACTCTGGGTGGTTTAAACTGTAGGCTTCCTTGAATAGACTGATTGATGGAAGATTTAATCAGAAATCAAAACTGACCTCCCAATTAATGGGGGAGGCCGAGACTAAAGAGCACAGCTGTGCACAGGCATCCCAGCCCCTCCGTCCTTGTGTCAAATTTGATGAAAAAGCAACTTAATGATTGTTCTCCTTTCCTCTTTATAAGCGGGCAGATATTTGGCATGTTTAGGGTGAACCACCATGACTCCCCTTCTAGCCATAAGAACTGCAATGTAGCCCAAGCAGAAAGGGCTCAGATGGAATCAGTGTCAATGCATCCCTGAAAACCTCAATGTTCCACGATCCTAATAGGATGTGAAGCCATTACGACTTGGGTAGTGTTGCTAGAAGAGGGAATGTCCTACATTCCATGCTCTCAGAGGGATGGTTTGCTGGAAATGGCGAGGAAGGTTGAAAGAAGCTCATGAATTTGCAATATTGCTACATGGTTCTAGTCCCGGGAGAAGCAGGTCTGTGCTGCGTCAAAGTCTACAATAGGATACAGTATAACAGGCGTGTGTCTAGAGTAGTGAAGGCTCTCTCTTCTCCACCAAAATGATAGAACAGACTAAGAGTGTGATCACAGAGAAACATAGCTTGCATTTTGGACCACTTGTGGCCCTGTCTAGTGTGAGCTATCCCTGGAGACCAGACAGAGTACAGGACCTGACCCCAATTAATGGCCAAACCTGGATCCATTTTGATTCAGCTGCAGGGCTACTACTTTTTAGGGTTGGTTGGATTCCCTGTCAGAGGGTCACTATAACAGAGATCGTGTCTAGAGCATTCACTATCCGATCACATCCCAACGCAGGTGTGGGCAAGTTCTGTGCATTTTATGCTCAACCCCCATGATTCATTTGGGATGATTTACATAAATGTTCCGATTTATGTAACACAATTTCTTATGGGCTTGCTTCAAGATATGTTTAAAAAATCATTTTTCCTATGGGTTTGCTTTGATTTACGTAAAAATTCAATTTTCCTATTGGTTTGCTTTCATTTATGTAAAAAATTCATTTTTCCTATGGTATGTTTCGAATTACGTTAAAAAAAAGATTTACATAAAAGCCTATGGAATTGACTTTTTACATAGGTAGGGGTTTTACTGTATAACAACAACATGGGGGAGACAAAGCATGTCAAAAATGCCCCCATGCCTTCGTATAGCGGCCAACCGTCACGGATTCTCAGGGACAGTCCCGATTTGAGAGGGGGAATCCCGAGTTACCATTTTTAGGAAAATGGTCACGGAATTCCCCCATGACGTCCCGGCTGTCCCGATTTCTCTTCGGCAGCAGGCATTTTTTTAAAAAAAAGGAGCAAAAAATGGCTCCAAAAATTCAGCGATGTGATTGGATCTCTATGTCAGCTGACATAGAGATCCAATCACATCGCTGAAATTTTTCCCCTTCCTTGTTTCCCTACCGGAGTTTTTAAAAAAGCCTCTGAGTCTGATCAGCTGTTAGTCGGGAGGAGAAAATAAGCAGAGCTTCAAGGTAAACAGAGTTGGGGGGTGTATTCTCTGTGTCCGAGCAGGCAGTATAAAATGGCCTGATGGCTTATTTTCGGGGGGTGGCTTATATTTCTATAGTATATAGAAATATAAGCCACCCCCCGAAAATAAGTCATCAGGCCATTTTTGGCCATTTTTTGGGGAAAAAAAATAATATAAGCCGCCTATTATAAGCCATGGCTTATATTCTTTTTTCCCCCCCAAAATGGCCAAAAATGGCCTGATGGCTTATTTTCGGGGGGTGGCTTATATTTTTAGAGCCCCCCGAAAATCGGCACATGGCTTATTTTCCAATAAACTGTGCATGCGCAGAAACTCAATCTGATGCATGCGCAATGCATCAGATTGAGTTTCTGCGCATGCACAGTTTATTGGAGCCATTTTTTGCTCCTTTATTTTTTGGCCCCGCCCATGACGTTGTGACGTTGGCCCCGCCCATGACGTCATGACGTTGGCCCCGCCCCACTATCCCGGATTCAGTTTTGTAAGGTTGGACGCCTTATAGAGGGCACAAGGTGTTTGTTTGTTTGGTTTTTTTTTTTTCAGATTTGGGGAGGGAAGCAATTTTTAAAAAAAGATGTATGTGGTGGAGGCCATTTTGGTATTAAATTTGCATATGTTAATTTGAACTAATATATGCAAATGACTTGACAGTTAAACATTTACCAGATGTTATTATTGTAATTGTTACCATAATTCAAACAGAAATAAATTACTGCTCAGCACATTGCACAAGAGTGTGAATAGATCTTGGGATACAGCGTAGAGATAACGACGGGACATACCTACGATCAAACAAATGAATAAGGCAAAATGTTCTGTCTGAAATCCTCTGTTGCCTTGTATTTTCTTCAGCTTCTTGAAAACAAATATGCTGTACTGTATATGGAACAAAAAGATAAAGAGGTCCCTGGGATTTTCTTGAAATATCTTGCTAGGCAACATTAAGTTATTTGAGAGGAATGGCTTGAACAGTGCTTTCAGAATGTCCACTCCTGCAACTGACCTCATGTTTGAAGTTCACACAGAACTGACATGCCATACTGTAGGATAATACATATAGGCTCCCAAGGACATCATAACATTAGACACTGCAGATTTAGCTGCAGGCAAATCGAAAGGGAAAAAATCCCTCATTGCCCTGTTGTCTCTTTCTGCTTCCAGGAGGACATTTTCTATGTATAAATGATGCAGTGCATCAACATTGTCCTAATTCACTGTCTAGAAAGGGGGGAGGGGACAATTTCACTTCCTCTGTTCCTGCACAGAGCAGAGGAAGTGTTTTGTTTGTCAAATGCTGCAAACTGACTGTGTTCTCAAGCAGCTTTTAAGATATGGGAAAGTCTCAGTGGAAAAAGCCTTGACAATCCCAAGCTCACATTAATTTATTTCCAGCAACTGTATGGTCTGGAAATGAAGCAAGCCAGAGCAATCCTTCCTGCACTATAAAGTAGAAGCCTTAGGTAAAGGTTTCCCTTGCTCAAAAGCCAGTCATATATGATTCTAGGGTTTGGTGCTCATCTCCGTTTACTGCCAAAGAGCCAGCGCTGTCAGCGTCTGGAGACATTTTTTTATGGTTATGTAGCAGCCATTACTAGACACCGGAGTGCGCTCCGCAGCAGCGGGGTGTTTGGGAAGGATGTGGGGATCTTCCTCACACCCTTCCCAAACACCCCGCTGCTGTGGAGTGTGCGTCAGTGGTGCTTTCGCCCAAGGGAGGGGGGTGATCCTGAGCTTGGGATCACCCCCTCCCTTGGGCAGAAGGCAGGCACACACATGCGCGTCAATGGGGCATTTGGGAAGGGTACGAGGAACTCTTCTGAAGCCGCCCCCTGGATCATCAAGGCCTTTAGCGATCCAGGCCAGGGGGGCTTTGAAAGTGGAGGATCATCCAAGCCCCTCCAAAGCCCCCTCCGCCTGGATCGCCAAAGCCCTAAGCGATCCAGCCCGGGAGGGGGGCCCTTCGGAAGAGTTCCCCATACCCTTTCCAAATGCCCTGTTGACTCGTGCTACACATTTCCTATGGGAAATGTGTTTTGCAGAAAGAGTAACTCGCTTAACGAGCAAGTGTGTGGAAGTCATTTTGCTCGTTAAGCGAGGTATCACTGTACTGTCAGAGTCAGACCTCTGGTCTGACAAGTCATCTTCCTGGGGAGTCAGAATTAGGCCAGAAGCAGGCTGAGGTTCCTGGTTCGAGTCATCCTTGGGTTCAGATACAGGCTGGAGCTCAGGGTCAGGTGCAGGCTGGGATGGCAGAACTGGGCTGGGCATAGGAAGTATCTCCTGATCCAGGTCGTCTTCAGAGTCTGATGTGGGCTGGGTCATAACATTATCTCATGTGATCACCAGAAAAAGGAGTGAAACATCCAGTCTCTACACTGGACCAAGCAGTGGGCTAAATGCCCATCAAATTGCATCCTATTTAGGCTCAATCCCTACCACTTTCTGAGTTTCGAAAGCCAACCACTTTTAGTCCATTCTGGCCTTGCAGAGAAGGGCAAACAATGCTTGCTTTCAGGGTTCACCACTTGTCATTATTCCCACCCGACCACTATGCTTTTTGAGTTAATGTTCCCCCTCTTGCGGTACAGGTTTTACATACCTTTGTGACTGCTTCATTCCTGTGTAGGTTTATGCAAGCTAATTAATTCCCTAGTAGAAACCTCCAGCTCTGCCAAGAAGAAGTTATATTGGCAGTTCCCTTAAAAAACAGAATGATAAAATCTTACTATAAAGACACCCAGCCAAAATAAAATCCTCTTTCAATTATTTTTATGAAACTCAACAGAGTAAGCCTCTGCTAAGGGACTACTAAATCTGCTAATTTTATCAAATTTTGACACACACAAAAAGGAATGAACATTGTAGCAAGTTCCAGATTTCCCATGTTAGTCAGCAGAAGGCATGATCCTTTGCATTTCCAGATCTTGATTTTGATTCAGGACCTATATTGGAGTGATTGGAACTGGTTGGATCTGAATTAGGTAAAGGTAAAGGCCACTCTTGCTCCAAAGTCAGTTGTATCCAACTCTATGGTTTAGTGTTCATCTCCATTTACAGCTAAAGAGCCATTGCTGTCTGCAGGTGTTTCCGTGGACATGTGATAGGCATGACTAGACACCAATGTACACATAATGCTGTTTCCTTTCCCACAGAAGTGGTACCTATTTATCTACTTGCAATTTCTTGCTTTCGAACTGCTAAGTTAGCAGGAGCTGCAACAAAGATGGGAGCTCACTCCGTCATGCAGCACTCAGGTCACTAACTGCTGACCTTCCAGTTGTCAAGTTCAGCATCTTAATCTGAATTAGTCCAAGCCAAAATGGGCAGTTTCGCAGCAAGGTTGAACTGGGCTCTGATCAAAACTTGGGGTCCAGGCATATACTTAGATTACTGCACTGGTCATTGACCACAATAAAGCTTGATTTGATTTGACTTAGATTAAAACAATGGTTCCCGACCTTTATTTAGCCATGCCCCACCTAAGCATCTCTAAAATCTCCACGGCCGTGACATATAATCCTTATTATACAAAACATGAACTCCTCTTCAGGTGGAGGAAGCCTAAAAGCCATTCACTCTTAATAGCTAATTCTCAAATTGCCCCTCTTTAAAAAATCAAATTGCCCCCTTGTGGGGCATGTGCCCCACATTGGGAACCACAGGATTAAAGCAGGAGGGCTTTTGCACAACTTCGTGTAATTCGCCAGTTACGCCCCCTCCTAGACCGGGATGCCCTGCTCATGGTCACACATGCGTTGGTCACCTCCAGACTTGATTATTGTAACGCGCTCTACATGGGGCTGCCCCTGATGACCATCCGGAGACTCCAGCTGGTCCAGAATGCGGCGGCCCGGGTAGTGGTGGGGTGTGGGCGCTATGCTCATGCCTCGCCGCTGCTCCGGGAGCTGCATTGGCTGCCAGTATGTCTCCGGGTGCAATTCAAGGTGCTGGTTATTACCTTTAAAGCCCTATATGGTAGTGGGCCAGGATACCTAAGAGACCGCGTCACCCCAAGATCATCTGCCCGGCCCACCAGGGCGGATCGGAGAGGCTCCCTTGTTATTCCCTCGGCGAGGAAGGCGCACCTCGCCTGTACTAGGAGGAGAGCCTTCTCCGTGTTCGCCCCGACCCTCTGGAACCTCCTGCCCACCGAATTGCGCCTTCAAACGGAGCTCCTCCCCTTCCGAAAGGGCTTGAAAACCTGGCTGGCGGGACAGATTTGGGGACCCGGGACCATGGGCTCCCATACCAAGTGGCTCATTTAAGGACTGCCCCCCTGGGTTGGATCATGGGATTTACTGTTATCTATCCCTGTGTTGTTTTTAATCTTTCGATTGTTTTAACTTTGACGTTTTAGTGATAGTTTTATTCTTGTTTTATTCTTTTTATTCTGATTGTGGGCCGCCCAGAGTCGGGTCCTCCCGATTGGGGCGGGGTATTAAATTTAATAAATAATAATAATAATAATAACTCTGATACATGAGGCCCCTGTGTGCTATACAACGATTTTGTAATGAAAATCTGTGCTATTACCGAGTATTGCTTGTGTAAGTAGAAGGCACTAAGGCAGAGGGAGAGAGAGAGAGAGGCAGTCCTGCCTAAGATCATTACTGAGTTCGTAAAGGTTCAAAGCAGGGACTTTCTGATTCATAACCTAGCCTTAAGCCATGCCAGTTCCAGTTACAACACTGATAAGTGGATCAAGGCCATTCACTGAGGGCATACAGCTGCCAAGTGTGAACACCACCGGCTTTGTCTTGTGCAAACCAATTGCACGTCAACAGTGGGTTTGAAAATGGAAAATACTAGCCAGTGGATATCAAGTCCCAAATATAAAATATTGGCTGTCAACATCGAGCAATCACCAGAGATGATCTGTGAAATATTGAAATGTATTGCAACACATCTGATATTGAATGTCAAATGTGAATTACAGCATTTGCAATTTAATAGGAAATCTGATTTGGAGGGTTTGCCGCTCTTAACTCTGAGCACGCAAGTTCATTTTCAGCTCTCATGGCAATATATATAGCACAGTTTGGGTAAATGATACCACTGTTACCTGAAAAACTGCTATCCCCTTTTTCTGTTGCAGGTCAAATGAGCTATACAAGCCAGCTAGGGTAGAGCACAGCAGAGTCCTGCAAATCACTGGAGATGCTTCATGAAAATCAAAGTTCTTCCACTGGCAGAATCCCCTAGGAACCACAGAGACTTGAATTTCAGGCAAAGAAAAAGGTTTTATTGACATGCATTTAATCAACAGTTGGTCATCTGCTGGTTAAAGACAGATCTCACAGCCACCTGCTACATGTGAGCTCCCCTAACTAATTGTCCAGAGCTGAAGTCCCAACAGCGCGAAGTCTTCTTATACATGTCTACAGATACAGCCTAATCCCATCACCTATCTACTGTAACAATAAAGTTTATACAGTGAAACAATACACTTGCAGCAGGTGATCATTTCTGCAAATAAATGGTAATGGTAAAAAGATTACAATTTCCTGGAAAATAGAGGGAGGAGATTGGAGGATTAGGTAAAGGCAAAGTCAATGCATTAACCAATGATGAACTGTGTTTGTTGAGTTTGTCACCAGTTGGCATGCTCGTCGTGAAGACAGGAACCAATCAGAATTGCTGCATGTCCGAGGTGGGAGGTTTGACCAGCCATTCAGCATCATTGGATCTTTACTTGAGGATGCACCCAGGCATTCCCCACGCAAATAATCTTATCCTGTCCCTCAGGTGAAAAACTCTATACAATTGCTAATTACAAACCCCAGAAACAAAAGATGCGAAGACACACAGTGAAAGAATAATCTCTAGAACAATCAAGACTGTGGAATTGGCTGTAGGGATTTCAGGATGTGTGGAGATGGGTTTATGGCTTTTGGGCCCCAGGTGTAAATGGAATGCTTCCTTTGGAATGTGGTACAGCCCTTCGATCTACTGGAGCAGGCCCAAGGCTAGTGATATTATTCAGAAAATTTCCTGCTTTGAAAATACAAAAATAAAGCAAGTTAGAACAACTGACAGCATTTTTAGTGATGTTTGGAACATTTTAAGTACAACCTCTAATTAAAATCTAATCAGGGGTGAAAAGGTTAAGTTCACTATTCCTATGATCAAGCATGGCTCCAAAGACGGGGAAATTGCATTTTAATCCAAACCGCAATTACTTTTAAATCATTTTAAAGCCTAAATTTACCTTTCCCCTGCTGCCATGCTTGATTTTTAGACAGGAGAAAAGGCAGAGAGAAATCAATTTTCAAAAAGCCCACTCTGTCTGAGTCATAGCCAATCAGTCATGAACACACCTTTACAAGCTTACTCCCAAGAAGACCCTCCTCGGTCCAGTCCCGCCAACAGCTTGGGCTGGTCAACCAGTCCTGAGGCTCAGCCAAGCTTCAGGAGTGAAGATATGATTTTTAATGATTATTTTAAAATTTATTCCCGCATTTAAAAGGTTAACTTTTGTTTCCAGATCACCTCGCCAGCTTTCCCATTCACTCTGAAATTTTCTTATTATTTTACAATCACGGTGCTGTCTAAGAATCCCTAGAAAGTGACTAGTTCTTTTGAAGTCCTTTGAAGCCCTAATTGAATCAGCAAAAGGATACAATGTTACAAGATTCTATCCTTTGATGTTCTTTGAACTCCCATATTTGGAACCCTTCATGTAAGTCTATGGAGGTCATTCAAGTACAGTTGTACCTCACTTAAAGAGCATAATGCGTTCCACAGGATTGCTCTTTAAGCGAGTTTGCTCTTTAAGCGAAACACCATTGTAAGTGACCAATTGTGTGTGGGGGGATTGTGAACCCCAATTTATTTGTTAAGCGAGTTTTTGGTTGGTTTTATTTGTTAAGCGAAGCGAACATTCAGAGAAAATTCTGCTCTTTAAGCGAGTTACTCTTTAAGCGAAGCGCTCTTTATGCGAGGTTTGACTGTACATAGGTCTGGTCTACTGGTCATTCTCAAGTGAACATGATCATCCAATGAAATTGCCTGGTCTACTCCTCATTCATTTTTTTAAAAAAAACCTGTTCACTAAATTGACCCACTCTACCGTGTTTTTATTTTTAAAAAAATCTCGTTGTCTACCATGTCCTGGTCTACCTTGCCTTCTCTTGAAGAGTCCCAGTCTACCTCTCATACAACTGCATAGGCCCATCAACCGAGACCTCGCTTTCAGAGCGTGGCCCGGTCTATCGCCTATTCAAGTGAATAGCAACAGACCCAGTCTACTGCCTATACGATTGAATAGACTTTTGTGGAGCTGTTTTAAATTGCGGTTTTGCAATCCTTTAAAAATTGATTTAAAATAGATATTTGCAGTTACCAGTATTTATCTGCAAAGTGTGTTGAATGGATGCGTGTGTTAGTGTAGTGTAGTGCTTATGTATACGTAAGCCTATCAGTTGAAATGGAGGGGGGATGAAAAATAAAGATTAAAAGTATTTTTATTGAAAATAAAAATATTTAAAATAATAATAAAAGGGGCAATTTTCAGATTTGCGGTAACACCATCATTACAAAAAGGGGAGGAGGGAACCTGCTTTGTGTCTGAAAGTGAATCTCTATTTCCCTTTATTTAGAGCACTGGTTCCAACTTTTTTTTTCCATACCCCACCTAACCATCTTGAAAATCCTGATCCCACCCACCCTCCGTGACATATAATTCTTATTATTCAAAAAGTGAACTCCTATTCATGTGGAGGAAGCCTCAAAGGACATTCACTGTTAATAACTCATTCTTAAATTGCCGCCGCCCCCACTTAAAAATCAATTTGCTCTCCTGTGGGGTATGTTCCCCATATTGGGAACCAGAGATTTAGAATCATTAGTGATGCTTAGTCCACCTCCTAATCCAATCATCTGTCTGTTTAAAGCTGTGTGAATGAGATAACTCTGGAAAAGAGCAGTCCTTAGCCATCGTACTATTTGCCCACACCCTCATGGCTAATAACTAGCTATCAGACCAGGGATAGGGAGGAAAGAGAAATCTCCTTTCCTGCAGGCAGAACTGCTGTCTCCTCTACTCCCAGTGGGAAGATATTTTTCCTACTCAACTGATTTATACTGCCAGGGCTACAAGACAAGCAGGAGCTGGTAAGAAAAAGGAGGGGAGGGGGAAAATGCTGAATAATTGCTAGATCAAGGACAGGATTTCAGAAATGCTCCATTGGATTCATTTAAGAAAAAGAATATTTGATATGGGTGCATAAATTAGCCCTGCCAAGGACAATTGCCTTTCTCGATCTGGTTTTATGAAGTTCTGCAAAAAGCAATGAAAAGAGCCACGTGTTCCTTCTACCATACAAATGCAGGAGAAGGTGATACCTTTATTGGACCACTTTTTAAAAAACCCCAATCGTTATGAGTTTTTGTGGATTAAAATCCACTTCTTCAGACTTATGCACCAACAGTTTAAGGAAAGTGTGGGGGAAATTGACCCCAAATTAATGGCAGACAAATGCTTGAGGTGAGTCCAGACTCTGGCTACAGAGACTTCTTTGGGGAGGGGCATGATCTAAAACCCCTCTTCCAGCTGTATGGTTGGAATTTTCCACCCCTTCAGACAAAGGTTAGACAATAACTTTGTAATCATCAGACAGAGAGAGAGAGACTGAGATGCTGTTGAAACGTGCTTTCAAGATTCATCACTTGTTAGTTTTACAAGGCTATTATGCAGGTTACTTTAATCAAGAGACAACATAACAGCTCCACCGGTCATTCACCTCTTCCCATAACTTTTGCTTTTTACAGAGGATCAGCCCAAGGGTGCCTTGGTCACATATTTGCAGAGCTCGGGAAAATTACCTTCACAGAGGGCAGCTCTAGAAACTCCCAGCCAGCATTACTGTTATCATCCTAGCTGAAGGACTTGGGAATTATACTAAAAACCAGCATTTGTTCCGTATGTTATGTTATGTTACACCTTACTGAGAATGGAAACAAACCCTTCATTTATCACTGCATAGGTGGAGTTTGTTCCAGGGCCAACAAATAAAGGGTTGCCAGAATAAAAGGTGAGCCAGGTTCAAGGGACCAAGATCTAGAGCCCAAAACTGTCTAATTCAAGCCAGTCCATGGTTTTTGCAAACAAACATGGAAAGTCCAAACTCGTAGCCAGGCAGTCCAAAAGGTCCCATACAGCAAGCTCCGTGTATAAGGCAAGCAACATCAGGAACCAAAAGAAACACTATTGCCCTTAGGTGGCAGGCCCCATTTTTCTATAACATGGGCTGCTAGATATAACCTAATCTGGCACTCTGCTCCAGGTGTTTGAGCAGCTGGGAGTTGAATTGCAGAGTTTGACCCATTGAGCTTCTAAAAGGAAGAGATTCCTCCCAAGGAGACCACCTATTCCTGAGAAGATTCTCTTTCTCCTGATGATCTCTTCCCTACAGACAAGCATTTCAACTTAAGGCTTCAAGTTGGGCTCATGACTTCAGTTAGTGGCAGTAGCGTCGCGTGGAATTTAGCCGCCCTGGGCTTAAGCCAAATTTGCCACACCCTGCTGGACACGGGCACCCACTCCCACTAGGGCTTCTGGGAATTGTAGTCCAAGAACTCCCATACACCCAAAAAGTGCAGCCCGGGGGAAGTAGCCCCCCCGGGGGGGCACGCACTGCTACTTGTTAGTGGTGCTCACATGGGCTAGGAGATTGTCTAGCTTCTTCTTCCTCCGTCCCCAAGCCATCTTCATCTAGGACTTCAGACTTTTATCCTCCACACCACACCCAAAGGTCCACTATCATCTCAAGATTTAGTCTTTTGAATTTTAGAAGATCCAGAATCTAACAGATCCAACAGTCTCTTATTTTTATAGCATTCTAGAGGCCCTGACTTACCCACATTGGATGAGACATCCAGTAATGGTATGACACTGGGCTCTTGAGGAGAGCTTGGGAGAAGACTTCCATTTTCATTGCTGTTGCTGTCAAAGGTTCTCAGTCCTATATTTGAAATAAGAGACAGGCCTTTCTCTGCTTCTTTGCAAGGTCTGTGCCTTTCTTTTTCTGTGATAGGGCATCAAGCCTTGCCATGACTTGTCCGTGATGCTCATCAGGAGCCTTCCAAATGTTTTTACACTTGGGTAGGACCCCTTTAAGATCTTCCAGTTGGGACAGGGCAATACAGTTCTTCTTGCATCTAGCCATTTTGCTTTAATTTTGAGGTTGTAGTTGCTATGCTTATTTTAATAGTTTTATCTATCCTGGCATGCAATGTTTTAAAAGAGAGAATTTTCAGAAATAAAAACAGAAACAACTTTCAACAGAGAAAATCTGATATTACAACAACATATAGTCAAACAGAGAAATGGCCTTATATCTGAGGTATATTGTTGGAGGAAATACAGTAACTCCCTTTCCAATCATTGACTCTGTTGTGCCTTTGCTCCAAATTAGGAACCATGTTTTAAAAATAGGGTAAGGCTGTCATTTTGTATGCACTCTTATTTGAAGGCTAAGTCTTTTGAAATTTGTAGGATGCATTTTTCAACAGACATGCATAGGACATGCTCTCCGTGTATGGCTAGTTGCCCTGAGTAAGTATGTAGTTTTAAAACACATAAATTGGGGGCATGCCAGATGACAATGGCAGCATAATTCTTGTCATGTCATGCTCTAAGCAAGAATCTCCCTTGAAGCTGTTATTCCAGATGCTTTCATTGATGTCAATGAGATCTTCTCTCCCAAAAGGATAGAAATGTCAAGACTGCTGTTCATTAAGGTCATGGGATTGAGGATGGGTGTGTTGGAATTAGCTCACAAACCTTTGCCTGCTCTTATTACTTTGAAAAGCAACCATATTAAATACAATCACTGGTTAAGAAAATGCTGATTTTGCAGTCAAGGAGAAACCAATGCCAGCATGGGATGAGGATCAGGACTGAGCAAAGGCAAGGCAAAATTGGAGGACATGTAGAAGAAACTAAGGTAAACAGTAGCTAGAGGGACATGGTGTTGTTGTTGTAGTAGTAGTAATTGTAAGCACCAGGATTACTTAGCAGGAAACCCAAATTACACTGGTAGAAATCTATTGGATCTTACCAAATCCAGGTGTTGCTACTGTTGTTGTTTGTGTTTGAATTCCACTTTTCTTCCAATGAATTCAAAGCAACAAACAAAATCCTCCTCTTCCTCCTGATCTCTGTAAGGTACGTGATGCAGGAAGAGGGTGGCCAGTTCAGCAATAAGTAAAAGCTGGCTGTCCAGTGTCTCTGGCCACTATACTACATGCCTGCCTGGCCTAGAACTGGGACTGGCTCTGATCCTCATCTGCTGATTGAAAAGTGGTTCTTATGGAAGGTCTCCCCCCCGCCCCCCGGGGCAGCATAGTCCTTCCATCTCTCTCTTGCTATTGATCTTGGGGATAATCCCTAGATTTGTTGGCAGAAGAAAGGCGTGTACGTGAGTTAAATGAAAACCTAGAGGTGGCTGCCTGGGAAAAACAACTAGTCTGTGGTTTTGTTACAGACTCTCTCCCCCAAGAAGGCCTTATGGATCAGATAAGAATCAAAGTTTATCCTGTGAGAAAAAAGCCCCTGGGAGCCCAAATATAGCAAACCTCCCCCCATCCCTCAAGCTGTCTACAGCCCACAGAAAAACATTTCATTTACTCAAAATGCCTTCTCACGCCCTTCAGTTGTTGACAATTTTGCCATAAGCTGCCGTGGATCCCAGAAGCTTTTATCAAAACCGGAAGTGAAATCCACTTTTTTGTACCCTTTGGGGGGGGGGGGGAGAGAAAAAAAAAAACCTCTTTTGAGCAGAAAACAATTCAGAGGACTGGAAAACTGTGGAGAAAGGTGTCCCTGCCACTCCTTAAAAGTATGAGGAGGAATTTTTAAAGTTAAGTTAAATGCTGATATGTGGTGGCTGTGCAGGGAAGGATGCTACCCTCCAAGACCCAAGAATGGGCGCGCCCTTGGTATAAACCTTTGGTCTCTTAGATGTTTTGGGGTCACCATGTACATCATCCTGGACTATTGGCCACACTGTCTGGGGATGATGGAGTCCAACAACTTCAGCAGGACTGCCAGTGTCTTACTACTGGTTTACATACAGCTACTGAAGGAAGTGTTCCAACACTTTAAGCACGGATTTACTGACATTTAATAAGGGTTAGCAACAGAAAAGAATGTTAGCTTGCAATAAAAATCAACTCACAGTACACCGCGTAGACTGGACTGAATGTGATGACAGCTTGTAACCCGCAAAATGCATTCCCATTCATTTGGCTAAACCCTGCTACCCTCCGTCTTTTTCTAACAGCCACTAATAATAATAATTTTGTGTCAGCAATTATTCTAGGTTGAAAGGATTTTTGCTGAAGAAACGCCACTCAGGGGATGCCTGAATGAGACTCCTTTCATGTCCCCACAATCTTTTCCCACTAAAGTGGTCCCTATTTATCTACTTCCTATTTCTTGCTTTCGATCTGCAAGGTTGGGAGGAGGTGGGACAGAGACAGTTGCTCAATCTGTCATGCAGTACTCCGGTCTCAAACTGCCAACTTGCCAGTCTTCCAGCTAACAAGGCTTCTTAACCACTGAGCCACTGCAACACCCAACTGACCAAATACCTAATCATCACCCCCAAATGCCCTTCTAAGCCAGTGGTTCCCAACCTTTTCTGGCCATGCCCCGCCTAGGCATCTCTTAAATCCTGAGGCCCCTACCCCTGTGACTTATAATTCTTATTATTCAAAAAGTGAACTCCAGTTTGCGTGACCGTTAATACACTAATACCTTGGATAATGCTAAGACTTGGTTCCACAAGTCTTAACATTATTTGGTTTTTAACGTTGTGCGGTGCGTACCCCCCTCCTTAATTCCATTGTCCTTCCCTATTAACACAGTCCTCTTTCCTCCCAGCCCCCTCACTCTCACACAGAAACCTCAAACACCACTTATTTTGTAGTACCACATTCTGGATGCAAAGCACAGAAATGTCATTGTTTTGATCTTCAGTTCCTGGCCATGGAGACGGGGGAGGCCTGGGAGTTCTAGTCCAGGTTATGACTACGTATCACAGTGCCACAAAATCTCTCCTCTGCTTCTTCTTCCACTTTGCCTTCTTTTCTCTCCTACTGCAAGCATAAACAATAACATGTCTAGTCAAGCTTGCCACAGGACCACGGAATTATCTGCAGACACGGACAGTGTTGGTTCTCTGGTTATGACCAGACGAACAAAATCCCTAATAGTATTAGGAGGGGTTAGAAATCACTCAAAGAGATTCCGGATAGTCTGCAACCAACTTAAATCATCCTGCTGCTTTCCCTTAGTTCTTCCTGCACCCGGTGAAGCATTTGCCTTCCTTTGACACTCTTGAGCGGCTCAGCAAAGAGGGCAGCAGCAGCCGTGGGCATCCCAACAATCCACCGACATGCTCTCCAGCCCTAATGAGACCCCAAGCCGGAAGGTTTGCTCTCCAACTGAAAGTTCCCATCTTGTAACTGTCAGCCCAGTAATCCAAGACGTCACCAGCCACTTGTGATGCTTCAGCCTAAGGCTTCCAGTGCTCATTTAGAGCTAGAGATACCATCCAAAGAGGAAACACACACACCACCACCAATTACGGATTCTCATGCTGCCATCTTCCCATCTGTGTGCATGTGTGTGCGTGTGCATGTGTGTGTGTCACTCTGTGTACAGACAGATGGATAGGCTTTTTGGAAAAATCATAGAATCTAAGGTTTTTAAAAAGTAACTTTACTAAATTGAATTTTCTTTTTACACACAGACTTCTTCCGTGTCTAGGCCATACATGAAGCTGGCAAAATGAAGCCATCTTTTGGTGAGTTCGTTCCATAGTTCCTTTCACCTGACCTAGCGTGAGAAAGATTAGCCGGCACAACAAGGTCACCATTGTATGCCAGGTTGTGATTCCAAAATACCACAACCTTCAAGGAGGCTCTTTCTCCTACATGCACACTTAGAGCATTTTTCTTCCTTGTTTCTTAGACATGATCTGTCCTAACATGAAGCAATGGCTTGAGAATTGACCAGACTTAAGCCAATCCCTAACATGTGAGGTTCCATGACTCAGCTGTACATACTTCTATTGCTTTGAGTGTTTGTAGTATGTAAATTTTAAGGCTCACCAGACCTCGTCTGGCTGGGCTGTGCAAAGAATTACAGTTTTGGGAAAGAAAGGAGTATCAAAATTCCTTCAACTGTTCTAGCCATGAGGAGTGCGTTTAAACTTGGGGTGCAGTGTGTGTTAGAGCTTTCACAGTTAAAACTGAAGTCTTTACCAGTGACAGCACAACCAGAAGAGTAGCGTGCCTTGGCAGGGCCCCGTATAAAAATTTGTTTGGGGGCCCTTAGGAAGGGTAAAGATTTGTTTTGCTTACGCACGTTGGGGGCCCCCGTGGTCCGGGGGCCCCGTATAATTGATACGGCAGATACGGCGGTAGCTATGCCTCTGAGCACAACCTAAAGCTGAGCACGCAGAACCTTTTCCTGTGGGGAATCACTTCTTTTTTGTTCAGCTGGCAGAAGGTGATTGATTTTATCCTGATTCAGCTGTCATTGCTTTTGCTCATTTTCTGCCGTCCATAATTGAGCCGAAGGGGCAGTCACAATGATATTGTATGGTGTCATTGACAGTAACATCTTCAGCTGGGCCTCCCCTCATTCGAACAATTTTTCTTGTTTTAAAATTGTGCTTGTCAAATTTATCACTGTATAACATAAGCCCTCTGCTCTGCCACCTGTGAAAAATAAAAAGTAAAAATAGAAAGGGGTGGACTAGGATAGAGAAGAGATCAGTGCTAGTAGGATGAACATATGTTCTTGGAGAAAACTGAATTGATGGAGAAGAATTATATGGACTCTTGCGAAGTGATAATTAATCATGTAGGCTTAAAGGTAAAGGTAAATGTCTCCCTTGCTCAAAAGCCAGTTGGGTCTAACACTAGGGTTCAGTGCTCATCTCTGTTTATAACCAGAGAACCAATGCTGTCTGAATCTGCAGACATTTCTGTGGTCATGTGGCAGGCATGACTAGACACACGTGGAACACTGTTACCTTTCCAGCTGAAGCGGTACTTATTTATCTACTTGCAATGTCTTGCTTTCGAACTGCTAGGTTGGCAGGAACTGGGACAGAGAGGGGAGCTGACTCCATCGTGCAGCACTCAGGTCTTTAACTGTTGACCTGCTGACCTTCCAGTTGTTACCTGAATTGCAGACTCCAAGGCCTTAAGAAGTCTGAAATCCTTTTATTTTTAATATTTAGGAACCTTTTCACAGGCGGAAGCTTTAGAAATGAGCCATAGACCAATTGTTTGATACATAATAAAGAAGTTTACTTGAAAATCAGATTAAAATAAAAAAAGCAACAATGATTAGTACAGATTTAAACAGGGAAAGAGCCTGTAGTTTTGACCTATCTCTAGGCAGATGGTAAATTCAGGAGAATAGGCAAAGTCTACTGACTGCAGAGTTGTTTTATATGTTTTTCAGGGGCCCCAAAAACTCTTACAGTTCCAGTAAAACAAGGAAAAGAAGATCATGACTATTCAATTAAAATAAGTACACAGATTAAAGAGTAAATGTTACAGTTTTACAATCACAAAAGAAACAACAACTTTTGGGTCCCTGCATTCCTTTCTTGATGGGTCCTCATAGAAGTGTTAATTCAAAAGACACCAGCAATCATCAGGAGGGATGGGCAGGAGAGGAAGTACTCAGCTCCTTTCTTTAGGCAAATTATCAGATGTTATCCTTAGCAGTGCAGGGAGACAGTATTGTATTCTGTTTTGATTTAATATCAAAATTATCCTGTTAGTTGTAATTTTTCCATCTGACTGTCCCTTGGAGTGAGGAGACACAAAATCCAGCATTAATATCATTGTCAAATACAAACAGAAATTATTCCATAGAGGTTCCCTATATATTTCTATCTTAAAGGAATCAAACTTCTGAGGACCAAAAGTCTTAAACCTTAAATCAAACATCTGCATTGTCTAGCAGGCAAGATGAGATTAACATTTTAGCATTACCTCAAAGGTGAGGAATTGCAGGTCACCACCTGGTCAATTTCGGGGGTGGGGGTATAAAGGAAATCTTTATTGATTAAAAGGAAATTTCTATTGATGTTAGCTTAAGATATGGCCAGGACATGGGTGTTAATTGATGCAGGCATTGTCTGCCATCAAGGTCTGTGTTCTGGGGAACATGAACGTGTGATGACCACTTCTGGGGCCATCTCAAGGGAAACCAAAGAGGTTCAAACAACTTTATTTAAAAATAAATGAATATGTCTTAAACTAAAGGGTGAATTTCAAATTTTATGTAACACAGTCATCAAGTTCAGCATCTTAACCACTAAGACACCACAGTCCCCTCATATAGGCATAGAGAGCTGCAAAAATGTCAGCAGCAGAAACTATGAAAGACCTGGTTTTACAAGTTTCAAAACAAACATGGTGTTTCCACATCCCACACCTTCAATCCTAGAATGGAGAGTATAATTGGATGAACCACACATTGATGAGAAGGTATCAAGTTATATTTATATACTGGGATGGGGTGGGGGGCAGGGGCTGCTCTCTCTTGCTGTAAACACAGAGACTGGCTTTATCTTAGAGGTCTGTCTGTTCCTTTGGAAACAAAACTCCCAGGCTCCTGATTTTCTAATGATGGGTCAGAAATCATTCAAGATATTTTAAGATACTGTACCTACATGCCGAGAGAAGCTGAAAATGACAGATGTCTTGCCTCTGAATTGAGGCTTGTACTTGTTACAATCCAAGGTCCTTTCTCTTCTGGAACACAGCTAAGAATTAAAAACGTAGCCTTCTGGCACTGTTTATTCATTGTTAAGCAACCTTACCATCCCTTCCACTTTTGGGATTAGAAGATCGGTCTAAACTAATATAGAAATATAATGGGGCTCAACTTTACACATTAAGGGCAGTTGTTAGCATCCCTCAGCCTTCCCTCCACCTTGGAAGTCCTCCAGATAAGTCGGGTTGCATATTGTGCTGGCTGTGGAATTATAATAGGTACCGCTTCAGCAGAAAAGGTAACATATGTGCCCTCCGGCATCTTGTCACGGCTGCCACATGACCACAGAAACATCTGCATATGCAGACAGCTTTGGCTCTTCAGCTGTAAACGGAGATGAGCACCACCTGCTAGAGTCAGATACAACTGACTTTCGAACAAGAGAGATCTTTACCTAGTTCCAATATGACTGGAACAGCTGGCATCGCCAATTTAGCTGAGGTCCAGAGAGAACAGCTTTAAGACAGTGATGCTGCCAGCAGCCGTTTCGGAGAAACATGCACAATAGACGCTGGCAATGAATGAGATCTGCCCCCAGGAGGTTTGGAGAATGGTTGTTAAGTAGGTACAGATTAAAAGAAAATCAAAATTGGTCAAGGAAGGCATTCAGAATGCTCCCTCCCACAGAGCCTCTGAAGCTATACTATTTGTAAGCTTTGCCTTCAGATCCTCCAGTGTTCTGCCTTTCATGTGTGCACGTGCAGCCTTATGCTGCGGATAGGATACCAAAGAGGTCCTCCAGATACAGTTGGACTTCCATTTCCATCATGTTTGATTGCTGGATGGGACTGATGGGAACTGGAAACTAGCAACAACATGAGGATCACTGGTTCCCCATCTGTGATGTCACCCTTTGGTCTTCGTTCTGAGCCACAACCAATGGTGGCAACCAGTGATGGGATGTCACCGGTTCTAGACGGATCTCTGGAACCGGTAAGATGAATCCCGGAGGGTTCTCCGTGAGGGGAAGTCCACTTTTGGGGCGTCCGGTTCCGGACGCCTGACCGAAAGGAAAAAAAAAATTAAAATCAGAGATAAAATGGCTCCAATTGACTGCGCATGCGCAGAAACTCAATCTGACGCATTGCGCATGCGTCAAATTGAGTTTCTGGACATGCGCAGTCAATTGGAGCCAAATGGATCCAATTTAAAAAAAAAAAAATCTTCCGAAGCTGGAGCCGCCTCTTTTTAGAGTGGCTCCGGCAGCAGCGGCGGCAGCCCTAAGAGAAGGGCACCTCCCCTAGCCGGCCACCGAGCTCCCACGGGGACGTTGGTGCCTGGCCGCGCCGTCCGCCTGCGCCGCGCCGCCCGTGCCGTCCGCCTGCGCCGCGCCGCCCGTGCCGTCCGCCTGCGCCGCGCCGCCCGTGCCGTCCGCCTGCGCCGCGCCGCCCGCCCGCGCCGTCCTAGGGACTTGGGCCCGAGAAACCCCCATGCCCGAGGAAGCTGCCGGCGGCCGGCGGAAGATGATGCGGCGGTGGCGAGCCCCGCCGCGCTTACCCAGGGCATGGGGGTTTGTCCGACCCAAGTCCCTAGGACGGCGCAGCGTGGGCGGACGGCGCGGGCAGGCACCAACGTGCCCGTGGGAGTTCGGTGGCCAGGCAGGGGCTGCAGGCGGCTGTGGCGGCCGTGGCAGTCAGGGGCAGCGTGCCTTGCCGGGTGGCCCCGGGCCACATGAAGGTTCGTCAGTGCCAAGGAAGGTAAGTGAGGCTTTTATATTTAGGGTGGGTGGGTGATTTATTTGTGTTTTCGGTGGGTGGTTGTACTTTAATTTAAATTTTATTTTATTTATTTCTTTATTTTATTTCTTTAAGTTATATACGGGTCTGTGTGCATGTTTATTTATTTATTTTTTATTTTTGGCCTTGCCCACAACGTCATGACGTCATGACGTTGGCTCCGCCCATGACGTCATGACATTGGCCACGCCCATGACGTCCGTGACGTCATGGCGTGGTATTAGAATTTTTGACATCCCATCACTGGTGGCAACATTGACCACATTTATCCCATCCATCTCCTCTCCCATGTTTTCTCAATTTCCTGTTTTTCAAGTCATTAACAGGACATGGGCCTGCTTCCTTTTTTCTGTCCATGGCTCTCTAATGCACTACTGATGCCGCCATATAAATTGTAATTAATGTGTTGTTTTGTATTGTTTGATTCATGTCACTATTAATCTATGGTACTAATACTCAATCTTCATACAAGACTGCACTTCTTTCCATGATGAATAAACAAAATGGCCTCTCACATAGGTTTCCTTATTAATGCATCAGGTCTTTAGGGTAGTTGTGGATGAGACAGGAAAAGGTGACGTTATATAACATGTCTACTTGCAGCCATGTCAATAGCAGTCATTTGAAGACTGGGGAGTATTACTCGTCATCTCGAGGGCATTGTAAATAGGAGACACTGCATTCCAAACCAAAACACATCTGGTTGATTCAGATATTCAAGGGGAATAGATTGGCTGTATCAATAATGTTTAAAATGTTAGCGTGAGGAGGGTCCTAAAGAGTCATCTAATCTAATTCCCTGCACCATGATTTCTGTCTTCTTAATGTTCAACTGCAGACCTGCTTTGACGCTTTCTACTTTCACTAAAACTCATTTCAAGTCATTGCTGTTTTCTGCCAGTAAAATGGTGTAATTTGCATATCTTAAATTATTGATGTTTCTTCCACCAATTTTCACACCTCTTTCATCTAAATCAATCCCAGATTGATACGTTACACCTACAGATAAGGGGATAAAATGCATCCTTGCCACCCCATCCCATAAAAACCAGACAGACACCAGTGCTTGGGTAAACTGGGGCCACTTTATTTACAACTTGGGGAAAACAATCCACAGGGGCAGAAGTAAGGAGAAGTTGTCCCTATTCCACTATCCAGGGGAAGGGGAACTCCAGAGGGAGGTTCTTGGCAGCATCACGCCCCCAAGATGTTAAATTGGGCATTTCTATATGAGCCCCTCCCACCTTCAGAGAACAGATGTTAACCTCCTTCACCCATCTGAGTAAACATGCCCTGTGCCTGTGTGAGGTGACCCGAACAGCCCGCGAAAGCCGCAGCTTCAGGCCTCTCGCCTGAGGCATGATCGGGCCATTGGCTGCAAGGCTCCACTATCGCACCCCTTCCACCCAAAGCTCACTGCAGATGGTGATTGCAGCCATGAAATAAAAAGGCGACTGATTCTTGGGAGGCAAGCAGTGAGAAACCTGGGCAGCATAGTGAAAAGTAGAGACATCACATTGCGAACAAAAAGTCGTATCGTCAAAGCAATGGTATTCCCAATGGCAATGTATGGTTGTGAGAGCTGGACCATAAGGAAAGCTGAGCGCAGAAGAATAGATGCCTTTGAGATGTGGTGTTGGAGGAGAGTTTTAAATTGAGAGTCCCCTGGACAGCGAGGAGAACAAATAGGTCAATCTTACAAGAAATCAAACCTGACTGCTCCTTAGAAGGTCAAATAGTAAAGATGAAGCTAAAGTACTTTGGACATCAAATGAGAAGAGAGGATTCGCTTGAGAAAGCCTTGATGCTGGGAAGGGTGGAGGGCAAAAGAAGAAGGGCGCAGCCAAAAATGGGATGGCTAGATGGTATTGTAGAGACAATGGGCACAGAGCTGAGCAAGTTGAGGAGGATGGTGGAGGACAGAAGTGCCTAGCAGACAGTGGTCCATGGGGTCGCAAAGGCTCAAAATCGACTGTGCAACTGAACAACAAAAAAGTGTATATTGAATGTTTCCAGTCTGTGGGGCCAATTGTTTTCCAGATTTGTTTAGCATATTCTTGTTAGGATTTTAACTTATTCAGTCTCTTTGGCTTGTAATAATTCTATTAGTATCTCATCCACTCCTGCTGATTTATTTCTTCACTTTCCTTTCTAGAATTGTAGGTTCCTCACCACGGGATTCTTCTTTGAAAGAGTCTCATTCTTTTATCTCTTCTGGATAGCCCCTCAGTATACATCTGCCACCTTCTCTTACCAACACTGAGATCCTCTTATAATTACCGTATATGCCGGTGTACATGACCATCTGGGTGTATAAGACGACCCCCCAACATTTCCACTCAAAATATAGAGTTTCTTATATACTCGCTGTATAAGACTACCCCTTCTTCTGCACACCTTCCACACACCAAATAAAACGTAAAAGAACATCAGATTTGATTTCAACATGTTAATTTATATTCAAATGCTTATGACATGCAGAAAAACTGTCACAAGGCTCTATGTTATCAAACATGTACAGTAAACATAAAACAGTGCAAGTTTATTAAACGTAATTCACCAAAGACAATTCACTAAAGCTGAATGGAACAATAAACCTATGGGAGCTGCCATGCTTTTTGTTTTTTAATCTGTTAACCAAACTGGAACTGTCAATGATAGAAGGAAGATAACAAATAGAGGGAGAGAGCAAGTGCCAGGCAAATCCCTAGCAATTTTTCTGGTGTGACAGTTTCCCTTTAAAAGCCTTCAAACTCCTGTTCATCATCTGATGTTAAAAGTTGTTATCCGATCCATCCCATAGGACCTTAACGTTATTCAATGCAATTCTCCTCCCCAGATTGCTTAACGTTATGCGATTTAAGCGTTATCTGAGGTAAATGTTATCTGAGGTATTACTGTATTTTATTCAACTGAAGTGGACCTGGTGTACAAGACGCCCCACACACACACACACACACTTGGAGGCATGTTTTTCAGAGGTAAAAATAAAAAGTCATCTTATATACCAGCATATACAGTAATTTTCTTGCAAATCCACCTACTCATTTCTGAACTGGTACGTAACATGGACAAAATGACTCCTACAGTTTTTTAGTTACATGTATGTATTGTGGGGGGAAACAGTCTTTTTGTTGAATACAGTACTTCACCCTGAGAAAGGCTTTAAACTGGAGCATCTTAGGTCCCAGTTTCCTGCCCATTAAACTTTGTTGTCCCATGTAGAGTGAAAAAAATAGGAAAGTCCAGGGAAAAAAATGAAAGAGTGCAGAAGTGTCCAGAAATCTACTTTGAACTTTGGGGGGAAATGAGCTTTTGGAGAATTTAAGTCATGCAGGAAACATGTGACTTTATTAAAAAGCAAAACACCACTCAAGAGCTGCAATTCACCTTTTTCAGCAGGAGAAAGACGGGACTGGTGAAGGATGGGGGGCTGCAAGAACAGCATTAGGGGGTGACATTTTCCTTATGTCTGCTATAAATGCTGCCTATTGTTTCCCCTTTGTATTCCTCACTCATTATTATAATTACTGTTATTGATGTTTTACACAATACATTATACTTGGCTGTTTGAATGACAATTGAACTTATTTTGTCATCTTTCACCAGCAGGATTCCCAAAGCAAAGGTCAAAATTATTCAAAGTAGATTTAAAATATTTTTAAAAGAAATTTAAAATATTCTTGTACAGCAGACTTAGCATTCATTTAAAAAAACACCCTAAGAGCATAGGCTCTTTTTGAATGGGAAGGAGTTCATGGTCATGGTGTTGATTCAGAGAAATGATTGTCCTATGCATCCACTAGCCCATCCTCTTGGGATGTGTCCAAGAGGGCCACAGCTAAGCATCTCTTTAATATATGTTTTGTTCACTGCCTAGAATAGTACCTAAATCAGGCAATACAGAAATCCTAAAAATAAATCAATCTTCTACTCCAGGCAAGTGCACACAGGAAAGGGCATGTTTTTCAGAAATCTTGGCTCCAAGCCATTGAGGGCTTTATAAATCAAAACTATCACTTGCAATTGAGCTAGGAAACAAATTGGAAGCTGGTACAGTTGATTCAAGGCCCATGTTATAATGACCTGCCATGTTAGACGATAGTTTGCCTGTTGAATTTTGCACCAGCTGTAGCTTCTGAACACTTCCAAGCCAGCCCTATTTGCAGCATGTTAGAGTCGTCTAATCAGGAGGTAATTAGGATGACTGTGAATCCCTCAGAAGGGACGCAGCTGACTCAACAGCTGGAGGTGGGCAAAGGCACTTCTGGCTGTGGCAGCCACCTGGCATTCAAGAAGCAATACTAGGCCCAATAGTTCCATCCACACCCAAGTTGCAAACTTCTTTCCTTTCTGAGGGAGTAGAGCAGCACTCAGAACGATTCATAACCCCAATCTCAGGTTGACTTTTTTGTTGACTGACAGAACTTCTGTCTCGTCTAGACAAGGGGTGCCCAAACTTTTTTCCCTGCGGGCCAGTCCCACCCCTGACATGCAACTGCGGGGGCTGGAGATGGGCTGCTCCTGCTGCTGACTGTTTCAGCATCACCAGCGGCGGTGATCGTTTTTTGTCCCCACTGCTCCGAGCAGCCTCTGGCTTGGTCCCATCGCTTTAGCAGTCTTTGGCAACATGGATTGCTGCGTTGGGAAAATTTTCGGAGCCTTTTCTGTTTCAAAATCCGTGGTACTGGGAGAGCCCTTTGGTGCACGTGCACCAACGCTGATGTCAGCACGGCATGCCAAGTACCCTTCCAGCACCGGTCCAGAGAGGGCCCAGGTTCTCAATCTGGGCAGGATTTATTAGATGTGTGGGCCTAATTGGGCCTGCGGGCCGTAGTTTGGGCACCACTAGTCTAGACTGAGCCTCAGTTTGTTAAGCCACATGCACTCCTTCACTGCATCAAGACTCCATTTTAGGATTGCCACAGCCTCCTTGGCATCAACAGAGGAAGAGAGGTAGAGCTGGGTGACTTCAGCATAGCAGTGACAGCCAATGCCCCCAACTTCAAATTACTTCCTCTAGTCTAGAGGATTAATTTCAAGTCTTGCTCCACCATTGCTCTAGGAGTGTTATGAGGTCCTACGAAAGTCAAGAATCTTGTGCGCCACATCCACATAATAAGTGCTTAACAATGAGTGCTTAATAAAAACTCTGTTTTTACACCTCTACATTGGCTTACAACAAAACAAGATGGGAACAAGTATGGGTCTCAGGAGTAGCAACCTCTATAGAAAAACATACCCGTTTACTCAGGCCAATCCCCAGTAAGTAATAATGACTGTTCTGTAGTTGCATTGATTCCAACGGGGTGGTTATTTACTTTTACTTGGGTTTATGTGATAGGCATGTGTATTTTAATGGAAACTGTCTACACCAGTGATGGCGAACCTATGTCATGAGTGCCAGAAGTGGCACTTGGAGCCCTCTCTGTGGGCACCCGTGCAGTCACTCCAGTACAGAGTTGTTCCACCCTTCTGCCGATCAGCCCAATGGGAGCACTCCCTCCCTCCCTCCAGCACAGAGTTCACCCTCCCCCTGTGTCCAGCAGCCAAATGGGAGAGCTTCTTCCAGTGATGGGATGTAACAGGTTCGCACCAGTTCGCTAGAAACGGTAGTAACTTTCCCCAGTGTCCTGGAGAACCAGTAGCAGCTTTTGGGGGGAACCACCTTCGGGGCTTACCTTTTCACTGGTTCCCCCACTGAGCATGAGTGCCAAGCTCTTGGTGTGCATGCATGCCTACAGTGATTGGCGCGTATGCACGGCCTCCTTGCTGTCCTCCCAAGCGGGGAGGGGGAAGGGAAGATGCTAGCCTGAAGCTCCCTATAGCCTGCTTAAGGAGGTACAGCTGTTTTACATTTACATTAAGTTATATTATCCTAGAGAACTGGTTAGGCAAAGACTTAGTACCCAACTTCTTTAACTGTTGAAAAGTTGAAAAGTGCCAAAATGAAGCCATCTTGTGGTGAGTTCATTCTGTAGTTCCTTCCATCTGACCTAGTGTGAGAAAGATTAGCCAGAATAAGCTTTAAGCTCTGGTTTAAAAGCTTTGGTTGATTTGCATTTGGGGTGGGTGGGTGGATTTTAATGTATTTTTTATTTTATTTATTTATTTAATTAATTATTTTTATTTATTTACGGGTTTGTGTTGGGTGGGTTGATGTGTGTGTGCGCTTCTTTTTATTTTATTTTTTTTATTTTTTTA
This sequence comes from Furcifer pardalis, assembly GCA_030440675.1. Taxonomy (NCBI): domain Eukaryota; kingdom Metazoa; phylum Chordata; class Lepidosauria; order Squamata; family Chamaeleonidae; genus Furcifer; species Furcifer pardalis. Next base: position 29,720,594 of record CP126890.1, read on the forward strand.
TTTGGCCCCACCCACAACATCATAGCTCCGCCCACACTGTGATGACATCATGGTGGGGTAGTAAAAATTTTGACATCCCACCACTGGCTTCTTCCCTCCCCCCCAGAACAGAGTTTGCCCTGCTTCCCTGCCCAGGAGCCCAATGGGAGCGCTTCTTCCCTCTCCTGTTGCTATGTTAGCACTTTGTGATAAATAAGCGGGTTTGGGATTGCAGTTTGGGCACTCGGTCTCTAAAAGTTTCACAATCACTGGTCTACACTATCAGTATCAAGTGCTTTATACATACCATAATTAATAAATAAAATAAATGTGGAAGTAGAATGCAGTTTGTATTTTATCTAAGTCTGTAATATATTTATATACCTATATCTGTCTACCTATAATTATTATGTGCCATGGGGGGGGCGGGTTTACACAGAAAGAGCCTCCTTGAAGGTTGTGGTATTTTTGAACTACAACCGGGCATACCCTGGTAATGGCAACCTTGTGTTGATGGCTAATCTTCCTCACACTAGGTCAGGCGAAAGGAACTGCAGAATAAACTCACCAAAAGGTGCCTTCATTTTGGAAGTTTCACATCTGGCCTAGACACAGTAGAAGAAGAATGTGTCATCAGGTTAATGCTAACTAACTGTAATTTTTTCCCTGGGTCTTCTAGGTGTAAAATATTCAGGAGTGTTTTACCATTCCCTTCTTCAGGGGGATTCCTGGGATGATACAACCTGCCCAAGGCTATACAGGATGGGAATCAAACTGTCCCCAACCTCTGACTTTGCAGCCTATCTCTCTGTAGGGCCCCTTCTGACAACCTTCCCTGTTGGCCTGTTGCCTCCTCTAACATTCCTTGCCATCATCATGTCTTTCCACTCGCAAGGGAGGAAGAGAAGACTTTAGAAAATTAACTGTCTCCAAGGAGGAGGAATGAAGCAATGGGATGAGCAAGAACGCTAATGTTAAGACAGGCACCATGGCAACAACTTTAAAAACATTTGAAAGATTGCCCCAAAGCAAATCGGAAAAAAACCTTGTTCTTCACCTAAATGACAGACAAATGTGTTGTACAGCATACGGTTCTGTGGACACAACAAATATGTTGTAGTCTATAAGGTACACTATATTCTCTTGTTTTTGTTGCAACAGACTGGCAGGGCTAGCTTGCCACTCTAGGAGTTGTTGTTTACTTGCCACTGAAGGAGGGAAAGGAGTAAATACTTTTTGATGATGGAATATTCTTCTTGTAGGCAGCTATGCAGCAAGGTGCCATGAAGATCCCCAATGGTGGAAAATATGGCCATTTTATGCAAAACCAGAGCCTTAGTCCCTTCTTTGCCAGTAACATCCACAATTGGTTGGCAGCAACCCTCTAGGGCAGGGATTCTCAACTTATAGCCCACAGGCCAGATCTGGCCCACACCCTCACTTCAGCCACCACTTCCTCCACTTCAATCCTTGTCTCCTCCGCTTGGCTTGGTATGTCCCTAATGGCGCTCAATAGCAGAGTGGATGTTGTAAGGCTTACAACAGTGCCGGATTAAGCCAGTGTGGGGCCCATAGCAAATCATGTCAAGGGGCCCTTATTTAGATTCAGGATATCCACTCCAAGGAGCTGTGCTTAGTGCCACACAGAGCCCATCCTGGAGGCAGAGAAGGGTGAGTGGGTGGGTTGGCGGTGTGGTGCAGGGGCCCTCAAAAGGGTGTGGGCTGTAGCATTTGCTACTCTTGCTATATGGTTAATCCGGCACTGGTTTATAACATCCGCCCTGCTACAGAGCGCCATTAGGGACATGCCAAGCCAAGCAGACGAAACAAGGATTGAAGCAGTAGCAGAAGCGGAAAAGGCCGTGGGCACAGTGGTGGGATGTCAAAAATTTTACTACCCCACTGTGATGTCATCATAGTGTGGGCAGAGCTAACATCATGACGTCATGATGTTGTGGGCGAGGCCAAAGAAAAAATACAAAATAACAATAATAAAAATAAGCACACACACACACCCCTCAACCCACCCACCCACCTACAACACAAACCTGTAAATAAATTAAATAAATAAATAAAATAAAAAAATACATTAAAATACAGCCACCCAAAACACCCACCCACCCCAAACACAAATCAACCAGAGCTTTTAAACCAGAGCTTAAAGCTTATTCTGGATAATCTTTCTCATACTAGGTCAGATGGAAGGAACTACAGAATGAACTCACCACAAGATGGCTTCATTTTGGCACTTTTCAACTTTTCAACAGTTAAAGATGTTAGGTACTAAGTCTTTGCCTAACCAGTTCTCTATAGGATAATATGCCTCAATGTAAACGTAAAAGAGCTGTACCTCCTTAAGGGTTCTCCAATTGGAACAGGTGTAGCTTATTGATGAGGTAACTCCAAGACTTTGCTTAAAAACCCCAAGCCAGGGCGCCAGGCCTTTTTAGGAACTGTGGTAGTGCGTCAATATAGGTGAAGGTATTAAATACACATTAAAATACACACAGACACACCACATCTAAAGGTGAGTCACTAACCCTAGGGAGTAGGCTATAGGGAGCTTCAGGCTAGCAGCTTCTCTTCCTCCTCCCCGCTTGGGAGGAAGCAAGGAGGCCGTGCTAAGCACTATAGGCATGCATGCACACCAAGTGCTTGGCGCGCATGCACAGTGGGGGAACCAGTGAAAAGGTAAGCCTCGAAGGTGGTTACCCCCAAAAGCTGCTACCGGGTCTCCAGGACACTGGAGAAAGTTACTACCGGTTCTGGAGAACTGGTGAGAAACTGTTACATCCCATCACTGTGTGGGCATGTTTCTGGCAGCTGGGGGGGTATTTCCAGCAGCCGCAGCTGTGTTTCCTTCACCCACACACCACAACTCCTCCAGGGCAGTAAGCAGGGGAGCGGTGTGGGAGGCTTTTGTGGGTGCGTGGGCTTGGCATGACCCGCCCCCTGGCTTTAAAAGTTGAGGACCCCTGCTCTAGGGCCTTTACCAGCCTCACCAGGAGATGCCATGGATTGAATGTGCCACATGATCTCTTTTTGTTCTCTGCAATCAAGTTGGAGCCCCATTGCAAAGAGCTATTGATGAAAGATCAAACCAATTTTCTCCACTAACATAAACCAAGAAACACACCAGATCCAGCAGGGCCATGATTGCTCAGTCAATGTCCCAGCTCAAACAGAAAATCTTCTACAGCCCTTTCTCTCTAGCAGTGCGCCATAGCAAGCCAGGTGGACAGAAGCAGTTCAAAGCTAGAGAATTTTTTGCTGCCAAAAAGATGCTTTAAAGATTTATCTCTGGCCCATCATTGGAAAAAAGAGTGTATAATATACAGAGGGTTCATTTTTCTAGTTCCAGTAACACCTGGTCTAATGTGCTATAAATGTGGTCTATATGCTTTTTTTTTTTTAAGACAGTCAGCTTCAAAGGAATATATATATCAAAAACCTCCTGCCTCAGGGCAACCAACTGGACTAGATGATAGTGATTGTGTGATGAACAGCTTGGAAATGTTACTTTCTTAGAGTAAAGTTCCCAGGAACCATCAGGGAACATGGCCAGGAGCTATACTCCCGAGAATTTTGGGCTCTGTAGTCCAAAAAAGTAAAGTTTCCAAGCTCTGCAATAAGGGTAGGGGCAGTGATGGGATGTTACTGGTGCGGTCCGGTTCGCCTGAACCAGTAGCACCCATCACAAGGGGATCGCCGGGGGGTTTCATAGAACCCCGGGCGACTGGTTTGGTCGCCTCCCCGGTCTGAGCCAAACCCCTTACTGAATTTTTTTTCCGGACAGCCAAAATGGCTGCCCGTAACTGTGCATGCGTCAAACTTCTATTTGACGCATGCGCAGTAAGAAATAGAACTGTGCATGCATCAAATAGAGATTTGACGCATGCGCAGTTACAGACAGCCGTTTTGGCTGCCCGGAAAGGAAGCGCAGGCAGTGCTTAAAGCAGGGGTAGCATCCTTTCCTTGGTGTGGTGCACTGCCAGGCCGCTGTGACAGTTTGCCACCACGCCACCGCCTCTTCTGCTCCCAGACAAGTCGACCGACCCAGGGTAAGCAACCCAGGTTTTGTGTTTGTGGTTTTTATTTGTGTTTGGGGTGGGTGAATGGGTGGTTTTATTTGTGTTTGGGGTGGGTGGGTGGATGGGTGGGTGTTTGGGTGTATTTTTATTTAATTTTTATTTTACTTCTTTCTTTCTTTATTTTATTTATGGGTTTGTGTTGTGGTTGTTTGGTTGAGGTGTGTGTGTGTTTATTTTAATTTTATTTTAATTTATATATTTTTTATTTTTTTGGCGCCGCCCACAACATCATGATGTTGGCTCTGCCCATGACGTCATGACATTGGCCACACCCACGACATCCATGACATCACGGTGTGGTAGTAAAAATTTTGTTATCCCATCACTGGGTAGGGGGTTTCCAAGTTTTAGCTACACACTGCTCTTTCACAAAACATATGATGCTCACACACGGACCAGTTTTGACATTTATTTATTTATGTAATCAAACTTTTATGCCACCCGACATCATTTCCTGCTCCTAAATATGTGCTTTTGGATGCCAATCCTATTCTGAATTTTTCCACTTCACTCTGCTATGTTTGTGAGCTAGAATTGTGTGTTCACGTGTGTGTCCCAACTGCAGGGGTTCCCATGCCATGTGTGTTACAAGTGAAGCACTTGTGTGAGCAAAACATACGGAAATTCCTGTGACAGAGGAACAGACCAAGCCTCCAGGATGGTTTCTCCCCAGGAGTCCAGTGTGGAGGGCTTTGTGTTGCTTAAGCAGTGTGGGAGTGTGAGGAGGGTGTCACGCAGTTTCTTGTTCACAGGAATGCACATCTTTGACAATGCCACTGCTGAAATATTCATGCTCTACCCTTCCTCAGCTTGAGTGTACATCAGCAACTCCTGTGTATAACCTTGTCTGTTATCTTGAGAATTCAAGCAAGCTGCTCAATGCAAAAAAAAAAAAAAAAAATCCACAGCAGCTTTCCCTAGCATCCATTTGCACCACTCTACCAAAGAAGAACCTTTCACTTCTCTACTTTACCCTACATTTGTCTAACTTTTTCCACACCTTTTCCTTCCTTCTGCTTTTGATGGCACATCTTGGAGAACACAACGTGTTTAAATGATTTCTGGAGCATTTTAGTTGCGCCTGATAAAGTTAGGGTTCAACTATGAAATATTTTACTCCTGCAGTGATACAGCTGTATTTCATTCAGTTGACTGTCTTTCATTAGCATCAACCAATGTTGAAAGCAGATGTATCTATCAGCACTTCCACCTGAAGCCACCAGAATAGGCTATGCTTCTATTTCTCTACTAAGTTCTTCAAGCATGCCCGCTATATTTAATTGTTAGTTTTTGCAGCAAATATATGATTGTAGGGAGCCAAAGGAGTTACTTCTTCCTTCCTCATTCATCGTTTCATTATTCACATGTTCCCTATTCCACTTTGTAATCAAAGGCTTCTTGCAATACAGAAGCAATAAAACAATAGCAGTGCTTTAAAGAGAACTGACTGTACTCAAAGCCAACACTTCAGCACACAGTGAAACTTGAGGAAACAAAAAAGGGTTTGAGCGATTGCTTGGAAACTGTAAGCCCAGAGAATCCCATGGCAGGGAAGAACATTCCAGAACACAAGGACCACAGCTAGACATGTCCTGTGCTCAGTATCTCTAGTGGTGGCATTAGAAGAAACTATTTTCCTCATAAAACCTAATGGTATTTTTCTTCTCCTTCTCCATCTTGCTCTCCTAATGGAAACTGGACTTGGTTATGGCCATACAGTTTCCAATACCCAAACAATCCCCTGAGGTGGTTCTCCTTGCTATACTTCTTTTCCAAATCCACTTTGAGCCATCAACAGGAGTATTGTTTATCTTTAGCTTCCCTTTGTGTGAGCTCCACACCTGACACTTCATAGGATCAAATGGATGACATGGACTTACAGCTGGGTTAGTTTCCCCACTTTTACAAGCTGCAGGCCAGGAAGTGGCACAGCAGCACAGGAAATTGCATCAGCATGCATTTTGTCAGGGCTGACTTTGCGATTAGGCAGAATGAGGCCAATACCTAGAAAAGCAGGTGATGGGTTTCTCCCGAGTTCTTCACTATTATCCTCTCTTCAGCGACAGAGTTGTGTGTTCTGCATGGCCTCCCCTGCATTCCCTGATTTAGTTTGCTGCCTTCAGAACTTCATCCCATCACAAGAGATGAGGTAGGCTTCAAGGGCCGGTCCAGTTGGCACATATATACGGAGAGGAGGTCAATAGCATCATGTCCTTAAACAGCAAAACAACTTCAGTGGGCCCATCAATTTAGGCCAGTTAAATCTGTGGACAATGTTATCATACGTCTTGGTTCTTAGGTGGCACCAGAGATAGTTGTACCTTCTTGGAGTCAGAAGTTTCTTGTTACCATTTAAATTAACATTTGAAAGAGATGCATCTGTTATTGTCTCCCTTCCCAGAATGAAACCCTAGTAGTGCTTCTTTGGTGATAGTCACGTGATTCCTATAGCTTGAACCAGCCTTCAAAATTCATACCATGACAGGTAACTGTCCTTTCAGCATATTCAAACTTTCCTTGCCTGCACATGCAGACAGAGAGTTCTGTTTTGGTTATAGGCACAATTTCCATGGAGATTTCTACGTATATTCGTTATGTGCCTGGTATTTCGCCTTCATGTCTGTATTGATACGTGCTAATGAGAGGTTGTACTCAAATAACCTATGTAATTGGCTGAAAGCTAGCCAAGATCTTTCTTTTCTTCTCCCTTTTTTCATGGTGAATGCTAACAAATGTCCTTGATGCTAGTTTTCCTTCCAAATTCCATATATTTTAAGATTAGCCATGCTTAAGAAGGAATGAAGCTTTTTCCTCTGGTTAGCAAAGGCCCTCCAAGCAGAGCACATGCTATTTACTTGGGTCTTATTTATGTTTTGAAGTAGGATTAAGCTTTCTTTGGCACTTAAAAAAAATCTTTAGATCAGCTTACTTATTTTAAGACTTCCGGAGAGACTTTTCTCTCTCCAAAGCTAGCGTGTCAACTAGCTTAAGGAGACATAGAAAGTAGGCTGGCTTTGATAGCATTCCTAATGCTTAGTTCCTCAAAACAGCCTTTGTGATTATGCTCGTGGCGCACATAATTCATGACATCTGTAAAGCCGAAAACAATAAGATTTGCCACCTCTGATCAGAACCAACAACCTTCTCCAGAGCTGGAAGGGAAAACCCCATCTATAAAAAGGATGTGTTGATTGTTCAACCAGTACAATAGGGGCGTGCAGGTGAATGGAAAGGTTCTACCCTAACTGTGATATGTGTGTGATGTGGTTCTTCAAGCCTTCAGATTTCTGGAATATTGTTTGCGTGTTTTATCGTTTGGTAACTAGCCACCTGCTAAAAAGCATTTCTCAGCCTTTGTTTCAATAACCACCCACAAAAAATTGTTTACTAGAATAAATGCAACAGTGGTTTATATATTTGGCTCTGCTCCCTGTGCATGGTCCTAGAATATTATGTCTCAGCCATACTAAAAAAATATCTTGACCCAAATGCATATACATAACATGACTAGCACAGGGTTGCCTCTCCAAAACTGGGATGAGATGGTCCATCTCAGTCCATGAGCCGCCACTAGAATAAATCCAATAGAATCAACAACCAACACAACATCTTTGGGAATCAAATTCCACAGCACACAATCTGTGAAATAGTACTACCTTCTGTGCATCCTGAAATTTCCACCGTTTGGTTTCATTGGATAATCCTGGATTCTAGTATTACAAGAGAGAGAGAAGCTTCTTCTTATCTCTCCACTCTATGCAACACTTTGTGCCCCTGTTCCTTTTATCTCACCTTTAACAAAGGTGAACATTACCAAATATCTTAATCATGCTTGCTAGGGAAATTGCTCCAGCTTCAGCCCCTGGAGTATTTTGGTTGTCCTTCTCTGTGTCTTCTTCAGCTCCACCACATTATTTTGGTGTTGAGATGAACTGAGAAGAACCTCAGAGTTTATATTACTTCCTTGACGTAGTGTCAGACTGATCTCTCATCTCCTTTTGCACCACTCTGCATAAGCTACATGAACTGCAAAGTTTTGTATGAAGTTCCTAGGGACTTTAGGGATACAGGGAAGCTACCCTATGCTAAGCCAGTCCATTAGCTATACAGCCTAGCAGTCCTAGCTCTGAACAGCAGCAGAAGCAACTGTCCAAGGTTTGTAAGTGAGGTTCTTTCCTTGGCTTACCTGGAGATCCCTGGTTTTCCTTGATGGTCTCCCATCCAACTGTTTATCCAAGTAGTTCCTGCTGAGCTTCTCAACTCAGATGAAAGCCAATATGTTCAAAGTGGCATGATACTAGCTTTCAAGGCTCTCTACTAGTAGATAACCTTCACACAGTTTCCCTGTATGACAATGCAATTTGACAGCTGGTAGAGTAAATGGATCCATTGTGGATGAAAGTGGCACAACAATCCACAAGGACATAGGAATTCACAACAGCTTTAGATGAGACTTTGATCCAAACAAACAAGAAGTACAGATGCCTCAAATGTCTCATCCACCTCCTTGCCTGAAGTAGGACTTTTGCATTTCCCCCTCCCACTGCCCCAGATGTGTGCTTTTCTTGATATTAGGGGAGGCTTCATATTTCCTGAGTGACAGAAGAGTTATGAAAGCCCAGTTTCCAGTGAGATGGTGACGGAGAGGAACAGGATGCAATTCCTTTACCATCTCACAAATCAAATATTTCCATGTTGCCTCTAAGCAGCCATCTGTCTCCAGACTCACAACATCTTCTGTAACATGAAAGTTGCTGAATCAGTGGCAGCCAGAGGAGCTGAAGCAACTGAGTCTGTTTCAGGTTATTTGGTATAATACAATGTCTTGTAAACAAAGTAGGAAGACCTAAGAATCAAATAGCACATGGGATATTTGGGGGAGCACCAAAGAACTCTTGGGATCCCTGTGATTATGCATCTCCAATCACTGAGGAGCCAGCTTATGATCCCAGTACTAAGATTCCCTTTGCCTGATCCAATAAATCCCCAAGAGCTGCTTACCCATATAGTCACTTGCACCCAGATATTCCTGGTTCATCTAGCACTGGGGTTCCCAACCTTCTCAAGCAGGGCACTGGGTCACACTCTCTCAGTCGGCTTTGAGGGCTGGACAGCCGTTTTGCCCTGCCTAAACCATGGTGGTGGCCATTTTGTCCAAAGAGCTTCAAAGGGGTGGCCATTTTGTTTCTCAAATGCCCTTGGAGAGGTGGGGGCCACATGAAATGGCACCGGGGGCTGGATCCAGCCCATGGGCCTTAGGTTAGTAACTCCTGATCTAGCCAAAGATCCCCATGATCTCTTCAAGTAAGAAATCACTAACTGATGATTACTGGTTAGTCTTCTAGGCCAAAATAATATCTCTCTAAGATATTTGCTCCATAGCAAACAGATGAAGACTGAAGCAAGCATAAAGAATGAGGACATGAATTATTATTAAATTATTATTATTAAATTAGACTTATATGCCGCTCTACTCGCCTCGCTGAGGCAACTCAGAGCGGCTCACATAAAATGCAACATATACAGTATCACAATCTCAAATATAAATACAGCATAATATAAAAATATAACAACAGATGCAGCACAGATAATGCAATCAATAAATTTTACATAAAAAGAAAAAACAATAAAACAATACAATAAAATATAGTGTAAAAATACAGTACATTAAAGAGAGACAGCAATCTTCGGCCAGCTGGCCAGTCCACACAGCTGGCCCTCATTCCCCCTCTCCGACAGGCAGGGGGAGTTCTGTGATGTTCCTGGAGTGTTTGTGGAGGCAGCAGCAGCAGCAGCAGCAAGGTCTGGAATAGACAGGTGGTTATTCCTGCCTCGTGTGATGTTTTCTATACTGCAGCCCAGCACTTTGTAGCAGCTGAATTCATGCTACTGTTCATATAGGAAATGTTTAATTCCCCCAGTATGTATTTCAAACATCCTCACAACAAAGAGTCAAATTAGGTACACAGTTCCTCACACAATTCTCTCCCATTATCACCATACCTTCTTTCCTGCTAGCCCTCCTTTATTGTGTGATTTATGAAGTGACCTAATACTGAATCAATGTGTATATACCAAGTAAAGTTATTTCCAGTTTCCTCAGATCTGCCTGGATGTGGTTCCATTTGTGTGTCTGTGTCTTCCAGCAAGGGAAGATGCAATGAATTTACTTTTTTCTCTGTTTCTATTTTTCCATTCCACAGTTAACCAAAAAGTTTCAGACAAGAAGGATTTACAAAAACAACTGCTGAGATCCTGGTGCTTAGCCTAGTCTGTCTCCAGGCTCACAGCAGCTTCTGTAACATCAAAGCAGCTGATTCAGTGGCAGCCAGAGGGGCTGGAGCAATGGAGCCTGCATCAGGTTCATTCGTCCTCCTCGCGGAGGGGGAGAGTAATGGATGGAGGGGAACTGGAGAGAAAGGTGCTTTCCAAACCTTCTTCTTCCTCCCCCCTCTGCTGGACAATAGGAAGGGGGGGAGAAAGAAGAGGCGGCGCCCTACAGAGAACAATAAAGACCTTTAATCCGCTTCAGCTGCCTCTCCCACCAACCCCCTCTCTCCCTGGCATTTTGGTTTGGGCGCAGTGGACCATGGCTGCTGGGATGAGGCTGCCAACTCCCACCCCCTGCCTTCTCCCTCCGAATCTAACCCGGCACTGCTGCTGCTGTCGCCACTGCCACAAGTGACGAAGAAACCCAGTGGGTCTTCCCATCCACCAAGGCCACGAAGGGATGGGGCTGGTTGGTGCAAGGTGGATATCACTGTGCATCAACCAGCCCTGCCTCCCCATGACCTGGGTGGATGGGAAAGACCCACTGGGCTTCTTAGCAGCTTGCGGCAGCGCCAGGTCAAATTGGCACAGCGATACCCAACATGCACCAACCAGCCATGGCAGGGGGTGAGGTTGGTTGGTACACGGCAATACTAATCCCACATAAACAGTGCCCCACCACCTGGAAGGTTTTGGCTTGGTGGAAATCTCGTGTAGCCGCCTGGTGACATACTTCTGCCCGCCTCTGGGAGGCACCAGTCACTCGGGGACACCAGGACTTGTCTCTGTGTCCCAAATAGCCAGCACGGGCCTGCAGTGGCTCCATATTCTTGTTGTCCTTGTGACTTTCCAAGTTGTGGTGAAGGAACTGCAACATTCTACGCAGAGTTGGACTCCGATTCCCACCCATCTTAGCCAGAAGATTTGACAATGAATGGCTGAAGGGCTTGTAACGTCAGGGGCCATCCTGTGTCCTAGTGAAAATCTGGAAAACCTGCATCTTTGAAACATCACTTTCTGGCTTCTGTCACCAGCCATGATCATGAGCATGCAAGCCTGACTGGTTTCCCTTTTTATCATTAGCTTTCTTAACGAGCTTTGTCCCAGAAATCAAAGCAGCCAGAGCTACTAATGGTGTATTAAAAATTATCAATGAAAATGTGATACGCTTGATTGGTATTCGGCAAATGATTATTTTTACTTGATGATGTCTCAAATTTGCTCTCAATTTCAGGCTGAGACCCCCCCCCCTTTTTTTTTCTTTCTTTCATTTGGGGCTAATTCATTTCATAACTTCTTGTTCTGGTGCAAAACCTCAGAAAATGCTCTCAGTCTCGACTTGCACTAATTTACATAGTTAAGAATCATTTACTGGAAATTAAAATTAGCCTTAAGAGTTTTTGCAAACAAGCTTGGATTAGCTAACAGCAGAACATTTGCTTTTTGTAAATAGCAACTTCAGGTTATTAAAGCAGGAAACAGAAGTGAACAATTTGCCTAGAATAGGGGTGCCCAAACTATGGGTGCATTTTATTTCCACTTCCAGGAGCAACGAGGGCTTCGCAGGCCAGACAAATTGGCATTGGGGGCTGGATCCTGCCCACGAGCCATAGTGACCATCCCCCTGAACCACGTGACTGGCCCACGGCCCAAAATGTTTGGGCACCCCTGGCCTAGAATCATTAAAAGCCCTTAGAAATGCATGTGGGAGGGGGCCTCAGTCTAAACCAAGTCACGTTCTCAAAACTGCCATGTTAGGAAATCACACATCCGTAAAGCAAATTATTCCTCTGACTCATGTGCATCCTTTTGTACACCGGCAGAATGCACTAAGGATTTGGGAACCTCTCTTTGCAAAGAATGTGTTCAGACACTCTTGTCTAGGGACTAGATAAGGACCTTGGTACTTTGATGGGTTACAGCCCACGCGGCAACATCTCCTGACAGGTCACACTTATTTTTCATGTTCCATAGCAGCCAAACAGCTGTAATTTGCCATAATAAGACACTGTGATTACTAAAGAAGGCTAAAACTGGGACACATTTCCTTCCTTTTGCCTTAAGAATCACAAGATAGAAAGACTACCCCATAACCAAGCGCTCATTTGGCAGCTGGAGAAACAAGTCTGAAGAAAACAAGAAGTAATAAGATGCTGGCCTCTACACTCCATTGGACATGAGGAGGATGAGAAATCAGGCTTCTTTTGGCATCTTCCATACACAGGAAATAATAGTTCAAACAAGCCCACAATAATTTCACTGAAAGTGTAAGGGAGTAGGAGGACTCGGGCTGATATCCATCTCCATAGCACCAGTGCTTTTGAGTTAGTGAGTAAACAGCCTATGTTTTATGTGTGTAGAGCTGCTCCATGAATTTCAGGACCTCAGATGGTCAAGGTCCACTATAAGGGGGAAGAGCTTTCCATGTGTATTATACCTGCATTCCAGTTTTCCCTTTCAAAAAAAAAAAAATCCCAGAGGCAAGAGGACTTATTTCAGAAAACACACACAAAACATATTCATATAGCTTTGGGTCTGATATAGCATTTCTTACTCAGGTTGCCTAACCTAAGGAATGGATCTGGATATTGGAACATGGCTTTCTAGTCTGTATTCTGCAGAGCATGTATAGCAAAATTAGTTTACCTGAGAGGTTAAAGGGGTTGTCTATTTCTCTATTATTGTATGTGTCATTCTTCATCATTTCCTTCAGACCAAAACAATTCTTCAAAATGTTTTGGCACAGAGAGAGTACAGCCACATCCCAGTTATCCTTGCTTCTATCCTCTTCTAGCAATCATAGTATAGATCAGTGGTGGTGAACCTATGGCACGCATGGCAGAGGTGGCACTTGGGGCCCTTTCTGTGGGCACCCGTACAGTCACCCCAGCACAGAATTCACCCCGCCCCTCTGCCCAGCAGCTCAATGGGAGCACTTCTTCCCTCCCCCAGCACAGAGTTCACCCCACCTCTCTGCCCAGCTGCCCAATGGGAGTGCTTCCTCCCTCCCGCAAGCACAGAATTTGCCCCCTCCCCTCTGCCCAGGAGCCCAATGGAAGTGTTTATTTCCTCCCCTGTTTCTGTGTTGGCACTTTGTGATAAATAAGTGTGTTTTGGGTTGCAATTTGGGCACTCGGTCTCTAAAAGGTTCGCCATCACTGGTATAGATCTTGTGCTCATCTTCTGGGATCCTCTCTGGCTCTGGATAATTCTACATGAAGAAAGTTGCTTTTGGAATGTGTGTGTAATATACAGTATGTATATGTAAACTTCCATTTTAAAAAGTCAGTAAATACTTCAAAAATCCTACAGTTTATGTATGTGAGATATTGTGCTTCTGCACCCACAATTTAGAGCACCAGGCAATGGCCCAATATTACTGCACAATATTGTACAATACTTGCATTGCCAGCAGGGAAAAGGATATCAAGCTTTACATAACAAAGGGCAGTGTGAATGTTATCAATACCAATGGTGGCAGCCAAAGTAGTCTCATAGAGAATAGTACCATTCATATAGCACCATTTGCACAGAGACACCAAGCAAGAGAAAATCCCAAAATCTGCCTCAAACACAAAGCAATTGTCATGGCTGTTTTTCAACAACAGTGAATGATAGTGAGCACAAATGGGTATCTTGTAGACCAGGGGTTAGCAAACCTGGCTCTCCAGATGTTCTTGAACTTCAATTCCCAGAAGCCCTGATCACTAGGTGGACTGACTTGGGCAGCTGGTAAGTGAAGTCCAAGAACACCTGGAGAGCCAAGTTTGCTGCCCCCTGCAGTGTAGACCATCAAGACTGCTGTCATTTTTGTTGTCAACATTTAAGTTTCTCTTTGTTAAGCAAAGCTTGGCATCCTTTTTCTTGCTGGGAACATGGGCATTATCAAGTCATTTCCTGGCAATTCTAAATTGCAGACACAGAAGCACAATATAGTATCTCACATTCGTAAACTGGTGGGGTTTTTTTTGTTTTTTGAAGAATTGAAAGCAAATTTATGTGTGTGACTCCATACATACCGCAAGTGATAAAACACATGCATAGGGTTATGTCAGAGTTTTAAAAGTTACTTTTTTCAAGTAACATTTCCAGAATCTTTAGCTCAGACATTCTGGCTAGACAATTCTAAGTGATGTCCCAACAGCTTCAAAGGGATGGCCATTTTGTTTCATTGAAATACATTCCATTCAAAAAATAGTCTGACCCCCCAACAGTCTGAAAGACCGTGAGCTGGCCCCCCAGCTTAAAAACTTTGAAGACCCCTGCTCTAGATTGTGAAAGCAAAGGACACTATGCTTTGAAAGGCATGAAAGAAAGTCATATTTTATTTCCATCTTCATACTGTCCGTGCCACTCTCATTCCATAAGTAGCAAGTTGTCTGAGTACTTAGCAAAGAACATAACTAACTAAATGTGTGGCACAGAGTTTCAATTGCTCTAGCTCCATGGTTCCCAACATGGGGCATATACCCCACAGGGGAGAATTTGATTTTTAAGGGGAGCAATTCAAGAATCAGTTATTAGCAGTGAATGGCCTTTTAGGCTTCCTCCACATGAATAAGAGTTCACTTTTTGAATACTAAGAATTATATGTCACAGCAGGGGGGAGACATCAGGATTTTAGAAATGCTTAGGTGGGGCATGGCCAAAAAAAGGTTGGGAACCACTGCTATAGCTTGTCTTTTGAGAGACAGAGCAAGAATCTTGCTTTTGCATTGTAGGTGTGGCTGTTTGGATAGTTCAATTGTTTAGGTAAGCAGCTACAGAACCTGAGGTCGAGAGTTTGATCAATCATGGATACGGAAGCACAATACTGTATCCCACATTCATAAACTGGAGATTATTGAATGTTTTTACTAGTGTATTAGTACTAGTAAGGATGGGAAGAGATGTTGTTGTATGTTCTGCCTCTTGCTTTGGGTACACTGAAGTTTGTATCGGGTAAAACAAGGCATGAATTGCCTCAGGTAGCAAAACCCTTTGGACCAGCTCCGGATGTTGGTGTGGAAGGTGCACAGCCAGTTAGCCATGTTCAAATTCTTCCCTTGAGACATTCGCTGAATTCATTAACAACATATGAATATCTGTCCCATCATTATAAAATGCAGAGTAGGAACGAAGAGACAATTTAATAAGATTCCAAACGATGGGCTGAAAGAGGCACAGGCAGGGTTCTTCTAGAGCAGGGGTGGCCAAGCTTGGTGCTCCAGCTGTTCTTGGACTTCAGTTCCCAGAAACCCTGATCTGCACTCCTGCTGACTCAGGCTTCTGGGAAATGAAGTCCAAGAACAGCTGGAGCACCAAGGGAAGTTTGTGCCTGGTGGATGGGAGTTAGTCACGGAAGGAGTTTTACAATAATAGGGCATAGAAGAGAGGCAGCCACTGATGTGGCCACAAAGGATTATGCCAAGGCATTTTGCTACCTCGTTTGGAACTGTAACTAGCACCTCTCATACACACAAATACACTAAGGCGCACAGCACCCCAAAGCCAGTTGAGTTATTTTAGTCTGTGAAGCAGCAAATCCAATAAACACCTCTACCCATTCCTGGCGGCAATGACAAAGCACTGATAAACAATTTGTCAACTCTTGTTTCTCTTGGTCTGCTGTCCCTGTCAGAGCTGGCTTAATGAAAAGGAGGCTCTATTTCCACAAGCCTGGTTATGATGCTATATCATTGGGAGCAATGTGGGGTGTGATCAAATGGTACCCGAAGTGGGTCCAGCCCATGGCAAGGGCTCAACAGGCCATTGCTACTTGCACTAGACCCAATCTTGGATGAGCACAAGGTGGCCTCATGTGAGTAAAAGTCTGCAAGCCCAGAGCAAAATTGTCCATCCAATCGATGAGTAGAATCCAGGAACCAATCCTACAATTTGGGCCTCTATGCATGAAATATGGCTTTGGACAGGCTGTGCATGCATGGATGACTGGAGTGGTAGAGGCAAGGATGATGCAATGACTCCTATTAGTAGGGATGCAAGCCTTTGTGATTATGGCACACCAGGATGGCAGAGTAGGGATGGGCTTCAGTTGCGTTGCCCAGTGATAACCGTAACATCAGTCAGCTGCTGGATAGTGGGATTGCTCTAGCTATTAGACCCTTTTGCAGAACAGCTTGGGAAAGTTACTTTCTGAACTGCCAACTCCCAGAGTACCCCTGCCCAGAATGGATGAGAGGGCATCATTCTGTGAGTTCTAGTAAAAAGTAACTTTTTCCAAGCTCTGGCCTGCTATAAATTTAAAGTTAGAAGAGCTCCTTCTTTTCCACCTCATTCTCTTCTTACTCTCAGGGCATAAGAGAGGTTTTTTTAGGCTTCCCTTGAAAGAACTGACAAGCGCAGGCTGTCATTTCTCCATGCAATACCTAGCCGAGAGCAGTCTGGGCTGAAAAAGCTGGAGAAAAACTGAGTGGGTCAAGAAGCCATTTCTTTCCCCAGAGTTTAAGCTACAAGGAACCACTTCTATTAGCATCCCCTTTTTTTCTGCATGAGGAACAGCCCTCGGGGATTCTGAGATTTCTTAACTTTGAAGGGTCTATTCAATAAAGAGAAATTGAAAAAGCTGGGACACAAATGCACACTTAGGAAAAGGTTCGTCTCCTCTGTGGGCCTCTTTTAAAACTGAATTTGTTTTAGAGAAGGGATGGAAAAATCCCTGACTTGCAGGCCTCATCCCACACAATACAGCCCGTGAAATTTGCCATGTTGTGAACACTTACTTCCCGCCATGCCCACATGCCAATTGTCTGTTTGGATAGCTGGTTGGTTGTGTTTCACTTTGTTAGACATCAACGAGGTGATGCCAAAGCAAAAGGTTTTCACTCATGAAAGCTCCCTTGGGTCATCTGCCTAAATTTTGGTAAGGCAAATGGGACAGAGGCTGTCAAGTTGGCATCATCCTGTCCTCTGAGATTTCAGCCTGTGAAAACCTTAGCCCCAAAGGGTAGATCCCTATAATGTCACAGAGAGAATTATCATGACATGACAGGGATATGTCCTTGTGATGCTATGGAGTAGGGGCAAGAAGCAAGCCCAACGTACTTACAAAACATCTTCCTCAGGCAGCAGCAATCACTGGTGCCAAATGGGAAGGTGTGGGTGCAAATGCCCTGCTTGAAAAGCCAGGGTGGAGAATGTGCTGCCCTTCAGGTATTGCAAAGCTGTAAATCCAAACAATCCTCATTCATGCCTGTTTTAGCCTAAAGCGGATGAGAGTCATCACCCAACAACATCAGGTGTGGGGGAGGGGGTTGCTCTATGCCTAACCTTGCTTTAAAGTCACCTTGAGCACAAGTTCTAAATTTATCCTCTTCCATCAATGCTCATTCTGAGTTCAGTCCTTTTTTTTTTTTTTTAAATTTTAAATTTTTTATTAGGTATATAAAAAACAGAAGTACAAGAGTAAGAAAAAGACAACAATACAAATATAAACATTATAAAAATATATAGACTTATAAAGGTCATGTAAAATATTTTACACACATCACCGTTACATATTCTTCTTTTCTTCATACATGATCTTTTTCTCATTCTTTTCTATTTCAACATTAAAAAAAAAAACAGAAAAAAGAAAAAAGAAGAAGGAAAAAAAAAAAAAAGCAGAACACCCACGTGCTATATACATAGTCCGGGGGGGTTTTATATCTTTCACACTTTCCAGAAGTCATTATTATCTGTTGCAGGGGGTATACCCTTTTTTTCTTTTAAAGTATAATTAATAAAAGGTTCCCAGATCCTCCAGAATTTATTATTGTTGACTTTTCCTTTCCTACATTTAATTTCCCAAGTAAGTTTTTCATTCAAAGCTAACTCCCACATCTGTATATACCACTCCTGCAAACTTACTTGTTCATTACTTTTCCACCTCTTGGCAATAATCAATCTTGCAACAGTCAACATTGTGGCTAATAACTCTTTATTATCTTTACTTATATCCTGGTCTTCTATGTCTGTTAACAAAATTGTTTCTGGCCCCAGCCCAATCTGTGTATCAAATATGTTCTCTATTTCCTTTTTTATTCCTTCCCAAAAAGTTTTTAATACCTCACAACTACACCACATATGTTCATATGTTCCTTTTGTTTTTCTACATCTCCAACATGTTTCACTCATATTACTATACATTTTATGCAGATTGACTGGGGTCCTGTACCATCTCCATACCAGCTTATAATTGTGCTCTTTAAGTCTCACAGACATAGTTCTCATCTTTCTTTTCCACATCTTCTGCCACTTTGTTACTGTTATCCTTGTCTCTAATTGTTGTTCCCAGCTTTCTCTCAACACCTCTTGTATATATTGGGTTTTATTCAGTATTTTGTAAATTTTACTAACTATCCCTTTAATTCCCAATTCTCCATTTCTAATTTTAGTCACAAGTATTTCAAATTCTGTACATTTTCTATTTAAACCATTCTCGCATAAAAATTTCCTATTCCAATTATTTATCTGGAGGATCTTGAACCAATCCAATTGAAGCTGCAAGTATAGCTCATGTCTTTTCTCTTGGTCCTTGCAAGCATCGACCCAGTCTTTTAGTAATAATACTCTATTTTCCACCAATATATCTCTGATCTTTGTGTCTATTTTTATCGGGAAGTCTTGAAAATCCTCTAGCTCTAAAATTGGTGAGGTTCCCAAAGTAAGCTCTTTCCTCGTTCTATTCCATGCTTCAATTGTTGATTTCAACATCATGCCCTGGGCCATCTTTTTTCTTTTTTCTTTTCCCTCATATAAAAATTGAGCCTTACCCACCTGCGCTAAATCTTTCCTTTCAAATTTTTCCCAAACTGCTTCTTCCCTATCTAGCATTTTTATAACATTTCTTATTTGAAATGCCCTATAATATTTTATAACGTTTGGGATCCCCAATCCTCCCTCTTTTTGCGGTGCATACCATAATGATTTAGTTATTCTGGCCCCCTTATTCCCATTGCAGAACTGATTGATCATGTTTTGATATTCATTCAACTCTTTATCAGTGTGGTTTATTGGTAAAACATCAAATAGGAAGTTCAGTTTAGGCATTAACATCATCTTACATATGGCTATTCTTCCGAACCATGACAGGTTTAATTTATTATATTTTACTATTTTCTCCTTTATTTCCTTCTTTTGTCTGTCATAGTTCATACTTTTAATTTCCCCAATTTTGCTTGATAACATTACCCCCAAATATCTCATCTTTTGTTTAATTTGTATATTGTAATTCCTCTTTATTAGATTTTCATCTTCTTTCTTGCCATTTATTAAAACCATTTCTGTTTTATCCCAGTTAACTTTCAAACCAGTAACCTCCTCAAAATCTATTAGATGTCTGTTAATCTTAACCAAACCCTCCACTGGATGCTTCACCGTCAACAATGTATCATCTGCGTAAAGGCTTACTTTGGTTCCTCCTATCCCTACTATTCCCTCATCTTGTCTAATTGCGTTTGCTAACAGTTCCATGGCCAATATAAACAACGATGGCGACAAAGGACAACCCTGTCTCGTGCCTGCCTCTAGCCTAATATCATTTGTATAATTATCATTAAATTTGACTCTTGCAGTACCTTTTTTATATAGCTTCCCAATAACACTTTGAAATTTTTCCCCAAATCCGTATAGTTTCGTCATCTCGTGGAGCACAAGTTCTAAATTTATCCTCTTCCATCAATGCTCATTCTGAGTTCAGTCCTGACCAGGGTTCAAGGTGGACTCGGCCAACCATCCTTCCAAGGGCGGTAAAATGAGGACTCAGCATGGTGGGGGCAAATGCTAATTAACTTGTGAACCTCCCAGAGAGTGCACTAGATGCTATGGGGTGGTATATAAGTATAATTGCAATTGCTAAGGTGACAGGCAAAGTTTGGAACATTTGTGTTTAAAAGTAACAGATCAGGGATCGGCCATTACTTTCCCAGTAATACAGTGGAATCTCATACAACAATTGCCCCATATAGCAATGAAATTGCACAACAAATAGGTTTTTGGGGAAAATGTTGTCCTGCATAACAATTTTCCCTATGGAAAAAAATCATACAACAATTTTTCAATGGGAAAAACCACTTAGCGAAAAAAAATTGTTGTGCGATGCATCCCATAGGGAAAATCGCTATACAATGCGTGCACCATATAGCAATTGTTTCGTACAACAACGAGCCCCGTGGAACAGATTAAAATAGTTGTATGAGGTACCACTGTATAATACTTTTTAAAGTTACATCATCACCATTGGCTTCATCACCTTTGACAGAAAAGGTGAAATCACTTGAGTGCCAAAAGATATCTCCATTTGACTCCCCTCCAACATTGCAGTGTAATGAATAAGCAATAAATTATGCACTAAGAGGGAAATGCTGTTGCCAGTCATTAAAAGTCACACTTGCTCGAAAGCCAGTTGTGTCTGACTCTAGGGTTCATGCTCATCTCTGATTACATCCAAAGAGTTTACAGCCACTGTCTGCATCTGCAGATGTTTCCATGGACATGTGGCAGGCATGACTAGACAGCAGAGTGCCCTGAATGCTGTTTACCTTCCCACCAAAGTGGTGCCTTTCTATTCTACCTGCAATTTTTTGCTTTCGAACTGCTAGATTGGCAGGAGCTGGGACAGAAACAGAAGCTCAATCTATTGTGGAGCACTTGGGTCTCAAACTATTGACCTGCTGACCTTCCAGTCATCAAGTTTAGAGTCTTAAACACTAAGCCACCACAGTCCCTACTGCAAGTCGTTACATTATTTAAAAAATAAATAAATAAAGTTTGGCAACATCTTAATATTTTACTCTCATTTTCAAGGGACATCCATTAGCAGGAGCCCTTTCTAGCCAGGAACCTAAGAGTGCAAAGTTAATTCCTTCTGCTGAGTGCCTGGCACCCAAAACAGTCACTATT
Source organism: Furcifer pardalis (assembly GCA_030440675.1). Classification (NCBI taxonomy): domain Eukaryota; kingdom Metazoa; phylum Chordata; class Lepidosauria; order Squamata; family Chamaeleonidae; genus Furcifer; species Furcifer pardalis. The sequence continues at coordinate 29,741,815 of CP126890.1, forward strand.
GTGCTGCCTTCTTCAGAGGACAATACTGTATGCCCCAGTTGTAGGATGCAGAGGCTGATAGTGAACTTCCAGTTGGCAGTCCTTCCTTAGAAACACCAGAGGGCAGAGTGTGGCTTTTTCCAATCAGACCAATCCACTTCAAAAGGAAGAACACCCACCCAGTCCTGGGGAATGCCTGTGGTTCAAAGTACAGCTGACACAAAACAAGTCTCTTTGTTAAGGACCTTCCAGTTGTTGAGGAATTACCCAGAATGCAAATAGATAAAGCCCAAATTCAAGCATACTATCAAGAACAATTTCCTTACCTGCTATCACATGATCCTTGATCCCAGCCTGGACGGCCAACCATCCCGGATTCTGCGGGACAGTCCCGATTTGAGAGGGGGAATCCCGAGTCACAATTTTTAGGAAAATTGTCACGGAATTCCCCCATGGTGTCCCGGATGTCCCGATTTCTCTCCGTCAGCAGGCATTTTTTTAAAAAAAGGAGCAAAAAATGGCTCCAAAACTGCGCATGCGCAGAAACTCAATCTGACGCATTGCACATGCGTCAGATTGAGTTTCTGCGCATGCGCAGTTTATTGGAGCCATTTTTTGCTCCTTTTTTTTTTAAAAAAGGCCTGCCTGGGGCCGTCCACCACTGCCAAGTCCCCATGGCCTGGGGACCGGCGGAGTGCGCCGCCTCCGGCGGCGGCGGCGGCAATGACGGCAGTGGCAGCAGCGGCGGCGGAGCAGCGGCTCCTGACAGGAGGAGGAAGAAGAGGCCCCGGAAGGTAAGTGAGGGTTTTGTTGTGTTTAGGGTGGGTGGGTGGGTGATTCGGTGGGTTGAGGTGTGTGTGTGTGTGTTTGTTTGTTTGTTTGTACAGTAATACCTCATATAACATTAGTATCGAATAACACTAAAATCGCATAACATTAAGGAATCTGGGGGGAAGAATTGCATCAGATAACATTAAGATCCTATGGGATGCTTCAGATAACAACCGCTAAAGCCTGTGTGGTTACAATGTATCTCTATGGATCCCATAGGATTTTAACATGCATCAGATAACACTAAAAATCATATAACACCAAGACTTGTGGAACCAGGTTTTAGTGTTATATGAGGTTTTACTGTACTTTTAAATCTATTTTATTTATTTTATTTTTATTTATTTTATTTTTTAATTTCTATTTATTTATTTTATTTTGGCCCCGCCCATGACGTCATGATGTCATGATGTTGGCCCCACCCATGACGTCATGACGTTGGCCCCGCCCCACTGTCCCGCATTCAATTATTGTAAATCCCAGCTCCAAAGGTGCTGGACTGACCCAACCAAGATTGCTTCCTGATAACACTCTTGGTTGGTTACCAGGGCCATAGCCAGGATTCCTGATGTGGGTGGACTGATATTTTTTCAAGATGGGCAACAATGTCATATATATAAGCAGCCGGGAGTTTGAGGGTGGGCAAACTGCTAACTCAGGGTGGGCCAAGCACACCCTGGCCAACTCCTGGCTATGGCCCTGTTGGTTACTCTCTGTCTTGTAAACAGTAAAGTCTGCATCAGATTAGTACCTTGACTACTCTTTTGCTTGCTCTTGAACTCTTGTTAACATCTTCCTAGTGGAGACTCTATTGTCACCTTGGGACAGACCACCACTGTTCTGGGCACATCTCTTGCCTTGTAAGCATTGCAGCTTGAAAACAGAATGGACAAGGACAAAGAGAGACTAGGTTCTGGGGTGGATCTCTAAGACCAAAGCTGCCATAGCCTCACAAGGAACAGACTGCGACTAAACGGTGTTGTGTTTACTGTATATACTTGAGCATAACCTGACCCAAATATAAGCCGAGGTACCTAATTTTGACCTGAAAACCCAGGAAAATAGATTGACCTGAGTATAAGCCGAGGGTGGGAAATGCAGCAGCTGCTAGTGAGTTTCAATAATCCAAATACATGAAAATCTAATAAAATTTGTTTGTTTGTTCAGATTTATATTGCCGCCCACTTGCAGAGGTGACTCAGGGTGACTTACAGTCAAAACAGCAACAGTACAGTAAACATCATAAAATACAACCTCACAAAACAAACAAAGCAGGACACAGACTAACTCCCCTCTGGCCGTTGTTGTGAGCTCAGATGAGGGGGCGATGTTCTCAGCCGCCTGCCAGGCAATGTTGAACTGTTGGTACATTTCAATCCGGCGCGGTCTTGGGACCCTCATAGTCATTGACCAGAATGTAAGCCGAGTCCCATTTTGGGGGCTCATTTTGGGAGCTAAAATACTCGGCTTACACTCAAGTATATACGGTACATATACTGTACTTGGATCATGGGTATGTAAGGTTGTCAAGTATCAGATAAGAGTGTCTCAAGGAACTGCACTGCTTCTCTACATCCTCAGGGAATGAGATAAATCTCAGGGTGAGTGTTCTTGGATGAGGAGAAAGCTTGAGTTTTGTGTTTGAGATCTGTTTTATTTTGAATGGTCAACTACAACCATCTGTTCCTTTTGTTTTTCATTATATGAACAAAGCATTCCGGCTTTCTGCATTTTATATTCATGTAGGTTGTCTTGTCTTTATTAATTCATCTTAGGACTTCTTCATGGGTCACCCTCCTGGTCCAAGGAGGTTTTGGCATCTGGCAGCGTCATATAGATTTCCATAAATGGTTCTAAAAAGCACTCCATTTAAAAAGTAAAGAATTTAGACCTAAAACGGGGTTTAAAATGGAGTTTGTGTCCGCTTGTTTCCAGTTGCCTAATATGATTAACAGGAAAGGCATTGGATAGTCCCCCTCCTTTTTGTTATGCTCTTTACAAAGTGTATAGGAGTAGAGTTCAAAACGTACTGAAGTGCAGTGCGAGGTTCAAAAGAAACAGAGGAGGGGGTAAGTGGATTGTTGCCTATAAAACGAAGCTCTATCCATCACACAGAGATAGGTGTCATTCTCCTTCACATGACTCTGAAACTATTACATCTGCATACATCTGCATAAGGTATGCTTATCTTTGCTGTTTTGAAATTTGACCCAGATGGTTCCTTGCTGCTTGTGTGCCACACTGCTTGTGTGCTAACAGTATTTTCTGTGCTTTCCTGCTTCATTTGAAAGATTAGGGTTTGCTCAGGTGTTTAAGTATCCAAATTCTTGTTTTAAATTTGTTTTTACTTCTAATTAGAGACTGTATTAGCTAATTAGCTACTGTATTTTGGTTTTGGCAGTCAGGCAAAAGTGAAAGCAAACAACCTCACAAGGGTGAGATTTTTCTACTGTCTCTCTCTGTCAACTAGCACAGCTGAAGGCCAGGAAAAATCTTATCTGGAAGGTTTTTAATTAAAGAGTGAATATTATACTTTTTATTCTGTTATTTCTGTCCTGTTTTTAACTGTGCTCTGCTTGCTCCATATCCAAGCAACACAGGTAAACTGATCAAGTCCTGATGTGGGTGGACAATTTTTTTCAGGTTGGGTAACAATGTCATATACTGCAAGTCTAGTTTTTTGGCCCTCAAAATAAGATCCAAAAAGGGGACTTGACTTATACTCGGGTCAATGACCCCGAGGGTCCCAAAATGAGGTGGTGCAAATTCAAAGATACTGTACATTTCTAAAAAGCACTAACACGACTGTAAAAAACTTAAAAACACACTGACACAAATGTCTAAATTAATTAATTTTACCGTATTTTCATGTGCTTTAATTATTGAAACTCACTAGCAGCAGTTGCTGCATTTTCCACCCCCGACTTATACTCGGGTCAATCTATTTTCCTAGTTTTAGAGGTCCAAATTAGGTACCTCGACTTATATTCGGGATGACTTATAGTCAATTATATACAGTAAAACATATTCAAATGTTTTACTGATAAGATCAATTATGTTTCTACCTACTGTTCATTTATATCACATAGCTCATAGCATATGCTTTATTTATATTCATAGCATATGCTTTATTTATTGCATTTAACCTTATGTAGCTGAACAGTTATGTTACCATATTACATTTATTAATATTAAGTTACTTTATATGATTGTTTTCTCCTACTAAAACATACAAGCTTAAGTTTGCTTATTGAATGTTGCAGTGATTTCTTTTGAAATACAGCTGCTTGTTATAACCTACCTTTAAAGTAATTCATCTATAACTACTTTTGGTTACAGCTGAGTGTTCAGTTAATTGCTGATGTAAGTTACAAATGCTCTTTTAAGGATTTCTTACTATTCATTCAATATACAGTCAAACCTCGCATAAAGAGCGTTTCGCTTAAAGAATAACTCGCTTAAAGAGCAGAATTTTCTCTGAATGTTCGCTTCGCTTAACAAATAAAACAAACCAAAAACTCGCTTAACAAATAAATCAGGGTTCGCAATCCTCCCCACAACTGGTCATTTACAATGGTGTTTCGCTTAAAGAGCAAATTCGCTTAAAGAGCAATCCTGTGGAACGCATTATGCTCTTTAAGTGAGGTACAACTGTACCAATATCTGCTTTGATTTTCTTGCACTAATATATCTAAATATATGCATGCTTTTATTCATGCTGTTAAAAAAATGAAAAAAGGAACTCCTGTTGTGAACATTATTGCCTCTCAAAACAATGTACAGGGTGTAAATCTATGAGTAGCTATGGAAGTATTATTATTTAAATAATTTAATTGAGGGTTTGGGATATTTTGGCAAGAATCTAGAATTGAGATTTCACAGATACAAAGCAGGTGTCTGCTGTGCCTTGGGCCTAGTTGACTCTGTTCTTATCAGGGCATAGAAAATACCTTGGCAGGAATCTTTTAAACCCAACAGGAAATAAATCCACATTTCAGATGCAATGGTCTGCTGTATAGCAGCCAGTATTAAAGTCCACAATTCCACCTCATACAATACAGTTGAGAACACGTGTCACCATGCAATGCTCAGTCCTAAAGGACTGTTAAATATGTGTTGCATATTACATTCCTCATCTTAAGGAAGCTGCTTTAGGCCATCTGTGTTCTGACTTTTATTACACAGTTTTGAACCCTCCAATTAGTCAGCCCCATGCCAAGGTACTTATCAGCTGACATACATTACACTTTCATTTTGGACCTTTAAATACATTTCACAAACTTTTTCTTTTTTTAATAAATTATAATGAATTTGGTTTTCCTACCATTTGTCGTCGTCGTCATTGTCGTCGTCGTCATCATCACAACTCTACTAGGAACTGCATATATACTCAGATGTTACCTTAACAGTTCTTAGGTCGTTGGTTAGGGCTTGAACTGTTAATTTTATTCCAGTCCTGAACTGTGAATCAAATGGTTGATTTGTATTCAACAGCAACTACTGCTGCTGCTGCTGTTTCATGTCAGAAATTATTCTGGGTTGAAAGGATTTTTGCTGAAGAAACTCCGCTCAGGGAAAGCTGGAATTAGGCTCCTTTCATGTCCCAAAAATCTTTTCCCACCAAAGTGGTCCCTATTTATCTACCGTACTTGCAATTTCTTGCTTTCGATCTGCTAGGTTGGCAGGAGCTAGAACAGAGATGGGTGCTCAATCTGTCATGGAGTACCCAGGTCTCAAACTGCCAACTTGCTGACCTTCCAGCTAACAAGGCAAGCTTCTTAACCATTGAGCCACCACAGCCCCAGAAAACCATTTGCTTTTAATCTATGTTCATTACTTATTTTATTCAGTTTACTGAGTAAATCTTTGCAGGCCATTTAAATAATCATCTAGTAATACTGTATCATAATGATATTGCTAAAAATGTCTGTATTAAAAGTAATACTGTCATTTGAAACAGCAAATGCTTCTTCATAGAGGTTCTTTATGTTGATCACCAGTATTATAGTAGGAACAGAAAATAAACACATGTGAATGGTTATCTGTACTGCAAGGATGAGTTTACCTCCTTTGTTTGGCAGATAGATAGGTGAATAGGGCGAAAGATGTTCCTCCCACCTTTACCCCTTCTAAGTCTTTACTTCTTGATTGCTACTGCCAAGCTGTCTCCCTTCTAATTTTCCTTGAGCTTATTTCCAGTATTCTTTTTATTCTGTGTCTGAGGTTCACAGAGGCAGGTATGGAAGCTGTGGTGGGCATCAGCAGGTTCGTACTAGTTCACCAGAACTGGTAGCAGAAATTCTGGCTGGCCCTGCCCATCCAACTTTTGAAATAAAGTACAGTAGTCTTAATTTGGGTGCAACGCAGGGCTTTCCCCCTGGCCATGCCCACCATACCATGCCCACTGTGGGGTAGTAAATTTTTTTGGAGCCCACCACTGTATGGAAGCCAATTTTTTGTGTCTTCTTTAATGTAAAAACCTTTCCTTCTGCATTATTCCCAAATAGAGGTCTTAAGAGAATTAACAGTGTGTTGCATTCTTCCCCACTTTCAGAATGATGTGATACAATCTCAGCCAATAAAATTATCTAACAAAGTTTAGACATCAATCTGATTGTTGTTGTTGTTTTATAGACTACAGCAAGGACACCCTTTTGTCCTCTATGATCAGAAATTAATAAGCAAACTACCAATTTTAATAGGATTCTTCTTTGAAAGGAAATGGCTGGTTTTTCATGTCTCTGTGTATATTTTCTCTTGCACGAGCACTGTGCTACAGGCAAGAAAGGATATTCAAAACTTTTGCAAAATTATTCAGAAAACTGGCAGTACCACCCTTCAGAGAGAATTAACCATAAATGTGATGGTCTGTTGAATCCTCACATTTTGCAACTAACATTTGAACAATTGTTTTTATCAGTCTAGGTCTGGACAAATGACAGCGCAACATTAATATGAATCATGAACCTCTGCCCTACAATAACAAGTGAAGAAGATATTGTCAAGTTTCCAGAGATTGGTAGAGAATGATAACTGAGTGACATGCAAAGGAAGAAAGAGAGAGTATTGGTAAAGGGAGGAACTGAGAAGAGAGAATATCCCAGATTGCTAAGGGAGATACAGGGGACCTTGCCATGGCCTGCCTTGACCCTACTGGCATGACTGAGTGACACATGTAAGGAATTATGTAAATTATACTATGACTTTTGCCACCTTACAGTGATGCTGATGAGACTTTCCTTATTATCTCTCTCACAGAGGCAAATGGTGGAGATGTTGTTTTTCTTATCTCCACACCCCCCCCCCCAGCACCCTTTTTATTGTGGCCATTATTTACTGATGTTGTAGTTCTGTCTCTCAATTCTGCCACCCACTGAAAGCTTGATTTTTCCATTTGTGTCTTTAAACCTTGGAGACAATTTGTTGTGTTTAATGGATTTCGTCCTAAGTAAGCAGGGGCTTTTTTTTCTTTGCAGGGAATCAAAGAGCGGAGCTCATCTCCTGTGTTTACAACATGGTGTAAATGAAGAGAATGCCCAAGCTTAAAGTGAGGAGGGGAGGTTGATCTGTAATTTCAACTCCTTTACTTTTTGGGACACCATTTCAGTTATAACTTTTTGCTTAACCCACCTATGTTGTTTGTTTCAGAGCAGTTATACAGTGTTTTGGATATTTAATGTGCTAAATTTTTTAAAAGCAAAAACCTCAACCTTCAACAAACGCTAGCTGCTAGCAGAAGGAAGAAGCAGAAAAATACTGTGTTGAAAAGAAGGCAGGTTGGTTGGTTTTTAAAGCGATATTCTCATGTTTTCTTGCATCCTGACATATAACAGCCCTGGAAATGTTGAAAGGAAGAGGAATTGGGGGCATGATCCCATGGGCATATAGCTCACATTTTGGATATCTTGCGAGCTATTTTCCAGTGGTCACACAACATAAGGGGAAATAGCGCTCCACTTTAACCCTGTTCCATGTCTATGTTGGATTTGTTTGGTTCAGTGGTAGGGCTACTATTTTGGGGCAGGTGGAGGACAGAGTGACTCCCTAAAACCATGATGGCGACCCTTGGCACTCCCAAATTAGGAGTACGTTATTTCAAAACTTGGATGGGTGGGCCAGCCAGAATTTCTGCTACCGGTTCTGGCAAACTGGTGTGAACCCGCTGATGCCCACCACTGACTGGAGTGCCAAGGTTCACCATCACTGCCTAACATAGTGGTGTCGAACCTTGGTACTCCAGGTGTTCTTGGACTTCAATTGCCAGAAGCCTAAGTTAGCACTCCTGCTGATCAGGGTTTCTGGGAATTGAAGTTCAAGAACACCTGGAGCAGTGGTGGGCTCCAAAAAATTCTTTCTATCTGTTAGGCCAGTGATGGTGAACCTTGGCACTCCAGGTCAGTGGTGGGAATCAGCAGGTTTGCATCAGTTTGCTAGAACTGGTAGCAGAAATTCTGGCTGGCCCCGCCCACCCAAGTTTTGAAATAAAGTACACTAGTACATCGGATAACGTTATGACTTGGTTCTACAAGTCATGATGTTATCCGATTTATAGCGTTGTCTGATGCATTGATTGAGGGTGGCTAGAAAAGTTTTTTTGCCCATTTAGGGCTCTCCACCACCCCTGCCGGCTCCAGGAGGTCGGAGGACCTGATCTACAGCTGCTGGGTGGCTGGAGAAGCTGATTGGGGACTCCCCCGTCGGCTTCCCAACCACCCCACCCCTGCCTCTGTAGCTGTGGGGTGGCTAGGGAAGCCTAACAGGGAGCCCCCATTCAGCTTTCCAACCACCCTGCTGCTATGAACGATTGCATTAGATAACACTAAGAGATCGCTATCCGATGCAAATTTTTTTAAAAAATTTTGCATCATTATGCGGTTTTAGCGTTATCTGATGCAAACGTTATCCGAGGTATTACTGTAGTCCTAATTTGGGTACAACGCAGGGCTTTCTCCAGCAATGGGCTCCAAAAAAAATTGCTACCACGCTGTGGGCATGGTATGGTGGGCATGGCCAGGGGGAAGTCATGGTGGGCATCAGCAGGTTCATACAAGTTCCCCAGAACTGGTAGCAGAAATTCTGGCTGGCCCCACCTATCCAAGTTTTGAAATAAAGTAGTCCTAATTCGGGTGCAACCCAGAGCTTTCTCCAGCGGTGGGCTCACCATACCACGCCCACAGTGTGGTAGTAAAAAAAATTTTAGCCCACCACTAGAGAAAACCCTGTGTTGCACCCAAACTAGGACTACTTTATTTCAAAACTTGGGTGGGTGGGGCCAGCCAGATTTTCTGCTACCAGTTCTGGTGAACTGGTGCGAACCTGCTGATTCCCACCACTGATCTGGAGTGCCAAGGTTCACCATCACTGGCCTAACAGATAGAAGAAATTTTTTAAGGGAGAAAAGGAAAAGTGACCTTTTCTTGTATGATCAGATGTGCTCCATTCCCATCTAATCGTGCTCTGAGGAGCTTTTGGAAGTATAGTAATGGTGGAAGATGGGAGAACAAAATAGCCTTCTTCTCCTTCAAGTGCCTTATTATAGTAGACATTTATTTCCCCTAGACTCAAATCCTAGTATAAAGAAATGCATAATGGGTACTTAAGAGACACAGCTTAATATAGCCTGTGCCAGTTTGCTTTTGTTCAACTAATGTGCTAAACTTTGGTTCTTTGGTTCTGTACCCCTAATCAGTTTTGATTACATTGCTGTTTTGTTCTTGTGATGAATGCTTTTGGCTAGAACAGGGGTGGCCACATTTTTTGTGCTGTGGGCCTGACCATGCTGCCCCGGACAGCTGATCAGGATGATCACATGGATCCTCCCACCGGAAGTGGAAGTAAAACATTCCAGTGAATGGATGGGTGTGTTTGCGCATGTGAGGGGCACATCCACTTCCAGTAGTGGTGAGAACACTGGGGGCCGGATGATTTGGTGCTGTGGGTCAGATCCAGCCCACAGGCTGTAGTTTGGCCACCCCTGGGCTAGAAGAATAGATCAGACAGTACAGATCAAACAAAGACCTCTTTCTTCTGTATTGGGCTTCCCCAGATTCCTAAGGAAGGTACAAGAGAGATAGGTAATGGTGGTCTACGTAGGCATGGGCTATGCCGAAGAGGGGGCTAATAAATGTATTGCACGTGAATTTTACTGATAAAGTAAAAAGCATAAATGATAGTGATATTCTCTTTGTCTGCCAGTGGGCTGCCCTGCCTTATTAGGCAGGCAGTTTTCACCCGCTCTTTTCTTCAGCTGAAAATAAAGAGACGTGGAACAGTTTCCGATTTCTCTGTCTCTTAATTGGGAAAACAAGGAGCCAGGGAGTAAGAACCGGCACAACAGTATCCAATTCTGAATACTGGCTATCATCATGGCAATCAACCCTGAAGATTGTCCTGGGAACAATATAATGCAATGGCCTTCCATTTGCTTTCTGCATCCCAGCGTGCATCCCTTCCCTGTGAACTTCTCCACCCAAAGCCATTAGTCCTCAGGTTAGTTAACCACCGCCTGACGATCAGCATTGAGTCACTGGCAGTACAGGTATGTCTATTACCATAGGAAGATTACCTGACCAGACTGAAAATAGCCTTGCAGTCCTAATTCAATCCAATCCCCCTCCTCCTGTGGTTGCTATTAGTTACTTTCTCAAAGCACAGTAAATTCCGATTATGGATCTCTATGATCCCAATTCAGACCTTCCAATTAGTTTAAGTAAAGACACAAAGACAGGGTGGTCTAGAACTGTTTTTTCCGTGACCCTTTCCTCATATAAAGTGTGACATTCTGAACTGAGGGCCATTTCAAAGCAAGCATCAGTACTTGGCAGATTAATAAACCAGCTTCTTCCTGGTATAATTGTAATGCTGTATGCTAAGGGCCCATTCTTTTGCACACCTGCTGCCAGTCATCGCAACAATGGCAATATCCAAAGTGACCTGTGAGGGACAGTACTGTTGTCCTTGCTCTTGTTGGCTCAGCCTGTCGCAGCCTTTGGACAGGAGGAGAGGGACTTCAGAAAGGAAATGTGGAGTTTTGACAGATAATAATTGCTTTTAAGAGGGACAGTAGGCGGTGTGGTTCCGTATTATTCAGAGGGAGCATGTTGATAGGGAACTGATGAAAAGATTAAAGATGATAAAAGAATTGATGCTGTCTGTCAACCAGCTAAGTATGCTTTTTTTAAATGTTTGAACAATGTAACGAAAATATTCTGTTTCCTATTTAACCACTACCCATCAATTTGGGATAGAAGAAGCGGGTGGCACCTGGCCTACATCTGTAAAGGCAAGGTCATGTAAAATCCTGCCCTTTGTATGTCGGAGGGGGTCATTATATCTTACATACCTTAAAAATCCTCTTAGGGTCACTAAAAGTCAGTTTGAACTGACAGCACGTAATACACAAACTGAAAAGTAGGATTTTCAATGCTCTTGGCTTTTTTAAGTATAGGAGTGGTTTTACCAGTTCCAGCTAGCTGGATGGCTCAGTGTGTTAGAGGTTAGGAGTTTGATTCCCTACTGTGCTTCCTAGGAGAAGAGCCAGCCTGTGTAGTTTGGGAAAGCTGTACAGTCCCAGGAAATCCCCAGAAGATGGAAATGGTAAGCGATGTCTGAGTTCTCTATAGCTAGAAAACCTTGGAAAGGGTTGCCATGAATTAGAATTGACTTGGGTACAGAATTATTGTCCTGTTTACCAGGTCCAGCGACTCAGTGAGTTTCCATGGCTGAGCAGGGATTACATCTTACGTCTCCTATTCAGTCACTCTACCCACTACACCACACAGGGCATCCCATGCTTTGGAAGGCTTTCTTTAGTCTTCTTAGAATCCTGTGTTGGTTCTTCTTCTTTACTTCCCTTTTTACCCCCTTCGGGTGTTGAGGGAGATGCAAGGTTCTTGTTCTGGCACTTCTAGTGACCTCCACCGGTGTTATTTGGTATTCTTGTAATATGTCTCTGATGTTATCTCTCCACCTTCCTCTGGGTCTGCCTCATTGTCTTCGTCCTTCTCCCCTTTCCACATATGCCTTGTATGGTATGGAATTCCAAGTCATTCTCTCCAAATGGGGAAACCACTTTATTAACTCTGTATATATATATTTAGTGTCTGTATATAGTTTTTAGTGTCTGGCCAGGTTGTTCTGCTATGGTAATAGAGTAGACCATACTGCCAGTGACTCAACACCAAGCGTCCAGCAGTGGTTAACTAACCTGACAACCCGGAGGACTAGCGGCCTTGGCAAAGGCCACAGGAGATGGTCCTCAAGTAGATTAAATCCCACTTGAATCCATCTTGATGGAGGGAAACAGCTTCATCAATACTGACCTGGGGGTGAGGAGGACTTTGAGTGCTAAAAAGGCTCAGGACTAGGAAGTGACTCACGGAGCTGGATCAGTGGTACGGGTGTCACACTGAGATGCAGAAGGCAGATGAAAGGCCACTACATTATATTCTCAGGACAGTCTTCGTGGATGATCACCATGAGGATCGCCAATATTTGGAACTGAATACAGTAGTAGTAGTAGTAGTAGTAGTAGTAGTAGTAGTAGTAGTAGTAGTAGAAGAAGAAGAAGAAGAAGAAGAAGAAGAAGAAGAAGAAGAAGAAGAAGAAGAAGAAGAAGAAGAAGAAGAAGAAGAAGAAGAAGAAGAAGAAGAAGAAGAAGAAGAAGAAAGTATATAGTTTAATATTGGTTGTATTCCAATTCTTTCCCTTATAGTCACATTCCTGATTTTATCCCTTCTAGTCACTCCAACAGCCTTACTCAGACATCTCATTTCCATGGTGAAAATGGAAAAGAGCAAAAACATTGAAGTTGCCCATTAGCAGTTATTATCTAGAAAGCAAACTGAACAGGCATATGGTCTGCCTTGTTACATTGAGATGGTTAGTATTTCTAGAGTAATGAGACATGGCAGAGTTTGGAAAAGTTATTTGCGGGTCATATCTTTTTCTTAGCAGCTGTGCTCACAGTGCAACTCTTCAGGATTGGCCAGCTCTGTGCAGTTGTCTAGTGGATGCCTGAGGGTATTCATAATGCTTTCCATTCTTCCAGGAGGTTTCTTCTATATTCCCTTTTAAAATCAGAGGTCTGTGCATTCCACTTACAGAATAGAAAAGCACAGAGGAAGCTCTGAATTACCTGTGAAGGCAAGATTTCAGAGCATTGCCCCAACCAAAAGTATTTGGGTCTCATTCTGGATCAAACCCTGACCTCCAAAAAAAATTCTCTAGACACCAAACAAAGTTGTTGCCAAACTTTACCTACTTAGGAAATTGGCAGGGTCACTCTATTCATAAACAATAATAACAGCTCAGTGCTCCTCCATGGCAGAATATACTAGTGCCATGTGCTATAACTTAGTATATGGCAAACAAGTGGATGTAGCTCTTAATGAATTATTATTGGCTGCCTGAAACTTATCCCCACCAAATAAGTACACTAGTACCTTGGATAACATTATGACTTGGTTCCACAAGTCGTAACATTATCCAGTTTTTAACATCATGCAATGCATTGATCGCACAATGTAAAAAAAACCCTGTTCCCTTTCCGAAGAGGAAAGGGAACAGGGGGGCAATCCGGTTGGTTTGGGGAGGGAAAGCACCTTCCCTCCCCAAGCAAACTGGTGGTCCCAGCATGGGACCACCACTTTGCTTGAGGAGGGAACACGCGTTCCCCCTGCAGGTGAAGCTTGATAACTCACTGGGCAGGCGCCGTTCCCCCCCCCCAACACCCCCCGCAGCCCCAGAAATCAATCGCTGGGGCTGAGGTAGACTTCGGGGACAAACTGTGCAGGCTCCATAGACAGCATGGCTCCATAGACAGCACAACTCCATAGACAGCATAGGCGCTGCCCTCAGTGAAAGGGAACAGGAGCTTACTCCAAGGGAGCCGGACGCCCAAGACTCGGTCCAAGCCTCAGGTGGCCAGCTCCCTTGGGGCACCCATTCTTACCCCCAACCCAAGCGCCGATCCCACACTGTGATCAGCGCTTGGGTTAGGGTGTGTGTGGCGTGGCTGGGAAGCCGAATGGGGAGTCCCCAGTTTCCCAGCCATTCCACTATGAATGATTACCTCAGATAATGCTATAAAACCGTTATCTGGTGCAAAAAATTTTACAAAATCTTGCGTCGTTATCCGCTTTTAATGTTATCCAATGTAATCATTGTCTGAGGTATTACTGTGTTTTATTTGGCTGGCATTGTTCCTCTGCAAGTATGTCAGGAGGTGCTAGAAAATAATGAATGAAATAAGATAATACAGTCTATCATCTTCATGGACGCCTATCAGGGTATTGCTCAGCCTCCTTCCAAGATGGAGATTTTCAAGAGAGGAGGCAGTAAAACATTCCTTAGAAGAACATGCTAGCCTCATGGGTTGGAAGAGATACAACCTAATTTGTGATAGACATGTAATACTGTATGATCATTGGCTGGATTCCTTTAGGGGAATGGCATGTGTGAGGAGATAAAACCCAGAGGGAGGGGCCATGATGCTATCTTGGCCCTGTGCTTGACACAGAGCAAGCATGTACACTGGTAAGAGAGAGAAAGAGGGGTGGGCCCTCAGGACTTTCACAATTAGACAAAGCTTTCTTTGCTTTAATGTGCTTTCTGAAGTTTTAAAAAACTTTCTTCTGTAACTTACTCTGATTAAAATATACTTTTAAAACACCAGAAGATGACTGGAGTGTTTACTTGGCTATGTGCTACCTTATATACAATATGCTAATATCCTGGGTTGCTAAGCTAGAGGGGTGGCAGCTCAGAAGCAGAAATCCCAACCACTTGGGGGCCTAAGCCCTACTCATTGTTGTTTTGTTATATTTTTATTGAATTTTTAAAAACATAACAAAAGTAAAAAGAAAAGAAGACAGAACAAAGAGAGAGAGAGAAACAAAAATCATTTTTTAAAAACTCCAAAGCAATAAATCGTACAAGAATAAAACATCATGTCCAGATTCATCAAATTCATCAAACTCTCTTACATATCTGTTTGACTGTTACAATAAAATTCAATTTCCCAATTTTCATCATGTATATATTATTTTTTGTTGTTTAGTTGCACAGTTGATTCTGATCCTTTGTGACCCCATGGACCATAGCCCTCCAGGCACCTCTGTCCTCAACCCGTCCAGCTTTGTGCCCATTGTGTCTACAATACTATCTAGCCATCTCATTTTTGGCTGCCTCCTTCTTCTTTTGCCCTCCACCCTTCCCAGCATCAAGGCTTTCTCAAGTAAATCCTCTCTTCTCATTTGATGTCCAAAGTACTTCAGCTTCCATCTTTACTATTTGACCTTATTGATGCTCTATTTCCAATTATTTTGTATTCCCATTTTTTTTCTAACTATTCAATACAGTATCTGTATCTGTTACCTTCTCCTACATTTTAATCAAAATAATCACCCCTGTGTTATGTACAATGTCCTAAATTCACCATTTATTTTCAAACCTCATTGTTTCCCCAAAAAACCCAATGTGTCCCATGCTGGTTTGTTCCCTTTACTATTCCTCAATGTATGCACCAAAAAAGTTCTCCAAATCTCCCGAAATTTATTTTCCTTTGTTATTCCTTTTTTAAAAAATCATTTCACAGGTAAGTTTGTCATTTAATGCTATTTCCCATAATTAATAAATCATCATTCATGAAGCAAGGTAGTTCTCTCTCGTGGTCTCATAGGAGGATCGCCACAAGCTAAGGTTATTCTGACTCCATCTGGCTTGACTTTGAGGAAGGTCCAGGTCTTTCTGTACCTCCAATGCCTCTTTTTTTCAGTTGGTAAACTGTCATAAATAGAGCCTTTCCTAGCATACATTTCCAGCAATGGTCTTCAAAGACATTTTCATGCATGAGAGAGCTGACAAGGATTACTTCCAGGCAGATTTGCTTAGGAGAACAGGCAGGCACCCTGCTAACAAGGGCTGCTATGGAAGGGACAGCATGGACATGCTTGGGCAATTTCAGCGTGGCCCAGGGGGCACTTGGATGGCATCTGACAGGATTAGCCAGAGCTCTGATGTGAAGGGTGCCCTGACACAAAGTAGGTGAGCACAGAGAATCTTTAACCCTTAGTGAGTGTGATCATCAATGCAATAACAATGCCATGTGCCATCAAGTGGGTATCAACTTATGGCAACTCTCCCTGGGTTTTCAGATGTGGTTTGCCAATCCTTCCTCCTGATGGTACTCTAGGACTGTGTAGCTTGCTTAAGGCATCATGGGTTAGTAAAGGTAAAGGTTTCCCTTGCTCGAAAGCCAGTCGTATCCGACTCTAGGGGTCAGTGCTCATCTCTGTTTCTAAGCCGAAGAGCCAGCGCTGTCTGCTTCTGCAGACGCTTCCGTGGTCATGTGGCAGGCATGACTAGACACCGGAGCACATGGAATGGTGTTACCTTCCCACCGAAGTGGTCCCTATTTATCTACTTGCAATTTCTTCCGCTGCCCATCCTCTAGGTCAGGGGTCAGCAACCTTTTTAAGTCAGGGGCCAGGTCACACTCCTTCAGACTGTGGTCCCCCCACCGTAAACACTAACGTAAACGTGTCCACCGTAAATGTGGCCACAGCTGCTTCCTACACAGCAGCAGTGGTGGTTGGAGTGAGGGTGGGGCCTGGATGATTTGGTGCTGTGGGCCAGATTTGGCCTACAGGCCATATGTTGCTGACCCATGTTCTAGGTGATCTCATTTGGCTCTTATTCTGAGACACAGAAAGAGACTGAAACTTTCAGGCCTTTGCAATCCAACCTGCTAAGCTATACCTAATTTGATTTGAGAGTAAATAAAACAGAACAGAAAAAAAAAAAAGACAAAAAATGTTGTGGCTCCTTAAAGACTAACTCCTGTATTTAAATGTGAGCTTTCATGGACCAAATGCATACTCCTTTCATACTGCTTATTCCTTTTGTCAGGAAATGAACCTATTTCCTAAGGCTTGAAATTGCCAATTTCCAAATAGGCCTCAGAAAAATCCATTTTTCTCTCTCTGAGCCTCAAGGCTGTGTAACAGCATGTTTTTCAACCATGTTTTCAGTATTTCTTATCTTTTGTAAGCTAGCTAAGAGCCATGTTATGACTAGCCCCAGTGCATTCTGTGTGCACGTGTATAAACAATGTACTGTTGTTTTGAGAAAGTTTTCTCTGTTTTCTTGCTGATACGTGATTGGCTGAAGCAGTCCCACCTGACTGCATACTCTCCATTTTGGAGAGAAGAAGGAGTTCGTCTCTGTTTCTTCATGGATTAAGACCTGTTTTTGATTAGAGAGCTTTTGTTTCTGGTTCTCTATGAGCTAGCAATCTTTAGCCTAGGAGCTATGCATTTTTGCTCCTTAAAAATGGTTACCTAGATTTGCCTGTGGACTTTATTGGACTGACCTGTGCTACTGACTTTTATGCTTTATGAACCTGATCAATAAATCTTCATCATGTTTCTGAACAACGTGTCTTCATTGGACTAAAAAGGGTAAGAGCTGCCTTTCTCACACACAAATCTTTGAACACGCTACCCAATTAAAACCCCTTAAGAGCTGATAAGCAGTTGAGAGTGGTATCTCTGTTCTAATTAGCCGTCCAGCCCGCCTCGGTTGTTTTGATTTTGGTTTCCAGGGGTTTTCCAGAAGTGAGGGGGCCGGCTGGATCGTGACACCTTTCATCTGGCTTCCACTCTTGGTTGCAATGGCAACCAGGATTCCAAAGGTGCCTCATCGCAGTCATGGTATGACATCCCATTTTCTTCAAGGAACAGCAACATCAGGACAGATGAGCAGTCTTTCATCTCCTTTGGAGTTATGGGAATGTTTTCAAAGGTATATACTGTATATACTCGAGTATAAGATGACCTGAATATAAGCCGAGGTACCTAATTTTGACATGAAAATCCAGGAAAATAGATTGAACCAAGTATAAGCCGAGGGTAGGAAATGCAGCAGCTGCTAGTGAGTTCCAATAATCAAAATACCTGGAAAATATGGTAAAACTAATTAAATTGTTGGCACATCTCAATCCGGTGTGGTCTTGGGACCCTCATGGTCATTGACCCAAGTATAAGCCGGGTCCACTTTTGTTAATTAAGGATCTCAGGCAGAGAACTGTTGAGAGCAACAACAGAATCCAGCTGGAGTTGGTTTGTAGATTTCAGAAGGAGCAGGAGATGTGCAACCCCTGGAATGTGTTTTGGTTTACTCTGCTCTCTCTCCAAAGAGGCCGTTCTATCCTACAGGCTTAAACATTAGCTGTGGGATGTGCGAGTCATCTGAGGTGAGGATTGTGTAGTCCCTCTTAAAAGTGAGGTACCTGTTATGGCAGGCCTTTGGTATTCAAGATGGGTTAATTTGGGAGGATGCAGCCTTTTGTGTGGGAGGATTAATTTCATTTTAATTCCTTACTACAGTTCTTTGTTTCACTTAGTCTGTTTTAGGATTTTATCATGTATCTAATTGAATTATAGCCACCTCAAGGAAAAAGGGGTATCCAGCAAATAAATAGATGAAAGCCCAAATACTGGTGTAATACAAAATGGTGGAATGTTTAGAGACAAATTCCTTTAGGTTAAGAAATCACTGTAGAAACTATCTGTCAGTTCCTAAAATGTGAGACTGAGAGCATTACTGATAATCTCTACACTTGGGACAATTTGCCTCTGAAAGTTGCATCATTTGCATAGCTATGCAAGAGGACTTTTACCTAAGAAAGTTAATCTCTACTACAGTATATGGTAACAGACGGATAATTGCACACAATGGCAAACATCCCTGCACAGCTCCTTTAAGTACGACAGCTAAGATACTGTACATTCCTGTGGCATTATTTCTTTAGGACATTCTCTGCGTTCATTCCAGCACTTGGGAAACATCAACCATGTGACAACAGCAAGGAGGTAAAACGGGAAATACTGTTGGCTCTTAGGAAGCTGGGCATTAGAACGGGTGCCTTCTCTGTGGCCATCATGGCCCAAGGTTTATGTGAATGAATTGAAAAAGACAAGATGACTCACAGCAAATACCCAGCAGCTCCAGAGCTTCATTTGCAAAGCCTCAGGACTAGACCTTTAGGAGGAAAGTTTACAGCTGTCCTCTGGCTGAATTTCAGTGCAAGTCAATAGAGACCTCATTGCTATGTCAAGTGGGTGGAATGAGATTAATGTCAGTGTTTAGTGTGCTTATCATTGGAGAGGGAGAAGTGGGGATTAGAAGTATGTGCAAGCACAGACAGGGAGAAAAGAGAGAGTGACTGCATAAAAGGAACTAAACAGACACTGTCGCCACAGGTATGTCCAGAGAGAGCAATATGGCAGCTGCTATTATTATTATTATTATTATTATTATTATTATTATTATTATTATTATTATTATTATTATTATTATTATTATTATTATTATTATTATTATTATTATTATTATTTCAAATTTATACCCCACCCTGCTCAGGCAAACCTGAGTAACAATCAAAAAGTATCAATAGCACAATAAAGTGTACAAAAAAAAGTTAAACAAAAAACAGCAGCAAAAACAAAACCACATTTACCGAAAGCTATTGCAATGGTAGCAATGGCTTTCTGTGACATTCCCCCTCCCACAGAGACCACAGGTAGAAAGATATGAACATCAGAAGAGCTCTGCTAGATTAGAGCAAAGGCCCACCAAGCCAGCATTCTGATCCTACAAGAGACCATCTTAGGATAGTCTGTTTGCAGAGTGCCAGCTAAAATATATGGGGATGGCTGTGTTTTTCTGGGACTGTAGGTGGGAAGGTCAATCTCAGGACAAGAAGTAGTAAAGGAGGAGAACATTTCACATCTGTGTGGGAGTGGGTTTTTTTTAAGGCTGGTCACCCAACTTGCATCATTTCTCAGTTGGCACAAAGGGAGAAGGGCCAGTGAAAAGGGGAGACTGGATGTGGAGCCAATGTCTTAGATTTTGCTATCAAACCCCTGACACCCTGGGTGCCCTACTCTTTTAGTTACACTGCCTTCAACTGCCTTTGCCAACCCTAGAACCTGGGACTCACTGGTTTGCCAGAGCATGGTTCTGCAGAATGTTGAATATACCCAGTGATGGGATGTCCCCGGTTCCATACGGTTCCCCGGAACCGTTAGGAACAATCTCGGAGGGTTCTCCGAGAGGGTAGCCCATTTTTAAGGCGTCCGGTTCCAGACGCCTCACCAAAAGAATTTTAAAAAAATCGGAGCAAAAATGGCTCCAATTTAGTGCGCATGCGCAGAAACTCAATCTGACGTATTGCGCATGTGTCAGATTGAGTTTCTGCGCATGCGCACTAAATTGGAGCAATTTTGGCTCCGATTTTAAAAAAAAATTCTTTCGGAGCTGGAACTGCACCTTTTGAGCGGCTCTGGCAGAGGCAGCGGCGCCAGCGGCCCTCAGAGGAGGGCACCTCCCCTAGGGCCCCCGAGCTCCAAAGGGCACATTGGTGCCTGCCCAGGCCGTCTGCCGCCGCAGCACCCTCCCAGGGACTTGGGGATGACAAGCCCCCATGCCCTGGGTACGCCCGGCGGGGTGCGCCGCCACCGCATCCTCCTCCGCTGGGTGCCTGCAGCTTCCTCGGGCTGTTGCCTTTTCGGCCCGGCTCCGGCAGACACACACACACACCCAATGCTTGGAGGGCAGCCTCCTCGGGCTGCCAGGGGCGAGGGGGAGTGCCCTCTGCACATGCCCAGGGGCTACCGGGAGCCGGCGCCCTCTGCACGATCTCTACCAACCTCTGCTGCCGCCGCCCTCCTAGTGCCAGAGCAGGTCGCCCAGGATGCACTCGGATTCCCCGTCGGCGTAGAAATGCACCGTATCCACCTCGCTGTGGCCGCGGTCCAGGAAAGCACGCAGCATGACCCTGCTGGCCTCCCGGTCATCCCGGCGCCCGAACTCCATCATGCCCAGCACAGAAGCCACACGAGACGAAATCCCGGAGCTAGGCCGAAAAGGCACCGGCCCGAGGAAGCTGCAGGCGCCCGGCCACGGATTCGTCGGCCCCAAGGAAGGTAAGTGAGGGTTTTGTATTTGGGTTGGGTGGGTGATTTATTTGTGTTCTGGGTGGGTGGGTGTATTTTTATTTAATTTTTATTTATTTATTTATTTATTTATTTATTTAAGTTATTTACGGGTTTGTGTTGTAGCTGTCTGGTTTTGTGGGTGGGTTGAGGGGTGTGTGTGTGTGTGTTTTATTTTATTTTATTTATTTTTATTTTATTTTTGGCCATGCCCAGAACGTCATGACATCATGACGTTGGCTCCGCCCATGACGTCATGACATTGGCCACGCCCATGACGTCCGTGACGTCATGGCGTGGTAGTAGAATTTTTGTAATCCCATCACTGAATATACCAGACAAGAAGCCAAACATCAGCCCCCCAGAGACTTCACCTTTGACCTCCAAGTCTAACTCCAGCCCAGCTGTGCCTTCAATGTAGCTCCTTCAAATCAAGAGAAGCCTGCAGGTGCAGGAAGACAAAAAATGGTATGTGCGTTGGAAGACTACCTCACCACAAAGACCTGGGGATGAAGAGAACCTCTCAGGAGCCCTTCCTGACAGTGAGAAGCAAGAAGTGAATAATACCACCCTGCCAGGATCTGAGAGACAGCAGCAGGATGAAGGTCTGATGGAAAAGTCTTCTTTGTGCCCGGAAGGGTCATATATATAAAACTAACCAATAAAGATGATGGCTAACAGTGTCCTCATGTCCACTCCCATTGGCCCCTTTGATGTCTGCCTGCCTATGGAGGCCCTGGGGGTCCACACAGGAACCATCCAGGTTAATCAGAGCTGCCAACCTTATCTTGGAGCTGATGTAAATTCAAATCATAATCTTGTCATTGCCAGAGTTTGTCTCACATTAAATAAAAATACAAAATAGGAAACTCACTGAAATTTAATTGGGGGGGGGGGATTCTTAGCATGGAAAGTTTACTGAGGGTCAACTGAGTGGACATAAGGCCAGCTGAAGCCATTTGAATCCAACCCTCTCCCTGCTCAGAGATGTTGGCAATGACTTAGGCAAAGCTTCACATTGACCTATCTTTGTGCTGGCACTTTGGCTGTGTGCCTGAGCTAGAAGAGATTTAGATATGGTGTAAATCTGCTCCTTTCTCTTTGTTCCTGGGGGCGGGTTTTTTTTTTTGCTCTGGTTGATCTTAGCCAGTACAGCTGTTATGCTAGCTGATCCTTCTGCCAGCAGATCTCTGTGATTGGCCAGCACATGTAGGTGCTGCTAGCACAAGGCCAGTAGCTTTGGCAGAAGATATTTTGCATAGTTGAAACGAACCACAGCTGATACATCTTTGAGTTGGGATTGTGTTATAAGCGATCCAGTACACAAAGTGTTGTGAAGGAAAGGATTAATGAATACAACAGCAAACTTGCACTGCCAAATAGGTCAGATACAAATGCTACTTTCTATAAACTGAGAGATGTATTAGTAAGTATGAGCAGCAGCAATCTGAAAGAAAAATGTAAACGAAACAACATAAGTACTGGAAGAAATATCAATAAAAGAGAGTCAAAATGGACAAATAAAGATGTCATTAAACTCCGAGAAATGCATGGGAATATCTGAAACAAAACTGAACAAAATAGAAGCAAATAGTCTTAACAATGTATGGAAACAGAAAAAGTAAACAAAACCCATCATTTTTTCCCCAAAATGGATAAAAGATCAAGGGAATAGCATGCATATACAAATATGCAGAGAAGAAAGCTGTGAAGGGAAAAATCTGATTCATTTGAAATGTGGTAGGGAAGAGCTTTGTAGATACCATGGAATGCCAGGAGGACAACTAAATGGGTTCCAGATCAAATCACAGTGAGACTCCCTAGAAGCACAAATGACTAAATTCAGGCTATTTTATTTTCGACACATCATGAGAAGATAAAAATCACTGGAAAAGATGACGATGCTGGGGAAAAGGTGAAGGCATGATAAAGAAAGTGACAGCCATGAGTTGGCAAAAGCTAAACAGGACTGTTGATAACAGGACTTTTTGGAAATCACTTATTCATAGTCATCCCAGGGGATGTAACATATTAGAGCTGAAAAGTAATAAATATCTGGCATTCAAAGAGCTGTGTAAAGATAACAGACCAGCAGAACTGAATGCACTGGCTGTCAATACTGGACCAGAGAGAACTAAAATCCAAAATGCAATATAGCCAGCAAAGGAAGCCAGCAAAAGCTCCTAAATCCAGTGGTGTTTCCTTAGAATTATTAAAGCAAATAGAAGATAATAACTTGGAGGTTTTAGTGAATTTTTTCAATCAAACCTACAGAAGGGGAATCATCGCCAAAAGGTAGATAGGACTGACCTCTATTATATCATCAAAAAAAAGGAAAATGCAATAACCTCTAGTGACTACAGAAAGATAAATTTACTGAATCACTTTCTTAAAGTTTTATTTAAAATAATATATGGCAACATTTTTTAAAAGTGTGGACAAGGACCAACAGAAAAACTACTATACAGTATTTGGATTCAGAGAAGAACCTGGAATCACGGATTCCACACTGTGTGCCTGCATTTGGGAAGAAATGCTGTTATAACATGTATGACTGTGTTATTGACTGTAACAAGGAATCTGACAAATTCTGTCATGGTGATCTTACATAGTTGTAATAAAGGGCTTAATTCAAGAAATACTTATGCGATTGGTGATGTGTACTGGCAATGAAAGCCTGCAAGTAAATCCCCGAGTATCTGTACTCAGAATAGTAGTTTCCTGATTCCAAATCCAACTCACAATTCTTCATTGTTCAACATTCATACTGTTTTGCTTCCAACACACTTGAATTAACACCTTTCTTTACCAACAAGTACATCAACCTATGTTGGATTTTTCAAAGGATTTTAAAGTTGAAAACCAAATGATGGAAAATATAAAGGTGTGCAAAGAAGTAGAACAGGGAGGTGTATTCTTGACACTATTTTCCATTTGCACTCCAAAAACATCTTTACAGAAGCACTTGCTGGTTCAAATGATGGTGTCATTGTCAGTAGCAAGGTTATCAACAACATCCCCTATGTTAATGACAATAGTATTACTAGCTGACAATTTAATGGTCTGCAAAGATTGTTCAGTAAAGTCAGTGAAGTATTAAATGAGCATAGTTCTTAAAAGAATCTTTAAAACCAGCTAGTTCATAGTACTCCTGCCAACCTAGCAGTTCGAAAGCAAGAAATTGCAAGTAGATAAATAGGGACCACTTCGGTGGGAAGGTAACAGCGTTCCATGCACTCCGGTGTCTAGTCATGCCTGCCACATGACCATGGAAACGTCTGCAGAAGCAGACAGCACTGGCTCTTCGGCTTAGAAACAGAGATGAGCACTGACCCCTAGAGTCGGATACGACTGGCTTTCGAGCAAGGGAAACCTTTACCTTTACTAGTTCATAGTAATCAATAAAGAACAAACAGGATGAGAAATGTAGTTAAAAATTAGAATGTAAGTGTGATGTCAGTTGACAAATATTCTGCAGGACTTGATTGATTGACCAATGGGATCATAATTATGCAATAAAAACCAGAACAGAGATGGTGGTAAGCACCTTCCTTTTTCTGGGAGTACCCTGGGACTGTGTAGGTTGCCCAAAGGCACACAGGCTTGGTTTTCCTCCAGGAGGCACAGTAAGGAATCAAACTCTCCACTCTCTGGATCCGCAGTTGAATGCCTAAACAGCTGAGCTATCCAGCCAACTATTGTGTTTACCTACTTTTAAACAGATGGGATCAAACATTAGGCCTTGAGACCTCATCATGGTTTTTGAGAGTCCACAAACATTGCTCATGAGTTAAACATCTACCATAGATCTTACAAGGCAGCCATTTTCTAAGTCAAGACGTCAGAAATTACAGGCTGGCATGCTTATTCATCTATTGTTGAAATCAAAAGTGTACAGATTTGTAGAGAATTTCCCAGGAATACTGCCTAAGGAAGTCTAGGAGCTGAATTTTGAAATTATAAATATGAGCACTTCTATTTGAATGGCTTCTCATTGGACTCATCCAATATGCTCACTCACAAAATAAAATTACACAAGCATGCCATACAGTGGTGGGCTGCTGCCGTTTCGGCTGAACCGGTAGCAGAAATCCAGAGGGGATCGCTGGGGGGTAGTAAACCCTCGGGCGACTGGTTCGATTGCCTCTCCAGCCGCCCTCCAGATTGCTTTTCCAGGCAGCCCAAAATGGCTGCTTGGAAGTGCGTATGCGTCAAAACTCCATTTGATGCATGCACACTGAAAAATAGAAGTGTGCATGCGTCAAATGGAGTTTTGATGCATGCACACTTCTGAGCAGCCATTTTGGGCTGCCCAGAAAGGACGCAGCAGCTGGAGGAGTGGCAGCAATGGCGATGGCCACTTTGCAGCCGCGCCGCCACTGTTCCTGCTGCTCCTGTCTGCCTGCTGCTCCCTGACCAGGGTAAGTGACAGGTTTGTGTTTGGGGTGGGTGGGTGCGTTGAGTTTTGTGTGTTCTATGTAGTGTGTTTTTATGTGTATTTAATGTCTATTTTAATTTGTATTTTAATGTTTTTTATTTCTATTTTTATGTGTACTGTATTTTTATTTATTTATTTATTTATTTTACTTTGGTTCTGCCCACAATGTCATGAAATCATGATGTTGGCTCCGCCCATGATGTCAGCTCTGCCCACAGTATGGTAGTAAAAATTTTGACAGCCCACCACTGATGCCATACCCACCTCGAACATACCTGCTTTTTTTAATCTTTAGAAGCTATCAGGGTTGAGTCTGGTTAGCATTAGGGTGAGAAATCATGAGAGAACACCAGGGATTTCCAGGTAGGGCTAGGAAAGAGAATTCTGCCCCAAATCAAGAAAAACCATTGCCATCCAGTTGGCATCAGTTGTTTAGGTGGACCAATGATCCAGCAAAATGTCAAGCACTCCTTACCCTGCAGACTCAAGGAAACAGCTTTTGGGAGCTGCTTACAAAGCCTCCTTGACCAATGAACTCGTTTGGAGCATTAACCAGCATCATCATTCGGAGCCATCTTGCACATCTCTATTCAGACATAAGCCCTGCAGAGCTCAATTCACCTCAATCTCAGCTAGGTGTGGATCACAGGAGTAAAAAATATTTGGCCCTCCAGATATTTTGATCTGCACCTTCCATTGCCCCACCCTGCATGGTGAGAAATAAAGGCTAAAGTTCAAAGCATCTGGAGAGCCACAGATTCCCTACTTGTGGGTAAGATTGCAGACTTAAACTATTAAATCTAGGTCCATCAAATGCAGTTAACAGTACTGTATTTAAAAATTGCTCATAAATATAATTAGAATCTCAGCTGGCTTGGTCACAGTGGCTTGGCCGCATTTGTCGACGAAAGAAAGCAAAAGATTCCTTTGGCTGTACAAAGATCTGTCCTTACTTAACGTTTGCCTCAAGCTGTGCGCAGCTCGGCTCATTAGTAATCCCTAAAGGACATTTATTACACAGTGACACTTCAGAACAACTCCTTCATTTATGTGTGCTGCTCATTCAGCCTCCTCCTTGTGCCTTTTTGAATTTAGCATCCAAAATTAGTCCTTTATGTACAGCAAAAGAAAAGATTGCATTTAGAAACATCAAAATGCCTAGAAAGACTCCAAGTCAGGAGTAGCCATAAGAACAACAAGTTACTCCAGAAGGTGGGGTCAAGAAATAAGACTGTACTTACTAAATTATAAAAGCCTATCAACATGTTTCTCTTCTATTTCTGAAGTCTTGCACATGCCATTTCAGAAACTGGGCAATTTACTTTTCTGGACTACAACGTCCAAAATCCCCCAGTCAGCGTTGCCACCATATTACCTTAAATTTTCCTGATCTTTTGGATTTCAGAAGCTAAGCAGGGTTGAGCCAAGCTAGTCCATGGACAAGAGGCTGCCATCCAAGCATCTTGCAACAAGCATCCTGCCTGAGGAGATGCTGTCAGTCAGGATTAATAAAATTGGGCTAGATGGATGAAGGCAGCCTCCTTATGTCCCTTCCTACAGTGGCTGAGGGATACAAGGAAATGTACTCCAAAAAGTTAAATTCTTCCTCCTAAAATGGGCACCATCTGGTATTCTGTAGCCTAGGCTCATGGGTTGGTTCACATGTGCAATATTTTGCTTCTGTCAGTTCTGAGAATGGGAGGGTAGCATCAGTTTAAAAAAATCAGAAATAAAAGTAAAGAGAGTTCCCAAAATGCCAAGTAGCTGAAGGATTCATGTGTGCAATCTAATATCTTATAATTTGCACTATATACAGTACTATGAAAAAATAATTATGAAGGAAAATTTAAGCGATATACGTAGGGTCTGTCACAGATCTAAATAGACAATTTGTCATGTCATATCTGGTTGCCCTAAGCAGCATCAACAGATGATTTGTGCAGGCATAACAAAGTTTCAAAAATTGCTGTTGGCTAAATCTTATGGCTTACTTGCATTTTATAAATTCCAGCCATCTCCACTTTTATGAAAAATGAAACTGTAACTGAACAACAACAAAAACTACTGGGACAAGCAAATCAGAAAAAAAAATAAAATAAAAAAAAATAAAAAATGCTCTAGCACTTTAAAGACTAACTGCTGTATTTTTATTGTTAGCTTTCATGGATCAAGTCCACTTCTTCAGACAAAAAGACAAACGGACAAGCAAGTTACCATTCACAAAAGAGTTGATTTTAATAAGCTGAGTGCTAGACATCTATACAAGCAAAAAAGACTGTAATCACATGGGCATTTAGCCCACACTTTGGAGCTCTTGGGATTCATTCTAGGCTCCATGTGTCCAGATTTTGCAAACACAGGAAAACCATGAGTTACAAATAAACTCAGTTCCAGGACATTGTTCGTAAATCGAATATGTTCGTAACTCGAGGCATCACCATTCAGATAAATTCAGAAAAATACAGTTAGAAACTGCAACCTGCAGCCATTTTTTACTACCTACTCTGTGGAAGTGGTATGGTGGGCATGGCCAGGGAGAACCCTGTGTTGCACCCAAATTAGGATTACTTTTTATTTCAAAACTTGGATGGGTGGGGCAGCCAGAATTTCTGCTACCGGTTCTGGCAAACTGGTGCGAACCTGTTGATACCCACCACTGTCTACAGCTGTTTAAAAAGGTTTGTGACAGCCACTGGTGCATTTACAGCCTGTTTTCGGCTGTTTTCACCGCTTCTGTCACTTACAGTAGTAGTGGCAGGTGCATTTACAGTGCATTTTTCGCTGTTTTCGCTACTTCCAGCGGAGGCAGGAACGGAAGCGAGGGCAGCGGACCATATGTTGCGAACTCCTGCCCTACACACTGCAGATGCTGGGAATGGCATATAAGGGATAGCTGCAGCTCTAAAAAGCTGCTTCCAGGGCCAACAAGTTCCTTCAGCATCTCTGATGGTTGAAATAAACACTTTATTTGCTCCTCTGCAGAAGGGCAGGGAAAGTATAATCAATTTTTCTCCTCTTAGCCTGGGGTGGGGAACCTGTGGCCTTGAGTGGAGCCTGGGCTTCTGGGAATTGAAGTCCAAGTACACCTGGAGCCCCAAAGTTGAGAAAACCTGGCCTAGAAGAAACAGGCTAGTCTTCCAGGTGTTCTAGAACTTCAACCCCCAGAAACCCAGGGCAATCATTATAGTGCGGGATCATTTAGGAGGGTTAAAATTCTTTTCTCCCTTTTTCTCTTTTATTGCCAATCAAAACTGCAGTTGTGAGCACTTTTTCAATTGGTGATTAAAGAAAAAACGGGGGGGGGGGTGTTACTCCCATAAACAACCCAATTCTACAACCAGCTAGGAGGACACTGCAGAGCTGGAGGGGTACTGGGACTATTTATATCGTGTAGATCCCTGGACAGAGGTTCTGGTCAAACTTATCATCCCCAAAGGGCAAGACTGTGTACCAGAGACACCCTGTAGAGTGAACACCAAGGGCCGCAATTCTGAGACCACTACCAGCAGATGGTACAGAGCCAAGGAGGGGGCTATGCTGACTCAGTGGATACCCTGGAGAAGAAAGCAACAGAAGGCTCACCAGCAATACCTCCAGTGGCAGCTGCCTCCCCCATCAATACTATCAAATCCCACTTGCGTTTCATTCTTCTCCTGTTATTCCCTGAAGAGTTCTGCAATGTATTTGGCTATTTCAGGTTCTAGATTCTGCCTCCCACCATCTGCTGGGATTTGGGTTTCCTGTACTTCTATCGGTATTGGAAGTTGTGGGTAGATTGAAGTGGGCCAGTAGTTTGGACTATAGCGGGTGGGGCATCAATAATATCTTCCTCTATCTGAACTAGAATTTCTTCCCATTGTTCATCTTATTCTGGGGTGCCAAAGAAGGCACAGACTCTGTTGTCTACTTTTTCTGCTTATTTTTATAACTCTCAATCCTCTCTCTGGCCAGACATACTTTTGCACATTCAGTTTGGCATTTCTTGAGCCACACAGGACTGTCGTTTACATTTGTTTGCCACTGATCTATGTAGGGATGTTTATCCCAGTGTTGGTCATTGACCACTCTCTGAATTACTTTGGTTATTAGAGTTGGATTTAATGACCCTTCCTCAGACCACCTTATGCCGAAGGTGGTCCACTCATATCTACAGAAGGTTTTCAAAGTGTCTGGGTCACATGGGGGGTCTCCAAAGTCCCTACTAAATCCTGCCTTAACATTTTCTAACATACATTGGAGTGGTGTCCAAGGGACACTGCTCTTGCCACCCATCTCCCTATTGCATCCGAACCTCAAGGGTCACCGTCAGGAACTGCGATGGTTTAACCACCCACACAAAAAGCCTAACACTAGAAACTTGGGAATGCTGTCCCGTTTCCTCGAGGATGAGCAATCCCCGCTTCCACTCCCAATTTTAGTGGGTACATATTGCCTTATCCCAATACTTGCCTGCAGGTTTGAGTATCCGGCTCCTTATTGTCCTGTCTGATATGACCGTGTGGATTCTTGACTAGTCTGCTTTGCCAACTGGTTGTGCCGCCTCCTCACCAAATTCTCATGGTAGACTCAAGGGGTCTAGTTGTCGGCTTGTAGAGTCTTCTCTGGAGAGGTGTCCTCCCCCCGCCGGGGCAGCTGTCTGGAGAGTCAACAGCTCCTGCTGTCTAGTCCCAACAGAGTCATCAGAAATTGTTGTAGAAGATGAGACGAGACACCATTCCAAGGTCATACAGAATAGGATATTTTATTGCGCAATGGTTCACAGAGAGTTTTGCAACTCGAATCTGAGACTCCCCGAGCGGCTCTCAATACAAAGTTTATATACATAGTAAACAGGAAATACTTGACCTTCACCATATATGGAAGGATAAGAATTAGGTACTTGGTACTAGCTGAAAGACAAAGGGATCAAAATTTGGCAATTAGTATTGGCTGGTAGTCAAGAGCACACTTTCTATTGGGTGATAATTATCTCCTCATTCTCAAGAAGAAGGGTCTCAGTGACATCATTATGAACAATAGGCAGGCAAGTTTAAGCTGACTCATTCTGACTCAAATTCTAGGTCATTGAGTGGACAAAGATGGATTATCTCTGGTTTTACCTTAGTTCCTTAACTTCACTGTGGGTTTTCAAACTGAGCACCCACTTGTGGTCCCCTGTGGTGACTGCCCTTGTGGGCCAAAGACAACACAAGCCCCAGTAAAGTGAACTCACTGCCCAGATCTTGTTGGCACTGTATAAGGGCAGGTGATGGCAATTTCATTCAGACACATTGCAGGGGCAGCAAACCCTGTAGTTTCTTCCACATCCCATTACAATAAACCCTCTTGCAACACAGCCAGACCATGTGGAGTTGATGGACATAAGCATGAAAGAGGATTTGCTTGCTGATCCCACCCAGGAGTACTGGTGGAAGTGCTTACAGCAAGACATTATTTTTATTAATTGGGGAAGTAATGAAAATCTAAAACAGCCAGTGTGGTGTAGTGGATAGAGTATCAGACTAGGACTCTGAAGACCTGTGTTCAAATGCCTGCTCAGCCATGGCCATTCACTTAGGGGTTTGGAATTAACAAAACCATTCTTTAAATATTTCACATACCTTGGAAGCCCTTTTAGGGTCACTATTCGTTGGATGCACATAATATGGCAATAAAATCAAGGAGAGCATATCTTGAAACAGGACCTCCAGTAACCAAGCTCCTTCTAATGCCAGCATTCTGGTTCTTGCAAAAGTTCTAAAGAACATATTCTCTAAAAGTTAAAGTCGCCATCTAGATCAAGTAGCAGCCAGCCTAATTATTATCAGTTGATCCACAGCAGTAATATAGTGGAGCCAGGGGGTCATACGATTGAAACAATAGGGCTTTTTTATTCTGAAAGACAAGGATGTCACCTCCTACCCATGCTCACCTGTTGTAGATTTCCCTGTTCTCTTTATGTTTAGCCACAATATTTTCAGTAGTAGGGGCAAGGCTGATTTTCCCCCCTCCAATAATACATTATTTTAGCTAGCCCTGTAGCTGAAGAGACCTCATGGCACAGTGGTTGAGCTGCAGCAGCTAACTCTGCTCACAATCCGAATTTGATTCCCACAAGTTCAAGGTTTACTCAGCCTTCCATCCTTCTGAGGCTGGTAAAATGAGCATCTAGCATGTTGGGGGCAAAATACTAGTTACTCTGTGAAACACCCAGAAAGTGTTCTAAGTGCAGTGCTATTGCACAGTTTATAAATATAATTGATGTTGATGTTGGCATTAACATTGATATAGTAATGGACAATATTTTGAGGTGGCACAGTCTTGAACAAGCAATTAAGATGCCTCACTGTAGCACCATACTGTTGCTGGAGACGAAACACTGTTAGAAATTGTGTGTTGATATGGGCCAATATAGGCTGGCAGTGTTTGAGGGTTTTCCTTGGGTGGGGGTGAATGACTATCATGTTGAGCAACTACTCTTCAACATTTATTTATTATTTATTATTTAAATCTGTATGGCCAGGCACTCACTGAAGCGACTCCGGGCAGCTCACAATGCAACTGCATTTCACCTTACACAAAAGACCCGACATACCATTAAAAATCCTACATAAGCTAGCAGCTCTGGCTGAAGATAAAGGTCTGTCGGCAGGAGGTTCCATTCTCGTACTGGAGAGGTGAACCTCTCCAACAGATGGTACCTTTGGAGAGCCCCTCCGGTCTGCTCTTGTGGGATGCTCTCCGGCCCACTCTCCTGTTTCCTGTTCCTCAGGCTACTCCAGATCTACCAAACCCTGCAAAACCCCAGCCTCAGAAGTAACTTCTCAGTCTGAGTTAATTGTTGCTATGAATAATGACTGAGCAGAGCAACCTTTGCTGAATGTGAGAGCCAGCCCCTCTCCTCTTGGATTACGTTCCCTGGGGCATTCTGACATTTAGGATTTATACATCTTTATCCCATGCCAGAAGAAAAAAATTACAGGTATTTTCTTTCTATTTATTTATTTTTAAGGAAAGCTTTGTCCCTTGCACAGTTTGCTTTTGCAATTAAAGCTGAAAGGAAGTGCTCTAATGGTATATTTACCAGTATATAATTGGGCTTTTTAAAGAGTACTCATCTGGGGGTTTTACGGTTAGGGTGACAAACTATTCTCCCTTTCACTCTCCATCATTCTGAGCCTTTCATTTGCATGAGACAGAATTCAAGTGGAACCTTTTCCTTCCATCCATCCTGTAAATGATTGCCAGCCTCACTGGTCATGTAATGACACAGCTGTGTTGCTGCCAAGACATGGCTGGTCATGAAATATTATATTGGCAAGGCTTTCAGGTGCCCTCCTGCTGGGAGAGCAAATGTTCATGTTTTGTGCCAAAATCAGCATTTCTGTTGTGCAGAAGACATTTCTTAAGCATCTTTGGCTATGCAAAACAGAATTATTCTTTCTTTTAAAAATCTCTGGTTTGGAAATGTGGGACATTGTGCTTCTGTATCCATGGCTCAAAATGCCAAGAAATGGCCCAATATAGATTCACAACATCATGACCGTGTTGCCAGCAGGAGAAAGGATGCCAAGCTTTAAAAAGCAAAGGGTAGCGTGAATGTTGAAAACTCCAATGTCAGCAAGTCAAGATGATCTGCAGGACACACTCTCTTGTGCTCACTACCATTCGAAAGAGACGTCACTACCTGACTCCTTTTATCATCAGTTAATTACTTCTTACATTGAGCAGTTGTCATGGTTGCTTTTCAACAAGTTGTCTAGACACATATTGCTTAGGGGCACAAAGTACGGTAATCAAAATGCCCAGAAGAAATGTGACTTTAAGATTAACTGTTGCCACTCTAGCACATGTCTGTGCAGCTAGAACATAGTGGATTGTTACATGAATTTGGGGTGCTTCTGCTCCATGCAACCTGGTGCATAGCATACTCTGTATTGAGAAGTCTCAGACATGTTTATTTAGGGCCAGTATTAAAAGGCCAAAGGGAAAATATAATTACTATGCTTCTTGCACAGCATCATTTTAAGCCATTCTCAGGGATGATTCTTATTTGGGATTTACTTTGGAAGGGAAGCAAAATGACTTAAATTAGGGCTTCTGACTGGTAGTGTCTTTTGGACTGGAAAACCCATATTAAGCCAAGTTTAATACTACCCATTTCCTGTATTTGTTAGCTTGCTGCTCGGCATCTCTATATTGTTAACAATTCTCCCAGCCTCTTCCTTAATACCAGAATTTATGAATCATCACCTCATGTCTGACAAAATGCAAATGGCTATGACTGGGGGGGGGGGGCAGGTGTTACACAGACCCTTCAAAATTATTCTTGGCAGAATTATTTCCCACCATCAGCCCAGAGAACCAATTGAGAGAGAGAGAGAATCAGGAAACCGTTGTTTTGAATGTTGGCAGTGATGCTACCACACCAACAAGAAAAGAGAATTCAAAAGTGGGAGGTGTAGAGAGAGATCCTGCCCTCCTAAAACTAAGTTCGGATCTGATTAAAAGAATGGAGATATACATCCTTACACTCAAGCACCTTTAGTTTAGTCCTAACAGTGTGACTTAGTAAGCCTTTCGAAAGAAGGGGGTGAGGCAAAGCCCAAGCAATATATTACATTGATGAAAGTCCCTTATTTTGCACAGCAGTTGCAAAAAAATAAAGTGGAAGGCAGCCTTTACAGCCTGGTGGTGTCATCGCACAGAGACTATCCTTAGTGCTTCAGTAACCAGAGCCTACAGGAGAGTTCACAGCTGCTTCAGAAGGTTGTGAGACCACCACCCCAGCATCTTTTTCAGTGCCACCCCAGCATCTTTTTTAAAAAGTATTTATACAGTGCTTTATTCCTTTTCCCCTTAATTTCAATTGCATCACCTCTTTTATTCTAGCATTTTTACAAATGACAGATTTAACTTGAAGGATCTGAATGGGGTATATCACTATTGCTTTGGCAATTTGCTCCAGTTGGTAGTCACCAAAGAGATGCAACATAGTCCTTTTTCAGTTGGCATGTCACCTTTTGTTATTCACCTTTAATTTGTTATTCCTGTATTTTTACTGACAGGTTGGGGTACAGAGAAAAAGCTTCCTTGAAGATTGTGGTATTTTTGAACCACAATTGGGCGTACCCTGGTAACGCCAACCTTATGTTGCCGGCTAATCTTTCTCACTGCAAAGGCAACTGCAGAATGAACTTATCACAAGCTGCCTTTATTTTGGCAGTTTCACGTATGACCTATTTATTTATTTATACTTGTTTATCGCCCCCCTCCCCCCCAAGTGACTCAGGGCAATTCAAGTGACTCAGGACAAGTGACTCAGGACAAAGACTGGCGGCGGAGGCGATGAAAGGACGCTCCCGCTTTTCCCCGGGTCTTTCCACCTCGCCCAGGGATGGAACAAGCTGCCGCAGCTGTGGCTGGTGAGGCGTCCCCCCCCCCGCCCTCCCTCCGGGACCTCTTCCCATCTCGGCCCAGAGGCCGATAAAAAACTGGCGGCGGAGGCAACGAAAGGACGCTCCCGCTTCTCCCCGGGTCTTTCCACCTCGCCCGGGGATGGAACAAGCTGCCGCAGCTGTGGCTGGTGAGGCGTTCCCCCCCGCCCTCCCTCCGGGACCTCTTCCCATCTTGGCCTGGAGGCCGATAAAAGACTGGCGGCGGAGGCGACGAAAGGACGCTCCCGCTTCTCCCCGGGTCTTTCCACCTCGCCCGGGGATGGAACAAGCTGCCGCAGCTGTGGCTGGTGAGGCGTCCCCCCCCCCGCCCTCCCTCCGGGACCTCTTCCCATCTTGGCCTGGAGGCCGATAAAAGACTGGAGGCGGAGGCGACGAAAGGACACTCCCGCTTCTCCCCGGGTCTTTCCACCTCGCCCGGGGATGGAACAAGCTGCCGCAGCTGTGGCCGGTGAGGCGTCCCCCCCCCCGCCCTCCTTCAGGGACCTCTTCCCATCTCGGCCCGGAGGCCGATAAAAGACTGGCGGCAGGGGCGACGAGAGTTGATTAGGAACAGCTATTCCCCGACAGCTGATTAGGAACAGCTATTGTCGGGCGTACGTTATACTTGTGAAAGTTGATGATATTTGTATTTGTATTTGTATTTGTGACTTGATATTTGTATTTATGACACTGAATCATATTTGTAATGCTGAATGGAATATTATCTTGCTATTATATTGTTACTTTTTTTTATATATTGTATGTTTCTGCCTTTATTGTTGGACTCTATTGATCGACTGTATATTAATTATGTTGTACACGGCCCTGAGTTGGTCGCACCAAGTAGGGCGGTATAGAAATCCAAAAAATAAATAAATAAATAATAAATTCACAACACTAGCAATCAAATAATTAAAACTAATTAAAAGATTAAACGATTAAAAAGATTAAAACTAGGAGTTACAGCTAAAAGGCATCCAACAGGCTGGGGATATTGTTCCATCCATCCCCCAGACCCGACCCGCCAGCCAGGTTTTCACTCCTTTCCTAAAGGACAGCAGCTCTGTCTGCATGCGTAACTCTATTGGCAGGAGGTTCCATTGGGCCGGGGCAGACACAGAGAAGGCCCTCCTTCTAGTGCCAGAGAGGTGCGCCTCTCTGGCCGATGGCATAACCAGAGAGCCTCTCCGGTCCACACTGGTGGGACAGACAGATGTCCTTGGGGCGATGAGGTCTCTTAGGTATCCTGGTCCACTACCATGTAGGGCTTTAAAGGTGATAACCAGCACCTTGAGTTGCACCCAGAGGCACACTGGGAGCCAGTGCAGCTCCCTCAACAGTGGTGAGGCACAGGCATAATGCCTGCATCCCATCACTACCCAAGCAGCCGTATTCTGGACCAGCTGTATCCTCTGAATGTCACCAAGGGCAGCCCCATGTAGAGTGCATTACAATAATCAAGTCTGGAGGTGACCAAGGCATGTGTGACCATGAGCAAGGAGTCCCGGTCTAGGAACAGGCGTAACTTGCAAATAACACAAAGTTGTGCAAAGGCACTTCTGGCCACAACTGCCACCTGACAGGTTTAAGAGAAGATGCTCATGGGATTTTCTGCTTCACCACCACCACCACCCAAAAATCTTAACTGGCTTTACGCTCAATGTATCTTGATATTTAGGCCGACCATTTGCTGTTTCAGCTCAGGCAGCTAAAAATTATTTGGGCCATTCCTGGTTGCTAAATGATACAGTAATACCCCGGATAACGTTATGACTTGGTTCCACAAGTCATAACGTTATCCGATTTTTAGTGCTGTCCAATGCATGTGTCGAACAACGCTAAGAAAAAAAGCCCTGACTTCAGGGACAAACCACTTTAAAGGCAGGCAGGGAAAGAAAGAGACCTCCCTGCCTTTAAAGCCACTCCCCACGCGCAGCGGTCTCTGCGACTGCAGTAGGGTTGAGGAAAGTGCCTTTCCCTGACCCTATTGCAGTCGCAGAGACTCCTTTTCTCTTTCCCTCCCTGTATTTAAACTACAGGGAAGGGGGAAAGAGAAAGACGTGATTGGTTCTCTAGAGAACCAATCACATCTCTATCTTTCCTCCTCCCTATAGTTTAAATACAGGGAGGGAAAGAAAGAAAAAAGCAGTTCTCTCTCTCCCTGCAGTTTAAATACAGGGAGGAAAAAAACACGCTCTCTAGAGAACCAATCACGTCTCTCTCTTTCCCCCTTCCCTGTAGTTTAAATACAGGGAGGGAAAGAGAAAAGGAGTCTCTGCGACTGCAGTAGGGTTGGGGAAAGGCGCTTTCCCCGACCCTACTGCAGTCGCAGAGACCGCTGCACGTGGGGGGTGGATTGGGTTGTTCTACCCCAACCACCCCACACCTGCAGACCATTGCATCGGATAATGCTAAGAATCATTATCCAGAATCGTTATCTGATGCAAGTTTTTTCCAAAAAACTTGCATCGTTATCCGATTCTAGCATTATCCGATGCAATCGTTATCTGGGGTATTACTGTACCTGGAAAAGACCCTTCTGTGATCCTCTAAGCTTCTTCTCTGAAAATTTAGTTTCCATCTCTTCTCATTTTTGTGGAAAGGCAACCTTTAGAACTGTGACTTTACAGACAAGTGATCGCAACAAGCAGTATTGCAAGGTTTCATCTCTCCTCCCCCCCCCCCCGAAGATGAATCTGGTGGGATTCATATCCTATTGGGATACAAACAAAGTGATTTGCACTTACTGGATTTGCATCTATCTGAAGTACAGATTTAAAACAAAAAATAAGCAGGCCAGTCCCAGTGCTAAAACCAACAAAGCTTTGTCTGTTTATCTACAAATGGGATTAACTATGGGAGAGGAATGTGCTCCCTTGACAGGCTGGAGCTAACATATCCATGCACAGACCATTTGTTCCTTGCCTAAAGGATAAAGCTGAACAAAATATCACTCATTCTCAATAGATCCCATTGGTTAGATAAATGCTTGGGTACAGTGAAGTCATTTCTCTTCTATAAGCAGTCTCTGTGTGCTCAGACATACTTTCTGAACATAGAAGTGTGGTGCTCATTATATACCACAGGCTCTATCTAATAATCTTCACGCTCAATCAAAAGAGGGTGCAGGACAAGACTGTTAATTTATTTCCATTTATTCATAATAGAAATTTTAAATGTCATCAGAAACCCAGCAAGGAATTTCCTTACACCAAATCAGCAGATGCATCCCTCTAAGATGTTTCTTGTCTACTCTGGCTGGCATTTGAAAATGGAGTGAGACCTATCCCAATGCCTCCTATGACATCTTTTTCTGTCTCATTGGACAGGGATTCCCTACCTTTATATGCCATGGGCCAGACCACACACCCCTGGACAGCTGAGCGGGCCAGACCAGTGGTTTATCCCGGCGTAAAAGCTGCCGTAAAATGTGCCCGCAGCTATCGTAAATGTGTTTACAACATTTGCAGGTGTATTTATAGCTGTCATAAATTCTTCTACTACTGGTGAGGTGGTGGTGGTGATGAGGGCCACATGAAATGGTGCCACAGGCCAGGGCCGGCCCACGGACCCTAGGTTGGGAACCCCTGCACTAGGAGATTGAACCAGGGATGGCCTGTGGACCAGGAAGAAGGAGGGTGTCTCATTTCAGAATTTTGAGGGGACGGGTCTTGCTTCAGTCACTTGGCATCAGTCCCCTCAGGACTGATTTTTCTAGGGAAAATTGGTTTCAACAAGAAACAAGACATGCACTTCACATTTTTAAGTTAGAGGTGGGGAAAATATAGTTGTGGAGTCCATTTACATCAGTCAACTAGCAGGAAATGAAACTTTTGTTATTTCTCTGCCAGTGTACCTCCTTGGGATTATTCTTTAAATTCCCCATACTGATTCCTTTGTTGATTTTTCCATTCTTTGTTTTGTTTGTTTGGCTTTATCAGTTCTTGAGGGTTTTTTTATTTTTATTTTTGTTACCTCACTCTGGCTATTCTGGTGCTACTTGCTGGACTCAAAGAGAAGAGAAGGCTTCAGGGAGGAAGGTGAGAAAAGTCTCCTTGTATTCTAGTACTTCTGGCTGGGAGAGGAATTGTTTTTGTTTTGTTTGCCTTTGTTTGTTTGCTTTTCTAATTGTTATTTGGTTAATTTACTGCAGGAGTTCTCAACTTTTTTAAGCCAGGGGACGGGTCACACTCCCTCAGACAGCTTTGGAGGCCAGACTGCCATTTTGCCCTTCCTCCACCACATGGCACTTCCTGGTGTGGTGGAGACAGTGGGGGGACACATGAAATGGCACCACGGGCTGCATCTGGCCCATGGACCAAAGATTGAAAACCCCTGATTTACTGTATATTTATTCTGTTAAAGGCATATATTTTGGTGCATTTTGAGGAAACTATCTTGTTTGCTTCTCTGAGGATGTGGACATGAGCTGGGTGTGTGTGTTGTACATTGTAACTGTCCCAGTTACTGCTGTTGGTTGTACTCTTACCTGCTTTTGAAATTGATTGTTTCCCTGTTACCTTGCCTCTGCATTTTTGGAGTACCATACATATGCAAATATAAGCTGACCCAAATATAAGCCGAGGTACCTAATTTTGACCTGGAAACCCAGGAAAATAGATTGACCCGAGTATAAGCCGAGAGTGGAAAATGCAGCAGCTGCTAGTGAGTTTCAGTAATTAAAATACATTAAAATACAGTAATATTATTTTAGTAATTTTTTTAAAACTGTACTTGCACCACCCACCAGTGGTGGCACTGCAGGTAAAGTGGGTGGGCAGGTCAATTGCGCTGAGGCAGGAAGTGTTGCTCCAGCCTAGCCTCTGTCTTGCTCCCCCTGCAAGGAAGGAGAATGGCTTCCCCCACCACCACCAACTTGGACACATGGAGCAGGGACAAAGGTACGAATGTACGGTAAGTAAAATTATTTCTTTTTCCATACAAATTTGGAAGGGGGACACGATTGCATTGTAGAGCTTCT
Organism: Furcifer pardalis; assembly: GCA_030440675.1. Classification (NCBI taxonomy): domain Eukaryota; kingdom Metazoa; phylum Chordata; class Lepidosauria; order Squamata; family Chamaeleonidae; genus Furcifer; species Furcifer pardalis. Next base: position 29,781,457 of record CP126890.1, read on the forward strand.
TTCTTCATTTGGGGTTTTCCATAGGAATTAATTGAAAACAAACCAGAATAGGAGAACTTGATTTTCGATACTATATATTCTAATGAAGGTGGGGAATCACAATTTATGCCCTCTTGTGGCCAGTTGTGTAATTGCACCTCAGATTATTTTGCTGCAGAAGTCCCAAAACTTTTAAAGTGCCAAATAACTTTTTTAAAACCCATATTTTTAGACCTCGTAGTTGTTGACCCGTGTATAGACTGAGTCCCCTTTCTGGACCTCATTTTTTGGGGTTAAAAATTTTGTTTTATATTTGAGCATATATGGTAGTTTTTAAGGGTTATTTAAGGCTTTTGGCGTGTCAAAAAACACAGTTGCAGAAACGTGAAACAAATGACTTAAAATAGGTTTTCCTTGCATGTAAAATGAAAGGACCAATAAAAAAAAATATGAATTCAAAAGAAGCACCCTTTGGAAATTGAAACAAATATGATTTATTGATTGATTGATTGATTGCTGTGCACAGCACATCTCTATTATACATCTCAAGTACCACCATTCCAAAAAATATATATGGGAAGTTAGTGGTTAAATCCTTGGGTGGGGTATAAATTTAATAAAATAAAATAAATAAATTAAATAAAATAAGATGTTGAACCTAATGACTGGAAGATCAGCAGGTCAGCAGTTTGAGACCCTGGTGCTAAACAACGGAATGAGCACCGATTATCAATCCCAGCTCCTGCCAAACTAGCAGTTCGAAAGTAGGAAATTACAAGTAGATAAATACGGTAAGTACCGCTTTGGCCCAAGAGGTAACAACACTCTGTGTGTCCAATGCCTGCCACATGACCACGAAAACGTCTACAGACGCAGACAGCACTGGCTCTTTGACTGTAAACAGAGATAAGCACTGAACCCTAGAGTCAGACATGACTGGCTTCAAATGAGGGAGACATTGACCTTGACCTACAGCTGGGCTGAGCAAAGTACTATTCTGGGAATGTATGCAACCATCCAATTATAGCCTTGGCCCTTCCATAGCCCCTTTATTTTTTGACACAATAGAAAACATCAGTTCTTGAGAGCCTCCAGAAGTAATGATTCACCTTTCAAATAGTTTCATTTGACTTCCCTGTACTGTTCAATGTCCACCACCACCACCCACCGCCACCACCCAAATAGCAATTTTTCAAAACTGTAAATGCGTTTCTAGGTTTCATTTCTGTTGCTGTAGTTGTTTGGTGTTTTTGGCAGTCCAAAAGATCCCCATGGGCAGAAATTGGGCCTTACAAACTTGCCCAGCCTGGCACTCTTTTACCCCTTGAAGGGCTTGTGCCAGACAAACGTGAGTATATTGGCTCCAGTAATTGTGCTGTCTCCATGCAAGTGCTATGCCCAGAGACTGCTGGTATGGATCTGGGCTATTACAACTTACACATGGGGATCTCAGGCACTGACGGGTCCAGTCTCTCAGGACCGTAGGTCTCTGGCTGTCCAGCATTCCTTAAGCTTGTTGTCTCTTCTACTGACATCCCCTAGTTCCTCAGTTTCTAACATTGTGCCCAAGTAGAGTTGCCTTAATTCTCTCCCACAAAACCGGGACAGAAGTATACAGTACTTAACAAAAATTGGCAGGTTATCTACAAAATAGCCTTTTTAAAAACAAACATAATATAATGACAGCTATAAAACATTTTCACATTATTATCAATACATAAATGAATTTATTTACAACAGTTAATTCTTACTGTGCGATCTGTTGTACTACTGAGAAGTCGTGCTGCAGTCAACGTTTAATGTCCTCAGTTCCAGGAATCACACTGGTCACACTTATCAGGTGGTGGTGTGAGGTGAGAACGTTAAGATTTGTCTCCAGGTATACTCCAACTCCAATGTGGCAGGAAATAGCTCGTTTGATGGCAAGAGTTCGAATTTATTTAAATGGTGTGTTATAATACACAATCAGTAAGTTTCAAAAATCTGGGACTTAAACATGATTTTTATTGAACTGGCCGGGACAATTTTTACGACCTTGAATCCAGGACAATCCCGGTTTTCCGGGACGTATGACAACCCTATGCCCAAGCCACCAACCCCTGAGTCCACACGAAGAGGGACTCTGTCATGAGTAATGAAGGCTGAGGGAGTTTGGAGTCTGAATGATATGTAGTTCAGTTTCAAGCAAAGGCCATCTGTGGTCGCCATGCATACTGTTCCTTCCCATAATATCTGAGGTAATGCCAGTGGGAACAGCACTTAGCTCTTCTCTGCAGAGCATACAACCCAAAACCAAAAGCAGATGAAAGCATGCAGCAGAGTGTGATGAAAATGAAAATTGCATAAAGGTGGTCTTGTCATGTCCTGCCGACTGAAGTGGGAATAGTGTGACTTGTTAGCAAACCACTAACAAGAAGAAAATGGGGAGGGGGGGAGGCAGAGAGATTGAGAGAAAGATCAGCATCTGTTTTAGAAAAAGATACATTTCAAAGTAATGAAAATTATAAGATGACCTTGGGCCTTCTGCTGTCACGGTGGCCAAAGTCTGATGGGCAGCTTCAAGACCACTGCTTGCTACCCCTTCTCAGAGTTCTTCAGATAAGGTAAAGGTTGTCCTTGCTTGGAAGCCAGTTGTATCCAAATCCAGGGTGTGTTACAGCCAAAGAGCCAGCACTCTCTTCATCTGCAGACATTTCCATGGTCATGTGGCAGGCATGACTAGATGCCAGAGTGCATGGAACGCTGATACCTTTCCCACAGAAGTGGTCCCTATTTATCTACTTCCAATTTCTTGCTTTAGAACTGCTACCATATATACTCGACTATTAGTCATCCTGAATATAAGTCGAGGTACCTAATTTGGACCTCTAAATCTAGGAAAATAGATTAACCCAAGTATAGGTCGGGGGTGGAAAATCCAACAGCTGCTAGTGAGTTTCAATAATTAAAATACATGAAAATATGGTAAAATTAATTAATTTAGACATTTGTGTGGGTATGTTTTTGAGTGTTTACGCTGACCCAAGTATAAGTTGAGTCTCATTTTTGGACCTCATGGGGGGGGGGGCCTAAAAAACCCAACTTATACTCAAGTATATACGGTAAGTTGACAGGAGCCGGGACAGAGATGGGACCTCACTCCCGCATGAAGCTCTCAGATATTGAACTGCTGATCTGCCAATCTTTCAGTCATCAAGTTCAGTGTCCTAACCATTAAGCCACCACAGACAAAGGATCCCCTTAAACCAGGGGTGCCCAAACTTTTTGGGCTGTGGGCCGATCATGTGGTTCAGGGAGCTGGTCACTAAGGCTCGGGGGCCGGTTGTGGCCCCTGACGCCAATTCATCCAGCCCACGAAGCCCTTGTCGCTCCTGGAAGTGGAAGTAAAACATGCCCGTACTTCCGCTTCCAGGAGCAACGAGGGCTTCGCGGGCCGGATGAATTGGCGTCGGGGGCTGCACCCGGCCCCCGGGCCTTAGTTTGGGCACCACTGCCTTAAACAGATCTTTGAGGTTGTTCAGATTACCCACACTGCACAGAAGAGAGGCTAAATGTCCACCCTGGGTGATAAACCCTTCATAAAGAGCCTCCCAAGCAAGTACTCTTTAGAAGAGAAACAAGAAAAATACCTGAGTACAAATAAATATAAACTGGCAGAGCAATTTTTGCTGCCTACATAGATCCCATCTAATTCTGTGGGTTTCTGGGCAGTGTTTGCTTTCTCCTTGTCAAGAGAGCAATAATGAAGAACTGCAGGAAAATTTGGCAGACTCTGAGACTTTCCATTGAAAGGGGTGGATTTCACAAGGAGGACAAATTCAGGGCAGTAATTTTTAAAATGGCACCCAAGACTAGTAATTATGCAAGTTACTTTATTTTAATGTGTATAAACAGATGCAAGTGCATGAAAAACCATATGCTCCGCATATGAGAAACACTTCAGAACACCTCCAGACCACAGGCCTGAAGAAGGAAGTGCTTTCCCTAGTAACTATTTTATCTGCTTGCTCATATCTGAGATTAGATAAAAATATAAATTTCCATAATTTAAAAAAAGCCATTTCTGCCATGTCAGTACCAAATAAAAATGTTTTCTCCCTCCTCTAATCATCTCCTTTATTCAGAAAAGAGTAGGTGTTCTTTCTAACAAATAACAGGTAAAACATTTTTAGAAATGCTTTCAAGGTGTGTCTATGCTCATGCGTGTTTTCCGTTCCATACTCTTTTAAAACTGGTTTCAATGCTGAAAACTATTACTCACAAATAATACTGCAGGAGGGTGACAAGAAATGTGTTTCAGATGCTGAGGATGAATAGGTCTCTCACTGCATTCCCTCAGCTAAGACTGTAAAAGGAACAAGAGTCTTATAGCAAATTACCAGCAAGCAGTTTGAATTGGACAGCCTCTTAAGTAATGTATTGTACGGTATGTCTATTTGGTTTATGAGTGCTACTAAGATCTTTGAATTTGTAATCAATGTTAGTTACCCCATTGGATTGACATCTACTGAAAGTTAGAAACCCAAAGACAATTTCTGCTATTCCACTTCTCCACTGCAGCTGTGGCACTGGGATTCTTCCTTGTAGCTAAGTTTTCATGATAAATGAACTTAGGTAGATCAGCAGTTCGAGACCCGAGTGCTGCATGACAGAGTGAGCTCCTGTCTCTTTCCCAGCTCCTGCTAACCTAGCAGTTTGAAAGCAAAATAAAAAATAAAAAATGCAAGTAGATAAATGGTGAGAAAGATAACAGGGTTCCATGCACTCTAGTCATGCCTGTCACACAGTGATGGGCTGCTACTGGTTCGGAGGGGATCGCCAGGGGGGTAGTTCGGTCACCTCTCCAGCCGCCCTCCGGAAGTGTATTTCCAGGCAGCCAAAATGGCTGCCCGGAACTATGCATGTGTCAAACCTCCATTTGACACATGCACAGTAAAAAATAGAAGTTCGCATGCGTCAAATGGAGGTTTGATTGACGCATGCACAGTTCTGGGCAGCCACATTGGCTGCCCGGAAAGGAAGGGAGCAGGCAGTACCTGAAGAAGTGGCAGTGGCGGCAACTGCCTTTCCTCCCCAGGCCGGGCCGCTGCACCGCGCCGCTGCAGCAGTTTTCTGCTGCGTCGCTGCGCTTCCTGCCTGCCTGCCTCAATTTACCTACCCCAGGCCAGGTAAGTGACGGGTTTGTGTTTGGGGTAGGTGGGTGGGTTGATTTGTGTTGTGGGTGGGTGGATGGGTTGATTGTTTTAATGTTAAAGTGTATTGAATTTTTAATGTGTAATTGAATTTTTATTGAATTTATTTTATTTTATTATTTAGCTCCACCCACAATGTCATGACATCATGATGTTGGCTCCTCCCATGACATCAGCTCCCCCCCCCCCGGTGGGGTAGCAAAAATTTTGACAGCCCACCACTGCTGTCACATGACCATGGAAACATCTGCAGACGCAGACAGCACTGGCTCTTTGGCTGTAAATGGAGATGAGCACTGAACCCTAGAGTCAGATACAATTGGCTTTTGAACAAGGGCAACCTTGACCTAAATGAACTTAATTATGCCTCCTGTGCTAAACATTGGACTATATTATTTATCATACTTACCTACATAGTTTTTAAAGCTGCCTTTCATCAGAACTATCAAGATAACAAACAGGAAAGTGCCTTGTACGCTTCCACCCAAAAGAGAGTAAAGGGGGACAGAGGATTGTATCAATGTGACATTCACCAAATTTGGAAATGCCTTTCATATAAACAGAAGCAGGGTACATTTCACCCTCTCAGAGACAGTGATGAGCAGGTGGATCTATGCTCCTGCCAAGTCTGCTGTTCCGTTCCGCTCTTATGGTTTATATAGCAAGAAATGACAACTTTGAGCCCTGGTGGCACAATAGTTAAACTACTGTACTGAAGTCCACACTGCTGACGTTATGAGTTCGATCCTGACAGGGATCAAAGTTGACTCAACCTTCCATCCTTCTAAGGTCAGTAAAATGAGTACCTAGCATGTTGGGGGCAAAAATGCTAATTCCCTTGTGAACCGCCCAGAGAGTGCACTAAGCACTATAGGGTGGGGTATAAGTATAATTCCTATTGCTAACTTTGTCAGATCCAGGGACCAGTTTTCTGCCTGTGGAACCCTCAGTGCAGAAGAGGGGGGGGACCACACAATTCCATAAGTGCAAAAAACTTACAAAATTAAAAATAGATGCCTTTGAGATGTGTTGGAGGAGAGTTTGAGAGTCCCCTGGACAGCAAGGAGAACAAACAGGACAATCTTAGAAGAAATTAACCCTGACTGCTCCTTAGAAGGTCAAATTGTAAAGATGAAGCTAAAGTACTTTGGACATCAAATGAGAAGAGAGGATTTGCTTCAGAAAGCCTTGATGCTGGGAAGGGTGGAGGGCAAAAGAAGAAGGGAGCAGCCAACAATGAGATGGCTAGATGGTATTGTAGACACAATGGGCACAGAGCTGAGCAAGTTGAGGAGGATGGTGGAGGACAGATGTGCCTGGCGGACAGTGGTCCATGGGGTTGCAAAAGGTTGGAATCGACTGTGCGACTGAACAACAACAACAACAACAACAACAACAACAACAACAACAACAACAACAACAACAACAACAACAACAACAACAACAACAACAGACTTGTTTCTGTTTTTGTGAAATTCTTACAGAGGAGCATTAAACAATGTAAACAAGCCTTTCAGCCCCTGGACAGATAACTAGCCACTGTCAGAGACTTCCAGAATTGATTGGTTTTTTTTCCCAGAAAAGAAAGTAGACAGGGGAAATCTGGGTGCTGCAAAGACAGCCTTGGAGCTGCATGTTGCCCCAGAACTGCATAGTTTACAGGGAGTCTCAACACCCTGCTTTCTCCTGATCCTCATCTCCTCCTGAGACTTTATCTTTTGGTTAGATAGACAGTGCTTCAAATGGAGGATATCAAACAAGAAACAAAAGCAGAAAAATAAAGAAGTCCAAAACACTGTTGTGCCTTAAAGACTGCTATGTATTTTGAAATGCTAATAAAGAACTATCCTCTAGAGTAGGGTAAGGTAAAGGTAATGGTCACCCTTGCTCGAAAGCCAATCGTATCCAACTGTAGGAGGTGGTGCTCATCTCTGTTTACAGCCAAAGAGCCAGCATTGCCTCCATCTGCCGATGTTTCCATGGTCATGTGGCAGGCATGACTAGACATCGGAATGCAAAGAATGCCATTACCTATTTATCTACTTGCAATTTCTTGCTTTTGAACTGCTAGGTTGGCAGGAGCTGGGACAAACAACAGGAGCTCACTCTGTCATGCTTCACTCAGGTCTCGAACCGCTGACTTGCTGACCTTTCAGTTGCCAGGTTCAATGTCTTAATCACTAAGCCACCGCAGTCCCATGGAAAGTAGGGTACTGTACATGATTAGAAAAACAATGTAATTTTTCTTTTAAAATCACACAAAGGAGAACAACAGCACAAAACGTCAACAGAACATTATAGCAAAGGAAGATAAAACCTTCATTAATTCTTGATGTTGTTACCAGAAATTTTGAATAAGGCATCATAATTGACCACAGTGTTTTATTAAAGCACCACATATCACAACACACACGCACACAAACTCAAGGAAACCAAGGCAGGAAGGGGAGAAACCAACACTCCAAAAAATTGTGCAGGATGCAGGCCCAATGGAACCCCAAAAATTGGTCGGGGGAGGGGGAAACAAAGAGGGAGAAAAACAAAAGGAAGCCTTCACACAATAACAAACTGACATCAGAGGGCTACCAGTGACAAGCGTACAAGCAGGCACAGCTGTGACTGGTGAGGCGTTCCCCCCCCCCCCCGCCCTCCCTCCGGGACCTCTTTCCATCTCAGTCCGGAGGCCGATAAAAGACTGGCGGCGGCGGCGGCGGCACCAAGAGGACGCTCCCGCTTCTCCCCGGGTCTTTCCATCTCGCCCGGGGATGGACAAGCAGGCACAGCTGTGACCGGTGAGGCGTTCCCCCCCCCTGCCCTCCCTCCGGGACCTCTTTCCATCTCGGCCCGGAGGCCGATAAAAGACTGGCGGCGACGAGATGACAGCTGATTAAGAACAGCTACTGGCGGGCCTACGTTATACTTGCGAAAGTTGACGATATTTGTATTTGTGATTTGATATTTGTATTTATGGCACTGAATTATATTTGTAATGCTGGATGGAATGTTATCTTGTTATTATATTGTTACATTTTTTATATTGTATTTTTCTGCTTTATTGTGAACTCTATTGATCGACTGTATATTACTGTAACTATACATATGTGTAAACCGCCCTGAGTTGGCTCTGCCAAATTGGGCGGTATAGAAACCCAAATATAATAAAATATAATAATCTCGTATCTCACGTACGCAACGAGCAGATTGTAAAGGTTAATTAAAAACTAAAGTGTTGGTTTTACCCCAAGGTGATTACTTGATTACCCAGCTGAAGAGACAATGATCCTAACATCTTTCTTTATTCTTGTACTTAAGAAATAGGCATTTGCTTTAATTGTTCCTGCCTGGCAAAGCACAGCCCACGTTGGATTCACAGCTCCCCGCTGTGGAACGCCATTGGCTGACGATCCTACTAGCCTGCCTCTCATTGGAGAAGACGCACCAGCCGGTCCCGCCTTCCCCCAGCCTCTGTTTCATTCAATAAAAGAACAAAAGATACAATGCTTCCCCTGTAAATTCCTGCCTAACCACAGCAATATTGACACAATGTAACCTCTGGAAAAACTGGTTCTTGCAAAGTCAATGTAATTTCCTTTTCTATGTAACCAAACATCTGACCTCATACCCTGCTTTGTATTTTATGTTTACATGTAATTAAAATGTGTTAATTGCCTTTCCTCCTACCCCAGTTTCAATCCCTCCCCCTTGCACGTAGAGTTAGGTTCAGGGAATAGATATATATCTCTTTAAGGTGGTGGGGGGGCATCTTTGGTTCACAGAATAGCGTGAACTAAGATCACGAGCGGGTCTATTTCTTCAAAACGATTGAGGGAGAAAGGGGACTATTTAGTTGTAGGCCTGGCCAGACTATAACTCTGATAGCTTCTCCTTTTTTGTTTTTCATTCCCAATAAATCACTTTTGTTTTGATCGAAATATCCGTCTCGTTATTGAGTTCTTAGGGTTTTCTATACCTCTGCCAGAGAAACGTACCCGGGCCCCAAGAATTTGGGTAACAATGTTATTTATGAAAAGCCCAAGAAAACAGAGCTTTCTTCACTTGGCACCATCATGACTTGCCAATAGGCTTCAAACAGTGGCGGTCACCTACCTAACTTCAATGCTGTGACCAAGAAGTGAGCCTTAGGAGATGGACCCAGGCAGACTGGAAATGATCCTTCAGGTCACAAACTACCCAACAAAAGCTGTTCCCTCATTGTTTCCCGCTAGGAAATTCTCAGCAGCACCGAGTGGAACAGACTTCCTTGAACAGAGTTGATGATCCGTTTGTTCTGGGGAGAATAGCAACGTTCGCTTTCAAATGGGAACAAAACACGATTATTCTTAGACTAGTCAAAATAAATTATGTTGTTGATTTATTTACAAAAGACTCAGAAAATAAGAACTTATAGGCTTTTTTAAAAATAAAAAACTGTCAGAAAAAGAAACCAATTTCAAAATGTTGCCAATTTTACCAGTTCCCCTTTTTCTAGACATTAGTAAAGGTAAAGGTTTCCCTTGCTCAAAAGCCAGTCATATCCGATTCTAGGGTTCAGCATTTCTATAGGATTTGCCATTGTAAATCGCAGCAAACTTTAACCAAGGCAGTTGTACCCCGGGGTTTTTCTCTATTCCCAAGACAATTTACAGTGTTTGAGTACAAACTTGGGCTGGAAGGTCTAACTGTTGGCCAAAAAGAATACATGGAAAAGAGAAACAAATTTGCTCCTTTTACCAGACATGCAGGCCTAGCACCAGACCTTTTTCTGTCTAAAGGGGCAGCAGCAAATAATGCACCCTTTCCTCCAGCGTCAAAGTGCAGGTTGCTGAACACAAATCCTGCTGTTTGGTACTTGTGGCTGGATTGACCCATCTCAGCAAATGAGGGGCAGCTCTTTGGTAAAGTAAATGGCTCTTCTCAACTTTCTCTTCAAGGTCAAATTTCCCCCAAATCATTTGTCTTAATGCCAGAATAGCTTGCAACAATGTTCTGTACTATCTTCCTCAAGTGCCGTATCAATTCCAGATATTGGCTATCATTAGAGCCATAGCCCTCCTGTTTTTAACTCCTCAGAACAGTTCTTCAGAGAATATTCCACATCAGTCTCTCTGGTAATTCAACCACAAAGTCCGTCTATGTCCACGGCCTCTCTTCCCAAGGATCTTCCTTTGCATAACGAGTTAGAGTGTTCCAGTGGTGGGCAGCAAAAAAAATTGCTACCACACCGTGGGTGGAGCCTACATCGTGGGTGGAGCCTACATTGTGGGTGGAGCCTACATCATAGGCGGAGCCTACGCCGTGGGCAATCTAGTCATGCCTGGCATATGGCCATGTATACATTTGCAAACACAGACAGCACTGGCTCTTTGGCTGTAAATGGAGATGAGCACTGCACCCTAGAGTCGGATAAGACTGGCTTTCGAGCAAGGGAGACCTTGAACCACTTGCAGGGACACAACCTGACATCAAATCTGAATACCAATCAGGGATCTTCTGTTATTAGGTAAAGGTTGCCCTTACTCGAAAGCCAGTCGTTACCAACTCTAGGGTTCAGTGCTCATCTCTGTTTATAGCCAAAGAGCCAGTGGACTTGATCCACAAAAGCTCACATTAAAATACAGCAGTTAGTCTTTGAGGTGCCACAATGTTTTTGTCTTTTTGTTTTGTTTACTCTCTGATATGCTTGCACAGAATAAAAAAAATTAAATAGTCGCTGTGTTAGTCTGGGCAGGGCAGGGAGATCGGCATGGCCACCCAATTTCGCTACCCTCCCGCCTGAAGGCCACCCAATTTTGCCACCCCTCTGCCTGAAGGCCACCCAATTTTGCTTTTCTCCCCTTGGGGGGGGGGGTTGCAAACCTTTGCTGCCAACCACTGGAGTATTCTGTACTTCATGTCGTTTAAGACCATTAAGCTGCTTAAGACCATTAAACAAAGAAAGCTCAAATACCTTGGGCATATCATGAGGAATGACATGAAGTACAGTAATATACTATATCTGAGAAAACTAATTTCTCTCTCAACTACAGGAAAGAAGCATAATCTACCACAGTCATTGTGGTGCCTCATCTTTTGATTCTGGTCTCAAACTGTGCTGTTCATGCTCTGGCATCCCTTGTCAAAGGAAAAACAGTTGTACCTCGCGTAAAGAGCATAGTGCGTTCCACAAGATTGCTCTTTACGCGAGTTTGCTCTTTAAGCGAAACACCATTGTAAATGACCAATTGTGTGGGGGATTGCGAACCCTGATTTATTTGTTAAGCGAGTTTTTCTTTGGTTTTATTTGTTAAGCGAAGCAAACATTCAGAGAAAATTCTGCTCTTTAAGCGAGTTACTCTTTAAGCGAGGTGCTCTTTATGCGAGGTTTGACTGTACCCTTGAAGTGCAAGACTTAAATCATTAATAAAAACTGGAACTGCTTTTGCATTTGGGGTCAGTGACTCATAGAGTGGAAGGCAAAGCTTCCTGCTATACGTGTGGTTGTGGCATTTAAAAAACAAAAGCAAAATATTGCCTCTCTCAAGGCTGCGCTAATTTAATATTTAAAGACTGTGCAACTCAAGAGATAATATTCAACAGCTTCTTTGGTAATGTGACAGCACCATGGCACTCGTTCCCAGACCTTTTCAGATTGACTTAAAAGTTTTCCCACCTTTTTATTTATTTATTATATTATGTAAGGTCGCGCTTGCTCGAAAACAGTCATATCCAACTCTAGGGTTCAGTGCTCATCAAGCCAGCGCTGCAGACATTTCCGTGGACATGTGGCAGGCATGCCTCAACACCGGAGCGCATGGAACACTGTTTACCTTCCCACCGAAGTGGTCCCTATTTATCTACTTGCAATTTCTTGCTTTTGAACTGCTAGGTTGGCAGTAGCTGGGACATAGATGAGGAGCTCACTCCGTCATGCAGTACCCGGGAATCAAACTCTGACCTTCCAATGAGCGAGTTCAGCATCTTAACCACTTGAGCCACTGCTGTCCCATTATAGTGTGTATTTCTGGATAAATGTATCAAAACTAGAGAACATAACATGTTTTCTTAATTCATGCATGATTGTCTTGAGTTTGCCTTAACGATGACTATGAAGTATTTACAGGGATGGGAAAATCTGTAAATTTCACTTTGCACCATGTTCACTGTTACTCCCCCCCCCCCAACCCAGGTCTTTCCATTCTCAATATGAAGAAATATGTGAGGTTGGGTAAATTCTTCAAAAAGAAGATGGGTAAAAAAAATCTCCTTCTGCACTGACCAAACTCCATAGATACTGTACATTTATTCCTTACATGGAGAAGACTGTATTATTTGATGTCTCAGAGAACTCTTGAAGATTAGGAATGTATCAGAGAGAAAAATGATAATAATTCAAGACCACAAATGATGCTGAACCTATTGGTATTCAAAACTAGCCCTCAAAGACTGGACGCTGGATGAACATATCAGCCTGGTTCAGTCCCCCCCCCCCCCATTCAGATCTGTTGTAATCTTAATTTTTTAATCTAAATATGAAGTAAATGGTGCATTTTGATAAATTGTTATAAAGACAGAACTGAAATAAAAGTCTAACTTGCCCATGAGTATTTATGACACTCATTTTTACTCTAAAAGCCTATTGATTTTGAGTCAAGATGTGCTTGGATTGGTATGCGTATCAGTATTCAAAAGAATAATTGTGCATGTGTTTGTGTTCTAAGACAGTCAGTGGGATGTGATTACAATGTGAAAACTAGTCCTGGGGAGGCCTGGGTTCAAATCCCATGAACTCACAGAAGGTAACCTTAAGCCAGTCACTATCTCTTAGAGAGTATGTACACCCCACAATGCAGCAGTGGGATAAAAGTTTAACTGTCATGGGTCCAAAAATCCTGTGGAATCCTGGGATTTGATGTTTGGAAAGGTGTTTAACATTGTCTGCCAGAGAGCTCTAACGCTCCTCCCATGAGCCACAGAGGGGAATTTTGTCTCACACACTCGCATAAAAGATAAATCCAAGGATTGCATCGACTAATGATGGCTCCTCAGTCAAATCATAACTGCTCTATCTCTGTAGCATAGATACACTTTGAAAATACCACATACCCATGTTGTTTTGAGATTAATATCCCAACAGGAAAGACCCTGAGCACCATGGAGGGGGGAAATGACAACAACAAGAAGAATTAAAATATAATAAAATATATGTGACTATGCCAAAGAGCTCTCTGGGAAGTATATGTTTGACAGACATTTTCTGCAATGCAGCAGCTCTGAATGTGGGCTATTTTTGCACCCATGTCCTTGCTTTTGATAGTGCCATAACAATTTTATAGTGTTTTCAAAATACTTATTTATGAATCAATAAGGCAGTAGGATATAATGTAGGATACAAAATATAATAGCAATAGATAAAAGATGGAAGTCAAAAGACTTGCGCTGCAGGAATCCTTTAAGGGCATTAATACTAAAGTGGCATCAAGGCTGTAATTGGCGATTATCCTTCACAGCTGTGGAAATGCAAAAGCAAAGGCAGAGAGAGACATACCATAAAGTTCACATTGCCTTTGGGCTATTTCATATAGTTGTAGAAACAGGTTTTGCTAAAACATCAAGAAGAACTAGAACCATGTTACAAAGGGGGCCAAGCGAGGTAATCTTGCATTCTATCCTCATCTCCAAGAAAGAGGTTTCGTGTTTTTAAAATTCACTACAACTTTCCACAAACCCTTTGTTTTCAGCTCCATTTGGTTCTATTTCTGTCTCCATGTCATTGGATAAACATTCTTTGGCTTCCTCCCAGTTGTGGAGAGGTAGCCTTCAACTTCAGGATTTCCTTAAACATTACAAATCTAACGTAACTATGAAATGCTGAAGTGCATCCAGTTCATCTTTTAGCTCATCACAGTTAACAGAAGCACAATGGAGGCTGTTGATTGTGAAAGATTAGGCAATTTCTGATGCAAAACTAGAAGCCGCAGCAGCTGAGATATTTCTAAAATACTCATCAGTTTATGACAGCTTATGCATCATATAAATGGCATCTGATTCTGACTAAGATGCATCTTCTATCACACCCAGTTGTATTCCGGAGTTCCTGACATTGCTTGCTCCTCCATTCTCCCTTCTATTGAAGAAAGAGGGGGTGAACTAATAAATAGAAAGGCAGCTGGTTAAACAGCATTGAATATATGGACAGCTGGAGAACAGAAACCCCCATATGCAGTGGTGGGTTGTCAAATTATCCACTACCCCACCGTTACATCATTATATTGTGGGTGGAGCAAAAATAAAAATTAAAAAATGTCTGCGCATGCATCAAACCACAGTTTGACGCATGCACAGTTCTTTTTTTAGTGTGCATGCATCAAACCTCTATTTGATGCATGCACACTAGAAAATAGAACTGTGCATGCATCAAACGGAGGTTTGACGCATGCGCAGTTCCGGGCAGCCATTTTGGCTGCCTGGAAATACATTTCTGGAGGGGGCGGAGAGGGGTGCTACCGGTTCAGGTGAATCGGTCCGAACCAGTAACATCCCGTCACTGCCCATATGAGATAAAGAAGATTGGAATAGGGCAATTGAACATTGCTGCAAAAAGTTACCTGGTTGGTTAACAGTTTGCAGTGCTTCCCACAAAGATTGGCCATTGGTCACATGGGTTGAGGCATTCCAGGACTTCTAGTCTACAACATGATTTTTCCAGTCTCTGGCACTTAAGCAGAGCATCCCACATTCTGAGCCTGAAGCAATAAGAACTAGACTACCTATAGCAGAAGAAGCTACAGGAAATTATATATATTTTACAGGACAATGTGTAACCATAGTCTCTTAGTGACAGGGTAGACCTGTGATCCTCCAGATGTACTTGGACTGGAGTTCCCAGCAGTCTTAGGCAGTAGAGCCAAAGTTGTTCCGGAATAACTTCTAATAATTAAATGTGGTTTCACTTTGGCTGCAAAAATAGCCTACTTTTAGAGGTTTTGGGATACCTAAGCAGACAAACGTTGAGGTACATTGAAGACATTTTTTAAAATCTGTACTTATGGAAAAGAAACCTTAGAGAACTTTCACCAGGATTTCAGTAACTTTCGTCTGAACATCTCAGTCTGGACCAAACTACATAACAGATAAATTTTTAGACCCCACTGTGGAGCTACAACATGGGTACTGTGTCTCTGAATCTGGCTATTCTCGACTAGACAAATTACAGGACAAGGATCCCAGAGCGAGCGAGCGAGAGAGAGAGAGAGAGAGAGAGAGAGGAGAACTAAAAAATACATACACATGCTGGAACCTTTTCAGCTACTACTGTTGACCAGTTTATAGAACAGAGGCACCAAATTGAATTTAAATAATTATGTTGTTATTTGTTATTTGTTATCATTTCCCATAGTGTAGGTCAATTCACCTACCAACAATTGTCATTTTTCAAGAACATAGTCTGCAAATGCAAAATGCAAGGTCTGAAAGACAAACTGTACCAATTGTGTAATGCCACAGTGATCATGCTGCATCTATTGATTAACAAGTTACCACTTTACAGAACCAAGCTTCACAGTAATAGATCTGAATATCTGCCGGGGATCTTCAGTCATTATCATATGTAGGAATTCATTTGGGCCTTAATTGTAATTGTATCTTATTTGGGACTGTGTGATAGAGTTAGAAGCTCAATTGTCAGGCCCTGATAATGCTATTAATGCTGTATTTGTTGTGTGACAGAAATAGCTGGTCAGGATGTATGCTTGGGTGGAGCCAGCATAACAGGACACGCTTAACCGCGAGAGGCCTTCTCAGAGGCAAACAGGTGTTTATTGTCCACTGAGGAGGAAGTCCACTGAGGAGGAAGCATTCCCTAAGGCAGAAAGGCAGTTAATGAGAGTGTTTACTTATATTAGATATCTATGGGTATTGTTCATCCTTTTCATATAACCGCCCTCTTTTGGGCAACTCCTACCTTTCCAATGTAACAACCATCTGATGTACCTCCCCTTCTTTTGTTCTGTAACTTCCCCTTTTTGGTAACTCAATAAAGATATGCCATGCCAGGTGCTGCGGGCAGATTCAGTTCAGGCAGTCTGAGACGTCAGACTGTTGACTGTTTTGTGCACCAGATAAATCGACTGCAGCCTTTATTGTCAGGGCCGGACCCCGACAATCATATGTGAAAAGCCACACTGATTCCCATGAGATGAAATTATATCTACTGTATTAACCTACCATTGTCTTTGTGTATCCCACCTGGTTATGGGGACATGTACAGATTGTTGCCATGAAATCTCACTCTTACACCTCAAGAAGTGGACTTGATCCATGAAAGTGAATACAGTGATACCTTAGTTAACATAATTAATTCATTCTTTGGGACATTTCTTACAGCGAAAATTACTTTAACCGAATTTCCCATAGGAATGCACTGAATGTAATTTCCCATAGGAATGCATTTAAAACCAAAATACATTAACTGAAATGCGGTTTCACATAGGAAATGCATTGAAAACCAATTAATCCATTCGGGGGGGGGGGGATCTGTAAACTGAGCCACTAACTTCTATGGATTTCCTTTCGTTATGTGATTTTTATGTTAACCAAGCTGTTTGTTAACCAAGGTTCCGCTGTATTAAAATAGAGCAGTTAGTCTCTAGGGCAGTGATGGTGAACCTTTTAGAGACCGAGTGCCCAAAGCGCAACCCAAAACCCACTTGTTTATTGCAAAGTGCCAACACAGCAACAGAGGAGGAAGGAAACGCTCCCATTGGGCTGCTGGACAGAGGGATGGGGTGAACTCTGTGCTGGGGGGAGGGAGGGAGTGCTCACATTGGGCTGCTGGGCAGGGAGGTGGGGTGAACTGTGCTGGGGTGGCTGCACAGGTTCCCACAGAGAGGGCTCCAAGTGTCACCTCTGGCACATGTGCCATAGGTTCGCCACCACTGCTCTAGGGTGACTCAATGTTTTTGATTTTATTTTTTGTTTTATTTCTTGTCTGATACAATTGCACAGACTAACATAGCTACCACTACGAAAACACTTCCATCTCACATTCCTAAGTTAGTTTGACTATCTTTAAGGGAAAAGAATTCGCACCTGGGCTGAAGGCCAAATTCCAAGCTTCTAGTTTCTCCAAGAATTCACACCCTCTTAGAGGGGAAAAGTGAATGAACAGAATCTATTTTAACTCACAAAAGCAAAGCTCCATCTCAATTTCATTACAGGGGTCACACACAAACACATACACAAGGTCTGATAATGTACATCATAAAACCATTTGCCACCAGTGTCATTCTATCATTTAGCACACACTGGTAACTGTTTACATGAGAACATGAAAACGGGGTTACAGAAAATTAAGAGGGATCAGTCTTCCTCCGTTGGATGTTCTCCAGAGAGACTACAACCCTATTAGTCCAAGATATCATAAACAATTATCAAGATTACTATGAGCTATTGTCCAAAACATGTGGAGGGCTCCAGGTTAGATAACATTATATATTGCCATTTATGTACCAACTACAACTCCACCCTATATAAACCATTTTACTGCTGGTGGTATATCTGTTATTGTATAGCAGTGGTGCAGGACAATTAATAATTAGACTCAACTCTTAACTGGAAACTCCTGTCCTTTCAGATAGCTTGATTTAGACTGTGGTAGTGATCAGAAATAAGAAAAGATCTGATGCCCATATGCAGGTGACACTGAAGATATTAATGGTCCGGTGCAAGTTAAACACCCAAAGCCATTAACATCTATTATCTCCATAGTCCTGCTGAATTCACTTTGTGAACAGAGAGATGAACAACTTATGTAGCCATAATACCTTGACTGTCAGCCAGTGATGGGATGTAACAGGTTCTCACCAGTTCTCCAGAACCGGTAGTAACTTTTTCCAGTGTCCCAGAAAACCAGTAGCAGCTTTTGGAGGGAACCACCTTCAGGGCTTACCTTTTCACTGGTTCCCCCACTGCACTTGCGTGCCAAGCACTTGATGTGCATGCACACCTACAGTGCTTGGCGCTTATGCATGGCTTCCTTGCTGTCCTCCCAAGCGGGGAGGAAGAAGAGAAGCTGCTAGCCTGAAGCTCCCTATAGCCTGCTCCCCAGGGTAAGTGACTCACCTTTGGATGTGGTGTGTCTGTGTGTATTTTAATGTGTATTTAATACCTTTACCTATATTGACGTACTACCACAGTTCCTAAAAAGGCCTGGCGGCCGGCAGGCTTGGATGGCTGGCTTGGGGTTTTTAAGTAAAGTCTTGGAGTTACCTCATCAGTAAGCTACACCTGTGCTGTTCCAATTGCTGTTCCAATTGGAGAATCCTTAAGGAGGTACTGTACAGCTGTTTTACATTTACATTAAGGCATATTATCCTAGAGAACTGGTTATGCAAAGACTTAGTACCTAACTTCTTTAACTGTTGAAAAGTGCCAAAATGAAGCCATCTTGTGGTGAGTTCATTCTTTAGTTCCTTCCATCTGACCTAGTGTGAGAAAGATTAGCCAGAATAAGCTTTAAGCTCTGTTTTAAAAGCTCTGGTTGATTTGTGTTTGGGGTGGGTGGGTGGGTGTATTTTAATGTATTATTTATTTATTTTTTTAAATTTATTTATTTATTTTATTTTCGGGTTTGTGTTGTGGGTGGGTGGGCGGGCGGGTTGACGGGTGTGTGGGCACGCGTGCGCGCT
Organism: Furcifer pardalis; assembly: GCA_030440675.1. Taxonomy (NCBI): domain Eukaryota; kingdom Metazoa; phylum Chordata; class Lepidosauria; order Squamata; family Chamaeleonidae; genus Furcifer; species Furcifer pardalis. Next base: position 29,800,292 of record CP126890.1, read on the forward strand.
TATTTATATTTTATTTTTTTAAAAAATTATTTGGCCCCGCCCACAACATCATGACATCATGATGTTGGCTCCGCCCATTACATCATGCTGTCATGACATTAGCTCCGCCCACACTGTGATGATGTCACGGTGGGGTGGTAAAAAAATTGACATCCGACCACTGCTGTCAGCCAAATATGTGCATGGTTACTTCACAGCTCTTTTTGCTCAAGTGAAAGCTAAAAGGCCCATTGAGTTGGGTGGCCATACAATGTATCTTTCTGTAAAGAGAAATTAGTTTATAGACTTCCCATTATGGATGCTGGAAAAAATACGAAGGCCATATTTGACCAAATTGCTCAGTAATAAGCAACATAGGGGAAACCACTGCAGCAAAAGAGTAGAGGAGAAGTGAGAAAAAGCCACTTACAGGAAGGATATAATTTATTTGCTATTTAGTCTGCTGAGATGTCTGGTCTGGATGACCTTTTTCATGACCCGAAGATGAAACTTTTGGTGAGGGAGTTACATAAGCAGTTTACAACCAGGAGCTGCCATGGAAACTTTGATTCATGTATTATATTTTAACATTTCAAATTATGAAAAAATCTGAAATGTCTCGATAAGAAGTAAACCTTCCAGTGTTCAGGATTTGGGGCACAGAGCACTTTTTTTGGGGAGGGGGGTCTGCCTTGGACTATCTGATAAAGCTCACATGTGATGTATCTTGGTCACAAACATTGGACATCAATTCTTTTAGGAACTGATCTTAGGGAATCAATGCTCTCAGCCCCTCCCCTTATCAGTTCCATCACTCCTTGAAGCCCTCTGGAATGGCAATCCTTCTTTAAGCAAAGTTCAGGAGGCTTCTTTGAGTATGGGAAGCGAGAAGTGAATCCTATCTCAGAAATCTTAAACCTTGTCTCAAATATTGACCCTTGCTTGAAGTAAACAGGTCAGTCCATAGATGTCCTGCACAGAGGGGAAACCTCCTCTTTCCAGATGGAACCATCCAGATAATTCATCGCTTGGTTACTGAGACTGGAAATATTCCCCTCTTTATCAACTACAACTCACCGAGTCCAACAGCCAGCATGGAATGCTGAGAGCTGTAGTCCAAAAGATTAACTTGTCTGTCTTTGCTTGTTTATGACCACTTCTCACTAGTTATTGTTTTTCCCTTCATATAACTTGTATGCAGAAAGATCCCACAGTCAGTCTCTGGTATCTTCAAGTAAGCTCAGAAGAGAGTCCTGGCTAAAAACCTTGAGAGTCATGACATGTCAGTGTCAATAATACTGACCCAAGTGGGCCAGAGGTATGCCTTGGACTAAGACAACTTCTCCATATTCGTTCTTTCTACTGTGCTCCTCCACTCAAAGAAGAAACAACTGATCAATTATGGGCATGTGTCAAAGAAGAAAACAGAAGCTTTGCTTCAAACTGTTAGATCCGGAGATCAGGGCACGGGAGTGAGGACACGGAAGCCATTAAGGGTGAACCAAACAACACGTCTGTTTATTGTGGTTAGCACAGACAACAACAACAACGGCTGGGTCAGCAGGGGATTAAATACCCTGCTTGACCCAGCCCACTGACCAATGGGTAGCGGCGATTTTCCCGCCGCTAGGACATTTAAATATCTAACACCCCTTCCCCCCAGAATGCCCCAGTCTGCTATTTGCATACAAAATCCTCCAGGTGACGGGGGCGTGTTCTTACTCGATCGGACCTGCGCAGTTCAGTTGGCGCTGGGGCATCGGGCAGAGTGGACCTGTCGCTCCCGCTCTGCCCTGGCTGGGCCGGGAGCGGATCCGGAATACGAGCGTCGGGCTCCGCGGTGACCGGGGGTGAGCCTGTTCCACACGGTAAGCTGGCCGGTGATGGTGCTGCGTGAATGGGGCTGTTTTCTGGCCGAACCGGGTCGGTGACCGGTTCGTCCATCGGGTGCATGTCTGGCTCAGCGCCGGTCTGCACTCCCCGGGGGAGGTTGCTATCCGTGTCGGGACTCGTTCGCCTCCTGAGCTGGTCGACATGGCGTTTCCATGTCCGACCATCAGCGAGGCGAACCTTGTAGGTGTAGGGGCCCAGCATTTCGCTGACGGTTCCCTCTTCCCACGGGTGGCCCGACGCGTAGTTCCTAGCGAAGATTGGTGAGTCAATGGCCAGTGTCCGGCCCTGTGGTTGGTCCCCCCTGAACTTGTCTGGAGAATACCTAGGGTGTAACCGGTCAAGCTGACAACGGAGTCTCCTACCCATGAGTAACTCTGCGGGGGCCCTTCCCGTGGCAGCGCAGGGAAGGTTGTGTTGGGCCAGCAAGAACGTGTCTACGCGTTCCTGCCAGTCCCCGGGTCCTAGCCTTTCCAGGGCCTCCTTTGCGCTGCGCACGAATCTCTCGGCCTGCCCATTCCCTTGCGCCCTGAACGGGGATGTGAGAGCGTGCCTGGTTCCTAGGGATGCCAGGTACTGTTCAAACTCAGTGGCCGTGAACTGAGGCCCGTTGTCAGAGACTAGGGTGTCGGGAATGCCGTGTGTGGAAAAGAGTTGTCTGAGTTCCCGGATCATTGCTCTGGCTGTGGTGCTACTCAGGAGTCGGATCTCCAACCATTTCGAGTAGGCATCCACTACAATCAGGAATGTTTGGCCGTGGAATGGGCCGGCGAGGTCGATGTGAATCCTCTGCCATGGGCCCGAGGGCTGTTCCCATTCTCTGACCGGGGCTGCTGGTGGATTGGGTCGTGATGATTGGCAAGGTGTACATTTGGCCACCCACGACTCTATGTCCTTGTCAATACCAGGCCACCACACGTAACTTCGGGCTAACCCCTTCATCTTTACTATTCCCGGGTGGCTGGCATGCAGTGTTTCTAGGACCTTGGGGCGGATTTTCCTGGGCACCACTACCCGGTCCCCCCACAGCAAGCAACCCCCCACACAGCACAGTTCGTCTTTCTTGTCGAAATATACCTTGAACTCCCCTTCCCCCTTGTCCGGCCACCCCCGCTGAACCCAGCTGGAAACGGCCCGAAGTTCGGCGTCCCGCGCCGTCGCCCTGGCAACCTCGGCCGACGTAGTGGGGGCAGAGTCCAGGATGTCCAGGGCAAGAACCGATGCTTCCCCCCGTTCCGCGCCTTCCTGGGTTGGGAGGGGGCATCTGCTCAAGGCGTCAGCATTTCCCATGTGTTTCCCGGGCCGGTAGACTAAGGTGTACGAGTACCCCGACAGGAAAATGGCCCACCTTTGCATCCGGGGGGACAAGGCAGAGGGTGTAGGCCGGTCGCCAGCCAGGAGTCCCAATAGGGGCTTATGATCAGTCACAAGTTCGAAGTCCCGGCCGTACAAGTAGTCATGGAACTTTCTTACCCCTGCCACTGCCGCCAGCGCCTCCTTGTCGATCTGGCCGTAGTTCCTCTCCGTCGGCGACATGGTCCTGGAGTAATAGGCGATGGGCGCCTCGAGGCCGTTGGGCAGTCGGTGGGCCAGGACTGTGCCGACGCCGTAGGGAGACGCGTCGCAGGCGAGGACCAGTGGCAGGGTCGCGTTGTATTGGATCAGGAAACTGTCCTGGGAGAGAAGATTTTTAACAGCAGCGAAAGCTGACTTTTGCTCGGGTCCCCACACCCACTCTGCCTTCGCGGCCAACAGTCTGTGTAGGGGCTCAGCCGCGGTGGCCTTTCCTTTCAGGAAGGTCGCGTAGAAATTCAGGAGTCCCAGGAACGCCTGCAGCTCCTGCTTGTTTTTCGGGGCCGGGGCGTTCCGAATCGCTTCCACTTTTCCCTTCGTTGGGTGGATGCCCTTGGCGTCGATGTGGAACCCTAAGAAGTCCACGGAGGGGACCCCCAACAGGCACTTATCCCGTTTCACCCTGAGCCCAGCGGCCCTGAATTTAGCCAGGACAGCGGCGACCCTGTCCTTGAGCTGCCCGGGATCCCCCGCAATTATCAGGACATCATCAAAATAGGGTACCACCCCCGGGAGTCCTTGGAGGAGCCTTTCCATCGTGCTCTGAAACAGTCCCGGAGCTATGCTGACCCCGAACTGTAGCCTCGTGCACTTGAATGCCCCCCGGTGTGTGACAATGGTCTGGGCTTCGGCCGTAGTGTCATCCACCGGAAGCTGTTGGTACGCTTGGGCCAGGTCCAGCTTGGCAAAGATCTTGCCAGGGCCCAGTGAATGGAGTAAGTGGTCTATGACGGGAACCGGGTACGCGCTCGGCTCTAATGCCTTGTTGATCGTGCATTTGTAGTCCGCACAGATGCGCACTGACCCGTCCGGTTTGATAGGGGTCACTATGGGGGTCTCCCACCGAGCGTGGTCTACGGGAACGAGGATTCCCTGGGCGACCAGCTTGTCGAGCTCCTTCTCAACCCTGGGCTTGAGTGCCAGTGGGACTCTCAGGGCCTTAAGTCGGATGGGGGCAACGCTCGGGTTGAGTGCAAATGAAATAGGGGACCCCACATACCTGCCCAATCCTTCCCCGAAAACGTCCTGGAATTCGGCCATCAGGTCGTCCCTCAGCGAGGCGTCCCCGGGCTGGTCAGTCGCAGTGTTGTGGATGCCAGCGATGGACAGTCCCAGGGCGGGGAACCAGTTTGTGCCCAGTAGCGTCGGGATGTTACCGTGGACTACGGTCAGCGGTAGGCTTTCTTCCTTCGGTCCGTACTTGACACGGACCCACTTCTGTCCTGCGACGGGGAGGAACTTGCCTTGGCAGTCCTTGATTCGGATCCTCTGGGTCTGGAGGTCTGATTCTTTTAGGGCCGGGAATGTCTTCTTCATCCACCTCCACGGAATGATGGATACGGCGGCCCCAGAGTCGACCTCCATCGGACACTCTGCTCCGTCGATCATGACTGTGGCGTGGTACTTCTCTCCCTTCTGTGTGGCGGTGTGGCTTATCGTGAGCGTGTGCGTCTCTGCATCTTCGAATTTGCCGCTGTTGCGTCCCTGGCGCCTCTGATTTGTCCTCTGTTTGGCGGCCATCTTGCCCGGCGGGAACTTTTGAATCTGCCGGTCCGCTTGGTTCTCCGCTTGCCTTGCCCGGCAGACTCTCCCAATGTGTCCCCGCTTGTCGCAATAGCGGCAGATGGCCTCCCTGAAGCGGCAATGTGCCCGCTGGTGTGGCCCTCCGCAGCTGGCGCAGCGCTGGCCGCTCCTGCCCGAGTTTCCCCCGTCGGTCGCGCACACCTCTGCTTCTTCCTCTTCGTCCTCGTCAGAAACGACGTCTTGATGGTGAGCGGAGGCTTGGCGGGGCGCCGACGGGGACCGGTTGAGGGAGGATGCGGTCGACATCGAGAGCTCGAAAGCTCTGGCCTCCTCGATGGCCCCGGCCAGGGTCAGGTCTCTCCGGGCCAACAGCCTCTTCCGGAGCTTGTTGTCGCGGACTCCTCTGATAAGCTGCTCGGTCAGGGAGTCCTCGAGGAATGGCCCGAATATCGCCGGGACGGCTGCTGCCCTTAGGGCGGCCACGTACTCGCCGATGGTTTCCCCTGGCATCTGGTATCGGTCCCGGAACTGGATCCGGAACACGAACTTCGATGGCTCTGGTGCATAGTGGTTCTTGAGGGCCAACTGTAGTGCTTCCCATGAGACGTCCAGGATTGGTGTTGGATCCACCAGGGACTGGGCCACTTCGTAGACCTTGGCTCCGCAGTGGGTGAGGAAGAACGCCTTCTTCCGCTCCGGTGCTATCTCTCCCAGTTCCGCAGCTAGCAGGGAGAACTCAAAACGGTCCATATAGCTCTTCCATCTCTCGTCCTTCGGTTGGAAGGGAGCCGGTGGAACGTAAGCAGCCATGGCGAGGTGCCTTCGTGAGAGGTGGCTCTGGTGTGTGTGATGGTTCTGGTCCGTTCCTCAAAATCCCACCTTCGTCGCCAGTGTTAGATCCGGAGATCAGGGCGCGGGAGTGAGGACACGGAAGCCATTAAGGGTGAACCAAACAACACGTCTGTTTATTGTGGTTAGCACAGACAACAACAACAACGGCTGGGTCAGCAGGGGATTAAATACCCTGCTTGACCCAGCCCACTGACCAATGGGTAGCGGCGAATTTTCCCGCCGCTAGGACATTTAAATATCTAACACAAACCACACACGAAAAGGTTATATACTACAAAGTATGCCCAGATGAGGAAGCACTCCCAACTGTAGGTATTAAGTGGGCTGGTGGAATTTATACCTGTGAGGTTTCACATTCTGCTGTCATCGGTTATTTATTACATAAACTCCACAAAACACTTGTGAGGGCTAGCTTAACCATATTAGTCTAGTGTAGAACAAGAATAGAGGGTCTTGCCTGTCATCAGAGAGTATCAAGAACTATGTGGTGTTATGTTTCTATTGATGAAAAGGGAATTAGTCCATTCATTAAAGCAAATGCCAGATAAAACTAGGCTGTTGTTTAGATACCACAAGGCTGATCCTTGCTTTCCCTCAAAACATATGTATTATTGGGGGGAGGGGGGTTATCTGAGACAACAACAAAAGCCAATTAACTGCATAAATGATTGAACATCCCAGTATGATCTTAAAATAGAGGCTTTTGACACCTGCCTCCAAAATTTAAGATACTGTACTGGAGTCTAGCCTGGGAGACTATATGTATTAAAAATAGGTGAAGGGATTATTTTTCTAGTTGAGAAAGGAAGTCAATCTGAATTTCTTTATTCTCTCCATCTCTCTGCCTCATTAAGACCGATCGTGCCCTTAAGAGTGATTTTCATTATTTAATTTCCACAATGAAGACTTGTTTGCTTATTTGTCAGTTTTGCACTTTGACTCCAAATTATGCCCTCTCAATTTTTCTTGAGGGGCAACACCAGAAAATTCCAGGATAACAGTATTTATGTATCTCTGAAGCTTGGGAAATCAAGAATATATTTGCCATTACAGCCTCCATTGTACAATCTCCATAAAACCTTAGAGAGAAATTCATTCGAAAACTGTTAAAGAATCAGCCAATTGAAATGATTTAACAAACATCATTTTATCTTCTATCTAATCAAGATACATTTGTCATGCATAAAGAATTGGGAGAATTTCTATCACTGCAGTTAAATGGCAAACCAGCCTTTGTTGAAACTGATAAAGCTGACTGCAAATGTGGGCGTACGAATTGATGTTTTGCTTTCTTTTTCTGTTTGGATAATGCTTTTAATGTTTGGGATTTTTCACTCTGCTTTCAGTAATAATTTTGACACTTATTAAACAATAAACATTAATAATTATGGTGGTGTTTTTTTACTTGTAAATATTAATGGGGATTTTACTATCATCAAGATACTCCCCAACTGTGTGCTTAAAATGGCTAGGGACTTTGGAATTCATTGTCATAAATCTGTTATGTGCCTCATAAAATCCTTCTTTGCCTCCATAGTTTGAGAATGTCGTTGTCTCCTATGTGACTTGGAAGATTGCAAAAGTACTGTTAAGCATAGTACAAAACACTTAACAAAATGCAACAGGAAGCCTGGGATAGGAGTGTCCACTGTGAATGCATCTTTATTTCATCTTCGTGAAATCCAGAACCTGTCCTTAGAGATGGTGAGATGGTTGCCTCCAGCAGCAGCAGGTAATGAGTAGATTGAAGGAGGTGAGCTGGAAGCCCCTGACTGTTCTCAACAACAGTGTGTGTTCCAGACCCCTCTAAACTAAGCCTAGCACCCTTTAAGCTAATTTTCCACTTTGAAGTATGGTGGACACTATCCCCTCACCTTTGTCAAAGTAAGATTCGACTCTCTTTCCTGATGACTTTTCTACGTGGAATAGAAGAGGGATGCCATCGTGACCTTTATTTCAGAAAGCAAATTCGTGCTGCCCCTGCTCAAAAGATAAAGAAAAAATTCCAAAGACATACGGTGCTTCTGTCAAAAATGGTAGCTCAACTTTCAAAGACTAGCTGTAGCAAACTACGACTGGAGGGGCAGGAAGAGTGGTGGGCAGCAACAGGTTTGCAACTCCCCCCGGGAGGGGGTAGTAAAATTGGGTAACCTCTGGGCAGGTGGGTGGTGAAATTGGGGGGGGGGCCTTCAGGCAGGGGGAGGTAGCGAAATTGGCTGGCCACACCCACCTCCCTGCCCTGCTCCATCAGGTTTTGTCCTTGCAAGTGGTTCAAGGTCTCCCTTGCTCAAAAGCCAGTCCTATCCAACTCTAGGATTCAGTGCTCTTCTCCATTTATAGCCAAAGAACCAGTGCTGCCTATGTTTGCCGATGTATACATGGCCATTTGGCAGGCATGACTAGATCGCCCACAGGGTAGGCTCCGCCCATGACATAGGCTCCACCCACAATGTAGGCTACACCCACGGTGTGGTAGCAAAAAAATTCTGCCCACCACTGGGCAGGATAGTAGGGTTGCCATCATCCACGGGGATTCAATTAAGTTAAGCAGGTTCTCCTCCCTCTCATGCCCAAGTTTGAAGGTCATACACATGGGTTATGGTGGTTGGGACAATGTAGAGGTACCGCTGTCCAAGCAACCACACATTCTTTATGCATGGAATTGTAGGTTTTGCTGCAGTGACAGTGTTGAGATCCCTGAAGCTTATTTCTTGGGGGACTTTAATGTCCACACTGAGGTGGCAGTCCCTGGCCCAGCCTTGGAGTTCATAGAAACCATGGGCTGTTTGAGCTTGTTGCTACATGTGCAGGGCAATACTCACGTGGTTGGCCTTATGCTAAACCTGGTGTTTGGGGCAGGGGTGATAAAATGCAGATAGAAGGTATTACTTCCACTCACATGCCTTGGTTGGATCATCACCTGTTTAGAATCACCTTGGATGTGGCATTCCCCCCCCCCCTTGTGAAGAGGATGAACTAGATAGGATGGTCCACCCCTGCAGACTTCTGGATCAAACTGGTTTTCAAGAGGCTGTTGGAAGTTTTCCAGCTGATCTGGTTGGCACTACTGTTGAAGCCCAGATCTCCAGGTGGAATGTTTCATGACCCAGGCAGCTGACATGATCACTCCTAAGCATCCTCTCTGATGTAACCTTTCACCATAGTTTATTGAGGAGTGACAGGTGAAGAAGTGAAAAAGGAGAAGACTAGAAAGCAAGTGGAGGAAAGCCCCTCTGATACTAATTTGGCCATGGTAAGAGAATTCTCCAGCCAATATGTTGCTTCTGTAACATTTGCAAAGTGGGCCTTTACCATCAATTGTATTAATGAGACTTCCACGTCAAGTTGTTTTGCGACTCTCGGGCACAAGGAGGAGGGCCTTCTCTGAGTCTGTGTCTGCTCCGGCCCGATGGAACCTCCTGCTAATTCAATTATGCCTCCAGACAGAGCTGCTTCTACCAGTGGCATAGTGGCCCCAGCCTCCTGGTTAGTTAAGTAAATATTCTCTCTCCCTTTTAATCTTTTAATCTTCAATCTTTTAATTAGTTACTTTGAAATTTCTGATCCTTGTTATTTTAGTTTTTAATGGAATTTTTTTAGTGTATTTTATGATGTTTGAAGTTTTTATATGTTGTTATTTTTTACTGCTGTATATTACTTGATTGTTTGTGAGCCGCCCTGAGTCAGGTTTATTTATTTATTTAGATTTATATTGCCACCCACTCTTTTAACCAAAAGTAAGTAAGCAAATACAGTAAGTTTGTTTTTGCTGGCAGTCCTTAAGAGAGTAAATAAAACAAAAGGGGGGGCAAGAAATGTTGTGGCACCTTAAAGACTAACTGCTGTCTTTAAATGTGGGCTTTTGTGGATCATATCTGATGAAGTGGATTTGATCCACAAAAGCTCACATTTAAATACAGCAGTTAGTCTTTAAGGTGCCACAATATTTTTGTCTTTTTGTTCTTTTTGCTGTTTTGTTTACTCTCTGATACGTTTGCATAAACTAACACAGCTACCACTCCAAACATTTCACTTAACTGAAAGTACTGTTGGGAGTGTAGGTTTGAAAGTATTTTGTTGATGCTTGGAAAACTGAGCAATCACTGTGTAATGGATTCTTTGGGGAAATCCTAGGAAGGGGCTATGACTCAAGATTTGACTTAGAAAGAGCAAGATTCGAGAGGCAGGAGCTACTATTCCCAAGGAAGAGGAGAAGGCCATTGTCACTTTGGTTTAGGTAGCAGAATTTCAAACTCTAATAATAATAATAATAATAATAATAATAATAATAATAATAATAATAATAATAATAATAATAATAATAATAATAATAACACTGCAACACTTTAAAGACTAAATAACTGCTATATTTTTAATGTGAGCATTCGTGAACCAAGTCCACTTCATCAGACATAAGAGTAAGACTTCAAGGCATGAACTTATATATACCAGATACAGAGGAATAGAGTGATTAATCAACATGACAGATAAGTATGCAAATCAATACAGCTTCCTACAGCTGGCAATAGCAGATGATCTCTGGTTGTTATTTCAATATGTTTCTGCAGGAAGGGCACTGGAAGAGCAAGTCCACACAGTGATCTCATGTGTTTGCATTTGCATTTAATTTTAGGAGTTTAGAGACTGAATATATTGAGCTGATTCCTCTATGTTTTGATTGATAAATATAACTTAGACTATGTTTTCACTTGGTTTCAAAAGAAACTCAAGGAATACAAATTGTAGCACCCAATTTTGCTATATGATTATCATTGTTATATAAATACAGTGATACCTCATACAACAATTTTAATCCGTTCCATGGGGCTTGTTGTTGTACAAACCAATTGCTGTATGATACATGCATCGTATAGCAATTTTTCCTATGGGATTCATCGTACAACAATATTTTTATTTTATTTTTTTGCTAAGTGGCTTTTCCCACTAAAAGCTGTTGTATGATTTTTTTTTCCATAGGGAAAATTGTTATGCAGGACACCATTTCCCCCCAAAACCTAATTGTTATGTGATTTCGTTGCTATATGGGGCGATTGTTGTATGGTTCCACTGTATATATAAAACTTATGACTTGCAATACCTATTTAATATAAATAGCCTTATAAAACCAAAATTACAAATCCATCTGCCAACTGAAGACAGTTTGAAGTATCATCTTCCCTTTATTTGCAGAAGAAAGATTTGGAAAGCAAGCCTTTATCGAGCAAAGTGACTGAGATACCATCTTTTGGAAGCTGGGTTTGATTTACAGACAGGAAGTAATAGTCTTTTGCTATATCTCTTGGAACAAGCATGGAGAAAAGATAAATTGCTGCTGACTAATGATCCACTGGCCAATTTCCATTTTGCCATGTTGTACATGTTTCAATTCCTTGTCAAAGATGGTGGAATAGATTGATTTTGACCTGATCCAAAATGGCAGTTGTGTTTTTAATTAGGAATGTACACAGAGCATCTCTTAATAATTTGAATAAAGAATGATATTTTTATTGGAAGTTTTAAGTAACTATAATGAACAACTACCTGAAAAGGTAATTACTCCATTGAAAGATCAATTCCAGATCATACCTACTTTATGGTATGTGTGAAGGACCTACAAATATGTGCAAGCATAGTAGACTGTCATTTCCTCAATTAACAAAACTAAATAGTTATTGGCAGTCCACTATCCTCCCCTCCCCCTCCCCCAATTTTTAATGACACACTAAATGCAGTTTGTAAATAAAGGCCTTGTTGGATATTTAAAAGTCTAAGCGGCGGGAAAATCGCTGCTTCCTATTGGTCAGTGGGCTGGGTCAAGCAGGGTATTTAAACCCTTGCTGACCCAGCCGTTGTTGTTGTTGTTACCAGCGGTCACAATAAACATACGTGTTGTTTGGTTCACCATCAATGGCGTCCGTGTCCTCACTCCCGCGCAAGGATCTCCGGATCTAACACTGGCGACGAAGGTGGGATCCTGAGGAACGGACAGAACCAACACACGCCAGAGCCACCACTCTCGAAGCCACCTCGCCATGGCTACTTACGTCCCTCCGGCACCCTTCCAGCCGAAGGACGAGAGATGGAAGAGCTATATGGACCGGTTTGAATTCTCCCTCATGGCTGCAGAGCTGGGAGAGATCGCACCGGAGCGGAAGAAAGCGTTCTTCCTGACCCATTGCGGGCCCAAAGTTTACGAAGTGGCCCAGTCCCTGGTGGACCCCACGTCAATTCTGGACGTCTCGTGGGAAGCGCTACAGCGGGCCCTCAAGAATCACTACGCGCCGGAGCCCTCGAGATTTGTGTTCAGACTTCAGTTCCGGGACCGATTCCAGATGTCGGGGGAAACCATCGGCGAGTACGTGGCCGCCCTAAGGACAGCAGCCGTTCCGGCGGTCTTCGGGGCATTTCTCGAGGACTCCCTAACCGAGCAGCTCATCAGGGGAGTCCGCGACAACAAACTTCGCAAGAGACTATTGGCCCGGAGAGACCTGACCCTGGCCGCGGCCATCGAGGAAGCCAGAGCCTTCAAACTCTCGACGACAACAACATCCTCCTTCAACCGGCCCCCGTCGGCGCCCCGCCAAGCCTCCACTCACCATCAAGAGGTCGTTCCCGATGGGGACGAAGATGAAGAAGCGGAGGTGTGTGCGACCGACGGGGGGAACTCGGGCAGGAGCGGTCAGCGCTGCGCTAGCTGCGGAGGGCCACACCAGCGGGCACATTGCCGCTTCAGGGACGCCATCTGCCGTTTTTGCGAAAAGAGGGGACACATTGAAAAGGTCTGCCGGGCCAGGCAAGCGGAGAGCCAAGCTGACCGGCACATTCAAAAGTTCCCGCCGGGCAAGATGGCCGCCAACCAGAGGGCGAATCAGAGGCGCCAAGGACGACACAGCGGCAAATTCGAAGATGCCGAGACGCACACGCTAACGATAAGCCACACCGCCACACAGAAAGGAGGAAAGTACCACACCACAGTCACGATCGACGGGGCTGAGTGTCCCATGGAGGTCGACTCTGGGGCCGCCATATCCATCATCCCGTGGCGGTGGATGAAGAAGGCATTCCCGTCTCTGAAGGTAGCGGACCTCCAGACTCAGCGGATCCGGATCAAGGACTGCCAGGGCAGATTCCTCTCCGTCGCAGGGCAGAAGTGGGTCCAAGTTAAGTACGGACCAAAGGAGGAACGCCTCCCACTGACCATCGTCCACGGCAACATTCCTACGCTGCTAGGCACAAACTGGTTCCCCGCCCTGGGACTGTCCATCGCCGGCATCCACAACACCGCGACTGACCAGCCCGGAGACGCCTCGCTGAGAAACGACCTGATGACCGAATTCCAAGACGTTTTCGGGGAAGGCTTAGGCAGGTATGTGGGGTCCCCTATTTCTTTTGCGCTCAACCCAAGCGTCGCCCCCATTAGACTCAATGCTCGGAGAGTTCCGCTGGCACTTAAACCCAGGGTCGAGAAGGAACTCGACAAACTGGTGGCCCAAGGAATCCTCGTCCCCGTGGACCATGCTAGGTGGGAGACCCCCATAGTGACCCCCATCAAGCCGGACGGGTCAGTGCGCATCTGTGCAGACTACAAATGCACGATCAACAAGGCACTAGAGCCGAGCGCGTACCCGGTTCCCGTCATAGACCACTTACTCCATTCGCTGGGTCCTGGCAAGATCTTTGCCAAGTTAGACCTGGCCCAAGCCTACCAACAGCTCCCGGTGGACGACGCCACGGCCGAAGCCCAAACCATTGTCACACACCGGGGGGCATTCAAGTGCACGAGGCTGCAGTTTGGGGTCAGCATAGCTCCGGGACTGTTTCAGAGCACGATGGAACGGCTCCTCCAAGGACTCCCGGGGGTGGTCCCATATTTTGACGACGTACTGATAATTGCAGGCGATTCCGGACAGCTAAAGGACAGGGTCGCCGCTGTCCTGGCTAAATTCAGAGCCGCTGGGCTCAAGGTAAAAAAGGACAAGTGCCTGCTGGGGGTCCCCTCCGTGGATTTCTTGGGATTCCGCATTGACGCCAAGGGCATCCACCCGACAAAGGGGAAGGTAGAGGCAATCCGGAACGCCCCGGCCCCAAAAAACAAGCAGGAGCTGCAGGCGTTCCTGGGTCTCCTGAATTTCTACGCGGCCTTCCTGAAAGGGAAGGCCACGGCGGCTGAACCCCTACACAGACTGTTAGCGGCAAGGGCAGAGTGGGTGTGGGGTCCCGAACAAAAGTCGGCCTTCGCCACTGTAAAAAATCTCCTCTCCCAGGACAGTTTCCTGATACAGTACAACGCGACCCTGCCACTGGTCCTCGCCTGCGACGCGTCTCCCTACGGCGTCGGCGCGGTCCTGGCCCACCGTCTACCCAACGGCCTCGAGGCGCCCATCGCCTATTATTCCAGGACCATGTCGCCGACGGAGAGGAACTACGGACACGCCCCCGTCACCTGAACGATTATATATGTAAATAGCAGACTAAGGCATTCTGGGGGAAAGGGGTGTTGGATATTTAAAAGTCTAAGCGGCGGGAAAATCGCTGCTTCCTATTGGTCAGTGGGCTGGGTCAAGCAGGGTATTTAAACCCTTGCTGACCCAGCCGTTGTTGTTGTTGTTACCAGCGGTCACAATAAACATACGTGTTGTTTGGTTCACCATCAATGGCGTCCGTGTCCTCACTCCCGTGCAAGGATCTCCGGATCTAACAGGCCTAATTTTATTATGATAGTTAGCAGTCAGAAAGTACTGTATATAACATGATCCTGGAAAGCAGAAAGAACTAGATAATTTCTGAGTAGTGTCTCCTCCTCCTCCTCCTCCTCCTCGGCCAGACGTGAAACTGCCAAAACGAAAGGCACCTTTTGGTGAGTTCATTTCGCAGTTCCTTTTGCCTGACCTAGTGTGAGAAAGATTAGCTGGCAGCACAAGGTGGTCGTTACCAGGGTACGTCCGACTGTAGTTCAAAAATAGCACAATCTTCAAGGATGCTCTTTGTGTATACCCTGTGTGGCTCTTGCTGAAAAATTAACTTAACACAATTGTTTGCTTATTTGGAAGACCAAATGGGATTTGCATTTAGAAAACATGGCTCCCCTTCATTACTATACAGTAACACTACATGGATCAGTATCCACAGAGTGCACAGCCCAACTTTCAGCAGGGAGACATAATTAGCCAGATGAATAGTTGAAAAGTATTCTGTTTGTAGCTAGATCAAAGATTTAGTTGTAAAAAGACACGGAGAGGGTTCTTATGACCTTTCAAGAGCAGTTGAGCTACAAGTCTGATTATTTCTTCACATCAACTGTAATGGCTAGAGCTAATGGAAGTTGAAATCCAACAACATCCAGAGAGCCACACGTTTTCCAATTCTATTTTCAAGGGCAACCGGCTAAATACACTGGTTAGTCCCAACTAAGGAAACCTATTGGCCTCAGTCCAACTTGCAGTCCCAGGGTAGATAACTGATCCCATGGGATTTGCATTAAGCACTCACTCACTATCCAGTAGTTGAGTCAATGGATCTATTCCAGCTGGGACTAGAAATTCGAATTAGGCCAGTAAGTTAATAGCATTTCT
This sequence comes from Furcifer pardalis, assembly GCA_030440675.1. NCBI lineage: Eukaryota > Metazoa > Chordata > Lepidosauria > Squamata > Chamaeleonidae > Furcifer > Furcifer pardalis. The sequence goes on from CP126890.1 coordinate 29,815,681, forward strand.
GTAAATCAACTCCTGTTTAAATCCTATCAGTTCAATCTGTCTGTTCTAATCTGCTCTTACAAGTGAACTTTGTCCAGTACAGTATTTCTAAATATAAAGTACGGTATGTATAGAAGCTGCAATAAACAAATGCTAACTGAATGCATTGTACTCAAAAAAAATTTTTATTATAATTGCTAATGTGTATCTCTAAAAGAAAATACTTGGATAAAGAAAAGATTATAGATATGGACCCAGGCTTTGGAAATTCAGAACAGACGGTCTGTAGTGAAATAATTACTTAAATCATTTTGCTTAACATAGTCACAACTAGAATACACACTATTGATTCAGTGGAATTTATTGAAGAGTTGACTCATGAAATCCTCATGATTCAATGGGCCTACTTTTATTATGGTTTACTTTGTTAAATAACAGGATTTCAGTCACTATGCAAATCATTTGAGGTTGAAATAATAATTTTGTGTCAGAAATTATTCTGGGTTGAAAGGATTTTTGCAGAAGAAACTCCGCTCAGGGAATGCCCAAATGAGGCTCCTTTCATGTCTCCAAGAGCTGGGACAGAGAAGTATTAATGGAAGAGTTATGCAGCAGTGGTGTCAGTGGGTCCTCTATCTGACAAACAGACAATAGCCCGGTGAAACAGCCCTGCAGCTTTATGCAACACGTATAGCTGTTGGCATGTAGGCACAAACCTTTTCATAAACTAGAATAAAATTGATGGTACTGCCTGCCTCTTCTACTGGAGATCAGAGAACAAATGAAAACCTTCTTGTTTGCTTTCTCCAGCCATATTACAACCCTGACATATGTTCATTCTGGGTTTTCCCTGCAGTCCAACATTGACAGACAGCCATCACAGTGGTAATCTAGATCTAGGGTTAAGCCGCGGAATTCAGCATTCAGGAACAATTTTTAGGTTCTCAGACTGAATTGTTTTTGCAATGTAAAAGGTCACATCAAAAACTACCTTCAAAGTGCTATACACATAAGAGCTAAAAGTCTGTGTCTACTGACAAAGAGAAGATCTTTCTCCATGAAAATAATATTTGTGGGAGGGGTGAATGTTGTGTTCAAAGACTATTCAAGCCAAGCTTGCTTCAACTGTGCTAACAATAGATCCTTTTGTATTTAAAGAGTGTTTGTCGTCTCTAAAGTTCTCACGCTGTGCTCATCAATGAGACATTCAAAATAGTGTGCATCATTGTCTGAAGTCTTCCCCATTCACTTCCCTACAGGATGACAGCTATTTCATATTTTAGGGATTTCCCCCCTCTCTCCTCTCTTCTCAATGTAGTCTTTTGCAATGTTATTAGGAAAATCTGTTTGAAGTCAAGACTTTTATTTTGTTGATTTTTTAAAGGAGTTGTCAAAAAACATTAAGATACAAAACTTTCATTCCAAAAAGAGAACTGGAACAGGTGTTTTTATGACACCTTGAAAAATATATTACAAAAAGTGCTATTTTATATCCCAAGAAAAAAACATTCTATGCAGTGATGGGATGTAACAGGTTCTAACCAGTTCTCCGGAACTGGTAGTAAATTTTCCCCAGTGTCCCAGAGAACCTGTAGCAGCTTTTGGGGGGAACCACCTTCGGGGCTTACCTTTTCACTGGTTCCCCCACTGCGCATGCATGCCAAGCACTTGGTGTGCATGCACGCCTAGTGCTTGGCACATATGCACGGCCTCCTTGCTGTCCTCCCAAATGGGGAGGAGTAAGAGAAGCTGCTAGCCTGAAGCTCCCTATAGGCTGAAGCTCCCTATTTTTATTATTTTGTATTTTTTTCTTTGGCCCCGCCTATGACATGACATCATGATGTTAGCTCCGCCCACACTGTGATGACATCAGGGTGGGGTAGTAAAATTTTTGACATCCCACCACTGATTCTATGCACGTATTGGCACGTGGGTGTGTGTGTAGATCTACGATGACATATCTAGAAGACTGCTAACAGGATAGGAACTGGCCATGGCAGGTATGCAGATCTATTATACAAAATGGGGGAAAGCTGCCTACAGCCCAATGTGACTATGAGAATCCACTGTTTCTCATATAGTCCATGAATGCGTAAACAGGGCATTTACAGGAGATATGACAGATTTTCTTATTTCATCCCCTCCTGCAATTGATTGGATCATGAACCTGGACATAGCACTGTGATTCGTATACACATAATTTTATTGTATTTTGTCCATATTTAAAACTTACACTTGACCCATACTTGGGGTAAATGCAGTGGTGGGTTGTCAAAAATTTTACTACCCCACTGTGATGTCATGGATGTCATGGGCGGGGCCAATGTCATGATGTGGGCGGAGCCGACATCATGACGTTGTGGGAAGAATCAAAGAAAAAATAAAAATAAAAATAAATAAAAAATAATAAAAAATTAAAATAAATAAAATAAAAATAAAGACACACACACACCTCAACCCACCCACCCTAAACAAAAAAAAACCCATTAACTTACCTTAGTTAAGGCAGGCAGCTAGGCAGGCAGCAGGCAGACAGGAACTGTGGTGGGACTGCAACAAACCGTCACAGCGGCAAACCACCTCAGCAGCAAAATGCCGCAGCAGCACAGCAGCGTACCAAGGAAAGGCCGCCGCCTCCACTGCCGCTTGTAGAGGTGCTTCCTTCCTTTCCTTCCTGGGCAGCCAAAATGCCTGCCCAGAATGGCTGCCCAGAACTGCACGTGCGTCAATCCTCTATTTGATGCATGCGCAGTTCTATTTTTTACTGTGTTTGCATCAAATAGAGGTTTGACGCATGCGCAGTTCCAGGCAGCCATTTTGGCTACCTGGAAGTATGCTTCCGGAGGGGGCCTGGAGATGCAACCGAACCGGGTCGCCCGGAGTTTTACCACCACCCCGGCGATCCCCTCCTGATGGGTGCTACTGGTTCAGGTGAACTGGTCCGAACCGGTAACAACCAATCACTGGGTAAATGTTATAGTGCTACCTACCATGCCTTTATTAGCCCAAACAAACAAACAAACAAACAAACAAATTCTCACTGGACTGTTTTGCCCTTTGGGATTTGTTTTCTTCCTATACATTTACATTTCTATAAAACGTAGGGCTTCCCCAGCTCTGTTGTCAGACATAACCTGCCTCCCTCCACCGCAATTTCTCAGAGGATTCATTTTAGCTCTAACGTTTACACCTCAGCTCAATTTTAGAATTAAAGAGACACTGCAAAGTGAGGACAGTAGATTCATATGCTGTATTTTTAAAATATTTTAATACTGAATGTAAAAATCATAAGATCAAGCAGTAAGCAGAAGGCAAAAATCTCATTCAAAATGTTATCAACAACATCTCATATTACACAGTGCAACCTTACCCTTCGGCAGTTCAAATTCAAAGGCTTGCTGTCTCTCCAAACTCTTGGATCTCTCTCTTCTTCCATACCTCACATGCTAGGTCAAGGCATCAAGCAGAGTCAACATGAGTATTTGTAGTAATTTTTCTGAGGAAGGTGTGGCAAAGCATAATTTACATGTCTAGTACACGGTGCTACACTACACCTATATCTACTAAAATGAAAAATAACATCAGAGTTTTGACATCAAAGAGTCAAGTCACTATTACAGAAACATTTCCATGGCAAAAAAATGGTAGCTGAATTCTTTTAGGATAGGGACATTTTCACAGGTGAGCATAGGTGATACCTTAGGTAAAAAAAGATCGCCTTTGCTAGAAGGTAAGTTGTATCTGACTCTAAGGGCCAGTGTTCTTTGTTGTTTACAGCCAAAAAGCCAGCGCTCTCTGCGTCTGTAGATGTTTCCATGGACATGTGGCAAGAATGACTAGATCCTGGAGTACACAGAATGCTGTTACCTTCCCACCAAAGCAGTACCTATTTATCTACTTGCAGTTTCTTGCTTTCGAACTGCTAGATTGGCAAAAACTGGGACAGATGACAGGCACTCACTCCATTATGCAGCGCTTGGATCTCAAACTGGTTACCTGCGGACTTTCCAGTCAAGTTCAGCTTCTTAACCACTAAGTCACTGCAGTCCCTTACATTGACAGGCCCTAATTCACAAATAGGGCAGGCTCACTTGAATAAATTGAAGTTATTGAGTTGACTCACCAAATTTCCAGAGTTTCGATGGTCTACTCTACTGTAAGTTACACTAAGCAACAGGATTTCATCCAGTCTTTCCCAAGAATCATTTAGTCCACTATCTAATGTATCATCCTGACCAACAAGAGTTTTTTGGGACACATTTCGTTGAAATAAATTTTACTCACAAAGGGACTTGCATTTCAAGATTGAAAAGATAAACATCTACCATGTGTCACTCAATGATTTGGTATTTCTGGATGGGATTTTCTTGATATTATATTGTTATACTGTATGCTATATTATATTGTTAGATTATATCTCTACATTGTATTGTTGGATTGTACTGTTATATTATTGCTTGATTGTATTGCCACATTATTGCTGTTTTGCTGTGTGGTGTTCTATCACAGTATTGTTGCCCTATTATTGTTTTGTATTGGTGATTGTATTCTACTTGTTTTGTACACCACCCTGAGTTGGTTGCACCAAGTAGAGCAGTATAAAAATCAAATCTGATGAGCTTATCTCTCTGTCCACACTCAACTGCACATTCCACAGATGCTAATTTGACCTGAGTTTTTTAGATGTACAGACTACTTACATTAATGTTTACATTTCATCTATTATTGTTTTATTCTTTCCACTGCCACTGTGAGCTGATGTACCTTCTCTCTCTTCCTTTCTATTTCTTGTTGCATTTACAAAAACAAGTAAATATACAATTACAGTATTCTGGAAAGAATCTTAGAATGTGCATAGGTAAAGTCAATCTGAAATTAATGTCACTTTCCACCTATTGATTAAATTTATGAGAATGAATGCAGAGATGCTCATGGAACAATGTATGTGTGCAGGCATGGTTGGTCTGGAGGGGAAAAACAATTGTTCTGGTACAGTAATACAAATTGACTGTTGTTGCAATTTGCATGATTTTTAATTTACAGACTATTTTGATTGGCTGAACATAACTGCAGGTTGTTTACCTTTCCATATCGACTGGTCCATTAGGGCAAATGGAAGACTGCCTGCTTCAAATTCTGGATACTCCCAGAAAGTCCAGTTCTCCATACAGTACTTGTTGGCTAGTCTTTCTGCAAACATCCCCTTTTCTCTGCCTCTGCTCACCATTATTCACACTGTCTTCCATTCTAAAAACCAGCACAAGCCCTTGTCAACACTAAGTTTAATTCTTTAACTATGGGAATAGAAGAGGATTTTACGGACTTCTAACTTGAGTCAATGTATTTATTCAGTATTAAACACCACTGAAATCAATTGCACTTATTTCTGAAAATCCAATGTATAGGATTGCATAGTTTTAGTCATTATATTAATTTTCCAGTATTGGAAAGAGGAGAGGAAATGTTTGACACTAATTTCCCCAACACACATCACCTGCTAGGTGAAACAAAGAAGCTTTAAGCACTTTGATCAGGACACAGGGAACTAAGATGTTAGAGCAGGGGTTCTCAACCAATGGGCCATGGGCCAGATGCAGCCCACTGCAACATTTTATCTAGCCCACGCCCTCACTTCTGCCGCCATTGCCACCACCCTTTCCCCCACCGCCTGGCTTGGTGTGTCCCTAATGTTGCTCCATAGCAGGGTGGGTGTTGTAAGACAGCAGCGGAGGCAGCGGAAGTGGCAGATGCACACTCACATCTTCCTGGCTGCCCCTCTGACCGAGCACGGGCCTTCAATCATGGCAGGCAGGTTTAATTTAATTTAATTTTTTTCCATTTGTATGCTGCCCACTCAGGGTGGCATAATACACAAAAATTATACAGTGTTCAATCCAACAATATACAGAATTCAATACAAACAATATACTGTACCATATTACAGTATTATTCAACAGCCTCTCTACCCCAGACACACATAAGTCCAGGGGCGGCTGCAGCAATGTAGGGGTGAGTGTTTGCAGGCTAGACTGGTGGCATTGGGGGCATTGTTGGCGGTGGCAGAGGGGTGTTTTGGAGAGCGGCAGCAGCAGCGGGACACCAGTTCAGCCTGCCAACAATCTGTGTGGGTGTGATCTGGCCCCTGGCTTTAAAAAGTTGAGAATCCCTTTTCTAGAGACTGGCCTTATTTAATCATGCTCCACATTGGTTAATTATTAGACACTAAGCACTTTGTCTGGGAAGTTTGTTATTTGAGTCCCTCTTCCAGTTTTTTAAGAAGACTCTATGATGGCTGTGGATGTTGTTTTGAGAAAGCAAATTGTACCACAGCTTCATTCAGAATTGTTGAAACGATACCTCCACAAAATGAAGTCTGCTAGGCCCATGATTTACTTCCTCTCTCATTGTTCTGCTTAGACGGGAAGGGTAAGGAGTGTGCAAGAACACGGCAGCTTTCACATCCTCAGGAATCTTGTGCACATCCTTAGGCTCCAGGAACTAGAAATTACCCAAACAAGGCAAGAAAGGGCCATCAATGCATGTAAGATTAATCTCATGGGATTTATGTCAGGATGGACACTAGAGCTTTCCTCTATATATTACTTCACAATCTGGTCTTGGTCCCTTTAATTCAGAGTAGCCAAAAAGTAGATCAGGAGTTATGGATATCTGGATAATTTGCACTGGGGCATCAGGAATTCCTCATTCCCAGTTATTTAACAAATAACAGCAGCTATCGGTGAGCAACCACCTTCCAACCCAATGTGTGTACAAATATTTGTCATACAAACTGGGACCAACCAATTCCAACCTGTTTCAGAGGTGGCCAAAACCCATTGTTCATATGTTCAGGGAGCTTTTTGAGATGGTGGGAAGGCTATGACCTGGGTGGTGGGTTCTACACTGCACCTTCAATTCTGGAAACATGGTAGTCCTTAAATAGAGGGTTCTGTGTACTTACACAACAGCAACTGGGGAACTTCAGTTGCTCAACTCTGAAGACTGGAATCAGGAGAGATGTCTCAAGAAAAATGAAGTCAAGCTACTGAGAGAACTGCCAGCCATAACAGCCGGGAATGATCTGGGGCTCCTCATAAAACCCTCTGGGCCCACCAGTCTCTTGCTTCGGAAGCCCCTCAAACCATTGAATCTCAGTAAAAGGCAGAGACAGTAATCTTAACTTGATCATAAATTGCTTTTAATGGTAGGTTGGAGGGATGCCAAGCAAGGAATAAATGACATACTGAAACCCATACTAGGAAAAAGTAACTAACAATGCAATCCTATATAAACTTACATAGGAAAGTCCCTCTTTGTTGCACTGAAATTAGTCTCCTATCTCATATAGTAACTTTGCATTTCAGCTCCGACAGCTGATGTTTGGATGTATGTAGGAGAAGGGGAGAAAATAAGAAATCATCATGCAGAAAACAACACATGTTCAGTGTTTTATATGGTATTTATGTATTTATTGAACACATCAATATATTACACATTTGTGAATGAAACTTGCTCTGGAATCCTGGCTTCTATTCTGATGTAAACATAACTCCACATTTCCCAAAATATGCAGACATTTCTACTGGTTAGTGTCATTTTGGCTATGAACATGTCATATTTGAGCTTTATGGACGATCTAGAAATACCTTAGCGATTTGAAGATAAAGTGCTTGTTCCTCTGATTTCTTGACGGATTTTCCAATGACTTCCAAGGAGTCCTGGTCTTAAGAATGGGAACATTGTTAGGGTCATTTTCGCCTTCCTTAAAAGGTTTAAACACTTCATTCCTAAATATAAATATAGTTGTGAAATTTGACTAATCCTTCAGAAAACAACCAAAATTTTCTTGCATGTGTAATTATGAAATTTAAGATATATAGCTATTCCTAAAGGTAAAGGCAGTAGTGGGCAGCAAAAAATTTCACTACCACACCATGGGTGGAACCTACATCGTGGGCGATCTAGTCATGCCGGCCATATGGTGATGTATACATCTGCAAACACAGGCAGCACTGGCTCTTTGGCTGTAAATGGAGATGAACACTGCACCTTAGAGTCAGATATGACTGGCTTTTGAGCAAGGAAGACCTTGAACCACTTGCAGGGACAAAACCTGACGTCAAATTTGAATACCAATCAGGGATCTTCTGTTACTAGTCAAGGTTGCCCTTGTTCAAAAGCCAGTCGTTACCAACTCTAGGGTTCAGTGCTCATCTCTGTTTATAGCCAAAGAGCCAGTGGACTTGATCCACAAAAGTTCACATTAAAATACAGCAGTTAGTCTTTAAGGTGCCACAACGTTTTTGTCTTTTTGTTTTGTTTACTCTCTGATATGCTTGCACAGGATAAAACTTTTTAATGGTAGCTGTGTTAGTCTGTGTTTTAAGCATATCAGAGTAAACAAAACAAAAAGATCCTCCCTTAGTTTCCCCCAGACCTTCCCCCCCCCACACACACACACACACCAGCCACAGCAAAACCAGGACGCTGCCCTCAGGACATTGACTACTGACTACACTGCGCAAGGCTGCCCAGACTTGGAGGAGGAGGACATGAAGGAGGGCAGGGCAGGGAGGTGGGTGGGCAGGGCAGGGAGGTGGCCATGGCCACCCAATTTTGCCACCTCCCTGCCTGGAGGCCAGCCAGTTTTGCTCCCCCCCCTCCCGGGTGGGTGCAAACCTGTTGCTGTCCACCACTGGGTAAAGGTAAAGGTTTCCCTTGCTCAAAAGCCAGTCATATCCGACTTTAGGGTTCAGTGCTCATCTCTGTTTCAAAGCCGAAGAGACAGCGCTATCTGCTATTCTTATGAAGATAATAATGACATGCCACCAATTCTGATTCCTTTTTCGTGTAGAGAATACACAGAAGTGGTTGACCCTTCCCTTCTCCTGGGGGCGCTCTGGGGCTGTGCAACTTGCCCAAGCCCACACAGTCTGGCTCTCCTTTCAGGAGGCTCAGTGAGGAAAGGACCTTGCCAGATACCTAAGCTATTGAGCTATCCAGCCAGCTCATTCCTAACATAAAAGGCCATTTTGTGCATGCGGTGCATACGACTTAAACATGAGGAATTTCTTAGTTTCTCTCAAATAAAGGAGATAATGATCCTCATTCAGTACTATCAGGGTTAGAATACAAAAACATTCAAGTCAAGAATTTAAAAAATCAAAACACTCAACAATATGGGCTGGGATAGACAAATCTGTCAGCTTCAATTTCTTCCACATTTTAATTTGTTTAATCTCTCTTTTTTCTGTATAAAGAAACCCAGGCATGTTGGCGAATTCTTACCACAAATGAATTTATGCAGTTCTATACACTCTTACTTGGGAGTAAGCCTTATTGCACAAAGTGCCTAAAATCCTGTTGTAAATCAGGCTAAAGTAAAATGTGCAGAGTAGAGCACAGTACATTACACTAGAGTAGCCACATTGAATCAGTGCAGATTTGGTCAGTCAACTGCTGCATAAATTCCGCTGATTCAGTAGGTCTGCTTCTGCTGATTCAGTAGGCGAGGCTCATTTGAACCAATGGAAGTCACAGAGGAATTCGTTCACCCACAGATTTAATAGCGTACTCTAATGCAACTACAGTATTACAAATCTTCAGCCAGTATAGCTTACTTCTGAATAAACAGATGTAGAATTTTGCTATAAATCTAAATAGATTTACTGAGAGCTACACAACTTACTTCTGTGTAAACATGCATAAGATTGTGTTACAATTTTAAAACGGAATGTGGGAAATCTTCTCAACAGTACAACTGACAGCAAATAAACATTTCTTGTTTTAAAGCAGAGTACTATACAGTAATTAGAATGTGGGGCCATAGTGGGTTAGTGGGTTAGACGATGAGCTTGATGACTGATGTGGCACAAATTGTAATGGAACCAAGGCCCACATGGCCTCATTACTTTAGAATTAGCGCAGATGATGACATAATCTGCCACTCCATTCAGGCTCCCTTGTTCCCTCTGAGCAAGTGATGTGGGTTCTAGCAGCAGGACCTATCCCCACTGTAAAACAAATGTTTATGCATAGCTTGGCCTTAAAGGGGAAATTATTATGACCCCGTTCTCTGCATCTGCCATTTTTATAGAGACATCTAGGACAAGTTTATATATCCACTGCTCTGCAAGTATCCTGGCCGGTCAAAAAGCACATATACCCACTGGCTAATATCTGATGAAAGACCCACCTTCACCCACAACACAACATTGATGGAAACAAACAACATTGAAATTCTCACCATCCAAACCCCACAATTCTCCATTGCCTCCATCTATAAGTCACCAGAAGCAATGTTTAGTTTTAATCAACCAGACAATTTTACTTATGACCAAATAAACTTTGTTATTGGAGATTTTCATTATCACAGTGAGACTTGAGGATATAACCAAAACAATGAGAATGGTGCAAAACTTGTATCATGGACAGAGACCAATGACCTACAACTTGTTTATGATCCAAAACAGCCTGCATCCTTTAACAGTGGTAGATGGAAGAGGGGGTCTAATCCAGACAACATCTTCATTAGCAAGAAAATAGCAGCACAGTGCATGAAAGTTGTTGATGATCCGATCCCATGCACTCGACACAGGCCCTTCGTGTGCAACCCAAGGACAGTATTACAACATCAACCATTTGAAGCCTATCCAAGCAAGATTCAAGTATGTGCTTTCCACCTTCGAAACCAAGCAGCAAGGGTTATGTTGAATGTCATGTGGCAAGGGTATTGATTACAGCACTGTGCAACACCAAAATACCTCAGTGTGACACTTGATTGGACACTCTCTTTTAAGAAGCATTGTCTGAATACTAAAGTCAAAGTTAGTGCTGTACAAGGAACAACATATCAAGAAAATCACAAACTATCAATGGGGAACTCAACCATCCAGACTGTGGACATCAGCTTTGGCCTTAAGCATCTCTGCAGCAGAGTATGTTGCTCCAGTATGGAATGCATCTACACATGCAAAACAAGTTGACATTGCTGTTAATGAAGCCATGCAGATAGTGACAGGATGCCTTAAACCTGCACCAGTTGAGAAAATATACCATCTTGTTGGTATTGTTCCACTAAGATCAGGAGAGAAGCAGCAGCAGATGCTGAGAGAACGAAGCAAGATAATGACCCTCAACACCCTCTGAACGATATAAGCCTCAAGTCCGCTGGCTCAGCTCCAGAAAGAGCTTTATGTCAAGAACAAACATTCTTGAGGGTATACAAGAGCAAAAACAAATTAGAAGATGAAAGAAGGAGCTCACTGGGCAAGGAACATTAAAGGTGGATATAGCTAAAACCTCCCCTATGTCACCTGGAGGACCCTGAAAAGGCTGAGGGTTGGAGTCTGTAAATTCAAGACCAACATGCTCAAGTGGGGACTGCTGGCGGACAACGACACACAGTGTGAATGTGGAGAGACACTGAGTACGGCCCATTTGCTGGTCTGCTGATTGCTACCAATGAGGACTTGCATTAGGGCAATGACAAAGAGAAGAAAGTGGATTCATTTTGGCAGTCCAGGGTTTGATCAGGACATGAAAGAAGAAGAACCCACAACACGGCCAGTTTCTGCACTACAATGTGTAAGATCAGAAGAACAATCCTGGCAGGTCCTTCTGCTAAGCAAACCACTAGCGCTACATCATAAGCTTAATAATAATACAGTTGTACCTTGCTTAAAGAGCATAATGTGTTCCACAGGATTGCTCTTTAAGCGAGTTTGCTCTTTAAGCAAAACACCATTGTAAATGACCAATTGTGGGGGGGATTGCAAACCCTGATTTGTTAAGCGAGTTTTTGGTTGGTTTTATTTGTCAAGCGAAGCGAACATTCAGAGAAAATTCTGCTCTTTAAGCAATTTACTCTTTAAGCGAGGAGCTCTTTATGCGAGGTTTGACTGTAGTTTTAACACTAGTAACCTTAAATACTAATTTTACTACTCCTTAACTCTGAGCAGAAATGCTCCTTTTAAAAATATATATTTACCCTAATTTTAACTTCTGTATCTTGATATATCTCAACTTCTGATATTTCTGCTGTACAATTCTGGTCTTGGACCATAATAAAAATGGATTTGATTTCCACTTTATAAAAGGAGAACATACAGCCTGCCCATTGTGAGTACATTCAGGTGTCCCCTGGGAAACAGTGTAGAAGTGGCCAATCCTTCCAATCCGGGAAACTTTGCGTTGTAATTGTGCAATGCTGTGATACAAATAAAGAAGACTTTTTGAAATTCTGTTCCTGGTGGAGAGAGAAAATCCTGTTTAACAGGTTGCAGCCCTTTATACCTTTGGACGTTGCTGGGGGTAGTGATGGATGAAAACCCTTACTTCATAATTTACCACCACACTAGAGTTTGGGATGAAGTAATTCTTCATGCCTGGCCTTGGCTAGTTGACTTCTCCTAATACATCACAGGCAGCACTGTCTGAACAGGTACGTGGAAAGGTAGGCAGCTGAAGGGGATCAACTTCACCAGACACTGCTTTTAGCATCCAAATGGCAAGTGAGTAGGCGGCAGATGAATCCATGAACAAGTGGTAAAGGTGTGGAGGACGGATCTATGTGTGTCACAAGGCCTCCCCTGCACCATTGAAGTTAACACTTTCTGGTTCTATTGATCAATCGATCGATCAAGCTACCAATCAATCATGATTATTGAAAGCACAAACTGCACAAAATGTTTTTCTATACATACTTTAATAAGAAATAAAATTGAGAAAACAAAAATGGATGCTGCAACTTGTACACCCCAAGTTTTTTTAAAAAATATTTTATTAATTTTCCAATGTAATACAATGTGTATAAATCAAATAAACTGAACAAAACAGTAAATTGAAAAAAATAAAAAAGAAGAGGAAAAAAATAATAGCATACAATGTTAAGTAAAACAAAGTACCCATTGAATAATTGATTGGGGGCTACTTATTTTGTTTAAACTTCTTATTGCATTTGTATAAAGATCCAACTAACTCAATTTAAGTTATTTCATTTTTTGTATATTTTTCACATCTTTATACAGTATATAACTTCTCTAGTGCCTTATGTATATATACTCAACTCCCCCCTCATCTCCATAGTACATTAACACAATAAAACTAATATAACATACAGCATCTCTGTGATATTTACAATGTCCGAGGAGTTAGCCAGACATTTCCCCCTTCAATTTCTTTACTTCTTCCAAAAACCCATTAATTAATTAATTTAATTGTTCAATTTTTATGCTGCCCCACTTGCCTAAGCAACCCTGGGTGGCTAATAACAATACAAAAAGAGTACAAAATATACAGTTACCATTAAATTAGCATAATACACAGAACTTTCCAAAAGAAAAAAAAATCCCACTTACACACCAATACCCCACAAACCAGGTGCTGGTGTCTTGCCCTTATTATTTTTTAATGTATGTTCTAGAAATGGCTTCCATATATTCCAAAAATTATTTTCCTTTGTTACTCCTTTTCTTATATTTAATTCACATGTCAACCTGTCATTTAGAGCCATCTCCCATAATGCTTCATACCAGATGTCCACTCCCAATCTTACATTATTTTTCCAGTTTTTTTGCAATTTGCTGTCTTGCAGTCGATATGAAAATGGACAAAAGGTCTTTTCTATTAGAACCCCATTTTAATTTGTTCAAATACATTAACAAAACCATTTGCGCATCCAACTTTAAATTTCCATCCATTATATTTCCAATTTCTTTTTCTATTTTTTTCCAATACTCTGAGACAAGCTAACAATCCCACCACATATGTTTATATGTTCCCATTTCTTGATGGCATCACCAACAGTTTTTAGATTTGCTACTATCAATTTGATTTAGCTGAACTGGTGTCAGGTAACATCTCCACAATACCTTAAAATTGTGTTCTTTAACTTTTACTGACAAACATTTCATAATTCTAGTTGTCCATTTCTTCTGCAAATTTTCTTCTGTAATTTTTATTTTCAAATCCGATCCCCATGTTTCCTTTAATGTATTACATGACTTATTTTTTACTCAAAACTTTGTACAGTATAGTCTTTTTACCGAACCCTTTATTCAAACTGATTCATTTCTTATCTCATCAATTCTCAGATTCTATCAATTGTCTATTTGTCATATTGAAAATATTTTTATTCCAATTGTTCACTGCAAATATCTGTAACCAGTTCAGCTTCAGTTCTTTATAAATTTCCGAGTTCTTTTAATTTTCCTCACAATTTTTAACCATTCTTTAAGCAAGGATATCCCATATTTTTGTAAAGCCTTTTTCAATTTGTCACTTTTAATTGGAAATGATTTTAAATCTAACATTTGTATTATTGGAGAACAGTTAGGTATCAATTTTTGTTTCAAAGCACTCCATGTTGTCATCATTGCCTTTACCAAATCATTCTTAACTTTTATCTTAGGAATTTCTTTATCCCCAAAAAAAAGGCCATTTCCATACTGTTGAATCTCTTTCTAACCCTCTCCAAATCATTTCATTTTTTTTTTGCCAAAATTTTTGTAATGGCTTTAAGTTGAAAAGCACTGTAGTAATTTTTTATATTTGGTATTCCCAATCCCCCTTCTTTTTGTGATTTATACCACAGGGTCTTTGATATCCTTGCCTTTTATCCCCATTACAATAATCATTTAACATGTTTTGAAGAAAAGATAAGTCTTTTTCTTTCTGTTTGATTGGTAGAACTTCAAATAAAAAGTTCAATTTTGGCAATACAGTAAAACCTCATATAACACTAAAACCTGGTTCCACAAGTCTTGGTGTTATATGATTTTTAGTGTTATCTGATGCATGTTAAAATCCTATGGGATCCATAGAGATACATTGTAACCACACAGGCTTTAGCGGTTGTTATCTGAAGCATCCCATAGGATCTTAATGTTATCTGATGCAACTCTTCCCCCCAGATTCCTTAATGTTATGCGATTTTAGTGTTATTCGATACTAATGTTATATGAGGTATTACTGTAACTTCATCTTACATACAGTATTGCAATTTACCAAACAAAGATATAATCAATTATTTTGTATTTCTCTATCTTTTCTTTAAGTTCTATTTTTATTTTTCCAAAGTTTAATTTATCAAGACCAGACAACTTCTCCAAAATGTTTATGCCCAAATATTTTATGCTTTTTTAAATCTGGATTTTATACTTACTTTTTATCTCATTTTTCTCCACGCTGCTTATGCTACAACAAATTGCCTCCAATTTTTCCCAATTTATCTTCAAACTTGTTACCTCCTAAAATTTGTTAAGGTGTTTTGTACTTTTTCTAAACTTTTTTCTTGAGTTCTTTAAACTTATAAGAGTATTGTCAGCATATAAACTAATTTTTATTCCTTCCATTCCCTCTAGGATCTTGTCCTCTCTTATTGCTCTTGCCAACAATTCCATTGTGGTGATGAATAATATTGGTGAGAGGGGGCAACCTTGCCTTGGTCCAGCTTTTAAATCTATTTTTTTCTGTAAATTTATAGTTTAATTTTTTAAATTAATTTTGAACCTTAAGGTTTTAATTTCTGAATTTGTAGGGGAATAGTGGGATTGTTTAGTTTGTTTTGCACTCATTATGCATAATCATTATGCAGAGTCAGGTTCGCCTGATTGGGGTGGGATAATAAATCTAAATATAAATAAATAAATAAATAAATAAATAAATAAATAAATAAATAAATAAATGTCCTTTCTTATACATTTGGTCTATTACATTTCTAAATTTTTATCCAAATCCAATGTTTCCTATCATTGACTTTATTGTAATCCACTGTAATAAATCAAAAGCTTTAAATATCTCTAATGATAACATATTTTTCTTTTTCTTCACTACTTCCCAACATATCTATCACTCTTCTAGTTAAATCTACCATGTATCTTCCTTTTAAAAAGCCAACTTGATCCTTATCAATGTAATTTATCATAATGTTGTTGAGCCTGTTAGCCAAAATCGCAGTAAAGATCTTAGCATCTTGGTTTATTAAATAAATTAGTCTATACGATCCAATATTTTCCAAACCTTTTCCTGGCTTTGGTATTAAGGTAATTATGGTTTCATGCTATGAATTTGGTATTTCTCCTCCATCCAATATGAATTATACAATTACTTCAATTTTGGAACTACTGTATTATGTTTTTGAATTCCTTATAAAATTCTGCTGGCAGGCCATCTTTAAATTGCTTATCACCTTTTCAATTTCCATCTCTGTTATTTATTCTTCCATCTTTTTCATATGTTCTTCTATTATCTTTTCTCCTTTGTATTTTTCTAAATACTTGTTTCTCAATTTTATTTCCTATTTATTATATAAATTTTGATAAAATCTTTCTGTTTTTAATTTATCACTTGTTTTATTGCATCTCCTCCCATCCACATCTACCAATGTACCTATCTCTTTTTTCTTTCTTCTCTCTTACTGTCCTTGCCAGCATTTTTGAATTTTTATTACTGAACTCAAACTATTTATTTATTTATTTATTTATTTATTTATTCTTCAAATTTATACCCCGCCTCGCTCAGGCAA
Source organism: Furcifer pardalis (assembly GCA_030440675.1). Classification (NCBI taxonomy): domain Eukaryota; kingdom Metazoa; phylum Chordata; class Lepidosauria; order Squamata; family Chamaeleonidae; genus Furcifer; species Furcifer pardalis. The sequence continues at coordinate 29,832,185 of CP126890.1, forward strand.
GCCTGACTCTAGGCGGCATTATACAAAAACAAAACAATATCCCACCAACCCCCCCCCCATCGAGTCCAAATGGGGCCAAATGGCCGAGGGAGGCCCCCCATCCTCCTCCCGGCCGGTGACGGAGGCCGGGAGGGCGCAGCGGCGGCGGCGGCGTCTGTTGCGCGGCGGCGGCGGCGGCGTTGCTTCGGGCCTCCCCTGGCCGAGGGAGGCCCCTTTTATCATCCTCCCGGCCGGTGACGGAGGCCGGGAGGGCGCAGCGGCGGCGGCGGCGTCTGTTGCGCGGCGGCGGCGGCGTTGCTTCGGGCCTCCCCTGGCCGAGGGAGGCCCCTTTTATCATCCTCCCGGCCGGTGACGGAGGCTGGGAGGGCGCAGCGGCGGCGGCGGCGTCTGTTGCGCGGCGGCGGCGTTGGCGTTGCTTCGGGCCTCCCCTGGCCGAGGGAGGCCCCTTTTATCATCCTCCCGGCCGGTGACGGAGGCCAGGAGGGCGCAGCGGCGGCGGCGGCATCTGTTGCGCGGCGGCGGCGGCGGCGTTGCTTCGGGCCTCCCCTGGCCGAGGGAGGCCCCTTTTATCATCCTCCCGGCCGGTGACGGAGGCCGGGAGGGCGCAGCGGCGGCGGCGGCGTCTGTTGCGCGGCGGCGGCGGCGGCGGATTCTCCTTTTAAGTACTGTTGTACCTCGCTTAGAGCATATTGCGCCCCACAGGATTGCTCTTTAAGCGAGTTTGCTCTTTAAGTGAAACACGATTGTAAATGACCAATTGTGGTGGGGGGGATTGCGAACCCCAATTTATTTGTTAAGTGAGTTTTTGGTTGGCTTTATTTGTTAAGTGAAGCAAACATTCAGAGAAAATTCTGCTCTTTAAGCGAGTTTCTCTTTAAGTGAGGTGCTCTTTATGTGTGGTTTGACTGTATACCAAATTTTTCTTAACTTTTTCCATATCTTTTCCTATTGATTCCTTTTTTAACCTCTGCATTTCTCCCCACACTCCCCCCTTGTCCTAGCATGTTCATTTTGAAGCCTTCTTAAGTGATTCTCTATTTGAGTCTCTTTATCCTTTTAGTTGCTTGTGCCCAAGTTCTTTTCACCAGCATCGGAATGAGAGTTGCTTGAAGAATAAAGAAAAAAAATTAAATGTCTCTTTGAAACCAAATGAACAAACTCCAAGCTATATTCATCAACTGAAGTAGGACAGCCACAAAAGTAGAATCAGCTCCACATATACACATGCAAAATTTTAAATTCAGAAGCAAATGCAAACACATAAGATCAGAATGTGGTTTCACCCTTCCAGTGCTCCTCCTACACAAACATTGGAATTCTACTACCTAAACCAAAGTGGTATGGGCCTTATCCTCCTCCATGGGAACAGCAGCTCCTACCTCTCCAGCTCTTCCCAACTCACATCCTGAATCACAGCCCCTTCTGTAGACTTTCCTATCCTATCCTATCCTATCCTATCGACTGAGCCAAATCAAAAAGTCCATAGGAGTTATGCTGTCACACCTCTAGTGATACAATAAGATTGAACTGTCAACTGACTGGTCAGCCTACATACAGCATGCGGAGTTGGAACGTATCTTGGGATGGCACTGCCTGTTGCTATGTCCTATTTCAGTATATTTCAGGATGCTTCCACTTCATTTTTGTCTGTGTTTATGACACTTCCTAACCTGCTCTGGCTCAAGCTAAGAGGATGTCTGTACCATTTTGAGGCAGTCCTCTACATGTTGATTGAGGGAGCTTGAGTGAAGAGGGAAAAAACAATTTCCTTCCTGTATGCCTCAGTGGCTAAGACGCTGACTGGAAGGCGGGAGGTCAGCAGTTCAATTCCCAAGTACTGCAGGACAAAATGAGCTCCCGTCTTTGTCCTAACTCCTTGAAACAGAGATGAGCACCGAACCCTAGAGTCGGATATGACTAGCTTTCGAGCAAGAGAAACCTTTACCTTTACCCTTATGCCTCAACCACCCATTTACATCTTGCTGAACAATCAGATACGTCAGAAACACTTATGTGTTGACTTGAAGCACATGAGGCATGTTGAGTCAGCAAGATGGGATATTGCATTACAGTATCTCCTAATCAAAGTCTGCCTAGCCATCATTGCTGGTTTTATAGCAAGGAACAAAAATCATGATTCTTCCAGAGCAGGATGGCTCAATTAAAACACTGAGTCAAAACTTTGGAGGTGAAATTTCATTGATAGGTTTCAGATAATCGCTCTCTGTCACTCTTTCCAACTTATTGCCTGAAATCCTGGTGCTTAGTGTAGCAAGTCAGGGGTCTCCAACCTTTTTTGCACCATGGACCAGTTTCATGCTGAACAATTTTTCCACAGACTGGATTTTTAATCTCTCCCATCTGCCAGCCACATCTTGAATATGGGCAGTGTGATACTTCACTGTGCACAGGCAGAGAGAGAAAACAACATGGAGTTAAGCAACATGGAGGAGGGGTCCAGCCACCTGCCTATCTGCTATGTCTGAGGCCCATGCTCTCGCTCCATTCACTGGGCAGACCTGGTGGAGCTCAATGAGAGCAGAAGGCTGCCATCGGTACTCCCAGCACCACCCACCCCCGAGGTCCAGTTTGGGACAGGCCATGGCCCGGTACCGGTCTTCGGCCCAGCGGTTGGGAGCCACTGTAGTAAGCCACAGGTAGACTTGTAATTGAATTGAGGCAATTTAATGGGGCAAATTTTCTATAAATTCCATTGATTCAATGAGCTTACTCTAGTTGTAACTTACTACACAACAGAATGTTAGTTGTTTTGTGCTAAAGCAGGAAGAGCCACATCCACTACAGAATATTTACTAGCAGAAACTTCAATATAGAAACCGCTATTTTTAATAAAGGGACTGCAGTGGCTTAGTAGTAAAGATGCTAAACTTGACAACTGGAAGGTAGGCAGGTCAGCAGTTCGAGATCTGAATGCTGCATGACAGAGTGAGCTCTTGTCTATGTCCCAGCTCCTGCCAACCTAGCAGTTCAAAAGCAAGAAATTGCAAATAGATAAATAAGTACAGCTTTGGTGATAAAGGTAACAGTGTTCTATGACTAGTCATGTTTGTCACATGACCATGGAGACATCTGCACATGCAGACAGTGCTAGCTCTTTGGCTGTAAACGTAGATGAGCTTAGGACCTTAGAGTTGGATACGACTGTTTTTTGAGCAAGGGCGACCTTTACCTTTAACTAATATTAATAAAATAATAAAAACCAATTGTCGAACAGATTATATAACAATAAGATAAAGACAGAACACTTATTTTTAATTGTATTGATCAGACCATGGTACCTAGCCTGCTGTGTATGATGCATATGGCATATAAGGCATAAAAGCCGACTCTAGGGGTCAGTGCTCATCTGTTTCAAAGCCGAAGAGCCAGTGCTGTCTGCTTCTGCAGACGTTTCCATGGTCATGTGGCAGGCATGACTAGACAGCGGAGCTCATGGAACGCCGTTACCTTCCCACCGAAGTGGTCCCTATTTATCTACTTGCAATTTCTTGCTTCCAAACTGCTAGGTTGGCAGGAGCTGGGGGCAAAGACATGAGCTCATTCTGTCCTCTAGTACTCGGGAATCGTACTGCTGACCTTCCACTTCCCAGTCAACGTCTTAGCGACTTGAGCCACTGCAGTCGCATATGGCATATATAGTAAGTTTTAATTTCCTGTTAATTTTTAACCTAGCTGAACCTGAGCTACTTCTTCAAAAAAAAATACTGTGTTTTAAACCAATATAAAAATTATTTATTTATTTATTGGCCCACTATGGAACACTCCTCCCGTGAACAGTTTCTACCACTGAGGTCTCTCCCACCTGTAGTGCCCAACAAAACTCTTCGTAAGAAGATCAGGGCATTTCTCATGGGGAAAATGTGGAATTTAATGGTAGTGTTTCTCAAATATTTTTTCACCCAAGAAGCGTGTCCGCCCCTTATATGGTAAAATGGGGGCACAACAAGCATCCTTGGGCGTGAAGTTATGACACACACCATCCTCTCCCTATATATATATATATATACAGTAATACCTCATATAACATTAGTATCGAATAACACTAAAATCGCATAACATTAAGGAATCTGGGGGGAAGAATTGCATCAGATAACATTAAGATCCTATGGGATGCTTCAGATAACAACCGCTAAAGCCTGTGTGGTTACAATGTATCTCTATGGATCCCATAGAGGATCAGATAACACTAAAAATCATATAACACCAAGACTTGTGGAACCAGGTTTTAGTGTTATATGAGGTTTTACTGTACATATAAAGAGAAACTCAGGAGTTCCCCCCCTCCCCCTTTTGGCCTTCACAAACGTTTCACCTGAAACTCATTCCCTCACTTCCTTCTGTTACTCCGCCCCCCTCCCACGTCCGACGGCTGTTCCGGGAACTGCTGATCCTCCCTCCGTCCCCCGTTCCCCCCCTCCCCGCAGCCTGAAGTTCGTTAAGTCTGTTAGAGAGCAAGACAAGTAGCGCGCGCAGGCGGAGAGAGGCGCGCGCTGTGTCCTCCCGCCCCCCCCCCCCCCCCCCGTTCTTCGCCCTTCATCTTGAGGACAGTGCGGGGAAGGAAGAGCCGCCCGAGAAACCTTTTGGAACCCCCAGTGGCAGTTGGTCGAAGACAGAGGGGGGCGGTGCTGGGAAGAGCCGCCCGAGTGGCTGAGGGTGGTGCTGGGAAGAGCGAGGAAGTGCTCCAGCGGGAGGTGCCCGGAAGAGTCCGTTTCCTCCTCCTCCTCCTCCTCAGACTCTCTGGCTCGGGACTGGGCGAGGCGGCGCTGGTGACGAGAAACCAAAGGAAAGCTATACGAGGGGACATTTCCTCACCCCCCCCCCAAAAAAAGTGACCGGCTGGCCCACAGTGGGCGAAGGGGACGGTGTGTAACAACAACAAACAACAACAGGAGTTGTGGGCCTGTGGTATTCCCCGCCGCCACTGCTGAGGAAAAGTCGCCTCAGGTAACTTTCTGCTCTCTGTGGCGTCTTTGGCGTTACTTTCGCCCGGTTGGGCCTCCAAAGTTAGAAACTTTGCAAACGGGCCGCCTAAGCCTGGCCCAGTTGAAGGAAGGGAGCGGTTGGGGGGGGGCGAGCCTCCTCCTTGGCCCTCCCGTCTCCTCCTCTGACCCCCCGCTCCCTCTTTCTCTCCGGTAAGAGGGTTGGTTGTTAAGGGGTGGTGGTGGTGGTAGTAATAGTAGTATTAGTGGCGTTACTTTTAATCCTGTCCGCCGCTGCCTGAGGCCTCCCTCGCCTCGCCTCCCCCGCCCTTGCCTGGTCTTTGGGCGGCGTCCTCATTCCTGGGATTTGTGAGCTCTCCATGGGAAGGACACAAAAACACACGAAAGACATACACAAAAAGACACACACAGAGAGAGAAACCGCTTTCTCTCTTTTTTAGGAGTTGTAAGAGGGTGCTTGCTCCCTGTTTGTTACTATTCCTCCTTTCCCCTTTCTTGGGGCTCTTTTCGAACTTCGCTCCTAACTTTTGTTGTTTTTTTTTCCTTTTTATTTCTCAGAAGGGGTGGTAAGAACTTTGTGAAGGTTTCGTGACTGGCCCGGGAGTCTTTTGTAAGGGTGTGTTTCAGGTAGCAGGAAGAGAAAGTGGTTGAGTGGCTGTGGGCCGCCCTTCTTTCTCACTGCCAGCAACACAAACTTTACGTGGGGAAGGCGGGACTCGAACTTAGTCTCAACTTGTGGGGAAAAGTCTTTGGAGCCCTCCTCTAACTTAGGAGAGAACGATTTGAGAATATACTCATAGTTAAGACAATAATGTTGGCATACACAGAAAGATTGTGGTATTTTTGAACCAGAATTGGGTGTACCCCAGCTAATCTTTCTCACACTAGGTGAGGCGGAATGAACTGCAGAATGAATTCAGTAGTTTGTAATGGGTTTTTTAAAATTGCTTTTAAACTGCGATTGGTTTTATTTTCTGTGAGCTGCCCAGTCTTTGGAGTTGGACGGCAATACAAATTAGAAAATAAATAAATATTCACCAAAATATGGCCTCATTTTGGCAGATTAAAGTATGCCATAGACACAAAAGGAGTCAATGGTATGCTAAAACCTGCTTTTAAAAATATTGTCATCAAGAAATGCAGCAAAGTTTTTATCTGTATCAGATGTTTTTGAAATATCTGTTTTAACAGAAATCAGAGCCCTGGTGATGCAGTGGTTAAACTGCTGTACTGCAGTCAGAATGTTGTGTGTTTGATCCTGACAGGGTTCAAAGTTGACTCAGCCGACCAGCCTTTTGAGGTTGGTAAAATGAGTACCAAGCATGTTGGGGACAAAATGCCAGAAAGTGTACTAAGTGCAATGGGGTGGTATATAAGTGATATTGCTACAGGTATTGCTAAATTTGGGTAGTTGGTATGAAATAATTGTTTGGAGTTTTGTGGTATTGATGTGGTTTAATAATCTTCATATTCTTTTTCAAATGTTGTACTGGCTATCAATCTGCCATAAAATTATCTTAATTTAGTCCATGTTTTTGTGCTAATTTATCTGTCATCAAAACATCTAATAATTTCATAATTCCAATCTGTCTCTTTTTTAGCATCTGTGCTGCAAATAGTGTATGTTCGGTTTTTTTGTGGCAAGGAGGGAATGACTGCAAGGTATTATTGTAGAGTGCTTATAGACTAATCTGTACATGTTCACTTGGAGGAATTCCAGCTGTCATTGTCCTGAGACTAAATAGATTATTGCTTTTTACAGTAACTTGAGGCAGAATGGGTACAAATGGTTCAGTGGGGACAAAACTGTACAGTTATAGTCTGGATATAGAAGTGACTGCTCATGTAACTTTTTATGCAAATTAGTGGCACCTCACTTTCAAAAGTCCAGAGCCTTCTGAGGTAAGCATTAAAACTAGCAGGACCTTTTGTATGGGAAAGTTGTGGAAGGCAACTTAACCACTTGCTCTCTCTCTATTAAGATCACTACCCTGTTTCCCTGAAAATAGGACCTCCTCGTATAGTAAGGCACCCCCTATTTTTCCCCACCTCGGAAATATAAGGGGCCCCCCCCTGAAAATAAGGCACACACCTAAATCTTGCCCTGGCAATCCGCTGTATCAGCAATAAATGTGTATTGTATTCTTCGTCATGGAAAAATAAGACATCCCCTGAAAATAAGACCTCGTGTATATTTTGAAGTTTTTCAAAATATAAGACAGTGTCTTAATTTCTGGGAAACACAGTAATAGATTGACCCGAGTATAAGTCGGGGGTGGAAAATGCAGCAGCTGCTAGTGAGTTTCAATAATTAAACAAACATTAAAATACAGTAAAATTAATTTTAAAAATTATGTGGACATGTTTTTGAGTGTTTACAGTAGCTACTTTTTTCTAAAACTGTATTTGCACCACCAACCAGTAGTGGCACTACAGGGGAAATGGGTGGGCAGGAAGCAATGCTCTATCCTAGCCTCTTTGCTCTCCCTGCAACCAGGAAGCATGGCATCCCCCTCCATTTTGGTCACATGGTCAGAAACAAAGGCAAGAAATGTAAGTGAAACCCTTTCTTTTTATGCACAGGTTTGGTTTCCCACTGAAATGCATTGTGAACATACAAACAGAAAAGCTTTAGAATGCAAAAAATTGATTTCCAATACATTTAAATGGGAACTCACGATTTTCGCCTTCTATTGGCCAACTGTAGTAATGGCCCGCATATGTTTTTCTTTCCCCTCTCCTGAAGCCAAACTGCACTGAATCCAGCACGGTTTTGGACTCTTGTGGCTTTTAACCCATGTATAAGTCGAGTCACCTTTTTGGATCTCATTTTGGGGGCTAAAAACTCGGCTTATACTCAAGTATATATGGTATAGTACAGTGGTACCTCAGTGCGTTGCTTGGGATTGCGCTTTAAGTGAAACACCATTGTAAATTACCAATTGTGACTTGGGGGGGATTGCGAACCCTAAGCTAGTTGTTAAGTGAGTTTTTTGTTAGTTTTAGTTGTTAAGCAAAATGATCAGTCAGAGAAAATTCTGCTCTTTAAGTGAATTAGTCTCTAAGCTAGGCACTCTTTATGTGAGGTTTTACTGTATGTTTATAAAAATTTTATTACTTCCATCCATGGATTGTCTGTTCCTCATTGGTTTATTTATTTATTTATTCATATTTACTATCCCACCCCAATCAGGTAGACCCGACTCTGGGCGGCTTACAAAAATAGATTAAAATCATAGGTTAGGCCTATGATAATGTTAATATTTTAAACTTTAAAAGTTCATAAAAATTAAAACACCGCTAAAGATAAAAAACGAAACCAAAACCAAAAGGTACCATTCTTACTGAACCATGCCTTGATTTTATGCTGTGTACAGGACCAGTGGGTTTGTGAAAGATGCAAGTATTTTGATGAATGAAAACATTACATCTAATCTATTGGACATGGGAACATCTTCCGAGTGTTGTTCCATTTCAGGCCTAATGTGGTCTATCCTAGTTTGTGTAACTAGAATATTAGTTAGGATTCTAGATAGCCATGGTAGTTCATTCTCTCTTTCGGTAATGAACAGTATTCCAGCAGTGTCCATGGCAGTCTAACCACATATAAAAATTTCACATATAAGGACAGATTTTTTTATCTGCAAAGCTTGTACTGTATAATGTAACACAAAGACAACAAGCAGGAGGCAGTATAAAAATGTGGAAAGAATATGAAACTGAATAAACTTCTACTGAGAGGAAATTCATGGAATTCGAGAAAATACAAAAGTTCATTCGTCATTTGTGTCTTGTAACTTTCATGTAAACACAACCTTTAGGAAAAATGAAGTAGAGTCAAATGATACTGTAGCCATGCAGAACAGATTTGTGTGTAGTTGAATCCTACGTTGCTTAAATCAGGGATTCTCAATCTGTGGCCCATGGGCCAGATGTGGCCGGTGGCAACATTTCATGTGGCCCATCTCCACCACACCAGGAAGGTGCCATATGGTGGAGAAAGGGCAAAATGGCTGTCCAGCCCCTGGAGCTGTCTAAAGGGGTGCATCTGGCCCCTGTCTTAAAAAGTTTGAGAACTCCTGGTTTATGTGAATTGTAAGGAGGAACTACAGAGTGATTTAAATGGATCATGTTTCTAGATTCCATGTAGTCATTCTCAGCAACTTGAGGTAAATTATTCCATAGGAGAGAACTATATTATATCTTAAACATGTGGTTTTGTATAAGTGCTGTTAAAGTGTCATGGGTTTGAAACTTGTGGAAGTTTTCCCAACCTATTTGAACCCGTTGGTAACTTAATCTGTATTGAACATCAAAAGTAATAGCAATTACAATTATATACAGTCAAACCTCGCATAACAAGCGTTTCGCTTAGTGAAAAACTCGCGTAATGAGCAAGTTTTTTTGCTAAGCGGTCCGACTTGCATAACAAATTTTTCACTGTGAGTTGGACTTTTCCCTATGGAAAAACTCACACAAAGAGCATTTCTATGGGGAAAACTTACATAGCGAAAATTTTTCACTATGCGAGTTTTTCCATAGGGAAAGTCCGACTCGCATAGCGAAAAATTCATTATGCGAGTCTGATTCGCATAGCGAAAAACTTGCATAGCAAGCAGCCTCGCAGAACGAATTAAATTTGTTATGCGGGGTATAACTGTACTGCTCCATAGTGCTTAGCTCTGGGTGAGTCATGAGGTAATTAGCATTTTACCCACAACATGCTAGGTACTCATTTTACCAACCTCAGAGGGATGGACTGAGTCAACCTTGATCCCTGTCTGGATTGAACTCACAATGTCAGCAGTTTTGACTGCAGTATAGCAGTTTAACCACTGAGCCACCAGGGCTCTTAAACATCAATATAAAACGTCTTCTGTGAAAATCTAGCCAGTCATAGATGCCAAGATCTAATACAGTAATACCTTGGATAACGATTGCATCGGATAATGCTGAAATCGGATAACAATTTAAAATTTTGAAATTTTTTTTTTTGCATCGGATAATCTCTTAGCGTTCTCCAATACAACGGGGTGGCTGGGAAGCTGAACAGGGGCTCCCCGTTTGGCTTTCCTGCCACCCCACAGCTGCAGGGGCAGGAAAGTCAATGGGGGGGCTCCCATGTCAGCTTCCCCAGCCACCCTGCAGGGGCGGGGGGTTAGGAAGCCGACGGGGAACTCCCCCATCAGCTTCCCCAGCCATCCTGTAGCTGAGGGGGCTGGGGAAGCCGACAGGGGAGTCCCCGTCATCTTCCCCAGCCATCCAGCAGCTGTGGATCAGGTTCCCTGACCCAGGGGTGCCAGAGAGCCCAAAATGGGTAAAAAAAAACCCTTCCTTTTCCCTTGCCCATTTTGGGTTTTCCGGCACCCCTGCCACCTCCGGGGAGGTTGGGAAACCTGACCCACGCTGGTCTTGACCTCCCCAGACACTGCAACCATCGTACAATGCATCCCATAGGGAAAATCGCTATACAGTGCATGTATTGTATAGCAATTGTTTTGTACAGCAACAAGCCCCATGGAATGGATTAAAATCATTGTACTGTATGAGGTACCACTGTACTGTCTTACTGAATCATGAGGATCCCTAAGAATCTGTGTCCTAGACCTAGAACCATGTTTTCTGAAATTTAAACATGGGCAAGCACTAGATCAGTGATTCTTACGTTTAGTCTGTAGACCGGGGTCCCCAACCTGTGGCTCGGCTCTGGCCCCCAACAGCATCCCATCCGGCCCATTACTGCCTCCGCCATACCCAAAAGAAAAAGCAGGTGCTTTTATGTCAGCCATAAAACGTGCCCGCACACGTGCAAACATCCCTGTGCCCTTCGGGTTCCAGGGGCATGCTCTGACCTCCAACGTAAAAAGGTTGGTCACCCTACAGCAGACAGTGGTAATGGTTCAATTGGATGGTATTCAGCAAGCATGGACAGTCTTTGCTCTGTGTGTCTGGTCTTCTTTGCTTCTCTTTTCACAGTTACTTGAACCTAGTGAGTTGAACCTAAGTTGAACCTAGTTTTTGAAAGATAGATGGCAGAAGTTCAAACATATTTTATTTACAGGGCAATATGTTGGTCAAGGATGTTTAATCCAATATGAATCCATGTAAAAAAAGAAAAATGGATTAATTATAGGAAAATCTCTATATTATCTCCCACTTTACCTCGTGAGCTTGTTGCTGTTCAGTCGCACAGTCGATTCCGACTCTGCGACCCTATGGACCATTCCCCCGCCAAGCACTTCTGTCTTCCACCATCCTCCTCAGCCTTCCTAGCTTTGTGCCCATTGCATCTACAATACCATCTAGCCACCTCATTTTTGGCCCCCCCTTCTTCTTTTGCCCTCCACCTTTCCCAGCATCAAGGCTTTCTCAAGTGAATCCTCTCTTCTCATTTGATGTCCAAAGTACTTTAGCTTCATCTTTACTATTTTACCTTCTAAGGAGCAGTCAGGTTTGATTTCTTCTAGAATCGACCTATTTGTTCTCCTCGCTGTCCAGGGGACTCTCAAAACCCTCCTCCAACACCACATTTCAAAGGCATTTATTCTTCTGTGCTCAGCTTTCCTTATGGTCCAGCTCTCACCATACATTACCACCAGGAATACCATTGCTTTGACTATGCGAATTTTTGTTTGCAATGTGATGTCTCTACTTTTCACTATGTTCCCCAGGTTTCTCATAGCTTGTCTCCCAAGAATCAGTCGCCTTTTTATTTCATGGCTGCAATCACCATCTGCAGTGATCTTGGATCCTAAGAAAGTAAAATCTGTCACTGCTTCTACTTCCCCATCTATTTTCCAGGGACTGATAGGGCCTGTTGCCATTATCTTAGTTTACTTGATGTTGAGTCTCAAGCCAGCTTTTGCACTCTCTGCTTTCAACCTAAGCAGCAGCTTCGTTAGGTCTTCCTCACTTTCTGTCATTAGGGTAGTATCATCTGTGTATCTCAAGTTGTTGATGTTTCTCCCAGCAATTTTGATCCCAGCTTGTGAGCTTGAGGAAATAGTAAATCTACAGGATGCTAGAAACACCTGTAAGACGAAAGTTCTTGCACTGTTAAATCAGTCTGACTTGGGATGTTTTTGTAATTTACCATTTCACCTTTCTCTTTAAATCAGAGATGGCCAACCTTTTCGCAGTGTGAGCCGAACTACACCCCTTCAGACAGCTGTTTGGTCCAGAGGCGTGGCTTCTTCCACTGTTTCTGCCACTTCCAGTTGCAGCAGGTGCATTCATGGCATGATTCTGGCTGTTTCCACTGCTTCCTGTGCTGGCAGGAGCGAGGGCGGTGCATTTATGCCACATTTTCAGCTGTTTTGCTGTGTTCTCACCACATTTTTGGCACTTCCAGTGTGTTTCTGGTGATGGCAGCAGTAGCAGGGGAAGCCTCACCGTGGGCTGGATTCAGCCTGTGGGCTGTAGGTTGGCCACCCCTGCTTTAAATGGATGTTTATTTTCCCCCTCTAGAGTTGAAAAATATTTAAATTACAAAACCACACTGGGATTATTCTTTTTTAAACCAGTAGATCAGTATCTTCGTCAGAAAGATGTTACAAAAATAAGAGACAGGATGGAAGAAAGTCTTGTTTCTAAGTCCTTTAACGTTGTGTTATCTTAAAATATGATAGAATAAGTATGGGTCAGATAAGCAATATTAATCAAGTGAGGTAGTGGTGTTGGATTTCTTTTGTAACATCTTTCCTGATGAAGAGATATTAATCTCAAAAGTTTGCACACATTTTACTACCCTTATTGATTGACTTAATAAGGGCATTATAGATTAGTTTTTGAAATTTATTTTGGACCAATGTGGTTAATCCTGTTTTAGATTTAAATCATTTCAAGCTTGCATGACAAGGTGCCAAGAATTTTCCAACAGTGGTTCTCTCTATCATGTCTTCCTTTTTGCTCACCTGGCATGAAGTCTACTCACTGGCATAATCTCTCCAAACAAGGTAGAGAGGCTACTAAAGAACAGTACAGTACTATACACTAGTACCCCGAATAACGTTATGACTTGGTTCCACAAGTCCCGTCGTTATCCGGTTTTTAACGTGCGATACATTGAACACACAATGTTAAAAAAAAGCCCTGTTTCCCTGGAGGCTGCAGGAAGCGAGAACGTCGGGATTTGAATCCTGACATTTTGGCTTGCTGCTGCGTCCAGGGAGGTGGGGGAACTTTGGAAACAGCTTGGAGCGGGTTTCCCCACCTCCCTGGACCCGGCGGGGGGGGGGGGGTCAGACACCCCAAAATTGGTAAAAAAAAACCGTCCTTTTTTTTACCAATTTTGGGGTTTCTGACCCCCCCCCCGCTGGGTCCAGGGAGGTGTGGGGACCCGATCCAAGGTGTTTCTGGGCTTCCCCGATGTCCTGAGCCAGTGCAGCAAGCCAGAATGTCGGGATTCGAACTCTGACATTCTGGCTTGCTACACTGGCTCAGGACGTCGGGGAAGCTCAGAAAAAGCTTGGATCGTGTCTGCCCACCTCCCTGGACCCGGCGGGGGGGTCAGAGCCCCCAAAATTGGTAAAAAAAAATGTCCATTTTTTTTACCAATTTTGGGGTGTCTGACCCCCCCGCTGGGTCCAGGGAGGTGTGGGGACCCGATCCAAGGTGTTTCTGGGCTTCCCCGACGTCCTGAGCCAGTGCAGCAAGCCAGAATGTCGGGATTCGAACTCTGACATTCTGGCTTGTTGCACTGGCTCAGGACGTCGGGGAAGCCCAGAAACACCTCCAGAGAGATCAGAGAACCCGATCTACAGCTGCAGGGTGGCTGGGGAAGCTGACGGGGACTCCCTGTCGGCTTCCCTAGCCACCCGCCCATGCCTCCGCAGCTGTGGGGTGGCTGGGGAAGCCGATGGGGGAGCCCCTCGTCAGCTTTCCAGCCTCCCCACCCCTGCCTCCGTAGCTGCAGGGTGGCTGGGAAGCTGAACGGAGAACCCCGTTCAGCTTTCCACCCACCCTGCTGCTAAGAACAACTGTATCGTATAACGTTAAAATCGCGTTATTCGAAACAAGATTTTTCCGAAAATCTTGTAACATTATGCGGTTTTAGCGCTATACAGTACTCACGTTATACGGGGTATTACTGTACTTGGATTGTTCTTTATGGCTTAGGAAGAGAAGAGACAAGAGGAGAACAATTTCTTCCCATGTTACACTTCTCGTGTTACAATAAATAAACAATAGACCAAAGTCTCTTGTCTTTTTTTAGAGCTATTTCCCCTGTAGTAGGAACAGCGGGGCAGCAGGAGCCATCAAATTGAAACCCAAACAAGCCAGAATTTAGAATGACCCAGCTCAAGTCATGTGTATCTAGCCTGTGTATGCTTGATAGTGATCTTAAGTACATTAGTCTACATACAACGCTCATTAACTTCAACAGGTGTTTGTTTCATTATGCACTCTTCGTTTTTTGCCTTAAATGGTAGAATAGCAGGTATCATTTGTGGTTGTGCTTATTCATTTGGAGTCTTTTCTTCATTGCAGATGTAATCTTTTGTTTATTGCAAACAGAATGCATTTCTAACTATAAAGTGCTGTCATAGATGACTATCACTAAGTAGTGTAATTTTAGGGTGTTTTTGCATATATTTTTTCTTGCAGGAATAACTGGCCTCTCTTCCTTTCTGAAATTATTATTCTCCACCTTTATTCCATCCAGAACTCTTGGTTTAAATATGTAGTTCTCAAAATACACAGTGTTAAAAAGAATGTGTTTTATTCTTTCTTTGATTTTTTTACTGAGGACTCTGCCTAATGTGTGTATTGCTTGTAATCAAAGTTCTTTGAATAGGATGATTAATGTCTGGTATGCAATTTGCCAGACAAGTACAATACTTACATCAATACAGTTGTTTTATTGTCAACTAGGCCTTTTGCCAGACTGATGTAGTGCTCTATTCAGTAGCTAAGTGTGTTTTTCTGTACTCACTGTGACTGGATTGAAAATGGCCTAGAAGAACAAAAGTTTGAGGAATTATGACATAATCACATAGTTATTCCTGTTCAGCTGTAGTTCTGTTCATGGGCTAATTCCATACCCTTGCTTCGTTAAGAAATGTGTGAAGTACTTTCCGGATTGTTAACTCATCTATCTAAATATCTGTAAACGTTTGCTTTACTGCTTGAACAGTAGTATTAAGTAGTATTGGGGCATTCCATCATATTGGTAGAAAAATGAGAAACTAGATGTAAGAGGATGTGAGAATAGGGAAACAATTAATTGTGGAATTGAATTCATTCAAACTTGCAAGCAATACCTGCCATATATATTCCCTGCAGTTTATATGAACCAAGTACAGTCAAACCTCGCTTGGCGAAAAACTCGCTTAGCGAAAAACTCGTTTAACGAGCGGGTTTTTCAAAAAGCAAGCTGACTCGCATAATGAAAATTTTCGTTATGCGAGTCTGATTCGCATAGCAAAATGTTTTGCTATGCGAGTCAGACTTTCTCTATGGAAACGCTCTCATAGCGAGCGTTACTATGGGGGGAAACTTGCATAACTAAAATATTTGCTATGCGAGTCGGACTTCCTCCCTAAAAAAGCTTGTTATGCGAGTTTTCCCATAGGGAATTTTGCTATGCGAGTCAGACTCGCATAGCAAGCAGCCTCGCAGAACGAATTAAATTCGTTACGTGAGGTATTACTGTATCTTGTATGTTTATTAAAAGGACCTCCCACATTAGAAGTGCATTTAGATGTTCTGCCAGGTCAATAGAAATACCGTGGCCATATTTGGACACATACTCCTAACAATTTGTTCGTGCCCATTTTTGTGAAGGGTTGGTGTGTTTTTGTTAGGGAACATAAGTTTTTGCTGCTCTCCCTAACTGGTTGCAAGGCATATTGTATCTGTGATTCCTTTAAGACTTTACTACTGGGGCACAGCTGGGCGTTTTCTCTGATGTGCTCCAAGGGCCAGTGTATTTAGGACAGAGCAGGATTGCAGACCTTCAGCTACAATCCTCAACTTGCGTGAGCTTTAATGCTCACCTTTGTCGACAGTCTGGACGAAGATTCCTGTATCTTCTAGAACCTGCTACAAGGACTGAATCTTTACCACTGTTCCTGCTGATGGCTTTTGCAGGATATGCCATCTGTGCTTACTGGACAAAGGAGAACTAACTGGAGTAAGCCTCCACCGGGAGGACAGAAGCTGTAGAATTTTTTGGTTTTGTTTGTAACTCCAGCTTTCCTTTACCCTGCTGAACTGAACTGTTGCTGAACTGTATGGACTTGGATATAGCACAACTGAGGTCAACTGAGCAGCCTGAGAAAATGTCTGTTTTGTGTTACAGTTGTTGCATTGTATATACTTGGACCCTTCTACTTTCTGAGTAAACCTACTTTGAGTTTTCTTCTGCACCAAACTCTGGTCTGCCTGTTTTTCTCACAAGAGACCACTTGGCCAGGTGTGAACCTCTTGCTGGCCAGTGCACCACTCTGCTGACCAATTACATCAACAGTTTTCAAGGACTGGAATTTGATGATGTAATTTGATATGTAGCAGTGTGACATAGCATTATATCAGCTTTGAAGAAAAATCAGGTTAAAATGTTGCTATTTTATTTCAGAATGTAATTACAGTGATTGCAGTGCTACATACTGCCATTTATTTAGAATTATTTACTGATCCCCTTGTAAACCTGTTTGATTCACTTGTGTCCTTACTTTCTGCTCCCAGTAGTCATCTGACTTATTAGCCTTCAGATGTTGGGTTGGAATTTGTGCCACAATTTTTATTGTGTTTTTAGTGTAGTTGACTCAACTGATGGGAGAGGCTGAGAAGAAAGATTTGGGGTTGAAAGAGTGGCAAGGGGAATAAAATCTCTCTACAGTATATTTGTATTTAAATACAGTGGCACCTCATACAACAATTGCCCCTATAGCAACGAAATCGCATAACAGTTAGGTTTTGGGGGGAAATGGCATCCCACATAACAATTTTCCCTATGGAAAAAAAAATCATACAACAATTTTTCCATGGGAAAAACACTTAGCGAAAAAAATTGTTGTACGATGCATCCCATAGGGAAAATTGCTATACAATGCATGGGTCGTATAGCAATTTTTTTGTGCAACAACGAGTCCTGTGGAACAGATTAATATCATTGTATGAGTTACCACTGTGTTTATATAAACACATCTGATTCATGGACACATGGTAAGATCTGTTGAATGCACTGAGCAATCTTAAGTAGATATCTATAAGGTTATGTTGTATTGAGAATAATGGTAAGAATGTAATTACCAAACTCTCTTTCTTTCCAGAAATGTCAGCCATTAATGCAGGAAATGTTAACTTCAAATGGGACCCTAAAAGCCTGGAGATACGGACACTGGCAGTTGAAAGGCTGCTAGAACCTCTTGTCACACAGGTAACACAAACTACATATGGTAGCTCTTTCTGTAGTGTTTTGTCTTTAGTGTTGTAGTAGTAGGCTGCTGGTTTAATTATAGCACTAGTTAGTTTTACCTACATTGAGCTTCTCAAAGAGAAAACAGGACTGTGATCTTGGTTCTAGCCGTTAAATAGTTCCTTTGGAGCAGTATTATGCCATGTGATTTTCATTTTTAGGTTACAACATTGGTCAATACCAGTAATAAGGGTCCTTCCAACAAAAAAAGAGGTCGATCTAAAAAAGCACATGTTCTAGCTGCATCAGTTGAGCAAGCAACAGAAAACTTCTTGGAGAAAGGGGACAGAATTGCAAAGGAGAGCCAGTTTCTTAAAGAAGAGCTGGTAGCAGCCGTGGAAGATGTCCGTAAACAAGGTGAGTATAATGGGCTTGTGATAAGGCCTGCATTGCTGTGACTGCATTTTGTCCAGTGCCTATGAATTGGTTCACAAAAATTAGGTAGCCTGCCATAATAATCTACCAATATAAACATTTAAATGCAAGGGAAAGAACAACTTTATGCTCAGCTCCAATTGTTTTTTGCAAATTACCTCTTTCTTATGAAAAAGTTATTACAGTACTTTTAAGCTATCACATTGATTTTATGCATATAAATATTGTATTATAATCAGTCATCTTTGATTAATGCATATAGATCTGTCACCTGCAGATTCATGTTGTAATAACCCTGTAGGTAGATTAGGCAAAGACATAGTGATTGATTCAAGGTCCCCAGTAAATGATGCTTTTGTCTTCACTAACGGACATCTTTACCTCTATAGTGATCTTGATCCTTCTAGCTTTTAGTGCATGGTACTGAGCTGGCTGATCTCATACTGTCTTTTAACACACACCCTCACACTGCAACCTTGGTTAACATACAGCTCAGTTAACACAAAAATTGCTTAACAAAAGAAAATCTATAGAAAATAGTGGCTCGGCTAACATTTTTTTTGGAACGGATTAATTGATTTTCAATGCATTCATATGGGAAACTGTTTCAGTTAACAAATTTTGGTTTTCAATGCATTCTTATGGGAAAATATGTTCAGTGCATTCCTATGGGAAATTCGCTTTATAATGTTTTTGTAGTACAGAAGGTCCCAAAGAATGCATTAAATTTGTTAACCGAGGTGTCCCCTCCCCGTGTGTGTGTGTGTGTGTGTGTGTGTGTGTGTGTGTGTGTGTGTGTGTGTGTGTGTGTGTGTGTGTGTGTGTGTTCGTTCGTTCTGCCTTGGTAAAAATTTAGTGCATAGTATTGTCAGTTCTTCACAATGTGAGATTGGCTTTTAAAAAGGACCTTTTCACTCCTGATAAAACGATTACTGTAAGTCCGATATATTACCATAGAGGCCACTGAAGTGAAGCAAAATAAGCATATTTTACAGTTTGTAAGATGATTGTGTTGTCTAGTTCTGTATTTTAAAAGAGCTCTTTCTGTTGAACAATCAGCCAATCCTTAGTATTGTCCTAGTTCTTAATGTTGTCTTCAAATGCAACTATGAAACTTAATTTTGTTATCGGTGTTCATTAGTTGCTGCTGTGCTATACTGGAAGTATAAACTGCATTTTATACAGTGATTCTGCTAATCAAAAGAATGTTATCACTTCCTTGCTCACTTTGTGTACATAGGAGACTTGATGAAGAGTGCCTCTGGAGAATTTGCTGATGATCCATGTTCTTCTGTGAAAAGAGGGAACATGGTGAGAGCTGCCCGTGCCCTCCTGTCAGCGGTTACTCGGCTGCTCATTTTGGCTGATATGGCAGATGTATACAAGCTACTTGTTCAACTCAAAGTTGTAAGTGTCAGTAAATGTGTAGCTTTCTGACTCTGCTGTGTGTGTTGGGCTGAACAACTGTCAAGGACTGCATTGCTACCTCACAAAAAATACCAGGGGAAAAACATGTTCAGTGTGGTTATGATTGAAAAAAGTTGTTTGTTCTTTTTTAAAGTAATGTTTCCATTGAAGCAAGGCTTAAATTTCTTGTGTACCTTGCTTTAATGTGGAAGAGTTTTTAAAGGTTAAAACTGGGTTAAAGTGGCAGTTGGTTGTGATTAGCATCAGGGACCCCTCAGGAGCATTCAAAATAATTGGGACATGTGAAGCTGTGTGTTGAGCACTCCAGATATATACAGTAATACTTTGGATAACGCTGAAATCGGATTACGATGCAATTCCCGCCCCCCCCAATTTTTTTTTGCATCGGATAACGATCTCTTAGTGTTATCCAATGTGATCGTTCGTAGCAGCGGGGTGGCTGGGAAGCAGAATGGGGGCTCCCCATTTGGCTTCCCAGCCACCCCACAGCTGCGGGGGCAACCCAACAGCCAGCTATGGAGTTTTTCCCCCCATTTCGGGCTCTCTGACACCCCTGCCGGCTCCGGGGAGGTTGGGGGATCCGATCCGCGCTGTTCCCGACGTTCTCCGGCTGGTGCACTGAGTCAAAATTTCAGGATTCGAATCCTGGCGTTTTGATTCAGTTCACCAGCCGAGGAGGTCGGGGAATGTCGTGACCAGCGAGGATCGGGTCCCCCAACCTCCCCTTTTTTTGCCCATTTCAGGCTCTCTGACACCCATGCCACCTCTAGGGAGGTTGGGGGATCCGATCCGCGCTGGTCACAACCTCCCCAGACGCTGCAGTCACAGTGTAGGATCGGCGCTTGGGTTGGGGGGTTGAACAGACGCACACCCAGTTCAACCCCCAGCCCAAGCAGCTGATCCCACGCTGCGATCCGCCTGCCTCTTTGGAAAGGGCAGTGGGGATTCCACTCATGAAATCCCCACTGCCCTTCCCAAAGAGGCAGGTTGATCGCCACCCTGTTCCCTTTCCTATTCGGAAAGGGAACAGGCCTGTTTTTTTAATGTGTGCGATCAATGCATCGCAGAACGTTAAAAACCGTATAACAACGAGACTTGTGGAACCAAGTCTCATTGTTAGCCGAGGTACTAGTGTACTGTATTACTAAACGTGCTCAGAATAGCTTTCTGAAAATGGGTGCCGGGTTTTACTGACTAAGGGCTGATGCCTTCATGTCCTTTTTGTGGGCTTATTTGAACTGTTTGGTTGTCTGCTCTTGGAAACAAGAACCATTCTGTTACCATTCTTTTGCAGACCATGAATGAATGGTCTTGCTACATGAAGGTAGTCTGGAATTCTAATGTCATTTGAACAGGCAAATACAGTATTGGAATATAATATTGCCAGTACCTCTAGACCAGTGGTTCCCAACAAGGGGTACACAGCCCACTAGTGGACTTCAATTCCCAGAAGCCTAAGTCAGTACATTGGCTGATCAGTGCTTTGGGGAATGACTTAGGCTTCTGGGAATTGAAGTCCAAAAACCAGCATTTGGGAAACACTGCTCTAGACCAGTGGTTTCCAACCTTTTTTCTGCCATGCCCCACCTAAGCATCTCTAGAATCCTGATTCTCCTCCTCCCCATGACATATTCTTATTCAAAAAGTGAACTCCTGTTCATGTGCCACTGCTTAAAAATCAAATTGCCTTCTGCGGGACATGTGCCCCATGTCGGAAGCCACGGCTCTAGACCAAGGTTCATGCTTATTGGGAGGGGGCAGTAGCACATTTCTGTTGCTTGCGTGCCATGCCACATTAACATTAATATGTTTTAAAAATACATATTACTATTTAAAGTGTTAAATGGCCTGTATTGTTTAATATCTCATTTAATTTTTTAGGTAGAAGAAGGCATCCTAAAATTAAGAAATGCTGGCACTGAACAAGATCTAGGAATACAATACAAAGCTCTTAAACCAGAGATAGATAAGCTTAATATAATGACAGGAAAGCGACAACAGGTTAGTAACAATTTGCATAATTTTGCACATGTGATAGCTTGTTTATATATTGGTATAATGTTTGGCAATGTCTTAATCCATAAATGATTGCAATAGAAATGGTCAAATGGTAAGATTCAGCTGCCTTGTAACAGGATGCTTAAAATGTGATGTGCAGAGATAATGGGAGCCTTTTGTTTTAAAGTAGAAGTGATCAGTTCCAAGAAATCTGGGCAAGAGGCATATTAGTAAATTGGGCAGTATTTCCTTGGTTTATAATAGAAGAAGATAGACACAGAGACGATGATATGGGAGAAGAGAGCTAGTCTTATACAGTACAATATTTGCAACTTAGGCAGATAAGGGAAATACAGTAATACCTCGGATAACGCTAAGACTTGGTTCCACAAGTCTTGGTGTTACCCGATTTTTAGTGTTATCCGATGCATGTTAAAATCCTATGGGGTGTATCGAATAACGTTAAAGCTCCATAGTGATACATTGTAACTGCACAGGCTTTAGCGGTTGTTATCCGATCCATCCCATAGGACCTCAACGTTATTCGATCCAATTCTCCTCCCCAGATTACTTAACGTTATGCGATTTTAGCGTTATCCAAGGTAAACGTTATCCGAGGTATTACTGTATATGAAAAGAAACAAGAAATTGAAATATCATTTCCTGTGTCACAGAGAATTAGGTAGGAAAATGAACTTGAGGATGAGAGTAATTGTATCCTGCTTTTAGAAATTGGTGCTTATCTGTCATGAGTTTTTTTTCTTCAATGTAATACTGTGCATATGTAACTTGCATACATGGATTTGTTTATTTTATAAATAAATCTTGATTTGCCATTTGGCTATCATTGTTTTAAGGGGCCAGTTGAAAATTATGTGGAGTAAAACACTTAGACAAGAGCCAAGGACTGGTGTGATACAGAAAGGGAGT
This sequence comes from Furcifer pardalis, assembly GCA_030440675.1. Classification (NCBI taxonomy): domain Eukaryota; kingdom Metazoa; phylum Chordata; class Lepidosauria; order Squamata; family Chamaeleonidae; genus Furcifer; species Furcifer pardalis. Next base: position 29,854,298 of record CP126890.1, read on the forward strand.
TGTGCTGAATTTTATAGATATTCTTCAGTTCCTTGGAGCTATTAATACCCACCTAAAATAATTAAGAAAGTAATGAAAAGAATTATTTAACTCGCTTTTGCTTCTTCCCTGTTTAAAAAAAGTTAAGTACTTAGCTCTCATTCTACTTAAAATCCAATCAGAATGGGAATAATGTATGTGACTTGCATAAATCTAAGTAATATGCTTCAGCTGGATGTACTTACACAGTTTTCAAGGGTTTTATTTCAGAATTCTAAGCCTGGGGGATTAGATGTCATAATGTGGGAACAGCTTTTGTGAACATTTATGAAGAGGCAGGCTTATTAAGCTCTGAAATTTTGAAAAGTAAATGAAATATTTATTTGTGTTGCAGCTGGTTGGTTTAACCTGTTGTTTTTTCATAAACTTTTTGTCCCCTATGATAGGGTAATGAGAAGACCTGTCATAATTTCTGTTAATGAGAGCTGAATGTTTGGGTCTCTACAGTTGCACTTTCATTTCATTTTGAACTCTATGTAGTTTTTTTATACTCCTAATACCAGTAAAACCTCAGATAACACTAAAACCTGGTTCCACAAGTCTTGGTGTTATACGTATTTTAGTGTTATCCGATGCATGTTAAAATCCTATGGGATCCATAGAGATACATTGTAACCACACAGGCTTTAGCGGTTGTTATCTGATGCATCCCATAGGATCTTAATGTTATCCGATGCAATTCTTCCCCCCAGATTGCTTAATGTTATGCGATTTTAGTGTTATTCGATACTAATGTTATCTGAGGTATTACTGTACATAAATAAAGGTAGTACCATGCAGACATTTTTTGTTATGACAGAATTGCAATACTAAATAAAAAATAATGCTGTTTGAAATATTTTCTACAGGAGTTAAAAGATATTGGCCATCGTGATCAGATGGCTGCAGCCAGAGGAATTCTTCAGAAGAACATTCCTATTCTTTACACAGCTTCTCAGGCATGTCTCCAGCACCCAGATGTAGCTGCTTACAAAGCCAACAGGGACTTGATCTACAAGCAGTTGCAACAGGCAGTCACAGGAATCTCTAATGCAGCCCAGGCAACAGCTTCTGATGACTCAAGTCAGCATCAGAGTGGTGGCGGCGAATTGGCTTATGCACTTAACAACTTTGATGTAAGTAGAACTTCTACAATTCATAGCTATGATTGCCTGGAAATATTTAGATCTCTGAAGATACAATAGGTAGCCATTGTTTGACGTATTATCGGACTGGTTCAGATACATTCAGATTACTGTAGTTTGAAACCCCTTAATCAGTCTTTCAGTGGTTATTTTCAGTATTAAAATATATCTTTATGTGGGTCTAGTAACAAAATAATAGGTTTCCATTATGTGAGTGAGAATGCATGATGATGACATGTCAGATGAAAACATTTGGAGACTTATGGATGGGCAGATGGATATCCTGCCTCAACAAGCTATGTTCCTTACCATAATATGTTGAAATGGAAAATTATCTATGACACGCCATGCACATGGTTTCATATAAAAAGGAACTGGAAAAGAGCAACTTGTTATTGTTTTCATTATAGTGCACTATATCTGCTCTTTTCCTTTACCGTTAAGTGACCAATTTCTTCAGTTTTCCTATATGAACAGTTTTCATTGTTTCTTGCTAGCAAATTTCTTCTTGACTCCACCTGGGTTTTAATCTTGGTAGATTGCATGCTCTGCCCCCTGTAATTTCCATGTGTTTTTGCTTTTCAGATTTGTATGAATTCATTTTCTTAATTCACTTTTTATTATGCGCATGTGATCCATAAATGTAGTTATCTGTGATAAGTGTATACTTTTTGAATCAGGATCACTGATCCTTTGCCTAGCGAATATCATGTCTACTTGCAAATACTTGGAAAGCACTAGGACATCTTGTTCCTTTTAGAATCATTCTGAGGTTTAGTGTGACAAGGTTGAACCTTCACATCCTTTACCACCTGCTCTAATAATTCTCTGTTGAAGTATCCAGAGTCTGAAAGCAGTCATTTTAATAAGACACATAAGGGTATGACTTTGCTACACAAAGATGTAGAAAGGTAAAAGTTAGGGTTAGCACTTTAAAGGAAAAAAGCATCGCTCAAAAAAACTGTTGAAAATAGTTCTCAACGTTTCAGTAGTGTTTCAAAAAACTTCAAATGTCATATTGAAAAACAGAGAGGTACCAGGAATAATTTAGTTACAGGTGGACAAAAGTGGATTAATTAGGTTTGTTATTTCCCATCTCTACATGCTCAGTTTGAGAGCTGGAGCTTTTTTTTTACGTTGTATACAGTTGAGTAGAGGTAAAAGTCACCCTTGCTCGAAAGCCAGTTGTATCTGACTCTAGGGTTCAGCGCTCATCTCTGTTTATAGCCAAAGAGCCAGTACTATCTGTGTTTGCAAATGTTTCCAAGGACACGTGGCAGGCATGTCTAGATACCTGAGTGCCCGAAACGCTGTTTACCTTCCCACCAAATGGTATCTATTTATCTACTTGCACTTTGTTGCTTTTGAACTGCTAGGTTGGCAGGAGCTGGGACAGAGATGGGAGCTCACTCCATCATGGCACACTCAGGTCTTGAACTGCTGACCTGCCGACCTTCCAGTTGTCAAGTTCAGCATCTCAACTACTAAGCCACCACAGTCCTAGAGTTAAGATGCTGAACTTGATAATTGGAAGGTCGTCAGGTCTGCAGTTCAAGACTCAAGTACTGCTTGAAAACTAGGTAGACTTTGAGCTTATTGCTGTTTTAGATCTTTAAGGATCGAAAAGGTTAATTCTCCTTAATTGTAGGGAACATGTTTCAGTAGTACTGTATAAAATATCCAGCACTATGTTGTCACATATGCATTGCATGACCCTGAATTCCCCTTAGATATATTCAGCAGGCTGATTCAGAGTAGCATATCACTTATTAAGAGTTTGGAAACTTATCTTTTTAACAGAAACAAATTATTGTGGATCCTTTGAACTTCAGTGAGGAGCGTTTCAGGCCTTCCCTGGAAGAGCGCCTGGAGAGCATCATTAGTGGCGCAGCCCTAATGGCTGATTCATCCTGCACACGTGATGACCGACGGGAACGCATAGTTGCAGAGTGTAACGCAGTGCGACAAGCTTTGCAAGATCTACTTTCAGAATACATGGGGAATGTGAGTAACCAATCCGTATGTGTTTTGTATTGCCTTTTTCTTTTATTTAACGTGAACTTCCTGGTTCTAAGAGGAGCAGTGAAACTAAATGGTGTGTATTTAAATGGCCTAAAAACCAAATTAGGCCATTATCTCTTTATTCTCCCAGAGACACTCTTTACTGTATAAGTATAACTTATGAAATGGCTCTTACATGTAGCATATAGCAGTAGAGAATAGTATATAGTAATTGTGAATTATAGTTGTCTCTTGCCTATAAAAATGCACACCACAGTTATTTTTCTAATACAACACAGCTGTTGCCCTAAAACACAATATGCTAACAATATAACATTTTTAGTAGGATGAATTTTTATTCTTGAATGTGAAACATTTCTCTTCCCCTCTGCCACACAACAAAAAGGGTGGACAAATAGCATTGTCCATTCACATGTATTGACAATACAAATGCGTTGTATTTTAGCAAGATAGCAGTGGAGAATCAAGTGAAATGTCTTATGAGGATTTCATATACAGTAATAGTTCGGTTAGCGTTTGCATCGCATAACGTTAACATCGGATAACATCGGGGAATTTGAGGCAAACATTTGCATCACACAACGTTAATGTAACATTGTGTGATGCAAATGTTTGCCTCAAATTCCCCAATGTTTATCTCTGCCCCAAAGCCCGCAGGGCTGAAGACCAGGTCTGCAGGCATTGGGGCAGAGATCTCCACTCAGATCAGCGGTTTGGTTGGGGGGGGAGGGCATGCACGCCTGTTCTCCCCCCAACCAATCCAGCAATCTAATCACACATTGGGATTGCCGGGATGTTGGGGGAGAAACCGTGCACGTGCACAATCTCTCCCCCAACACCCCAGCCTTTCCTAGGCGATTGCTGGGACTGCTGGGGTAGAAACTGTGCATGCACATGATCTCCCCCCCCCCCAACACCCCAGCTGTCCTAGGCGATGGCAGGGACTGCCGGAATGTTGGGGGAGAATTCATGCTCGTGCATAATCTCTTCCCCCAATACCCCAGCCTTTCCTAGGCGATCACTGGGACTGCCGGGGTGTTGGAGGAGAGATCATGCACTGCTTCTCCCCCAATACTCTGGCAGTCCCAGGCAATTGCTTGGGACAGCTGGGGTTTTGTGGGAGATATCCCCCCCACCTGGCTTGCTAAGGGGCTTAGCTATCCGGGGGGGGGGGCTCTTAAGAGAGGCTGGGAAAAGGGTCCCAAGCGTCTCTTAAGAAGCCCCCCTCCCCTGGCCTGGATCGCTAAGGCCTTTAGCAATCCAGACAGAAGTTTCTGAAAAGAAGGTAGGAAAAAGTTTTCCTACCTTCTTTTCAGAACCCCTCCCTCCACCTGGCTTGCTAAGGGGCTTAGCTATCCAGGCCGGGGGGGGGGGTGTTCTTAAGAGAGGCTGGGGAAAGGGTCCTAAGCCTCTCTTAAGAACCCCCCCCCCCCCGGATCGCTAAGCCCTTTAGCAATCCAGACCGAGGTTTCTAAAAAGAAGTTAGGAAAAAGTTTTCCTAGCTTCTTTTCAGAACCCCCACCCCCGGCTTGCTAAGCAAATCAGATTGCTCCCTGTTCCCTTTCCTCTTTGGAAAGGGAACAGGGATTTTTTTTAACGTTGTGTGATCAATGCATCGCACAACGTTAAAAACCAGATAGTGTTATGGCTTTTGGAACCAAGTCGTAACGTTATCTAAGGTACTAGTGTATTCCCTTATGTTAGTCAATGTGTACACCAGATGTTAACTGAAATACACATACAGTATGATATAGATAAAAGTGACTGAAAAAAATTAGGATATTTACTATATACAAATGAGTATGTAACAGAAGACATAGGTTCCTAAATTTCCAGCTTAATGAAATAGTACAATAAAAATAATGGCAAAATTGTTTTCAAATAGAAGTGTTTCTGTTCATTCTACATAGTATAAGAAGTAAGGTTCAGTATGATAATGGCAAGAGCCTTTGGTGTTACTTGCTTTCAATACAATTGTTGAACACTCTTTGATCTTCCATCAAATGAAAAATTAGAGTGTCAAATACTTTTATAGCTAGAGAATATTTGTGGCACTCTTACCATCATAATTTGCAGCATCTTTAAAGGAAAACTTCATTTTAACTCAAACAACTAAATGATGCAGATGTTACTGTCACATGACTTGGCAAAGAGAATAATGGAACAAACATTATGACTTACTTGAAAAGAGGGCCAAACTGAGATGGTGGAATAGTCAGATGTCTGCTAGAATATAAAGCAGTTATGGTTGAGGATGTTGGGAGGTTGTTATAGGTTATTTTTGTCCTTAATTGCAAACCAAGGTGTGGGAGAGAATTGGTAAATTGGTGTTTGGGATGTGAAGCAATCCATGAATGTTCAAAATGTCAGTTTAGAAAATGATTTGTTTCAGCAGTTGGCAGTTGTTTATTGGTCTTCATAGTTGCAGTCAGAGGAGATCTGTAGCCCAGCCTCAACATGGGCAAGATAAAGCAACAGAAATTAAGGGAAAGAAACAAACTCTTCATCATTAAAAAACTGTTTTTGGCTGGGTTGAGGTAGAAGGAAGATAAGTAATTTTTTAAAAGGTGGGGGAACTGGGCTGGAAATATAGTACACAAGGGAAACATTGAAAGATTTTAACAGAAGAAGAAGAGATTGGAGGGGGAAGCACGATTAAAAAGGAGATGGGAGAGAGAAACAAAATGAGGAAAGATGTGGCAACAAACTATGGCTAAGAGATGTCTTTGTATGCAACGGTACTGCTACAGATTGTTGATACTGCATTTCTAACTTAGCAGTATATACAGGGAAATACTTTGCTTCTGATCTTAGACCAGGGGTTCCCAAACTATGGCCCATGGTCAGAGGCGTAGCTACCGCCGTATCAATTATACGGGGCCCCTGGGCTACGGGGGCCCCCAACGGCAAAAAATACAATTAAAAATTAAAAAGAGCAAAAATTTACTGCGCATGTGCAGAAACTCAATCTGATGTATTGCGCATGCGTCAGATTGAGTTTCTGCGCATGCGCACTTTATTGGAGCCATTTTTGGCTCCAATTTTAAAAAAAAAGCCGGAGTCGGAGCCGCAGCTTTTAAGCGCGGCTCCAATGGCGGCCATCAGAGGGCCGAGATGCAGCGCGTGGAGCCGTAGCTGAGCTGGCGAAGGCAAGGGGCGGCTCGGCTGTGGAAGGCGAGGCGAGCGGGCGCAGCGAGGCAACCCCGACTCCGAGCCCGAGGCCCTCCCCTCAGTTGCCGCGGGGGCTCCCTGCCTGGCTGCGCCAGCCCGGGCGGCGCTCTCCACCTCGACGTTGGGGTGGGAGTCCAGCGCGCCTGGAGCTGACCTGTCACCTGCCGCGTGCGGGACGGGGCGCGCGAGCTGGTCCTGCAGCGCTGGACTCCCACCCCAGCGTCGAGGTGGAGAGCGCCGCCCGGGCTGGCGCAGCCAGGGAGCCCCCGCGCCGCGGCGACCGGGGGGAGGGCCTCGCTCGGGGCTACCTCACTGCGCCCGCTCGCCTTCGCGCGCGAGCTGGTCCTGCAGCTGGACTCCCACCCCAGCGTCGAGGTGGAGAGCGCCGCCCGGGCTGGCGCAGCCTGCCAGGGAGCCCCCGCGGCGACCGGGGGGAGGGCCTCGGGGCTGCCTCGCTGCGCCCGCTCCCCTTCCACAGCTGCCCCTTGCCTTCGCCGTGCGCGGCGAGGGAGCGATCGTGCGATGGCAGCGGCGGCGGCGCGGCGGTGACAGCAGAGGCGGAGGAAGAAGAGGCCCCAGGATTAAGGTAAGTGAGGTTTTTGTGTTTCGGGTGGGTGGGTGGTTGGGTTGAGGTGTGTGTGTGTTTTTTTTTTTTTTACATTTTAATTCTATTTTATTTATTTTATTTTTATTTATTTTATTTTTATTTTGGCCCCGCCCATGACATCATGACGTTGGCTCCCCCCACGATTTCATGATGTTAGCTCCGCCCCACATATAAAGGGCCCCCAAACAATTTTTATACGGGGCCCCGCCAAGGTAAGCTACGCTTCTGCCCATGGTGCTTAATAATCCAGCCCGTGCCACCCCCAGAAGCGAAGTAAAATGGCCTGTACATGTGCAAAACACTGTCATAAATGCATCTGCGGCTATCGTAAATGCATTTACGACAGCTGGCAGGGTTTTCTGCAGGCACTGTGCATTTTACTTCCACTTCCTGTGGGAGGAACCATGTGACCAGACCGCTCCACCATGTGACTGACCCACGGCTCAAAAAGTTTGGCCTCCTTTGTCTTGGACAGTGCTTTGAGCTAAATCAGTGTGTCCTTTAAGATTAAGGTTGTGAGAACAGGTGTAGTACAGTGGTGGTGTTATTAATATTTTAGAGATGACTTCTTTTCTTTAAATTAAAGCATACAGAAGTTAACAACAAAAGCAATGTATAGTATGAAACACTGCCCCCTTTTAAAAAATCCTCAGGGGATAATTGTCATGAGAACACTATTTAAAATCAGCCAATCAAATCCTTTTAAAGTCTGAGAGCAAATAGAGTAACTTAATCCAAATGGGAGAAACATTTGTTAAATTGCCACTTTTCTGGCAAATATTGGCTAATATGAAGAAGTACAGGAATAGTATTCCAAATTACTTAACTAGCTAAGAGAGGGCAAAGTAAGGGTTAATGGGGTATCTCAGTCTGATTTCCCAAGTCTTATAAAAAGTATTACACTGCATTAATAAAAGCTTCACTGTCAAACCTTCATCATCTGTTTGATTGCAATACCAATTTTAATTTCCAAATAGTTCTGGTTTGTTTCTTATGATTGCAGAAAGAGGGGGTACATTTTATGTAGACTTTCTTAAGTGAACTCTTCTGTCATAATGACTTGGAAATAAAGAAGGAAATCCAACATTCTCTACTTGTTGGCCAATAACATAGATGTGGAATATTTTTCTTTTGTACCTTCAATTCAAAATGTCAGAAAATGGTCCAATACAGTTGCCATCAGGAAAAAGAATGCTAAGCTTTACATAGCAAAGGGCAGTACTTATACCAATCAGATGTTGCTTATGGTACAGCCATTAGGCCTGGCACAGTGTAGTAAAGTACATTTGAATAAGAGTTGATGGTATGTAAAGCCAGAATTCTGATTTAAGGCTTGTTTGGAATTATTTGAGCTTCTAAGAGATTTTATAAATGAAGGAGAAGTTAAAAGAAGCTGATTTCAGAGATTTGTGTCTAATGCACCTTCAATTCAGGACTGCTAACTATTAAGTTCTACTATGTGGTGCCTTGACATAGTGTGTATAGCTATGCATAAAAACTTCAGTTTTATAAATGTGTCCAGAAAATGTTAGACAGTGTATGTAGAAAGCTTTGAGGAATGCATAAAGGAATAATGATATTTCAGCAAATAAGAATAAGGTTATTTTCATAAACTCATTTTCTCTTCCAGCTAAAATGGAAGGAAGCACTAAGATTAGAATTCTCAGAAAATGTTGATTGAGAAAGAACCAATATGGTTTCTGTAAAGCAATCTTGTCAAATTCTGCAATTTTTGAAGTATCAAATATGTAGATGGAATCAGTAATAAAATATACTTCAAGACTCACAACTCTAATAGAATAGCAGTTATCTTATATGAGAACTTTTGTTAATGATATGAGAGCAGGCTTTAAGAATCAGTAACTGGATTAGAAGATAGGAAATACAGAGTAGGAATAAACATTAACATGCTGTAGAAACAAGCAGTAAAGTTCACCAAGTGTCCATAGCTAGAGGAATGTAAATGGGAAAAGGACAAATTCCTGTCTCAAGACATTTATAGGTTATGGACATGAGTATCTATTTGTAGTTGTGACAAATTCTGATGTCACAGTAGCTACTTCTTTTTAAACGTTCTTTAATTTCTTCATGGTGTTCACACTGGTCAAGGCAAATTTTGCTTCATTAAAACAAGAGGTTTCATAGTACAGTAATACCTTAGATAACGATTGCATCAGATAACGCTAAAATCTGATAACAATGCAAAATTTTGAAATTTATTTTGCATTGGATTACGATCTCTTAGCATTATCCTATGCAATCGTTCGTAGCAGCGGGGTGGCTGGGAAGCTGAATGGGGGCTCCCCATTTGACTTCCCAGCCACCCCGCAGCTGCAGGGCCGGGGAACCTGGAAAGCCGATGGGGGGCTCTCCCGTTGGCTTCCTCAGCCACCCCACAGCTGAGGATTGGGGGCCCCGACCTCCCTGGAGCTGGCAGGGGTGCTGGGGAGCCTGAAATGGGTGAAAAAATAGATGTTTATTTGTTTTTTGCCCATTTCAGGCTCTCCGGCACCCCTGCCACCTCCGGGAAGGTTGGGAGGACCCAATCCACGCTGTTCCTGACATTCCTCAACCGCTGCAGTGAGTCAAAACGCCGTGATTTGAATCCCGGCGTTTTGACTTACTGAACCAGCCGAGGAGGTCGGAGAATGTTGGGAACAACATTGATAGGGTCCCCCGACCTCCCCAGAAGTGTCGGGGTGCCAGAGAGCCCAAAATGGGTGGAAAATGTAAGGTGGTGGGTTTTTTTGTGCATTTTGAGCTCCCTGGCACCCCTACTGCCTCTGGGGAGGTCGTGGGAATCCGATCCGGAAAGTACCAGGCATGCACCGCTTTGGTTGAAGTGGGAATGTGCATTCCCACTGCAAGCAAAGTGAGCGATTGGAAACATTTTTCACCCCCACCTACCTTCTCTTTCTCTGCTTTTCCCCTAAGGCTGGAAAAGTGGAAAAAGAAGGTGGGAGGGGGGACAGTTTTCTCGCCAGTGCTAGCGAGTAAAGGCAGGAGGCCTTGCTTTCCAGTCTTTGAAGCAAGCCCTTCTGCCTTTACTTGCCAGCACAGGCAAGAAAACTGTTCCTCCCCCCCCCCCCCCAACATTCTCTTTCTCCACTTTTCCAGCCTTAGTGGAAAAGCAAAGAAAGATAAGTTGGGGGTGAAAAATGTTCCCAATCACTTGCTTTGCTTGCGGTGGGAATGCAAGTTCCCACTGCAAGCAAAGTGAGCAATCAGGATCACCTGCTTTGCTTGCGGAGGGAACACTAGTTCCCACCGCAAGCAAAGCAGCATGCGCTCGCTGGGCGCAGTGGTAGCATGGCTGGGAAGCCAACTGGGGAGCCCCCATTCGGCTTCCTAAACACGCTGCTGCTACCAAGGAGGGAACATGTTTTCCCTCCCCAAGGAAAGTGGTGGTCCGGTCCCATGCTGGGACCGCCGGTTTGCTTGGGGAGGGTGGGCACTTTCCGCAAGCAAACAGGATCGCCCCCCTGTTTCCTTTCCTCTTCGGAAAGGGAACAGCTGTATGATCAATACATTGTACAATGTTAAAAACCAGATAACGTTAAGACTTGTGGAACCAAGTTTTAACATTATCTGAGGTACTAGTGTACTGTTAACAATGACCAACATCTAAAACTCATTGTCCTTGTCCTACCACTTTTATCGCATTCTTTAGTTTTCCCCTTATGGATGTTTTATGTGTGTGCGCACACACACAAAGGGAAAGGCACTAATTTTTGAAATGGTAGCCATGTTAGTCTGTTTTTCAAACATATCGAAGAATAAGCAAAACAAGACAAAAGAAGTTGTGGCACTTTTAAAAAATAACTGCTGTATTTCGATGTTAGCTTTCTTGGATCAAGGTCAAAAACTAACATTAAAATACAACAGTTATTCTTTAAAGTGCCACAATGTTTTGTCTTTTTGTTTTGTTTACTCGCATACAGTAATGTTCACCAATTTCTGGATAATCCTGCTGCAGCAGCCAATGAATGCTATTTTCAGAGTAGGTTCAAACATTTGGATGAATGAGAGACCTAAAGATGAAATGGCAACCTACAGATCCCAGCAAAATGTCATGCAAAACAGTATAATATTCTACTGTTCAAATTTGGTGCAAATATAAGAAAAATTAGTCCAGGAAAGATCACCATTGATCCAAATAGTGGATGAAGATAAATTTCCAAATAACCTTAAAGCAGGATTAATAAAGGTTTTGGAAAGAGGTATGGTAATAAGATTAATAATTGGTTAAGTAAAATGTCTCATAGAGATCACATAAGGGATATATTTGAGAAAGGCAAGACAGAGTATACAGTCAAACCTCGCATAACAAATTTAATTCGTTCTGCGAGGCTGCTCGCTATGCGTGTTTTTCGTTATGCAAAACAAACTCGCATAGCAAAAATTCCTATGGGGAAACTCGCATAACAAACGTTTCAAGAGGGAAAACTTGCATAGTGACCCTGCGGAGATTCGCCTCCCCTCACCCAGGTCTCCCTGGCCTCGTAGCGAGCCACTGCGAGGCCGGGGAGACCCTGCGTGTCAGACAGGGGTTGGGGAGGGTATGGGGAAGATCTCCGTATCCTCCCCAACCCCCGTCTGACACGCACGCGCGCCTGCACGGTGTTTGGAAAGGGTACAGTCCCTGTACCTTTTCCAAACATCGTGCGGGCGGATGCAGGAGGGGGTTGGATTGGGTAGATGTTCTACCCAATCCAACCCCCCCCCACACACACACACGATTGTACCAGATAACGCTAAAAATCGCATTATTAAATGCAAGATTTTTCCAAAAATCTTGCATCGTTATCCGATTCTAGCGCTATCCGGTACAATCGTTATCAGGGTTTTACTGTATTATAGTGTGGTATAATCCCTTCTAAACTAAATAATCCCATTTCGTCCTTCATATCCAGACTTGGAGCTTTGCTTCTAGTTTTTGAGAATGGCTGGTTTAGATATGCTAACTTGCAGTTCAGTATTAAATGCATTTCCTTCTCCCTGATCTGACACAGTTGCAAGGAGGAGATCATATGTTTTTATTTCTTTTTAAGTTGTTAAATTTACTGTTGCTTTTTTAACAATACTGTTTCATAAACAGGTCAAAGTTGGCTTCTTTTGAGAATCATAATTGAAAATAACCATAGTGTGTTAGAGGCTGGATAGAACAGTACACTGCGATTTGTGAAAACCAGAATCAAACACTTTTGCCAATATGCATGCAGCTGCATAGGACAGAGTGAACAGAAAACTGATATATTCATTTGTCAAGACAGTGCAAAATAGTACTTCATTACTGTTTTAGAACCACACCAGTGTGGTGCATTTTCAAATTAAGATTGCATAAAAGTGTGTTCAATCCTTCTCTCAGCCATATAAATGACTGGGTGAATTTCGCTCAGTGTTCCTTGTCCCCAACCCAACTATTTTGAAAAAGCTCATTATCTGCTGAGGCCTCAGAGGAGGGCACAGAAAGTTCACATCTGATGGTATATTAAAATATAACTGGTTTAAATTTGCATGCCAGAAAGTTAGATCATTAGCACACTTTAAACCAGGAGTTCTCAACCTTTTAAAGTCTCAGGGGCCAGGTCATGTTCCCTCAGACAGCTTTGGGTCCCAGACGGCCATTTTGCCCTTCCTCCACCACATGGCACTTCCTGATGTGGTGGAGGCAGTGTGGGGGGGCACATGAAATGGCACTGTGGGCTGCAGGTTGAGAATCCCTGTTTTAAACATAGGAATCTTCTCCATAGCCGAAGTTTATCTGCCTGTACCAAAAGTGAGATATTAGAAGTCTTATCATTTCAACAAATTGCCCTTGAATGTTAAAATAACTTCTGGTTGGCTCTCATATTTTATTTTTGCAACTTTAAAATATATTACCATATATACTCAAGTATAAGCTGAGTTTTTTAGCCCCAAAAAATGAACCCCCAAAAGGGGACTTGGCTTATACTCGGGTCAGTGACCACGAGGGTCCCAGAACCGTGCTGGATTGAGATGTGCCAAGAATTTAATTAATTTTACCATACAACATTTTCATGTATTTTAATTCTAGAAACTCACTAGCAGCTGCTGCATTTCCCACCCTCGGGTTATACTCTGGTCAATCTATTTTCCTGGGTTTTCAGACCAAAATTAGGTAGCTCGGCTTATATTCGGTTCGGGTTATACTTGAGTATATAAAGTTGCAATGCCAGATTGCTGAACTGCAACAGTAATAACTAATGTCACCCATGTTTTGTGTTTGTTTGTTTTCTGCCCATCTAGGATACAGTATTACAAATTTTCCCGTTTTCAAAATGTCATATATTTCCAGATTTAACTCCTTTAGACATAACAAGAAACAAAAACCACTACCCATATTGACATGGGTAAATTAGAAATGTTTCAGTATCAGAAAAGGTCCTTCTAAATATCCTAATTACAGTTGCAGAAGAAGAACAGAAGTCTTAATGCATACTGTTGTTGAATGTTCAACTTTAACTACTAAAAATTGTTCATACATCAGCAGAGATATTACCCTAAATAGATTTGAAAAGAATATCCAATTAGATTCTGAAATTTATGGGTAAAAAAATTCTAGGTAAGCACCTTTTAAAGTGCATGTTAGAATGTTAGGTTTTCAGTTTAAAATGTTAAGAAAATTTGTTTCCATTTCCTTATTCCATAATCGCTTCTTATTACTTCTTTCTCACTGTGGTCCTTTGTTCAAATGTTCATTATATCTTTCCGGAATAGAGTACTTTGGTAAAATACACGCTTAATTTTTGCATATGCCACATGTTTTTATTATCCAGGTCAGAAGAGTGAGAATTTCACTTAATACAAAAGCTTGTTTAAAATTTGAGATTGCTTCACAAGTTGCTATTTTGATCTTTAAATAAAATCCTCAATACATTTTCTTGACCTTTGTCATTGGGACTTTTTGCAAATAAAAGTAGAATGCTCAGAAATATATTTAATCTCTTTACAAAACTATTTCAGTTAGAGACCTGTTTTTTTTTTTAAGATTTCAAGGGAGATTAAATATTTTCCTTCACCAGTTTAATGTTTGCTGTTGAAGGCAGCTTGCATAGCAGCAAGAATTGACCTAGACAGTTTCTCCTTAGTAACCAAATTAACTGAATGCAATGTAAATTATTTTATTTGAATAAATGTATTTTATTTGACGCGTCTTGGGCTTCCTGAGATTTTTTTCAGTGGTCAGTACACAGAAACAGGAAATTGAGAAGTAGACATCTTTTTGGCTAAAGAAGAACTGCTTCATTTGGTTCTTATACTGCCCTGGAGTATATGGCTTCAGTGTTGGGATAGGCTGCTTATATGGGGGTGGGATTTCTCAAATTCTAACACAGTGAACATATAATATCATTGGTTTGTTGATATCTACAGAAGTCTATGTAGTAGAAATTATGCTAAAAATAAATAAGTACCCTGTTTTCCCCCCAATAAGACATACCCATAAAATAAGCTTTAGCAGGATTTCTAAGCATTTGCGCAATATAAGCCATACCCCAAAAATAAGACATAGTGATAGGCGTGGCTATGCAGTGTACCGGTGTAGAACGATAAAGAAGACTTAATAAAAATAAGACATCCCCTGAAAATAAGCCATAGTGTGTCTTGAGGGAAAATAAATATAAGACAGTGTCTTATTTTCAGGAGAACACGGTAGATATGCTTGTTTACTCTTGCGCATACACAAGAATGGCAATTTTAGATTATGACTTCGTGTTATTAATTTATTATTGTTTAGTGCAGGGGTTTGCAACCTGCCCCCACTGCCATTCCACCCAGCCCACGACAACAACCCCGGAAGTGTCTGCACATGGGCAAACATGCCTCCATATGCACAAACGTGCATTTACAACACAGGGAAACCATGTGTCCGGCCTGCAGCACAGTTTGAGGGGGAGTTGTCTGGCCTGTGGCATGGGAAGGTTGAGAAGTCCTGGTTTAGTGCCATATCTGCTTCTCATCATAGTATACTTAATTAGAGAAAATAATATTCTTAGAAACAGAAAGTTGCTTCCATCTTAATTCTAAGAAGTAACTTCCTTCTATAAGAGAACGTACAAAATAAGAAAATATTTCACAGAAATGTATAAATGTACACACTGTGTACCTTGGCTTAAATGTTTCTTGATATGCTTGGAATTCAGTATATGAGAGCCTGTTACAGTTTATGTTTATGAAAACATAACATTACTATCAAATAGCAGTTTTTCATTTCCCTAGTATGTCTTGTTTAGAGAGACCACATTAGTAACCAAACATCATGTTAGTACTGGGGTGGCATTTCATTGAGATATAATGGAAAATACTATTTCTTTATGGCTGGTGAGGGTGGGAATCTTTACTACTGACGTCTTAAAGGAGATTTTTCTAAGTTGCTTGTATTGCAGGAATAAGACTGCTTGTTTGTTAGATCTTGTCCAAAAAAAAATCAGATTAATAGTTTTTCTAGTTTTGAAAGAGCAGCACAAAAGAGGCAACTTCTGTTTTTACAGTATACACAATTTTAATGTTTTTTGTACACTGCATTTAACTGCATTATGAATCTTTCTTCTCCACCAGAATATGCATTATGGAACATTATTAACACAGATCTTTTGGAATGACTGTTAATAATTTCAGCATTAGTTGAAATCTTCGAGGGGAAAATGTAGTAGTAACAGAAATCTTGAACTAGAAATATAGCAAAGACTGTTGAAATTTACAATATGGATGTGGCCACCATCTTCTTTTCATTATGTGACATCTTTTGCATTGTGTTATACCCCATTAAACTTATCTCCACTTCCCACAAGTAGTTGCTTCAGTATTCAAATTATGGCTCTGGTTTAGCATTGCTAGCAGTTGAATGAGGAAGATGACAAGTAAATTTTGTGTCCCATATCTTAAGAGTGTAAAGAATTGTAATAATGAACATGTTTCATTCTTTCTACATGCAGTGAATTCTATTTCTCAACCTTCCAGGTATCTTAAGTTTCTGAAATAAATGTAATATTTGATACTGATGATGAGGGGGGGGGGTGATCATCATTATTGAGAGATTTGAATTAGAAAGTGGGTCACTTTCATTATTTTCCCCCTGGAAATTTTAGTAACAATAGTCAGATGATGGCATGCTACTATTAGAAATTAAATAATAACTAGAAAAACCCTGGTTTGGAACTATAAACCAATGAAAATACAAAGTTGAGAGAAATGTACAATAGTTCGTTACAGTTAAGTATGCCACTTTAGGGTTGGTTAATGAATATTTGTATATCATTTAATCTCTAATAATTCAGTACTTCTATGAGACTCCAGTATATATGAGCTGTACATGTTAAACATTATATATTGACATGTTGCCAGTGCTGGTGTTCATATCTGTAATGGCTGTTCATATTCAAGTGCTTAGTTGGCATTATTACCAACATAAGTCTGCATGTTTGAACTAGTTTTCATCATGCACCTCTGTTCACCAAAATAATACTTGGGATCTCTATTAATAGAAGTTTGAATTGAATTTGAATAGCCGGATTTATCCTGCAGGATATACAGTTCCTCTTGGTTGATTGTTAACCCTTGGTTTTAATAATCAGTAGTTCATGTTGAGTGGCATGCATTCCATTTTTGTTAAAGCAGCTTAATGTTGGCCTTAATTTTTAAAAAAATAGTAATGATGTAGTGTAAGTATCTGTGAAAGAAGGCAAAAGTCATATACCTCAATCCTACATGGGCATTCAAAATAGCAGTTGATTACACTTGCCTGGGCATGGGCAAGGAAAAGAAAACAAAATTATCTATGACATTGATGGCAAACCTTAGTACTCCAAGTGTTCTTGGACTTCAATTCCCAGAAGCCCAAGCCAGCACTCCTGCTGATCAGGGCTTCTGGGAATTGAAGTTCAAGAACACCTGAGTGCCCAATGTTCGCCATCACGGATCTAGGATATGGAGGAGTAAGTTCTATACTGAGAGCTGTTGAAAAGAACAGTGAAATCATGTTAGCCTATGTCCAAAGTTCCTCAAATTCAGTGGAATACTAAGCAGTAGTGAGCACCCCTATTCATTATAAAAATCCCTTTATTGAAGATCTGTAGGAGAAAGAGGTAGCAATGGTGGCAAGAGAAAATGGTACTGGTGACTCTGCAGAACCCAAAGAAATAGTCTTATGAGGAAGGGTTAGAGACAACCAGAAAATTTGGCCAGCTAGTAGATCCAGCTATTTGGCATAGTTCCTGTGTTGCATCTAGTAATCAGATAATGAGATCATATTGAGATATATTCATATGGGGATATATTCAGTAGGGTGCAAATAGCATATGTGGAGTTCATGATAACTTTGTATGAGGTGGTGAGGGAGACATAAATTGAATCAATTTTTCTTTTCAAACTAAATACTACAAAATGTGTATGTTATTGCTACATCTCTAGTGGGTGAATATGGTTTTTACTAGTAGCAAGCTTTCTACCTCTGAATAGGAAGAAGCTTTGGATTTTAAATATTTCATTTTGTTGTAATTTTTCTCAGCATGTACATCTTCGTTAGCTTTCATATACAAATGGATAGTCACAAACAACTGATTTGTTGGGAAGATATGATCTATGCTTGCATAATTGAGGGGTAGCTGAAGCATAGACATTCATAAGAGTTTAATGTGTGGAACATTAGTTTTTTTCTACATAATACTGTAGATTCTTGGTGGGTGCAGTTTTTTTTAATACAGAGAACATTTCTCTTTACCCAAATGCATAGAATATATGTTATATGGCTGAATTAATGGTTTACTACATAGAGAGATTAATTCATTTGTTTTCACTCAAATAGGAGACAGTGACTTAAAATAATTATAAAAATAATTATATAAGAAGCTTTGTATTTATTTATAATAGTGCCCAATTTGGAAAGCTGTAATTAATGAATACTGAGCTTTGACTTGATGGTTTTTAAGTCTAAAATCTCCAAACTACTCACTTCACCTCAGAGCTGTGATAATTTATCCAAATACTTCACTAAGAGTTAATCATATAAAAATGTTTTTTGAGCCAATGATTTGTCTGAAAACTTGGCACCATAGTATTACTACACTTACTATTATATAATGATTCAAAGAATTCAAGCACCAATATTTCTTTCCTTCTTGTGTACCTGTAAATGTTGTCATTAAGCTTGACAGTACTTTAGACCTCCGTATTTACATCTCTCCCTTGTAAATTTTATAGCTTCGTATGTGCATGATCTTCGAGGAGTTACACTTAATTTCTCCCCAAGCTGGATGCAGAGTTTTTAGCTAAAAATTGATTGTTCATTTTTCAAAGTGGATTTTTATTATTTTAAATAATATACCTTAAACATTCTCTCTGAAATAAAACATTCCAAAGGATATGTTTTAGTTAAGCCACTTCTGACATCTTACTCTTAAGTTTAAAATGTTCAAGCTCTATCCAGGGTACAATGTTGAGTAAGTTTATTTAGCAAAAATTCTTGCCAATGAGACTTGATTCTGAATAAACGGGGTTAGGATTGATGTATAAAATTTGCAAGGACTAAAATTCCATAGTGTTATCTCAGAGCTTGTCCTGTAGGGGCTACTTTTTAACCCAGAGAATTTCCTAGTTTGTAAATTAATTCTAATATAGATTGTGGATGGAGGACAGAAATTAATTTCCTATGCTTGTGTTCATTTTTAAAAAACATATATTGGATTTTGGTCTGAAATGTGTCCTATTAAAGTAAAGACAGATTTAATAGAGAGGGAGCATTGAGGACTAGACTGCATGTTACCAAATCACCGTATAACATTGATATTTCAAAGCAATAAATATAATCCTGGTTGATTCCCAAGTGTCAAAAGGAGTTTTCTGAATTCAGATCACATTTCAGTAACCTGAACTCTAAATGTAAAGTTATTGCAAATAATACTTAATTTTTTTTATTTTCTGCACCTTTGCACTGTAGATTGTCTGAGAATCAGCTTCTTTCTTTAAAAATAAGAATCCTCCTTTAAATCTCTATTTCAAATCAAACTGATCTGGCTGAAATGTTCAGGATCATAGCTATAGTGCATCAAACTGACAAAATGTTCTTCTTTCACTGGATCCTATAAATATATACCTAATCACATCTTTTCATTCATACTGTTTTTCCAAATAAAATTTGAAGATTGGAACGAGAAGATTTTACATATAGAATTACATAACATGAAGCAATTTACATATTTTGGGTTGAGCATATTTAGACTTCCAAACACCAGGAGTGCAAATTTAATGCAAACATTGCTGCTTTGACACTGAAAATATTATGGATTTATTATTTTTTTGAAAAAAAAAAAACCTAAATGGTTCATCATTCAAAGAAGTAGTCTGGAAAAATCCAATTTTTCTTAACATTTGTTTTTTAAAAAATCAATGTGTTGGATCCCTGCAATTTAAAATAAGTGATATCTGTGTTGTTTTTATTACCTGTAGATATTACACTTCACATTCTTTATAGGGTAGCTGCTGACACTTGCACTGTCCATAACCGTTAATGATGATGAAAGGTCCTTCATGGGTGGGTTCATATTCATTATATGGTCCTTGGTCTGACATGTTTGACATATGTAGCCGTGTTTGAGATCGTAGTTGCCTGTGACTTTGAATCATTGAGCACTGCCTAATTTTTCTTAATGTGGGAGGGCAGCACTTCCTGGAGATGAACACTACAAAAATGATAAAAAAGAAAGAAAATAATAAAGCCATTGTTCCTGTAATTACCTGCTGGCTGAAGATGGCATTGTTTGGTTCAGGCATCTGTTCTTCTGTGGTTGTGGGCATGCCTGTAGTAGTTGAGATTTCTTTGTCTCCCACATGGAAATTTGAGGAGCTTATTCTTTTTGTGTATTCAGTTGTTGGAGCTCTGTAAGTTGTAGCAATGGATGTAACAACAGTTGATAAATTCCAGCAAAGCTGAAAACCATAAACTGCATCTAGAATATCCTCTCCCTGGGTGTGGTTTGGGCTATGACAAAGTATGGAATGCTCCCACCGACCTTGGAAACCACTCAGCCATGTGGCTAATGCACATATTTTGGGGCTGCATTCCCAGGGATTGCTGGAGAGGCCCACTGTAGTTAGAGTTTTAAGTGAATATAAAACCTTGGACTCCAGAGTTGTTAGCTTGTTGTTATCCATTAGGAGTACTTTAAGATTAGGCATTGTTTCAAAAACTGTCATGTCAATGGCTTTGATCTCATTTCCAGACAAATCTAGCTTCTCTAAAGTGCCCCAGGTCCATTCCATCCCGCATGTCAAGTTGCTAATTTTATTCCCCTGTAAGAAGAGCATGTGCAGATTGCTTAGCCGTAGGAAATGAGCCAAGTTAATCTTTGTCAGCTGGTTGTGCTCTAGGTGAAGCTCCCTCAGTTTGATTAATCCTGCAAATCCATTGCGTGCCAAACTTCGCAAGCGATTTGTGCTCAAATCCAAGAAATCCAAACTACGACAGTCTGAAAATAGACGGACTGGGATAGTCCTCAGGGAATTAGATCGTAAACTCAAGGTTTGCAGTTTGCGAAGGCCATAGAACAACTCAGGATGCAAAGCAGATAATTGATTGAAAGAGAGGTCCAAATGTTGCAGGTTAAGCAGTTGGCTTAAAGTTGTGTTTGGCAAATAAGAGATTTTGTTTGAACTTAAAACTAATTCCTTGAGTTTATACAGTCCTTGAAAACCATCTTCTCTTATATTTTGAATTTGATTATGGTCTAAGTGAAGCCAAGTAAGTTGACTGAAGCTTGCAAACTGTTCCCCTTCCAGTTCCATAATAAAATTGTGCCTCAATGACAAACCTAGACAGCCCTTGTCAGTGGTGTTTGGCACTGAGTGAAACCCCTGAGAGTCACAGTAAAAGAACAGCTTCTCACAACGGCATTTTGGCGGACAAGCAGTGCCCAAGGCAGGCAGCATTTTAAAAACAATACTCATTGCATATACTGCTGCCAGCATAGGAGCCCCTAATGGCCACTTGAAATGTAAGCCTGCAGAATATAGTTCAGGGAAACAATAAAATAGGATATTCTTATCAGATATATGTTTACAACAAAAAAGAGAAAAATGCAGATACCATGCATTAAATTGTTTTATATTTTTAAAATCAATATAAACATTTAGATTATCTATTTAAAATTTTGAAATTACTGACAGGTATTTCCCAGTTATCTTCTTTAAAAAGCTATTATTTCTTGTTTACATTTGGATTTCTACAGCAGTATTGACTACACATAATTCAACAAATCAAAATATATAAACTTACCCATTCTTTTGAGTACGTTGGAGGTTGCATTCAGTCGTAGTTTTAGACTCAACACAGTGAGTCTGTAAAAAGCTTTAATGTTGACAGGCTTTTAATAATGTACTTCTACCATCCTCTGATGTTAGAGTAGAAATGACTTCACATCCCTTTTCTCATAGATTCGTTTTTAAATTCATTTCCTTGATTTTCAAAGACAGGTCTGTTAATTCCTGGTCAGTGCTGAACTGAATTTCTCCTCCTTTTTTTATTCCATTCAGCTGCTTAATTGAGAGCACTTTCCACAGCTATGGCTTTTTTTCTTAACTTGTTGATGGCAGATGGGTGTCTTATTGCTGAGAGAAGCTTCTGTAGTCGCTTGAATGCATTTGCTGAAAAGCTTTCAGGGATATGGTACAGGAACGCATTTGCTTATGTGCTGCGACCACAAAACTGTATATAGGCTGACGTCATCTTGTGACGTTCCTTTTTGTTTGGGTTTTCCAGAAGCTTTGCAGTTTAAGGCACTGTGGTGCATACTGTGAATTGTGAGATTAGACTACCACTAAGAGGAAAAACCTAACTAAGAATTATTCATTTGCATCTAAGAGATAGGAATGACTTTGCAGAGGTTCTGTTGCCAGCTATGTGATCATTATTACAACCTTGAAGTGTTGATTTTATGAAATATAGTCATGGTCATGACTTATGTTGTTTGCTGGTCCTACTGGTGTCATCCTGATACAAGGACTAAGGGTATCTGCATGGCAGTAGGATAGCTCATTAAAAGAGATATGTCTAGGAAAGCTTTAGGAGATTAACACTTTAAAAATGATCTGCAATGCTAGAGAAATTCTGTATCTAGCTAAAAAGGAAGGAGGTATTTAACGTAATTGAGAAGGCGATAATTTGGTAAATATTCCTTGAAAGAAATTCAGCTGAATGGAAGATCTTTTAATTGATTATTTTTCTACTTCAGGCCTGATTATCATTTTTTAAACTCCATTACAAGTACTCTTATTTTTATTTCTGAATAGTTCAGAAAGTATTTAATAACAACCAAACATGCTTTAATTACATTGGATTAATATCAATGGGAACCTTGAAGGATGTATGCAAACGTTTTCCTTATTAGCAGGAACTCTCAGTAGCTACATGTTACCCAACTCCAAGGTAAAATATAGTATCTGTTCAATCTTTTGGCAAAGATTATAAATGGTTTATTGCAGGAGTTCTCAACCTTTTCCAGCCAGGGGCCAGGTCATGCTCTCTCAGACAGCTTCTGGGGCTGGATGGCCATTTTGCCTTTCCTCCACCACATGTCACTTCCTGGTATGGTGGAGGTGGTGATGGGGGGGGGCATGAAATGGTGCTGTGTGCCGCATCTGGCCCACAGACCACAGGTTGAGAATCTCTGGTTTATTGCCTCTAATACTTGTTGGCACTTTTCTGTCAGAGATTAGCTATCCACTTCTCAGTCCATGCTGCTAAAAATGGCCTCATTAAAGGAGACCAAAAAGGTGACAGCAAGGAACCGGGCCTCCTCAGTAGTGGCTCCCAGTCTCTGAAACAAGTTGCCCTCAGAGATGTCAGGGTCCTTTCCTTCTTATGTTTAGCAAACTGTTAAATATAGGATTATTCAAAGCTGCCTTTAAGAACTGATCTTCCCAGATACTATTAATATTCAATTTATTTTTAATTTCTCTCTTTTTCGTCTTATTCTTTCTCAGTTGGTATTAATCACCCTATTGTAGAATGTATTTTTATGTGGGGAACCATGGGATTTTATGTTTTAACATATGGATTACCCAAAGTCGTGCTTGCACCAGTAGTCCATTTCTTTTATATAGAATTGTGCAGGTTACTAACCTGCTTAAATTACAAGTACTGTAAGCTCTTTCCAACTTCTTGAAAGCAGATTGACTAGTAAATTAGATCTCACTGAAAATGCATGATACTAATTGTTGTGAGTATTTGTAGTTCAAATAGTTGAGTAGTTTTTAAGTCAGGGTTTGTTTTTACATGGTGGTATTGAGTTATGGGACTTATTTCCTCCTTTCTTATTTCTTCTTGTCCATGTAATAAAGTCCTGGTTTCAACTTGCTTGTTAGTACTACAGTAAAACACTGGATAACGATTGGATCGGATAACGCTAAAATCGCATAACATTAAGTAATCTGGGGAGGAGAATTGGATCGAATAACGTTAAGGTCCTATGGGATGGATCGCATAACAACCGCTAAAGCCTGTGCGGTTACAATGTATCTCTATGGAGCTTTAACGTTATCCGATTCATACCATAGGATTTTAACATGGATCAGATAACACTAAAAATCGGATAACACCAAGACTTGTGGAACCAAGTTTTAGCGTTATCCGGTGTTTTACTGTATTTGACAAAGTTGGGTAACATATGTCAAAGCAGAAATGAGCTATGTATTTGGATGCAACTTTTAATTAGTAAATTCACAGGCCTAGATCCATTTGGTATGTTGAAGTAGCATAGACCATTTAAATTAGCAGGAACTTGGAAAGCTTACATCTTTGTATATTTTGTCCATTAAGTGAATGCACTCTAATGGGACTAAGAATTAGATTTAGGCTTCAGTGGATATAACCTAATATCTAACAAGAATATTGTGAGGTTGTTCTGTCATTAATATTATAAAATAGTAAACATTTTAGACATTATAACACTCATAAAATCAGTTAGTGAACAGCAAGGCTCAATTACATTTTTTCTGTTAGCTACAATCAAAATTAATAATTACCGTCAAACTATTCTTCCCTAGGTTTCCTAGGATAAAATACTCAACAGTGGTTCACTGGTTTCTCCCAAGGATGCAATGGAGATAAAAGCAATAGAAAATTAAAATAAACTCATAGCACTTCTGTCTGGATTGCTTACTTCATAGGGCCTAGGGCAGGCTCAGTGTTAAAGCACATGTTCTACAATTTGAAAGGCCCTAAATCCAAGCAACCCTGGATACAGTTTATTGGAAAGTCAGTATCAGTTAGTAGAGTCATTACCATACATGGTACATAAAAACATGGTCTTTCTGAGCCTATGGTAGCTTTAAAAATCATCCTTAATCCAACATTGGAGGCACTTGTGGTTATCTGTGGGGTATTCCTGTGGTCCTGGGCAGGATCATTTCTCAGAAGGCTTCTGTTGGCTTGAAGTGACACTTGCCTTTTGTAGAGAGTGGTATATATTGTGTTTGGGATACTTAAAAATAAAATAGGAAAGCACTACAGTCAGTTTTAATTTACAGTATTACTCAGAGTAGAACTTTATGCAGTAGCTGTGGTTATTCTCATGCATAACCACTGTTGTACTGTTTTGCCTGTCTCCTTAGTGGTTTCAGACATAAGACGTTTTTCATATCTGTAATCTACCCCTGTACTTAAGTGCTAGCCTGGCACACAGAAGCAACAAAGAATTGTTAATGACAAGGCTAGTGAATGAAGAGTACTGTAAAATGTTCTGCTACTCTTTGTCACCTGGAAGAGAACCAAGCAGATTCTGCCCATTATAGAAATGTGGTAGATTTCTGCAGGAGCAGATCCTTTTTCTGATATTCCAGCAGGATTATAAGGGGGGAAATGCCTTAGTTACAGGATTGTGATAAACTTTGAGGAGAGAGAAGAGACATTCCCAAAAATAGTATCCATTAGTTACAATAAGAGTGAACAGATCATCTTAGTCAGGTCATTCAAGATGGTAGTATTTTCATACAACTGCCCTACTTTCCTTTCTGTATGATCCATCTGCTACTAACCACTTCTTATAATTGAGTTTTCATTTTGTATACTACATGACACATGTGTGGAGAGGTCTTATTTAAAGACCTACAGTTTCTAATACCGCTTATAGTTTTGATTCTTCAAATAAAAAGTTAGCTAATTGAACATAGGGCTAGCAGTGGTGGTCAGTGGTTTGGTCTTTAATAGGAAATTATTGGGTATCTTATCCCCCAGTACTGAATCTTCACCTTGAAAATCTATACAGTACAGTACTTACCTTTGTAGAGAAGCCTCATCTTCCCACTGCTAATATAGCAAAAGGTTTGTTGTCTTGAGTCACAGAGACTCATGTGTGGCCCTTGGGCAAGCTGCACAGTTCCAGGGCAACCCCAGAATGGTAAACCACTTGTGAGTATTCTCTTCCTAGAAAATCCTGAAAAGACTTCCCATAAGTCAGACTTAATTTGGCGGCACATGATTATTGTTAGTTTTGGGAAAGTTATATCTAGTTTTTTCTAGATGTATACATAGTTTTTCATACTTTGCACAAATCTTTCATCATACAGTATAGCAAAACAATTACACTTATATACCACCCTATAGCAATTAGTGTACTCTGGGTGGTTCAATAGGTAATATGTTGCACTCAGCAATTGATTCATAGTGTCCATAATCCTACTTCAAAAATTTTAGGTTTTATACAGTGCTGTAAAATTCAGAATTGCTTCAAAGCAGGTGAGGTTGGGGTGTTAAAAATCAAGCATAGGTAAGGATCTGATAGAAGCCAAAATGTCCACATCCTGTTACAGGGTGTGATCAAAATCTCAGAATTGTTCTCTTCCAGGCTCAACACTGTGGAAAAATAGTAGAGTGGTGAAGTATGAATTAACATAGTACAATAGAACCCCGGACAACGTTATGACATGGTTCCACAAGTCATGACATTGTCCGGTTTTTCACGTTGTTCGATACATTGATCGAATAATGCTAAAAAAAAGCCCTGACGTCAGGGACAAACCACGCCGAGGTAAGGCTCGGCTTGTCCGAAATACTCCCCCTGGGTAGGCATGCGATCGCGTGTCGTTCGGGGTTAGGGCAAGGTACGGGAAAGACCCCCGTATCCTGCCCTAACCCCGAATGACACGCGCACACGCTCGAAGTTGCGAAAGTATAAGGATCTTTAACCTTTCGCAACTTTGGGTGGCTTGGAGGCTTGCGTGCCTCGGCGGCGGTTAGGCGAGGATGCAGGGGTCTTTCCCGTATCCTCGCCTAACCGCCGTCGTGGCGCGTGTGCACACCCACGGTTCCGAAGGTGTACCCTCTCGGAACTTCGGGAGGCTTGCGCGCTGCGGCGGCGGTTAGGCGAGGATGCGGGAAAGACCCCTGTATCCTCGCCTAACCGTCGCCACAGCGCGCGTGCACGCCCACGGTTCCGAAGGGGTACCCTCTTGGAACTTCGGGCGGCTTGGAGGCTTGCGCGCCGCGGCGGCAGTTAGGCGAGGATGCGGGAAAGACCCCTGCATCCTCGCCTAACCGCCGCCGCGGCGCGCGTGCACGCGCGCGGTTCCGAAGGGGTACCCTCTCAGAACTTCGGGCGGCTTGGAGGCTTGCGCGCCACTGCGGCGGTTAGGCGAGGATGCGGGAAAAACTTATCCTCGCCTAACCGCTGCTGTGGCGCGCATGCACGCCCGCGGTTCTGAAGGGGTACCCTCTCGGAACTTCGGGCGGCTTGGAGGCTTGCACACGGCGGCAGCGGTTAGGCGAGGATGCGGGAAAGACCCCTGCATCCTCGCCTAACCGCCGCGCGCATGCACACCTGCGGTTCCGAAGGGGTACCCTCTCGGAACTTCGGGCAGCTTGGAGGCTTGCGCGCCTAACTGCCGCGGCGGCGTGCAAGCCTCCCGAAGTTCCAAGAGGGTACCCCTTTGGAACCGCGGGCGTGAACGCGCGCCACGGTGGCAGTTAGGCGAGGATATGGGAAAGACCGTATGTTCTCTAAGAACATACCCTAGCTAGCCCTTATTTCTGAGTATAGGGACATTCCATTAGTTCTGTTACTTAATTTCAGCAAATGTTCTTGCAGTGCAATAGTGCCACCTGTGCAGAAGGTGACTTGGCATTTTGTTGATCTGGGAACTTGCCTGAATAGTGCCATTCTTCCTACTCTGCATCCTCTTAAGACTTTTAACACCCTCATATGCCTGGCATAGGGTCCTATGTTCTAACCTGTATTAGTACCTGTCATGCTAAGATGACAATATAACCTGATGTATTGTTGTGTGGATTCCAGATTCATTTCTGGATGAACTGCTTATATCAATCTAGAACAGGGTGACCAAACTTTTCGGACTCTGGGCTGGTCACATGGTTCCTCCCACTGGAAGCAGAAGTAAAACGTGCATGAGCAAAACGCTGCCGTAAATGCACCCATGGCTGTCATAAACTCATTTACGACAGACGTCAGTACCTTTATGGCAGTGTTTTGCGCAGGCGCATATAACTTACGGCAGCAGCGAGGGCCAGATCCGGCCAATGGGCCTTAGGTTGGGCACCCCTGGGTGTTTTTTTTTAGAAAGTTTATGTGGATGGGTGGGTAGGTACCATAATTACCGTATTTGTGTCCTGTTTTTCAGTCCTTATTTGCTTCTAAAGTGTCTTACTGTTCAAAATCACATGAAGGTGAAATATTCTTACGAATATGTGTCTTCTGGATGGTGACTATTGTTAATAAGAGTCCAGGGTACAAGGTCATCACTAATATAGGGTGGCAGAAGTAGCACAGAAAAAAAGTCTACTGAATTAAAAGTCATTTTCAAAGCAGATATGAAAACATTTTTTCCGTGAAGGGGGCTTTCTCATATGCCATTTCTTGTTTGATGGAGGTGACCACAGAGAGATCTCTACCTATAGCTTTATTGTTGGGATTTTTAATCGGTGTATTGAAATATGGTACTAAAACAAAAAACAATTAGTTGAGCAAAACTGATGGTTTAGCTGTAATATAAATCTGAATCTCAGATAAGCCTTTTACAGCAAATGATTATTTGTTTGTTTGTTTGTTTGTTTAATCACATTTCTATGCCGCCCTCCTCACAAACGACTCCGGTTGGCTAACAACAGATTAAGCCATAATAATTATTTTAAAAATAGTAATAAGATAAAACTCATCTTGAAAAAGAGGTTAAAATTTAAAAATTAAAAGATTAAGATTTAAAACATTCACAGGTTTAAAAATTACGAGGGGTGGGGGAGTTAAACAAGCCAGCGGGCTGAGGCAACCGACTGACCTGTACCCCACACCTGCCCTGCCAGCCAGATCTTCACACCCTTTCTGCCCGGAGATGTATAACTCAGTTGGCAGTAGGTTCCATAGGGCCGGAGCAGACACAGAGACGGCCCTCCTTCTAGTGCTAGAGAGATGTGCCTCTCTAGCAGATGGCACTACCAGGGAGCCTCTCCAGTCTGCTCTGGTGGGATGGACAGATGTTCTTGGGGTAATGCGATCTCTTAAGTATTGTGGCCCACTACCATGTAGGGCTTCAAAGGTAATAACCAACACCTGGAATTGCACTTGGAGGCATACTGGTAACCAGTGCAGCTCCCGGAGCAATGGTGAGGCGCGAGCATAATGCCCACACTCCATCATGACCCAAGCAGCCGTATTCTGGACCAGTTGCAGCCTCCGAATGGTCACTAAGGGCAGCCCCATGTAGAGCACATTACAATAATCAAGTCTGCAGGTGACCATGTGATCATGAGCAAGGAGTCCCAGTCTAGAAGCAGGCGTAACTGGCATATAACACGAAGTTGTGCAAAAGCCCTCCTGGCCATGACTGCCACCTGCTCTTCGAGTAGTTGTCATGAGTCCAGAAGGACCCCTAGATTATTCACCGGGTCTGTTTGGGACAAAACTGCCCCATCCAGAACCAAAGATGGTAGCTCCTGAGATAATGCAGGACCCCTGACACACAACCACTCAGTCTTGCCAGGATTCAGCTGTAGCCTGTTGTCCCCCGTCCAGACCCTAACCACCTCCAGTCACCTAGAAAGGACTTCCACTGCATCTCTTGGGTCTCCACGGGCCAAGATATACAACAGCTGGGTGTCATCTGCATATTGTTGATACCTCACCCCGTGGGAACGGATGATCTCGCCCAGCGGTTTCATGTAGATGTTAAATAGGACAGGCGAGAGCACCGAGCCCTGAGGCAACCCATATTGGAGGGTCCTAGGGCTGGATTTCTCACCATCCAATCACACCGACTGGGTCATTCTAGACCAAGAGTTCTCAACCTTTTAAAGCCAGGGGCCAGGTCACTCTCCCTCAGACATCTGTCCAACCTGTTGGGCTGGACAGCCATTTTTGCCCTTCCACCACATGGCACTTCCTGGTATGGTGGAGGTGATGGGGGGGCACATGAAATGGTGCCATGGGCTGCATCTGGCCAGAGTTAGCCACCAGATTGGGGCCTCGGTATTCTCACAGGCCCAATGCCAGCATCTGCCAATAGAACAAAAAACTGGTTGTTTTAAGCTGAGTTGAACTGTTATTTTAATTTTCCACAATATAACTCTGACTTGGTAACATTCAAGGGCATTGTGGGAAATTGTAATATCCATTAAGACTCAGTTCCCTAACTGCTCAAGTACTGCTACTTCCTGCTGTTGCATGCTCTCATTATATAAGCTCAACCAAGACTTAACTAGGGGGACGGGGGACAAAAGTATTTTTTGGCCAGGGTGCTCTCAAACCTACAGTAGATGCAGGTAGTCTTGTTATTTTTCTACTTGTAGCATTGTAAAAATCCAGAAAGTGTTGGAGCCACTTCAGTTTGCTCAATAGAGGAGCAAAATATTTAGGTTGATGTAGGTTATAACATTTCTACATGTATTGTAAACATTCCCTCGACACCTGATGGGATAAAAGAGGAAGCAAAGAAGATTGCAGACATCTGCAACTAATGTCTGCATCAATATGCCTGTATATCCAGACTTCAACAGGGCTCCTGTCCTGGGTTGTGTATAGAAGCTGAGTTTACACATGTTCTCTGATGACTATTTGCCCTTGATACTGAAATGAATGATAAAATTGTGGTGAATGCAAGCTTTGGATTGCTGTCGTTTCAGGGGCTATAAGACATTAACATAGTTTTATCTGGCTATAACATTAACTTATTTTTATCTGTTTTTCTAGGCTGGACGCAAAGAAAGAAGCGATGCTCTAAACTTGGCAATAGATAAAATGACAAAAAAGACAAGGGATTTGCGCAGACAGGTAGAGTATTTCATGTGAATGAAGTTCTTGTTCAAATAATTTTTCAAAATAACATTCCATTTGTCACATTAATTTGATTCTAGCAGTCTGTGGATCTGTCAATTGCAGCTAAAATCTAAACATTTGAATTCATTTAGAATCTAGGCAAGCTGTGTTGGAGAACAAGGATTCACATTGTTTTAGAAGACTCTGAAGTACTGTTTTAGTTAAACCTAATTAAAGACGAACGTGTGAGAAATTTATGTCTTTCTCTCCTTGGCAGCATTATTCCATTGAGGCCACACCACATCCTGTAAGGGATTATCTCCCTAGGATGAACTCTTTTTCTGTTGCGAGAACATCAGAGAGTTATTAGTGAAGGGAGTCTTGTTATCTCTATGGCTTAGCCATACTGCAGGTTGAACATGTCCAAGAGGCAGAAGCTGAAACTGATTTTGTGTCATTCTCATTTTATTAAAAGGTTAAAGGATTGTTTGTTTTAGCACACTCTGATGCACTCAGCTATATTTTGTAATAGTTAGCACCACCTAGCAGTAATGGGCTAAATGAACTCTGAGGTGGCTGGAGCATTATAGGCACACTTCACTTCACAAATAAAATGTGTATCATTGGGTTTTTTAAAATGGATTTGCTTTTTAGCCAGCAGAATGCGATGGGTTTTCTATACTTCCATTTGCAACAGGAGTGGCAACTTCTAGGTATCTGATGGTTACACATGCCATCCTCAAAACTTTAGAGGACCACATCATCTTTCACACACCCCTGTCAAAAATATTTTTCCTAATTTTTTTAACTGAAAAAGTCCCTTTGCACCCTCTAGTGGCTTCATAGAGCAATTAGGCCACCTTTTCCACTGCTTCCAAACGGAACCTCTGTAGGTTTGGCTTAGAAAAAAACTGTACATCTTCAGTCTGAAACAGAGGAGGACTTTCTGATGAAAAAAAAATGGGTGGAGGGCAGCATTTTGCACTCTTTGGGGGTATACTTCACCCATCTGTAACTAATAATTTATGCTGCTGATAGTAAGGTAATTTTATAGGTCAGATCTCAGATTTTTGAAAGCTTTTGTAGTTATCTGGTGAATTATAGATGCAGAAAAACTTAAGTTGTTTCAAAATCTATGATTATTTGGAAGGCTGCATTGTAAGTTACAAATAAAAGTTAAATATTAGTCAGATCATGTAGATGTAGCGTCAGAATCTATAGGATTTACTTTATGAATGGAGATTTTTCTGGAGCTCATGTTAGCATAAAAAGCAAAAAGTTTTTCCAATATTGATAACTAGCCTAAGGAATTTACTGGTGGATTACATTCTGTTTTAAACCAGGTTATCCTGCTATGGTAATAGAGTAGACCATACTGCCAGGGACTCAGCGCTGAGTGTCAGGCGGTGGTTAACTAACCTGACAACCTTGAAGACTAATGACCTTGGGTCCACAGGGAAGAGTGATGGTCCCCAAGAGGATTAATTCCCACTTGAATCCATATTGATGGAGGGCAGCAGCTTCATCAATACTGGTCTAGGGCCAATAAGGACTGCGTGCCAAAAGGGCTTAGGACCACAAAGTGACTGACAACTGGATCAGTGGTCCAGATGTCATGCTGCGATGCGGAAGGCAGATGAAAGGCCACTGCATTATATTCTCAGGACAGTCTTCATGGCTGATTGCCATGAGGTTCACCAATATTTGGATAAGACAGAAGAAGAAAATAGTGTTCTCTGATTACAGGGAAATATAATTCCCTAATTATTTTAGAACACTCTTTTTAAAAAGATTTTGAAGCTGAGATGTTTATATATGTGTTCATATATGAAATTCATTGGAGGTTGCTCCAGAATAGACTTAATTAAATTGTGTCAGTGTGTACGGAAGTGAATTGCTTTGTATTTATTAAAAGGACACCTAATAAAGTAAGCCATTTGACTTTTATTAATGCAGGAGTTCAAACATAATTCTCTGGTGAAAGCCTAACATTTGTTTTATGTTTGTTCTTAGCTTCGCAAAGCTGTTATGGACCATGTTTCAGATTCCTTTTTGGAAACAAACGTACCACTTTTAGTTCTCATTGAAGCTGCCAAGAATGGCAATGAAAAGGAAGTTAAGGAATATGCCCAGGTTTTCCGTGAACATGCCAACAAGTTGATTGAGGTAATATAAATTAAATTAAGATACTATTTTTCTTTTTGTTAAGGCACATATAGTACAGTGTATTATTTCTCTTGGAACTACTGCTAATTAGTTGCATTGAATGATCTTGGGTTATGGCAGTGGTTCCCAATGTGGGGCACATGCCACATGGGGACTTCAATTCCCAAAAGCCTAAGTCAGTAGATTGTCTGATCAGTGCTTTGGGAAATTGACTTCAGCTTCTGGGAATTGAAGTCCAAGAACCAAAGGTTGGGAAACAATGGGTTATGGCAGTGTTTCCCAAATGCTGGTTTTTGGACTTCAATTCCCAGAACCCTAAGTCATTTCCCCAAAGCACTGATCAGCCAGTGTACTGACTTAGGCTTCTGGGAATTGAAGTCTACTAGTGGACTGTGTACCCCTTGTTGGGAACCACTGGGTTATGGTATGCTGAAAGAAATTTCTTTACAGTGGCTGTCATAGTTTGATGTTTCTGTTTAGAACAGAAATATGAATTTAAAATGTCTTTGGACAAGCAGGAACACAAAGTAATCTCTTGAACTCTGAAGATATGTATGACTTGAATAAATCATCTCATTTTTCTACTATTCATTTTTGGAATTTTAGAAATATTGTAATACCTTGGCACGACACTTGACAGGACATTTTCTTAAGCAGCACTGCCTGAATACCAAAGCTAAAGTTAGTACAAGGAACAATATCATCAAGAAATTGACAAACTATACATGGGGAGATCAACCATCTTTGGCTCTGAGTATCTCTGCAGCAGAGTAAGCTGTTCCAGTACGGAGCACATCTGCACACATGAAACAAGTTGACATTGCTGTTAATGAAACAGTGTGTATTGTGACAGGATGCCTCAAACCTACACCAGTTGAGAAATATAGCTTGTTGGTATTGCTTCACCTAAGATAAGGAGAGAAGTAACAACACATGCTAACTAAGTAAGAGAATGACCCTCCACATACACTAGTACCCCAGATAACGATGAGACTTGGTTCCACAAGTCTCGTCGTTATCCGGTTTTTAATGTTGTGTGATACGTTGATCACACAACGTTAAAAAAGCCCTGTTTCCCTGGAGGGTGCTGCAAGCCAGAAGTTCGAACCCTGATGTTTTGGCTTGCTGCACTTTCTGAGGACATCAGGGAAGCCCAGAAACAGCTTGGATCGGGTCTTCCCACCTCCCTGGACCCGGCAGGGGGGTCAGGGACCCCAAAATTGGTAAAAAAAAACCCGTCCTTTTTTTTTTACCAATTTTGGGGTCCCTGACCCCCCTGCCGGGTCCAGGGAGGTGGGAAGACCCGATCCAAGCTGTTTCTGGGCTTCCCTGACGTCCTCAGCAAGTGCAGCAAGCCAAAACATCAGGGTACGAACTCTGATGTTTTGGCTTGCTCCACTGGCTGGGGACGTCAGGGAAGCCAAGTAACAGCTGTAGATCGGGTCCCCTGCCTGCTCCAGAGATATCAGAGGACCCGATCTACAGGTGCAGGGTGGCTGGGGAAGCCGACAGGGGAGGGCCACCACCACCCCGGTCAGCTTTCCAGCCACCCCACCCCTGCCTCCGTAGCTGCACCCTGCTGCTAAGAACGACTATCGGATAATGCTAAAAAGAATGTTATCTGGTGCAAATCTTCCCTCCAAATTTGTCGTCGTTATGCAGTTTTAGCGTTATCCAATGCAATTGTTATCCGGGGTATTACTGTACTTTGAACAGATATATGCCTCAAGTTTGCTAGCTCAGATTCAGGAAGAGCTTTATAGCAAGAACAAACATTCTTGAGGGTATGCAAGAGCAAAACCAAATTAGAAGATAGAGGAAGGAGATCAAGAAACAACATTAAAGGAGACTGTGGCTCTATCTCCCCTATGTCACTTGGAGGACCCTGAATTGAATTAGGGTCGTGGTCCCTAAATGTAAGACCACCATGCTCAAGTAAGTGCTGCTGATGGATAACAACACACTGTGTGAATGTCTGGTGTTACAAAACCCAACTCATTACTGGAAACTTGTACCGATGAGAATTAAAGTTTGGCCAATGACAAAGCCAAGGTGGTGGCTTCATTTTTGCAGTTTGAAATCTGACCTGGACACAAAAGAAAAAACTTGTTTTCATGTCTGCTATTAAACTAATTGTATGATGAACTAATAGTATTTGCTAGGAGAATGTTGCCAGAGACCTGTTTTTAATGGTGGATTGTAACTGTTCCACAGGGAGAGTACTCAGCCATTCTCAAGTGATCTCTGAGTTATATTTATTGAAGCTGTGGTATTTATCTGGCTCTGTTTATTGGGCTGTGGTGACTTAGTAGATTAAGAAGCTCACCTTATTATTATTATTATTATTAAATTAGATTTATATGCCCCTCTACTCACCTCACTGAGGCGACTCAGAGGGGCTCACATAACACAAACATATACAGTATCACAATCTCAAATATAAATACAGCATAATATAAAAATATAACAACAGATGCAGCACAGATAACAATAAATTTTACATAAAAGAAAAAAACAATACAATAAAATACAGTGTAAAAATACAATACAGTCAAGAGAGACAGCAAGGTCTTTATGGCTGAGCTAGCTGGTCCACACAGTTGGCCCTCATTCTCCCTCTCCAGCAGGCAGGGAGAGTTCTGTGATGTTCCTGAGGTGGTCATGGAGGCAGCAGTAGCAGCAAGGTCTTTATGGCTGAGCTAGCTGGTCCACACAGCTGGCCCTCATTCCCCCTCTCCAGCAGGCAGAGAGAGTTCTGTGATGTTCCTGAGGTGGTCATGGAGGCAGCAATAGCAGCAAGGTCTTTATGGCTGAGCTAGCTGGTCCACACAGCTGGCCCTAATTCCCCCTCTCCAGCAGGCAGAGAGAGTTCTGTGATGTTCCTGAGGTGGTCATGGAGGCAGCAATAGCAGTAGCAGCAAGGTCTTTATGGCTGAGCTAGCTGGTCCACACAGCTGGCCCTAATTCCCCCTCTCCAGCAGGCAGAGAGAGTTCTGTGATGTTCCTGAGGTGGTCATGGAGGCAGCAATAGCAGTAGCAGCAAGGTCTTTATGACTGAGCTAGCTGGTCCACACAGCTGGCCCTCATTCCCCCTCTCCAGCAGGCAGAGAGAGTTCTGTGATGTTCCTGAGGTGGTCATGTTAGCTGCAAGGCTGCCACCTTGGCAGTTCGAGACCTGGGTACTGCATGACAGAATGAGCACCCACATCTGTCCCAGCTCCTGCCAACCTAGCAATTTGGAAGCAAGAGTGGGAGAGGATCTTGGGGAAATGAAAGGAGCCTCTTTCAGCATCCTCTGAAAGAAGTTTCTCCAGCAAAAATCCTTACAACCCAGAATTTCTAACATGAAATTATCATTATTATCTAAGCCAAATTCAGCTTTTGGAAATAATGGGGCTTGTCCTTGCACAATTGGGTAACAAATACCCTGTTGTCCAGTTGACGTGTTTCTGTAGTCACATTCCCTAGAGGGCTTTTTCAAGAATGAAAATATATATATTAGAATTCTGAGTGCTATAGCGAAAAGTCACTTTCTTAAAAATGACAAGGCAAGTCCTGTATTCATTATCCAGTGTAAATGAGCAAAGCTGTTTCTATATTTTTGCTGCACCATAATCCTTCCAAAGGAAAGTATATTTTCAAGCAACTCTGGTATTACTTTTACCATGTGGAAGTTTATGTGGCTTAGGTGGTCTTTGTAGGTTCATGCGTACCACATGTAGACAGTTTCCCCAGTATTCAAGCTATTTTCATCATCATTGTTAAGTTTTTCTATTTTTTTCTGGTTTTTAAAAACATGTCCAAGTTATTGATTATAGTTTCTTTCTGTGTACCTAGAAGCTTCCTTGACTAGGCTTGCAGATGCAGTGCTTTTGTTTTTTTACTATGTGCTGTCAAGTTACTTCTGACTTATCGTGACCCTGGTGGATTTTTTTTTTTTTTGGGGGGGGGGATGTGATTCACTACTGCATTCCCAGTAAGTTTTCGTTGGGATTTCTACTTAGCTTCTCTTGAGTCCTAGTCTGACACTTTATCTACTACGCACACTGATTCTGCAAAGTAGGTTTTGTAAAATCCCTGCTGATAAGTTATAGAAGGAAGATCAGAAATATTATAATACTGTTAATACTAAAGATAAAACCCTCCAATTGGTTTGGTCTGGATAAAAGATGGCCCCAAATGGGGGCATTTATAGATTAGTGTGATTACGTTAGAAATGTCTGTGCAGTTTTTGTTTCATTCCTGTGCAGTTATTATGAAAGAGAGGGATATAGAAGCTAACATCTCAGTAATCACTTCCGCATTTTATTCACAGTAATATGTTGTTTTTGTTGGATTTGCCATTTCAACATGCTGCTTTTGACATGAGTATAGAAAGGATTTATAATGTTGTGAAATCCTTAGAGAAAAACTGTAATTTTAAAGTTAAAAATTCCTCATGCTTTATAAAGATTGGTTAACACATACGTATTACTCATAGTACCAAGTGATGACTCAGATTTTGTAAATGGACCATCCCCAATCTCTCATGACAGACAAAAATTTATTATCTTAGATCAACCTTAACAGTGTTTTAAGTAAAAGTCATTAGTATGCAGAGCTGAGATGTCAAGGGGATGGGCAAATAACAAAAAAATTCTGTCATATGT
Source organism: Furcifer pardalis (assembly GCA_030440675.1). Taxonomy (NCBI): domain Eukaryota; kingdom Metazoa; phylum Chordata; class Lepidosauria; order Squamata; family Chamaeleonidae; genus Furcifer; species Furcifer pardalis. Next base: position 29,891,349 of record CP126890.1, read on the forward strand.
AAAGCCAGCACAGATTAGCATGCAAGTTAAAAGTTCATTTAGTTGTTGAGCAAAACATTTTAGGGAGCTGCTGAATTAATTGATATCTATAGAAATGGTTTCTGATTCACATCAAATGGAAGTGCTTGTAAATAACATCAAAACAGTTAAAATTCTCAGCTAACTTGTAAAGACTAATGCAGCCTACTGTTGCGGCGTTCATGTTTGTGTCTGGTTGCCTTATTTGTCTACCTTTGCTCAAATGTGTAGAGCTATTAAAAGATAATTGGATGCAAAGGCCTTGAAATACACTTCAGTAACAAAATTAAAGCTGCTTTCATATTCTGCCCTTTTCTGCAGAATTAATCCAATGGATAATAGTTTGTAGTCTTAAAGTAGATTGGATTTAACTGGTGAGCTAGTTTGACTTGAGTCATTTTAATGAACATCGAAGTCTAGCAAACATCTCTATTTTTGATTAGAAGTACAGTAATACCCCGTATAACGCGAGTATCATATAGCGTTAAAACCGCATAACGTTACAAGATTTTCGGAAAAATCTTGTTTCGAATAACGTGATTTTTAACGTTATACGATACAGTCGTTCTTAGCAGCAGGGTGGCTGGAAAGCTGAACGGGGTTCTCCGTTCAGCTTCCCAGCCACCCTGCAGCTACGGAGGCAGGGGTGGGGAGGCTGGAAAGCTGACGGGGGGCTCCCCCATCGGCTTACCCAGCCACCCCACAGCTGTGGAGGCATGGGCGGGTGGCTAGGGAAGCCGACAGGGAGTCCCCTTCAGCTTCCCCAGCCACCCTGCAGCTGTAGATCGGGCCCTCTGATCTCTCTGGAGGTGTTTCTGGGCTTCCCCGACGTCCTGAGCCAGTGCAGCAAGCCAGAATGTCAGAGTTCGAATCCCGACATTCTGGCTTGCTGCACTGGCTCAGGACGTCGGGGAAGCCCAGAAACACCTTGGATCGGGTCCCCACACCTTCCTGGACCCAGCGGGGGGGGGGGTCAGAAACCCCAAAATTGGTAAAAAAAAAAAGGACGTTTTTTTTACCAATTTTGGGGGCTCTGACCCCCCCGATCCAAGCTGTTTCCAAAGTTCTCCCACCTCCCTGGAGGCAGCAGCAAGCCAAAATGTCAGGATTCAAATCCCGACATTCTGGCTTGCTGCAGCCTAAAAGAGGTTGGGGGAAGTTCAAAATTAGCGCGCATCGGGCCTCCCGACCTCCCTAGAGCTGATGCGCGCTAATTTTGAACTTCCCCCACCCTCTTTTATGCTGCAGGAAGCGAGAACGTCGGGATTCGAATCCTGACATTTTGCCTTGCTGCAGCCTCCACGGAGGTGGGAGAACTTTGGAAACAGTTTGGAGCGGGTCCCCACACCTCCCTGGACCCAGCGGGGGGGTCAGAGCCCCCAAAATTGGTAAAAAAAACGTCCATTTTTTTTTACCAATTTTGGGGTGTCTGACACCCCCCCCCCCGCTGGGTCCAGGGAGGTGTGGGGACCCGATCCAAGGTGTTTCTGGGCTCCCCCGATGTCCTGAGCCAGTGCAGCAAGCCAGAATGTCGGGATTCGAACTCTGACATTCTGGCTTGCTGCACTGGCTCAGGACGTCGGGGAAGCCTAGAAACACCTTGGATCAGGTCTGCCCACCTCCCTGGATCCAGCGGGGGGGGGGTGTCAGAAACCCCAAAATTGGTAAAAAAAAGTCCGGTTTTTTTTTACCAATTTTGGGGTCTCTGACCTCCCCGCCGGGTCCAGGGAGGTGGGCAGACACGATCCAAGCTGTTTCCAAAGTTCCCCCACCTCCCTGGAGGCAGCAGCAAGCCAAAATGTCAGGATTCAAATCCCGACGTTCTGGCTTCCTGCAGCCTCCAGGGAAACAGGGCTTTTTTTAACATTGTGTGATCAATGTATCGTACAACGTTAAAAACCGGATAACGACGGGACTTGTGGAACCAAGTCATAACGTTATTCGGGGTACTAGTATAGTGGTAAGCTGTTGCAGTTATTAGCAATAGCAGTTACACTTATACTGCTCCATAGTGCTCTCTATGGGCGGTTCACAAGTTAATTAGAATTTTGCCCCCAACATGCTGGATACTCATTTTACCAACCTCAGAAGGATAGACGACTGAGTCATCCTTGAGCCCTGTTAGGATCAAACTCACAACATCAACAGTTTTGGCTACAGTATAGTAGTTTAACCACTGTGCCACTAGGGCTCTTTTCAATTCTTTCCATTAGTGCCCTCTTATGATCCATTAAAACAGGGGTGGCCAAACTTTTCATGCCACAGACCTGACCACGGCACCCTGACAGCTGTTCGGCCCAGTCACATGGTTCCTCCCTCCATAAACACTGCTGTAAAATGCATCTGCGGTTGTCATGAAGACATTTACAACAGCCACAGGTGCATTTGTGGCAGCATTTACAGCAGACATGGCACATTTACACAGATGCAGATTAGTTTTACAGCTGTTGTAAATGTGCCCACTTTCAGTAGCAGCAAGGGCAGTGGCAGGCCAAATGAAATGGTGCTGCGGGCTGTAGTTCGGCCACCCCTGCGTTAGAAGAAAGATATATTAACCAGTAGTCAAAACTGGTTGGAACTTTGATCCAATGAGGTGAAGATCATTATTTGCTTAATTAAATAATGGAGCTCTATGCTTAACTTTCTGCAAGTAAACTTGTAGAATCAAGAATGCTTCACTTGAAACATCAACCTAATTTCTTACTCTGGTGTCATTCTTAATTAATTTCAAAGTAGAATTTAAAGACTTGATCTACATTTAGAATGGACAGCCTTCTAAAAGACTAGCCAGCCCTTACATTTCTATCACCAGCACATTAGCTCAAATTGTGGCAAAGTGTTACAGGAAAGTATTGTATGCATGCATTTGTTACTATTATATCTGGCAGGATTGTCACTTGAGGGTAAATAGTAATTTGTTCATCCAAATGCTGGCAGTACTAGTAGGCAGCCTCAGGTCATCCATGCCTCATAAGATGTATGGGGCAGATTTTCAGAGATAGGTTACAAACTTGACAAAAAAGTACACTGTTTGATAACGGCATCAAAAATGTATTTGTTATTTCTATACTACGAGAACCATTTCCAGCATTTAAGCTACTTCTTTTTCATTTATCTGAATTGTGTTATATACATACTTAGAGTTACTTTTTACTACGCTAAAATAAGCATCTCTAACAGAAAAAATATGGAGGAAGAAGACATTTATCTTTATTTTGTGGTTTTTACAATTATATTTTCTTTTTAAAATCTCGAATAAACATGGAGATGAGAACAGTTAAAACTCTGCTTGCATGCATGTGTGCCATATTTAGATTCAGTTTGCTCTTAAAATTGTCAATCCATTACTAAAAGTCTTGGTAATAGAAGCCTTTAACAAATTTACAATAAACCTAACACAAATTTTGTGAGGTGTTTAATTTTTTATTATGGTTACCTGATCTTGTTGTTCGATGAAATCTCTAACCTTTGTCTAGAAAAAGATGGATATATGAATTGAGGCATGTGAAAAGAGATGTCAGAATACCTAAATATTTTGGAGTTGAAGGCAGGAATAATTGTAACCATATGACTTCAGACATCAAAAGCAGAATGGAAGTCCTGCTTACTTTATTTTTATGACACTGAAGATGTCTCTGTTACTTTGAAGAAAAGCTTTAAAGTGGTTTTAATTGTTTCTTCCATTGTTCTTGTGGGAATCTTCATAGACATGATTAATGTTTTAACAGAAGCTGGTTTGCTGACCAGTTTTGATTTCCTGTTGAAAGACTGCTGCTGAAGGGAAGCAGAAAAAAAAAAACCAATTCAATGGGAAGGAACACTGTGTTCTTGTCTTTTTATACTAGTTTTACATATTTTTGTGTGCAAAATGTAGGCCTTAAATAACAAGCTGTCATTCACCTGTCAGCTAATAACTAAATCATTTTAGAATCCCTCTTCTGAGAAAAATTCCAAAATAAAGTGTTTTCACTTAAAAAGTATTTTCACATTCTATGACCTTTATAGAAAATAAATGGAAGGACTTGTCTCTAGAAGCAACCATTTTTTTTTACCTTTGCAACAATTGGTAGCAATATATTTTATTCAGTATAAATGTAGAAGATATGTAAACTGGTTGTATATAAGTGAAGGATCTTAGCCCCATTTATGAGAAAGCAGGATATACATTTTTAAAGTATGTGAATAAATACACCAATTTAAATTAAATTTTGAGAGAGCTAAATAGTTAATTGAAAGTAAAGGTTGTAAGACTGAATGTATACAGCAAATATATATGTTCTCTTTTCAGTAGCTAATTAAACTGACTCATATACAGTTAATATAGTGTGGCTATTAAATAAAGGATTAAAATTGTCTTACCAGATGATGAAAGTTGTTTTGAATGTGTGTGTTTATATTTATTTGTACATAAGAGAATAACTAAGCCATTTACTGTTCTCAGAACTAACATTGACTATAACAGAAATCAACTTTAAATGTGTTTCTTTTGTATTTGGTTGCATGGATGCTGGTGATTTCTAATTAAAAGAAAGTGAAAATGAACTGAAATTATTTCCTTGTGACAGGTGACTGGACATAAACTGAATGAGACTGTTTTTATGTCAGAAGTAAGGCTTTGCAAACAGGTTAACCTTCCTAAAATCTCTTTGCTTTTTATATATACAGGTTGCCAACTTAGCCTGTTCTATCTCAAATAATGAAGAAGGTGTGAAATTAGTTCACATGTCAGCAAGTCAGCTTGAAGCGCTCTGTCCTCAGGTAAATCATAAGTTTAATACATGCATTATGTAGTCTACTTTCACATGAAATGCAGGGACATAAAATAGTTCTTTAAACACACATGATAACTTTTGTTAGTTGAAATGTTTGAAGTTGTAGCCATGTTAGTCTGTGCAAGCATATATGAGATTAAATAAAATGGAACAGCACCAAAATAATTGTGGCACCTTAAAGACTAACTTTGAGCTTTTGTGGACCAATTACACTTCATCAGACATAAGATGAGGCCTCATGGTATCAATTTATACACACTTCTGGTACACAGGCACATAATAATTGGCCAGCCTAACAGAATAGTAACATTGTATCTTTTCCCAACTGACAAAATCCCCTGTTATTATTCAAACCTGCTGCAAAGCCTGCCCCTCTATTGTAAATGGTTGTAAAACAAACTTCTCTTGCAAATTGATGCATCACATCCAAAGGGTGGATGTGAAAAATACAGTAAAACCCCAAGTTACGAATAAACTCAATTCTATGGCCTTGTTCGTAAATCAAATTTGTTCGTAACTTGAGGCATCTCCATTCAGATAAAGAAAAAGCCCCACTCGCCTAACAATCAAAACAGGCCATCCCCACCCTCCAAAAATCAATCATACCACCTAAAAACAATAGCAGCATTGAAAGGAAAGCATGCATAAACAAAATCGCTGTTCCTTACCTTAAAGAAGCTTTGAAAGTGGACAGATAACTCTAGCAAGAAATAGCAACCAACAGCCATTTTGGCGCTGAAACTCCAGACAAAGAACTCTCTAAGCACTCTACTGCCACTTGAGGCAACACAGAGGGAAAATAATTAATTTGTAAATTGGGGCATGTTCGTAACTCGAGGTATGGATTTCAGCGTAGAACCAATTTGTAAGTTGAATTATTCGTAAGTAGGGGCATTCGTAAGTAGGGGTTTTACTGTATTGTGCCATTACACAATTTGTTAGTTGGTGTCTTGATACACTTAATATTAATTAAGTTTTGAAGAGTTACCTTTGCTGAGCATTGCACCTGTTAATTGTTTTTTAAAAAGAAAATACAAAAATAGACAAGTTTAAAGAAAAAAAATCACATATACAGTACTGTGCGAAAAATCTTAGACCACTATCACCTAGTTTGGGGAAATTCAGTACGTAATTTGGGGAGTCATAACTCAGAACCCACGAGACTTGGAGAGGATTTTGAGGAGAGTCAACATCAGAAGACTCCTCAATTGTGGTGTGTTTAGGTGGCTCAGGGGCTGAGATATTCTGGTGAGTTTTACCTGTGATATATGCCCTTGTTCATCTTTGTGCCATATTCTAAACATTTATTATTCCTTTGTTCTTTAGAAAGAAAGAATGATTCTTTAGACTAGTGTAGGTTCCAGATGGCCTTTTAAATGTCAGTGGCCTGCAGCTTCCATCAGCTGTAGCCAACCTGGTCATTGCTGAAGGATGCTGGGAGTCGTAAGTCAGTGTTATATATAAAATGTATTAAGGTATTTCAGTTTATTAAAGATTTATCTCTAATTGAGTAGATTTTTTTGAGTGAAATAGTGACGTAAATCATAAATAGTGGCAAACACTTTCCAGGCCAAGAAATTTTCAATTAACTTGTCTGTCTTTTTGGAATGCAAGGCAAACAGGGCAGGCCTGTTTCTTGCAGTGGTATTGTCAGTATGCTTGTGGTTTCTGGCAGCCTGTAATATACGAGATACCACAAATCACATACTGAATGCTCACCATTAACATTGTATTGATCTTATTTCATATGATAAATATGACCATACTTAAAGTTACTAGCCTCAAGTTTTTAATAACTGAAAAATAACGTTGACAAGGCATTTGAAAAAGTCTCCTATCTTTCTGTAATAGAATTATTAGTGTAATTAGACATTGATAAATACAAAGGGTGCCAAAAATATATACGTACACATTTTAAGGGATGTTATCTATGTATTACTTTTTGACGTTGAATTGAGTTATGGTAGCAATGTTTAGTACAACGTTCACTTAAAAGAAGTAATATTAGCATTACCATGTGACAGATGGAACAGTCAAAAGAAAATAACAAAAGCTCAGTTGTCGTTCAGGAAGGGCAAGATTATTTTGAAATGCTATTTGAAATTCAAGAATGTTTTGGAAGTACAGTCATACCTCGCATAACGAGCATAATGCGTTCCATGCACTTGCTCATTATACGAGTTATTTGTTAAGTGAAACACAGTTCCCATAGGGAACTGTGTTTCGCTTTGCCATGGGGGCTGGAGCACCGCGATCAACAGGCGCCTCCCTGTTGATCCCGGCGCTCCGGCCCCCATCACACTTTTTGCGATGGGGGCTGGAGCGCCGTGATCAACAGGCACGCGCCCATTGGTCCCGGCGCTCCAGCCCCCATAGCAAAAAGTGTGATGGGGCTGGAGCGCCAGGATCAACAGGCAGGCGCCCATTGGTCCCGGCGCTCCAGCCCCCATGGCAAAGAGTGCAATGGGGGCTGGAGCGCCGGGATCAACAGGCACGCGCCTGTTGGTCCCGGCACTCGAGCCCCCATGGCAAAAAGTGTGATGGGGTCTGGGGCGCCGGGATCAACAGGCATGCGCCTGTTGATCCCGGCATCCAAGCCCCCATCGCAAAGTGTGCGATGGGGGCTTGGGTGCCGGGTTGAATGGGTGCGCACCTGTTTAAACCAGCATTCAAGCCCCCATCGCAGACTAGAGTGTGCTGGCTGGGTGTTTTGGAACATAGCGGGGAGTCCCCCGTCCGCGTTCCAAAACGCCCAGCTAACAGGTGGCTTGGCTGCAGGGTGTTTTGGAACGCGGACGGGGGACTCCCTGCTGCGTTCCAAAACACCCAGCCAGCACGCTCTAGTCTGCAAGGTGTGTTGGAATGCGGCGGGGGACTCCCCGCTGTGTTCCAAAACACCCAGCCAGCACACTCTAGAAAGGTCTGCTCGTTAAGTGAATTTTTCGCTATACGAGATGCTCGCTATGCGAGGCATTACTGTACAGTGGTACCTCGCTTAAAGAGCATAATGTGTTCCATGGGATTGCTCTTTAAGCAAGTTGCTCTAAGCGAAACACTTGGAAAAAGCACCACTGCTGCCATTGTAACTGATCAATTGTGACTTCTGGTGGGGGGGATTGTGAACCCTGATTTAGTTTCTAACTGAGTTTTTGGTTGTTTTTAGTTGTTAAGTGAGGGTGACCATTCAGAGAAAATTCTGCTCTTTAAGCGAATTAATCTCCAAGCGAGGCACTCTTTATGTGAGGTTTTACTGTACACTGACAATGGAGGTATGATTATGCAACAGAACCTCCAACGTACCTAACAATTCCACACATCCGTGATAAGTTTAAGACACATGGTACTGTATGTGATGTGCACAAATGGAGATACGGGACACTTTGGTCAATCTTGTTCAAGCAGTAGTTTGCCGTAATCAGAAGTGTCTGGATGCTAATGGTAACCACTTTGAGCACATAGGCTATGACTAATGTAAGTCCTGTACAATGGTAAACCAATTACTTGAAAGCAATAACCTCCTTTGTGTTCCATCTTGGTTTTTAAAATACCTCTTGTAAGGCCTGTGCATCCTGCCAGTATTATTATTATTATTATTATTATTATTATTATTATTATTATTATTATTATTATTATTATTATTATTATTATTATTATTATTATTTCAAATTTATATTGTCGCCCACTCGCCGTGGCGACTCAGGGCGGCTTACAAATAATACATTACATTATAATACAATATGTTGCTGTGGGCACAGGGGGTGGGGCAGTGAAGTCCTCAACCTGTCCTGGCTTCTTCTTCCCCTGGCAGTTGGTATAGCCACAGGGGGAGGGGCGTCAAGGTCCTCATTCTGCCCTGGCTTCTTCCTCCCCTGGCAGTTGGTATAGGCACAGGGGGAGGGGCAGCAAAGTCCTCATTCTGCCCTGGCTTCTTCCTCCCCTGGCAGTTGGTATAGGCCAGTGGTCAGCAAACTTGGCTCTCCAGCTGTTCTTGGACTTCAGTTCCCAGAAGCCTTGATCAGCAGGAGTGCTGACTTGGGCTTCTGGGAATTGAAGTCCAAGAACACCTGGAGAGCCAAGTTTGCAGACCCCTGGTATAGGCACAGGGGGAGGGGCAGCAAAGTCCTCAACCTGCCCTGGCTTCTTCCTCTTTCTTGCAAAAAGTATCTGCAGTACATTTGATCAGAACTAGCAACAGGAACTCTATAGTGCCTTGACCAAGATATTCTTGACCTATGTCCCTTCCTTGCACAATCAAGTACAGTAAAACCTCATATAACACTAAAACCTGGTTCCACAAGTCTTGGTGTTATATGATTTTTAGTGTTATCTGATGCATGTTAAAATCCTATGGGATCCATAGAGATACATTGTAACCACACACGCTTTAGCGGTTGTTATCTGAAGCATCCCATAGGATCTTAATGTTATCTGATGCAATTCTTCCCCCCAGATTTCTTAATGTTATGCGATTTTAGTGTTATTCGATACTAATGTTATATGAGGTATTACTGTATATCAGATTGAAAGTTGGTGATTGGAATGTGAATTTTACATTGTGTTGCAGGTAATTAATGCAGCTTTGGCTTTGGCTGCCAAACCACAAAGCAAGTTAGCTCAAGAAAACATGGACATGTTTAAAGAACAATGGGAAAAACAAGTACGTGTGCTGACAGATGCTGTGGATGACATTACTTCCATTGATGACTTCCTGGCAGTATCAGGTAAATGTGCTGCAACTTACTATGAAGACGTCTGTATTTATCATTTGCTATACATACTTGAGTGGTGTCTTTTTGAATAGCTTTATTAATGTAATCTCTTTAGAAACTGTTTTGGATAACTTATTTTATTTGTGACATAGCTTACAGCCGGAGTTAGAGATAATAATGCATTATTTATTTATCATATGATGAACTTCAGTTGTCTACATTAATGTTGATATATACAGTAAGCACAAATTGTCCATCTCAAGTTCCTAGCTAGAGTCAGACATCCAGGTTTGAAAGCCATTGAAGGGCTTCATCTGTGGCACTATGCAACTCCTCTAATGTGCCTCCAAACTCGTATAAAGGACACTTCAATATAATATGGTCCATGGTTTGGTCTTCTTCATAGTCACAATTGGGAGAGGACTTCCATCCCCATGTGAACAGAGTGACTCTGCATCTACCACAGCCAGTCCTCACTCTGTAATATATATGAAGGACCTTGTCCAAAGAGCAACAGCCACTTATTAATATCTGACATTTTTAATAGCATTCAGAACCTAAAGCCTTCCACCCATCTTATCTAGACCTTCATTGGCTTTCTGTAGCCTAAAGGCCAGAGATGGGGAGCTCTCCTTCTGGCAATGGAGTTCAGAGTTTCTTATTATCTGAAAGTCATCCCCTCGTGGGGGATAGATCTACTAATAACTATTAGTAGTAATGATTAAATAGAAATTTCTTCTATAGAGATAATGCTAGTACTTCCTGTTTCTTTAGGAGGAGAGGAAAGAACAGGGATTTTACAAACTAACTTAAGTTATAGTTTCCTCCATTTCTCTACTCTTGTGGGGGGAAAGGTATCATGGTGGACTGTAAATCATTTAGGAAAAGTAATCCACACAGTTGGCAGTTGAGTTCTCAAAGGCTTTCTCTTTTCCCCCAAGACTTGCTCTGCAAAAACAAGTGCCATATGCCAGCAAATTCTAGGGTGCTGTTCCTGGGCTGACCATTTCATAGCTATCTTTGACAGTATAGCCAACTTGCCCTGCCTGGCACTGAAAGAGTTGTACTGCATTGGCTCTATTCACTCCCTCCTTTCCTTTTGTTTGCCCATCTTCACATATAGACTTCCTCCCCTTATATCCCTTTAAAGCAGTGTTTCCCAAATTTTGGTTTTGGGACTTCAATTCCCAGAAGCCTAAGTCAATCCCCAAACCACTGATCAGCCAGTGTACTGACTTAGGCTTCTGGGAATTCAAGTCCCCCTGTGGGGCATGGACCCCACATTGAGAACCACTACTTTAAAGGAAGGGATTCAGTCCATGTATGATCTTAGAAAACAAATGTTAGAAGTTCATGTTCCAGCGGAGTGGAGTTTGTAATGCTAGTTTTCAATTGTGTATGCTTGGCAGGAGGGTTGTGTGTCTATATGTGTTTAACAGGTTAAAAGCTTGAGTGCTCTTAATCCTCTTTTGTTTCTATCATTGTCCTTCTCATTTTTCTTGTCTCCATTAATGTGAGAACTTAGTAAGCTATCAAAATCTGAACTGTATTTTCAAGGCATGAAATAGAGGGTGGTTTTGCAAGCCTCAGCAACCAGTGATTCCGTGCCAAATCAAGAAAGAGAAAAATGAGATTGATTTTGCTTTCTTGGATAATACCAAATAAGGGGTGGCTTTTAGGAGTTTTTAAGCATTCCTTAAGGCTTCCCTTCACTGTCTAACACAAAATGTAGCTTGGCACTTAGGTGAGGGCAGCATCATATTGAAAACCTCCAATCTGGGTAGAATATGCTGTTGCTTAAGAATTTGTTGACAGGAGTGGGGGGAAGAAGTGATTTGCTACCCTTTCTCTATATTTAACCTACTCTACTGTAGTTGGATACTGGTTAGCATTGGTTCAACTAGACTGGCAGTCTTTTGTACTGGCACTTTTTTTAAAAAAAAGTGTTCAATTAAGGCAAATCTCTGCTGAGAAGAAGCTGAACGTTTGCCTCTTTGAGTTAATAGTAGATAACAGTTTTGAAAACCTTGAACATTATTGTGGATGCCCAAAGCATCCTGGCTAGGAATTTTTCAGGGTAAATGCATTAGCTTCTCAAGGATGGGCAAGGCAATCTGAAATAATTACACATATTCTTGAATCAACAGCTAGATCTAATAATGAAAACATACTTAAATTCTTTATATAAATCCACATCCCGAGATCTTCAGGTAGGGAATAGTGTGTAGAAATCCTCATGGAGGGGTTCTCGTGAAGGAAAGAATCATGCACCACTACTGTAGTGCATAAGCATGTGAATTCCAGTAAGTTCTGATCCATGCTACCATGAAAATAAAGATACTCAAGTGCCAGTGATGCCATCAGTTTTTCCTTGTGGTACAGAAGTTTACCAAGTCCTTTCTGTATACTTTATTTTTTAGAAATTCTGAATCCCTTGCTTTTTATCCTTTTTCAGTGCGTGGATGTAGAAATTCTTGCTCCTTCCTTCTGTCTCAAGTTGGTAGTGGAAGTAGCATAGCAATGACTTGATTTCTCTCAGGCTACAGAATACTCTGTCAGATTGCTTCTTTCTTGTCTGCTGAGTTGCTGGTAGCACTAAGAAAGGAAAATTCAGTGAGATTGTAAAAATTGCCAGATCTGTATGAAGTGGTTTGTTCTTTTCCTTCCATTCTGATAGGAAAGGAAACCTATGCTCTGATAATCATAGTAGCTTAAAAAGTAGGTTTGTCACTAGTAGAGATGTAAAGGTCAGGGGGAAACCTGGGGAAATTGGTTGTTTTTTCTCCAGGAAAATTAGGAAGGGAAAATTGACTGGGGAGGATGGGGAAAATGGGGAAAACCGTAATCGATGCTTCTACAGTTCATAGTAGTTCCCAAAATCATTCCACAGCTTATGTTATAAAATGAGGTTTACATATACTATTAATGAAGTAAAAATATTTTTTTCTAACAAAAAATACAATAATCAATTTAACTGAATTAATGGAATAATTATACAGTAAAACACCGGATAACCCTTAGACTTGGTTCCACAAGTCTTGGAGTTATCCGATTTTTAGTGTTATCCGATCCATGTTAAAACCCTATAGGATGGATTGGATAACGTTAAAGCTCCATAGAGATACATTGTAACCGCACAGGCTTTAGCGGTTGTTATCCGATCCATCCCATAGGACCTTAACGTTATTCGATCCAATTCTCCTCCCCAGATTACATAACGTTATGCAATTTTAGCGTTATCCGATCCAATCATTATCCGGTGTTTTACTGCAATTGGAAATTTTAGACTTTCAGAATTCAGTAGAGAATAACAAAGTAATGAGGGGTTTTTTTTTACATTTACTTTACATTCTCAAAAACTTCTACAATTTAAATTACTACCACACTCATCAGATGAGTCAAAACTTGCACTTTCCTCAGCTTCAGTTGTAGCGGCACTACTGTATTCTTTTGAACACCCACCACTTTTCTTTTCCTCCAGAAGCAGGATTGTTCCTTTGTAACAATGTGAGGTTTTGGTTTTTTACAGCATTAACTAGATGCAATCTGTAAGTTGCATTTCTGCTTTATATATAATAAGTCTAATATCTTTTTTCTTTTTCTTTTCTTTTTTGCCACTAGAGAATCATATTCTAGAAGACGTAAACAAATGTGTCATTGCTCTCCAAGAAAAAGATGTTGATGGTTTAGATCGCACTGCTGGTGCAATTCGTGGTCGTGCAGCAAGAGTAATTCATGTTGTCACTTCTGAAATGGATAATTATGAACCTGGAGTATATACAGAAAAGGTGTTGGATGCGACAAAGCTCTTGTCAAACACAGGTAAGAGCTCTCTAATCAGACTATTAATTTGGAGTAGTTAACTAATTCATTCCTATTCTGCACATAACTTAGGGTAGAATCTAGTTGTGGATTCACAGGAGTTGCCAATAAACCAGATTCTGTTTTGTCCTGCAGCACATACACGCACCCTCTGGACATCCTCTCCCAGAGGTATCGTGTGTCTGTTAAACAGCATATTCTCAGTAGGATATGCTATGAGCTAGAGCAAATTTAGTGTCTGTTTCTGACATCCTTAGTGAACATTAAACTGTCTGGAAAAGGGACCCAAACATATTTGTTTCCACAGATGAGAGATATAAGCTCTAAAAACTGATGCCACATTTTGTCTCAGTGTAGTACTAATTTTTTGATGCCACCTTGTGAAAGGTGGAACAGTCTAGGGCAGAACCAGGAATCTCTGTTGTAATTGTTAAATTGAATTCAGCTTGAGCTGAATTTGATTTGCCACTGAACTGACTGCAGAATTGATTGCTGCATCAGGTAGCTCTGGGGAAAGTGATAATAAATGAATTGGAATCCTCCCAGTACACTGATTGATTTAGTATTGCTCCAGGTTGTAATATCCACTGTTCTCGGGAATACTCTTCTGCATGGAAGTTCTTGGCAGTGTAAGCATATGTGAAGTTAACATAAAACCAAACAGCATGAATTTTAAGCGGTCACCTTTATAACTAGACAATTGCTCTCACTTTAGAAAACACTGATTTAATTGTTTTCTATTGTCTTATATACCAGTGTGTTAGCTTTCCCAGGGAGACCATGTGCCATGATGCATGTAATTAATACTGCATTTTTTGTCTTGGGAAATTTTTATGTTGTGGCTGTTATTTTTGTAAAATTGTTTACTCTATTTATTTATTTATTTATTTATTTATTTATACGTACATATTTCTCCACTGCCCTTCTCACCGAAGTGACTCAGGGCAGTTTACAAGTAATAAAAAAATGACAATAAAACACAAACACAAACACTACCTAAAAATCTAAAAACTGTTAAAATTAAAATTTAAATCTAAAAAAGATTAAAAGCGCACCAAATGCTACATCTTACTAATTAAAAGAGTAGAGGGAGAGAAGGGCTCAGATCATCCAGCGAGCTGGGGTCATTATACAGTACCTCCTGCACCCCATACCTGCCCCAACAGCTTCCTTTGTTCCATTTTCACTGTCCCAGCTGGAAAAGGCACTGGCAGAGCAAAACAAAGCAAGAGAAACAATATTTGGCAGATCCATCAGTAGCTACTCTCGTCTCCTCTCTATGCTAAAAACCCCACCCATAAGAAAAGAGCATCGTACAAGTGTAGAACACAAGCTAAAACTTCCTTCTTTCTTCGTTACGGGTGTCAGACTTACTCTGTAGAGATAATTTAGGTTGAATCATAACATTCAATTTTAAGTTTAATCATAACATTCAAATGAGAAAGCAGAAATACTGTGCCAGTAATGCTGCTGAATTAAATCTACTTTTCAATATAATAACACTGTAGAATCTTCATCTTTTATATTCTGACTTGGACTTGTTTTTGTTCTTCAGTTATGCCACGTTTTAGTGAACAAGTAGAAGCTGCGGTTGAAGCACTGAGTTCTGACCCTGCCCAGGCAGTGGATGAAAATGAATTTATTGATGCATCACGATTGGTATATGATGGGATTCGTGACATCAGAAAAGCTGTTTTGATGATCAGAGTGAGTAGAGTTGTATTTTCTGGAAAGAATATTCTGTTCTTCTAACTATGTTTTTGGTAATTCAGAAATACTGCATATAACGTAAATATTCTTACTAAAAGTCATACTTTTTTAAAAAAACAGCCTTTGTTATAACTTGTTGTAATTCTTACTCTAGTAAATTGTATTCCTATTTGTTTAAAATTATTTTTTAGTTTTCCAGATTTAGAATAGACTCCATCTTTTATTAGTTGCATGTTAGGGTGCAATCTTTTACATGTTGTTTAACCATTATGATCTTTTTTTTCACCCTTTTGACTCAAGAGTTAAGTGATATCAGGTGCTATTACCTTTTTGCAGTTGCTAAAGGCATATTATATTTGAAATAAATAATGAGACAAGTACAAGACAAGAGCCTTTTCCCTGATCAGTTGGAGTATTTTCATTCATCCTTGCTTTTATAAATCACTTTCTTTATAACTGTAACTGGCTGAATTCCTGTTATTTAGTGTAATATGTTGTAATTAGAGTAGGTCATCGAATCAGTGGGGATTTGATTAATAAGCTTTGTAAGTTCTGTTGATTCAGTGGGCCTACTCTAGTTGTGACTTACTACACTAAACAACAGGATTTCATCCCCTACATTATCACAAGACTGTGAAAGCATAAGAGCTCTTTGGGATCCTTCTCATCTCTGTGCTCCTGTGGTAGGGCAGGTGACAGGAGCAAGCATCTGAGATCTCTGCCTGCCTCTTCTCTGTGCCTAGTGAGGCAAAAGGGGAGGAACCTAAGACTTACTGAACTGCATTTGTTGCTCATTGTATATTTTTACTCTTATTGTGGCTACTTTGCCACACAAGCAAAGGATTAGTCTCTAAAAGGTTATATTCTGAATATGAGGTTTCTCATATGTAATGAAATCCTATTCTAGTTGTTCTTGGCAAATATCCAGGTTGCTCTAATGTTGGCTTCACAAGGCCTAAGGATTCCGGGGGGGGGGGGAGGTGTCAATCTAATGAAAGGTGGACACTATAATAGTCTTTACAGTTAAGTTCCAGTATATCCCAAACCAACAGTCAATGCCAGTGATGGTGAACCTTGGCACTTCAGGTGTTTTTGAACTTCAATTCCCAGAAGTCCAAGTCCGCACTCCTGTTCAGGGCTTCTGGGAATTGAAGTTCAAGAACATCTGGAGTGCCAAGGCTCGCCATCACTAGTCTGTGCTGTTTCACTTGTATCTTTTATTTGTTTAAAATGTTTATATCCAGCCCATCCATCAGATGATATACATAACTATGTTAGAGATGGCATCATCATACGTGTTTTAATTACTATCTGTAAATCACAATCACAAAATGTCATGAATAGTTTGCAGTGCAAAGGTCAAAGTGTTACAAAGTGAACACTTCTAGAGATGTTTATTTCATTGGTTTATTGTTAAGTTTAATTTCTGATTGAATTGCTTTGTAGACTCCTGAGGAATTGGATGATTCAGACTTTGAGACTGAAGACTTCGATGTCAGGAGCAGAACAAGCGTTCAGACAGAAGATGATCAGCTTATTGCTGGCCAAAGTGCAAGGGTAAGAAAAACAGTTTTGATTACTTATGTTCAAGTCTTAATAAATGTGCAAAAAACATTGTATCATATTAAAATGAAGAGAATAACATTCTTCTCTCTATTGATTTTCAGTAAATTTTTAAGGACATGAAATATTTTGCTTAGTTTTCATAATTTCTAATACAGGGATGGGTTTGTGCATTGGGAGAAAGATGAGATAGAAATTGAATTAAACGAAATAAATGCAGATGCTTGAACTAAGAGTAAGAATAGGCAAACTAGTGGTTTCCAAATGTTGTAGAATACAGCTCACACAATTTCTGACCACTAGTAATGCTGCCTGGGGTTTATGGCAATACAGTCCAAAACTTCTAATGTGGAGAGTACCAGGTTTTATACTCCAGTACAGAGCATCTGTCTTAACTTTTGTCTTTCTTTTCTCCTACTCTCAAGGAATGTAACATTTCTCCCCATCACTCCAGTTAAGTGCCCGCTGACTCACAGAAGCCACAAATTGTCACACAACCACCCCTCTATACTTATGCAGACCTACACACTGTATTTGAGTATCCCGGACTTAAAGGAGAATCTCAGTGGGATCACTGCATTTAGAATCCCTTGACTTAAGCAATTATTTGGATAGCAAGGGAAAGGATTCTACTCATCAGAACATGCCATTCACTAGGATGTTTAAGGAAGTTTAGCCTGAATATAAAATGCTACCACTTGAGAGCATTACCTTTGGATCTTCCCACATAAATGTGCGTGTTAGTGGCTGACTATCTCTTTATGATAGTTGAACCCTTCCCCTTAGCACTTTCACTAAGTTTTTCTTCCCATCTAACCTTTTCTAAAATTGCATGCATTCAGTCCTTCCAAATCCTTCCGAGGGGGGGGGGAGGTGTCTTTAAAACCTGGAAGCAAATCTGAACATAATGCTGTAGTAACACAATCAGTTGTTGTGCTTTAGCAACATATCATTTATAGGCATGCATGTGATGGGGTATGCCTCACCTGAGGAGATGGGGATCATGAACAATACCACAATGTCATCCATCATTTAATACAGGCATTTGCAACCTATGGCCTGTGGGCTAATCCAGCCCACAGTGAGTACTTAGGCACCGCTGGAAGGCCCCCACTGCCTCCAGAACCCAGAAATGTCCAAACACCACATTTTCGCTGCAAAAACACGGCAGAAAATTGCAAAAATGTTCCACACACCCTCCTGCCACCATGGGGAGTCAAAGCAGCCAAAAAATGGCATGATTGTGCCTGCCTCCATGGAAACAAGGCACCAGAAGTGGTGGGAGGGACCACGCCTCCGATCCGCGCAGCTGTGTGTCGGGGATGGCCCATGGCACAAAAATGTTGCTAACCTCTGATTTAATAGAAAGCTCAAGAGTCCCTGATTGAACAACAAGTGCAACTTTTATTACAAATAATTTGCTGTATTTCACCACCACAGTGTTAAAGCTTACAAAACTTTCAGCCTTCCTTGATTTCCTATGTCAACTGTCATTTTTGATGGAACTGCCACTTGTGACACAGACAATGCTATTTGGTAGGGGTCAGGTCCTCCCACTTGACCTTACCTTCTTCGAAACCTCTCTGCCATCTTGCAAACTGATCTCGGATAGGGGCGTGTTTTCTCCTAGCTGAGCTTTAAATAGTCTGGGACAGGGTTTCTCAACCTTGGATCCCCAGATGTTCTTGGACTTCATTTCCCCGAAGTCCTGATCAGCAGATGTGCTGTCTTGGGCTTCTGGTAACTAAAGTCCAAGAACAGCTGGAGGCCCAAGGTTGAGAAACCCTGGTCTGGGATATAGTCAGACTAGAATAGGATTATGTGTAGTAAATATAAAGCATTCATACACAGCAGAATCTGGCTCATCACCATTCTTCAGGAGCATCAGCCCAGTCTTCTGACTCACTCTGTTGTTCTTTTTTCTCACCAAGTAACCCCAGCTCTTCCTCAGTCTTTCTTAGGTACTCATTTGGTAAGGTGGTTGTTGTTGTTTTGTGGGTCTTCCCCTGCTTTTTTCCTTTTTCCACCTATTGTATGTCCAACTTAAGGTAGACTTGCATGAGCATCCAAACTCACCCACTCATAGCGTGTTATACTAAATATCAAGATTTGTTAATATTTACTCAGAGTGGAACAAGCTAGAAATAAATCTTCAGATAAGCTAAGTTTCATTGATGATTTGTCACCTTTTCTTATGTTTTTCTCTGTACGGGTAGAGCATACACATAGACTACTGCAAAAATAATTAACTAACAAACTTTACATAATTCAAAAGGCAGGTGCTTAATATAATAATATAATTCTCTGTATAATCTTGACTGATGACCAGAATCCTGTTGGCTTACATACTTAAGAGAAATTGCACAAGTCTTATAGTTGAACTGCTGTTACTTAAAATATGGCAGTTGTATTTTCAGGTACACATCTGCATATTTAAGAGGAATGTTTAATTATTGTACATACAGAATATCCACATTCAGCTGACCTGAAGTGTCATCATACTACCAATTTTAGAGGACTGTTTTTGCAATGACAGTTTTGTAGAACTGTAAACAGGAAGAAACAGTACACTTTCTAAATATGCTGTGGGTTTCCTTAAACTGTGCCTCAGAAGGCAGCCCTTTCACCAGTAGTTTACTCTCCAAATAGTCTTTGGTTGTAATTCATATATCACAAAATTGGATCAAGATGGGAAGAAATGTTCCTGTCAGCCCTGCAGGTGAAATTTAACTGTGCCCCTATGAATTAGAGTAAAAGAACAAAAGCCTTCATGAATAGAATTATGTATGGAGCAATTCTTCATTCCAGGCTATAATGGCTCAACTCCCTCAAGAGCAAAAAGCAAAAATTGCTGAACAAGTTGCCAGTTTCCAGGAAGAAAAGAGTAAATTGGATGCTGAAGTGTCCAAATGGGATGACAGTGGTAATGATATTATTGTTCTGGCAAAACAGATGTGCATGATTATGATGGAAATGACAGACTTCACCAGGTAAGACTTCATAAAGGCTGTACTGTCTGAAGCAACTTTTCAACCTTTATTGAACAAGGTTGTTTCATGATTATTATCTGCATATTGTTAATATCTCCTGCTTGATAACGTTAATCTCTCAGCCAGTCCTCTTATCAGTAATTAACCACTTGAATCTGGTTTTAAACCTGCAACTGCCTGTGCGATTACCTGTGAGGAGAAGGAGGTGGAACAAGAGAAGAGCAGCACAACTCTGTTTCTCATTAGCTCTTATGGTCAGGAAGTTTTTGACAACACTCACATTGGTAATCTTTAAAATAGATTGTGTTTATTTATTTATAATTCACATTTATAGCCACCCACTCGCAGTGGCGACACAGGGCGGCTTACAAATTAGTGCAATGCCCTCTATAGGGGGCTACCCTTAAAGATGTTATGGAAGCTTCAGATGTCCAGAATGCAATGGCTTCGTTTGCTTCCAAGGATTGGAGCTTTGACCACATCTACCCAACCCTGGCCTGCCTGTATTAATATACTTCCATGCCAAATTCCAAGTTGCTGCTGTTGACACACAAAGCCTTAAACAAGTTGGGATCTCTCCCAAAGGACCGTGTCACCTGCTTCTTTCAGCAGGCCTCATTGTTACAGGCAACCATGCTGAAGGAGGGCATAGAATGTGTCCACAAGGAATCTGGGCCTTTTTTTGCAATAGTCCCATCTTTATGGATCTCACTTCCTTTAGAAGTACACCAGGCCTCCTCACTCCAAACTTTTTATAAACTAATAAAAGCAGGACTTCATAAGGGATTTTTTCCTAACATTCCTCCCTTGTGTTGATTCAGATGTTTATGATTTATCGTTCAGTTTTACTGTTGCTATTTGATATTTTGTACTGTTTGTATTGTGAATTTTAAACCTCTGTTAGTTTGAGATGGTGGATGGGATTTTTACTTCTCTTTGTAAACTGCCCAGGATAATGGTTTGTCATTAAATGGGTAGTATATAAAGATACAGGCAATCAAACAAAGCTTCCATGTCTATATGGGTTGACATAGTTTGTCTTCAGGAACCCAAATTTTAGTTATCTCCCATTTGAATTGTTGCAGTCTTATTTCTGAAGCTATATTTTAAAACATTCTGGAAATGTAATTTGCTGCGGTACAGGACTACTAGAGTAGTAACTGGGACTGAATATTTTAAATGTAATATATCTCTCTTTGACCACCTCTGTTGGCATAAAGTTAGTTTCCAAGCTGATAAAAATACTGGGTTTGATCTTTGTAACTGTTCAGGCTGTGCGAAATATTATAGAGATCTGTGGGAAAAGCAGTCTCCTTGATTATGTAATATTTCCCCAAAGAGGACAATTTGATAGCAAATTCCTTTCTATTTTCACAGGCATTTTGAACTGTGATTTTGTGACATACTGTTTTAGCTCCTTTTTTATTTATCTAAACTCTTATTTTGAAACTATTTTAAGTCTGTGAAGTATTTTTTAATTTATTTTTCTTGATGTTTATTGACTGAAGATTGAAAGTTAGCTTCCTAAATTGTTTTAGTGCAGCATACATCCAGCTTTCAGGAAATGTACTAGAAATTGTTCACAAATCCTGGCATGGTTTTGGTGTGCATTCCCAAACGATTGGTTCAAAATGTGATTTGTTTTATAATTTAAGTACTGTAACATCAATGCACTTAATATTTGAATACAGGGTATTTATTTCATATATTACAATAATGTAATATGCCTTTTTGAAACATAATTATCTGGCCATTACTATTATCTGACATTAGGGTTCTTTTTAAGAACTAGAATCCAAAGAGTTACCGGTACTCTAAACATCCTTAAGGATTTTGGCATGCCAAATACATTTTTTGAGATTTTGTTTTGAACACCAAAGAGAAAATCCTGCTAAAGTGTTTGTGAAGGATCTTTGCAGTTCCAAAACTTACTTTACTTGTGGAGAGAAAGTGGCTACCTAAGAATGTCTAAAAAGCCTTTGCAGGACAGTTTTCGGTAGGTAGAATAGTATGTAAATAATATAAAGGAAAGTGTTTATGTTTTATATGGAGAGGAAATTGTAGTAGTTTGTTTACAATCTCCTGAAGGTGTGCTAGAAACCAGGATTTAATCACATTCTGTAGTGACTTCTGTATAGCTGGAAATGGTTGACAATTCATTTTCCAGAGTTACACTGTCATTTTCAGTCACTTTTCTTTGCTGGCAGCAGATTGTTTGATTGAGTAATGACAGTGGTGATATCTTGGCTCCAGCCACAGAGTACTCACTTATATCCATTGGTATGAATAAAATATGTTTTTAAAAATTGACACTTGGCAGATGAAAATGTAATGTAGTGAATGGGCTAGCAAATCAAAGGAAAGATCTGGAGTGGCCCTTATTATGATTCCATTCCTGACCCTGCAACTTATCCTCCCCTTTTTATTTCAGAGGTAAAGGACCACTGAAAAATACTTCTGATGTGATAAGTGCAGCAAAAAAGATTGCAGAAGCTGGCTCAAGAATGGACAAGCTAGGAAGAACTATTGCTGATCATGTAAGTCAATTGATTCTTTACTAAGTTTCAATGTGACTATTCCTGAGTTCTCAAGCATCCAGAAGCTACCAGCTTCAATTATACTGTCTTCCTAAAATTCTTAATTAACTGTTTTCCATCACTGGTTAGCAATTTTTATTTATTTATTCAGTCCTATACTGTATCCCAGTGATGGCTAACCTTGGCACTCCAAATGTTCTGGAACTTCAATTCCCAGAAGCCCTGATCATCAGGAGTGCTGACTTGGGCTTCTGGTAATTGAAGTTCAAGAACACCTAGAGTGCCAAGGTTAGCCACCAGGGCTGTATCCTATACCCAATACTGTAACACTTAATTTTCTACCTCAAAATACATGCTTTCATGAACAAGATAAACTTTCGCCTGCAAATTGTTCTTCTTTGAACTACAGTCTTCGTGGAAATTCAGGACTTGTAGGATAATTAGACAAAGAGCACTAACTATGGCTCTCTTGCACGTCCAGGCAAATGACTGAAATTGCCCCTGTTTATACACCACTTAGAGGTGTGTTGTTACTTTGGATCTTGCTATGATCCTGTATGTAACACTAAAAGAGTTGTATGCATTTGCATTTTCGGTCACAAAACACTTCCTTGCTGTTTTGATTAATTTTCACTCCTTTTGAGAAATTTGTTCAGTTCTCTATCTGGTTATTACCTTAGTTCATTCCAACTTTTAATTCTGTTTCACAGTTAGTGGAATCTTGACTTTCTCAAGAGTGAGTGCTTAATACATTTTGTTAGTTGAACCAGGAAGCTTTGCCTTTCTTTGCCTATGGTACTGTTCTAAGCATACCACTGCCATAGAAATATGAGAGTTCAAGGAAAGGATTATATATAATGAAATTCTAATAGACATTAGGCTTTTCAGTGGAGTGTGGTTGATGCAGACATGGAAGAAATAGAAATATGATAAAATAATTGTCTGTTTTCAAAGAAAAGTACCTCAAGTACTACTACTCATGGTATGTATATAATAATGCCATTGCCAAATTGTATGTCTTCCCATCTTGATGACAGAACTGCTCCAGAGTACTGGAAGTCCCCTCAAAATGCCCTGTTAGCCTTAGCCCTCAAATGATCACTGGTAATATGTGTTTCACCTAAATCATTTGTGGGTGTGGGTTTTTTAAAAATGGAGATGAGGTGAGGTGACACATTGATAACACTTTAGCTTGTCAGAACTAAATACTAATCTTCTTTCTGGCTCCAGTGCCCAGATTCTGCTTGCAAGCAGGATCTGCTAGCATATCTGCAGCGTATTGCTTTATATTGCCATCAACTGAACATCTGTAGCAAAGTGAAGGCAGAGGTTCAAAACCTTGGAGGAGAACTCGTTGTGTCTGGGGTATGTATCTTTTTGAACACTTTTATTTGTCTTCTTTATTAAATAGTTGTGCAAACTACAGTTTTGTTAAATGTGGTAAAAATCTATACAAACCCTTGGGTCATTCCCTCAAATGCACCCTAGCTTTTTAACATTATGAGACTTCTGATTGGTTTTGGGACAGTGCTAAAGCATGGGCATGAAGTGCAAGACTGCAGGCTTTTGTTCATCAGTGCAGTTCTTCAGTGTTTCTGGATTTAATGTGTTAAAAACATAAATAGGCTTTTTCACCATGGAAATGTCCTCATCCCATTTAAACAAACTTCTCCCTTTCTTCATGGTTTATGTATGACTATCAAGGATTGAGGTAAAAACCATCTTAGTAGTGAGAAGCATGTGATACATCTTCCCCCCCCCCCCCCCCCAATTGATTGGTCTGTAGCATTTTTCATCTTGGGCACTTTGATCTGTTTTGTTTGTTCATAAAAAAAAGTTGAGCTCACTTTCACAACTGGTTCAAAGAAGTATTGTAACAGTTAAAAATTCACATTACAGGGTGTGGGGAAAAGGAGAGGTTTCAGTCACTTAGCACCATTTGATAGTGTCTGTTAGAAATACAGGTAATCTAATATTTTAGGTGCTAGACTTCTAGCACATCTGTCATCACCAGGAGGATCCTGGCAGTAAGACTAGCAGCAATAATCGTCAGATATATGTTAAGGGCTCCCCATCCTTGTCTGAGGTTCCTAAAGACATCCAAGGTTGAAAAGGATCTCTAGGGAGCCTCAGAATGTGAGGGAGAGATAGGAAACTGTAAATTTAATATTAGCAATGGCTGATGACATTAGTATAATGGCTGCGCAGCTCTGCCAGCAGGATTCCAGCCATTAGATCCAACTCTTACTTCCTATAAGTAGCAACTAATTTATAATGTTCAGAAAGGGCAGCTTTGATCTGTTAAGTCTAAATCATTTCATATCATGTATATTCCCTCTTATTTTGAATTTTCCTCTTAAATTCAGATTCTGAATTTTATTTCAAACCCCTCCCATTCTCATCTGGCAGTGATCTGTGCCAGCATACCTAATGCCTCTTTGAGGAGATTTGCGTGTCCTTTTGACAGTACAGTGATGTGATATTCTTTGCACAGATGTTACTGTGTTATATATTAGTGCTGGCAGATAGAACAGTCACGTTCAGGATGAATGCAAGTACTGCATAGTGGCCACATTAGCTATTAACTCAAATCTATTTTGACACAATAGAAACCTGCTGTGTACATGTCAGATTTCTTAATTTCCATCTGTTAGTTAAATAGATAGTAGATATCACAGTTCATGTCAAAGTTTGCTGAATCTTCCCTAAACTGTCAATCTGTTAATTTACCTCAGTGCCATTTTGCCTGTGGCACTTGGCAGCAGGAGGCAACATGGATAACAAGTCAAAATAGACTCTCCTATCAGACTAGAGCTGCAGACAAGATGTAATAGTACCAATGCTTAAAATGGTTGCTTCATGTAAAAATGATTAATGCTTCTTCACTTGTTGCCAGTTACATTTTGCATGCTCCTCAGCTCATTGAAGTGGATCAGAAAGTCCTCTAGTTTAACTGTACATCCAGAATAGAGAGTTGTCTTCTACCAAGCTTAACAATAGTCTGTAGCAGTGGTGGCAAACCTATGGGGCACTCCCAGCCCTCTCTGTTGGCATGTGCGCCATCACCCCAGCACAGGGTTCTTCCCGCCTCTTTGCCCAGCAACCCAATGGCAACGCTTCCTCCCTCCCCCCAGCACAGAGTTTGCTCCGCCCTTCTGTTTGGGCACACAGTCTCTAAAAGGTTTGCCATCAGTGGTTTATAGTCTGTTTTATTCCTTACATTTCCATTCTGTGTCTCTGCTAAAAAAGCTCTTAGAGCAATCCATACCAGGGTTTCTCAACCTTGGGACTCCAGCCATTCTTGGACTTCAGTTACCAGGAGCAAGTCAGTGCACCTGTTGATTGAGTCTTCTGGTAACAGAAGTCGAAGAACATCTGGGAGCCCAAGGCTGAGAAACCCTGATCTAGACTATATTGTACCAGTAGTAAAGAGGAGAACATCGAGAGGTCTTGGTTGAAATCATTTTGTACAGTAAGCTCAAGCATGACTTTCTATTTCTCCCTGGCCAAGCACCACTGCCATAATTATTAGAGGGATGCATGCTGCACACTAGCGTCATGTGTATATGCATGTCCCTGATAGTCACAGCAGTGGTGGTTTGTTTATCAGAGGAATGAACAGGAAGTTACGGTTTGGCCTACACTACCAACAGAATTTCTGTCTTTGTATTTTTTTCTTTTCATGCTGCACTGGCCTAGCTCCTAAATGCATACTCAGGTTTAACAGGAAGTTTCAGTGATAAAGGAAGTCAGTCACTCTTCATGATTTAATGTGTCCTGAGGGATATAAGGATGTATTTTTCAACTCTTGAATTTAGTTTTTTTATTTAAAAAAATGGTAGCTTGAAGCTTCTTCTGTTCTCCTTGGCCAGTAGATTACATTATGGATTCTGTTATGAAACTAAGAGTACTGTTTCTTGATTATCTGATTGTAGGTGGATAGTGCGATGTCTTTGATTCAAGCTGCAAAGAATCTGATGAATGCTGTGGTACAAACAGTGAAGGCGTCCTATGTGGCATCCACCAAGTACCAGAAGTCTCAGGGGATGGCTTCTCTGAACCTTCCAGCTGTGTCTTGGAAAATGAAAGCACCTGAGAAGAAACCACTCGTCAAGCGAGAGAAACAAGATGAAACACAAACCAAAATCAAGCGAGCCTCCCAGAAGAAGCATGTTAACCCAGTGCAAGCACTAAGTGAATTCAAGGCAATGGAGAGCATTTAAACAGGGGATTTTATGGATTTTACTATTGCTACTTTCAAAATTTCTTCCACTATTCTGTGAATTATAATTCATTTACTTAATATTTTAATAAAGTCGTTTCAAGTAAGAGGAAATAAACAAATTTATAAAGCATGACAATGTATCTTTAAATCAGCAGTCATGATAATTTTAGTATGGAAATACTGTTTAGAATTCTGTGCATTTTTCTAGCTAACTTTTTAAAAGTAATAAATTCTGCTTTAAGTCTGTCCTGTAACCAAAGATACATTTTCAGTAATATTAATCCTTCACATAGCTGGATCATGTTGTTGATCTTTTTTTAAAAAAGAAACTTGAGGATTCTCATTAAAATAGGATGGTTTTATTAAAGTATACATTGCTTTGGGTGAGTAGAGAATAAGCTTGGTATGTTAAAATAATTGGTAAATTGGAAGGTGCTAGATACTGCTTATAACATTGAGACAATAATAGGAAGCAGTTTTGAGAAAGTAATATACTGTAGCATTCCTTTTTAATTTAAGCAAGTATCGCCTTGCATTCTTTTACTTTGAAATGGGACACATTGATGCATTTCTTTTGACTTTCTGGAATTCAGGTTGCTGTTAATGTTGTGCATTTTAGAAGTAGATACATGGAGACAAGGTGACTTATTGCCACCCCAGCATTTCCAAAATACTTTCTGGTAGGTCTCTTATAAGGGTTTCCATGGAAGCCTGTAAGAAAGAACAATCTAGCAGAAACCTGATGTGTAATATGTGGTTGATCATGAATAAGATTGACAGTTTTTTGACAGCATAAAATTTTACGTTTGGTAACAAATTACTGATGTACCTTGCCTCAAGATGAATAAAAGTTGCTTTTACCAGGCAATGCTGTAAATGGTGCATTTTTCCCTCTATGCATTCTAATGCAAATCTATCACTGTGTTCTTCTAATAACTATTATGCATCTAGCCTTAGGCTTTTTTTTAAACTAGCAGGTAGTATCTGTTCCAGCTGCCATTTAGATATATCTTTTTCTCAGTACAGGAGCTTTGTGGTATAATTTTGCTGTTTTAAAATGTTTATGAAATTCTGTTTTTATACTTTTTTCCAATAAATCCTAATATAAAAACCAACTGCATAGTTCAGCGTGGTTTTTCCCCCCACTCCAGATTCTAAAATGAATTTTCCATGTGATGATGGGTTATTTTAAAGGATCAATAATTTGTTACTGACATATGAATCATTGTGTAATACTTGACTTAAAACATAGTAAGTAACAGAAGGTCTACTGTAGTTTCATAGCATCTCCTCCCCCCAGCCGGGCAAAATCAATCTGCCTGTTTCTTGACTCATACAGTGTGCAAGCAGGAGAGGAGACATTTTAGAAGACAATTGACTGGGTTCTTCACACAACTTGTGATATTTGTTCCAAAGGTTAGCTGACTTGGAGTTGTTTCTTGTCTTTCCACAGTCAAGTACAGTCTTTAAGGAAGCATGTAGATATGAGGAGTAATCTTACAGTCATCAAAGTAACTAGTTCGTCACGGATAGTTTAGAGAGCATTTAATAAGACATTTGAATGCAAGACCACTAGACCAAGATTGTACAAATAATTCCTTTCCTTCCCCAATCAAGCTGAAAAGTCAGTGACATGTCTTTTTGGTGATGAGTTTTGGGACCTCATTCTCCTTCATGTGTTAACCTTCCTACTGTCCCAAGTGTGAAACCAGCCAATCTTCATATATTTCTTCTTTAACCTTCCTGTGGGTTGAACAACTACTAATCACTTGAAACAACCTCTTTACCAACATAAAGTATTTTTTTTGTTTGCTTGAATGACATAGAACATCATTGATGGTTTGTTTCAGAATATGATTTGTCTAAGGCTTAAGCTTGTAGCTCAAGTGTTACTTTTTGGCTTATATTCTCCATGTATCCAGTTGCTGAGCTTTGAAGCAGCCATCAACAGTATTTTTGATGTGAATTCTATGAACGTCTTGTCTTACGTTTCGGTTGGATGGTCTTGCAGCTTTTGTGATGTAATGAAAAGCATGTACTTTCGATGAGTTGCCACCACAAAACTGAAGCACCCACGAAAATAATGGTTACATCACCTGAAAGCTCATCTCGGCGACTTTCAGAAATGTAAAGAGCTATTGGCCCAAAATACGAAGCAATGATGTCATTGCTTCCTAAAGTTGCCTCAAAAAAAATGCAATCTTCGCAGGGGGGTCAGTTTTCAGTGGCCCAGCAACCAAACCACTCAGCCAATTTAGGTGACCCAAAGTGCATTTGAAAGAGGAAAGAATAACCTTTGGGGTGACACTATTTCATTTGAAATTCGACCGGGGGGGGGGGGACTACAGCGTTTTACAAAAAACCACACAAACGAGGTAGCAAAAATAAAAGGGAAAAACGTGTTAGAAATTGAACATGACAACTTCCTGAGGTGGATACAGTTCTAATACAACATGTGGAGAAGAATGACACTGAAGCAGGAATGAACAACAAAGATAATAAGGAAAAAGGTGACTCATAAAAATGACATTTTCAGGGGAGGGGACAGTTGGCGGTGAGCCAGCGACCAAACCGATCAATCGATTGAAGTGATCCAAAGTGCAATTGATAGAGGACAAAATAACCTTTCTTGTGACACTTCTACAATTTGGATTGGACTTCAGAAACATTTTCTATGAAGGTTTAAAACAAACACTTTCTAACCTTCCTTCAAAAAAAGTGTCCAACTCTCACCTCGCTGGATGTGGAAGTAAACAGGCTGTCAATGTGTTTGTTTCATGGAGAAAGGGCGGGGAAAATCAGGACCCACCCGGCAGCAAAGAGGCGATCAAGAACTTTAGAAAAGTTCTCACTTGTGTCTGCTGCTTCTGGCTCGCCTCTTCGCTGCTAGGTGGGTCCTGACCCCCACACACACACACACACACACACACACACACATTTTATAACCTTCCTTCAAAAAAAGTCTCCAACTCTTGCCTTTTCGCTGGATGTGGAAGTAAACAGGCTTGAGAGCAGCGGCGGCGGCAGGGTCTTTGTAGCCACCAGCAACGACTCAGCTGTGGTTCAAATTCATGAAACAAATCACCCGATGGTAGTGTCCTTCGACTACCTGCCACTTTTTTTTAACTTGGAGCTCTGGAATGTTCCAATGAGATTTTGCACAAGAGCAGAAACGCCAACCTTTGGGTGTTCATAGACGACCACTCAAAGAGCCACAGGTAAAGGTAAGTCAACTGTTCTTAGCTCTTTATGTAGCCTTCAATACTATCCTTAGTGTGTGCATGAGACACTGAGAAGCCAATGGGTGTTCCATTCATAGGAGCTCTTTAGGAATATTTCCACTTGCTTAGTAGGAACTATCCCAGAGAGAACACACTTGCCCACCTTGTCCCTTTTTCTGTCCCATGTGTACAAAAGCTAAGGATGACAAGTAGTATATCCCATACTTGGATGCAGTTCTGAAGACTGCCGTTCTCACCACTAGACCACATGTTTCACTCATCCACTGCCAGTTGCCATATAGTTCCTCTCTCTGAAAGGTCTCTGCCATGATCATGGTTAATGTAGCCTCCTCCACAAGTTGGTAACTGGAGTTGTATTGTGCCTTCCTGCACTGCAGATGCAGCCATCCCAGTGTCTAGTTGTCTAGTAATGCAGAGAGAGGGATGTTTGTCACCAACAGATGTCATTTTTCACAAAGTGCATATTAAAAAGCAAGTGTTTAAAGCAGGGGTTCGCAAACGTTTAGCGCTATGGGCCTGACCGCACACACACACCAGGACAGCTGAGTAGGCCAATCGGCGTTCATCCTGCCGTAAACGCTGCTGTAAAACGAATCCACAGCTGTCATAAACACATTTATGACAGGTGCATTTATAGCAGGCATAGGTTTGCGAGGCACATTTTACAGTTGTCAAACGCTTCCAGTAGTGGCAAGCCACATGAAATGGTGCTGTGGGCAGAATCTGACCCATGGGCCATAGCTTGGCCACCCCGGTTTAAAGTGTAAAAAAAATGCCAAAAGATGAGAAAAGCAGAAAAATGAGTATCTCATCGGTTGATCCGTTCTCCTATTAAAAAGTAAACTACCTGCACTTGTCTACAGTCAAATATGGTATGCTGGATAAGTAAGTTGACTATTGAACTAACCACTGCATGCTATGTTGTTAACAAATGTATGCATATCCCTATAGCTTTTGTTCTTTTGTATTTCAACATGCTAAGCCAATCCTGGGTCTCAACTGAACCATGATCAAATGGTTATTTCACCTTAAATCATTCTACAAAATTCATGATGAAGCACCAATCTAATACGTTTTCTCTGCCTTTTCCTACCAAGGCAGGTTCTCCTCCTAAGCAGCATGCCTCAAAAGCAGGGCATTCTTCAAGCCAGCCAGAGAGTAAGAGCTGGCTCTGGATGATTTGCCTTGGGGGCTTCAGAGTCGATGGTGTAGTAAAAATTGGAAGGCCGCAGAAGGAAGAAGAGCACAGCCAAGCTCAGTTAAAGGCATGTAGGATGGGCTGAAATTGCTCAAGCTCACAAGACAAGAGGGGAGAAAACAAAGAGCACTGTGCATTTTACAGGCAGGGCTCTGGACGAAAGGTGGTTATGCAGCTGCATAAATGGCCATACAAATCCGCTCCTGGCAAATACATAAGAGCCACAGAGTGTGCTTTTAAACAAAGACCTTTTTTTAAAAAAATATTTCTGTGTAACAAAAAATAATAGCACAGAGGGAACAGAGGAACGGGAATATTTTAAAAAGAAAAGTTCTAGTCCATACCTGAAGCGTCAGTTCTCTGTTCTTCTAAACCAGGGGTGCCCAAACTATGGCCCATTTTGCTTCCGCTTCCAGGAGCGACGGCTTCATGGGCCAAATGAATTGGCATCAGGGGCCAGACGTGGGCCCCGGGCCATAGTGACCAGCCCCCTGAACCACCTGACCTGCCCACGGCCTGAAAAGTGTGGGCACCCCTGTTCTAAACCCTACACATTGGAGTTAAAAGGATACAGTGTCAGCCTTTCTGTGTTATAGCAGAATAGCATTACATATGGGCTTGTGGTAAAGAACTTGCCCTGGATTCCTTAGCATTTTGTTGTGAGCATTAGGCCTTGGCCCAAGGATGACAGTTTATGTTAACCCTGCCTGGGTCCCACCAGACATTCCTGCTGCCACAAAAATATTATTTCCCCCAATAACAAAAATAAGATGTAAAATACTAGTCCTGAAAGCCTCTAAAAGCAATAAGTTTCTTTATAATCAGCTGCAGAGCCCTTCTGCTATGTTGAATATAAAAACTACTTTTTCCCCCAAAACTGGAAACGAACTTATGGCCATATTCAATTGAAAACTGGGTCCTGGACCTCACAAAGTCCTTTCAGTTCATATTGAAAGCTTTTTGTAGAAATATGAATATTGGACTGCAGTATACGTCCTGCTGTGTCTTCCATACATGGTAGTTGTGTGTGTGTGTGTGTGTGTGTGTGTGTGTGTGTGTGTGTGAGAGAGAGAGAGAGAGAGAGAGAGAGAGAGAGAGAGAGAGAGAGAGAGAGACTTACTCCTGTGTGTCTCATTTAAAATGTTACTTGTACTTACTCCATTTGAAGTTCTGTATATACTCAAGTATAAGTCTAGTTTTTTAGCCCCCCAAACGAGGTCCAAAAAGTGGACTCGACTTATATTCGGATCAATGGCCCCGAGGGTCCCAAAAACTGCGGTGGTTCAAATTCAAACATTCAGTAAAAAGCAAACAAACACTAGCACTACTGTAAGAACTCAAAACATACCCACACAAATGTCTAGGTTAATTAATTTTACCATATTTCCAAGTACAGTCAAACCTTGCATAAAGAGCATCTCGCTTAAAGAGTAACTCGCTTAAAGAGCAGAATTTTCTCTGAATGTTCGCTTCGCTTAACAAATAAAACCAACCAAAAACTCCCTTAACAAATAAATTGGGGTTCACAATCCCCCCCCCCCCCACAATTGGTCACTTTCAATGGTGTTTCGCTAAAAGAGCAAACTCGCTTAAAGAGAAATCCTGTGGAACGCATTATGCTCTTTAAGCGAGGTACAGTAGAACTGTATTTTAATTATTAAAGCTCACTAGCAGCTGCTGTATTTGCCACCCTCGGCTTATACTCGGGTCAATCTATTTTCCTGGTTTCTCAGGTCAAAATTAGGTACCTCGGCTTATATTTATTTATTTATTTATTTATTTATTTATTTACATTTCTATACCACCCTCCTCACCGAAGGCAACCCAGGGCAGTTTAACACATCCTAAAAAACATAAAAACAGTACAGGCCAGTGATGGGATGTAACAGGTTCTCACCAGTTTGCCAGAACCAGTAGTAACTTTTCCCAGTGTCCCGGAAAACCAGTAGCAGCTTTTGGGGGAAACCACCTTTGGGGCTTACCTTTTCACTGGTTCCCCCACTGCGCACTTGGTGTGCATGAATGCCTACAGTGCTTGGCACGTATGCATGGCCTCCTTGCTGTCCTCCCAAACGGGGAGGAGGAAACTGCTAGCCTGAAGCTCCCTAGCCTGAAGCTCCCTATAGCCTGCTCCCCAGGGTAAGTGGCTCACCTTTGGATGTGGTGTGTCTGTGTGTATTTTAATGTGTATTTATTACCTTTAACTATATTGACGTACTACCACAGTTCCTAAAAAGGCCTGGCGGCCGGCAGGCCTGGCAGCCTGGCTTGGGGTTTTTAAGCAAAGTCTTGGAGTTACCTCATCAATAAGCTACACCTGTGCTGTTCCAATTGCTGTTCCAATTGGAGAACCCTTAAGGAGATACAGCTGTTTTACATTTACATTAAGGCATATTATCCTAGAGAACTGGTTAGGCAAAGACTTAGTACCTAACTTCTTTAACTGTTGAAAAGTGCCAAAATGAAGCCATCTTGTGGCAAGTTCATTCTGTAGTTCTTAGTCAGAATAATCTTTAAGCTCTGGTTTAAAAGCTCTGGTTGATTTGTGTTTGGGGTGGGTGGGTGGGTGGCTGTATTTTAATGTAGTTTTTATTTTATTTATTTATTAATCTTATTTACGGGTTTGTGTTGTGGGTGGGTGGGTGGGTTGAGGGCTGTGGGTGGGTGGGTGCTTATTTTTTATTATTATTTTTAATTTTTTATTTGGCTCTGCCCATGACATCATGAAGTCATGATGTTAGCTCCGCCCACACTGTGATGACATCACGGTGGGATAGTAAAAATTTTGACATCCCACCACTGGTACAGGCTAATATATTCAGCTAATACTCAAGCACATATGGTATATTAAGAGAAGGCGAGATTCTCTGTAAAAGACAATGCTGGGAAAGGTGGAAGGCAGCAGGAAAAGAGGAAGACCAAGTATATGAAGGGTTGAGATTGCAAGAGCTGAGCAAGGCGACTGAAACAAGACATGTTGGGGATTACTTGTTCATGGAGGTGACTTGACACCCAGCAGTGTTCTCCGTCAGTAATTCCTATCTTTCAAGGTCTGCCATGGTTACTCCTACTTTTGTGCAGTGAATGTAGAAGAATGGGTTTATAATTTCAAGCTTGGGGGGAAATTAAAGCACTGCCTGATGGTTGTGTTTTGGAAATGGAGTTTTAGAGGCACAGCCATGATCATCTCACAGTTAAAAACAACCAACCAAACACTTGTGCCCTTCCTGTGCATTGTCAATTAAGTAGAAGTGACATTTTGAAGAGGAAGAGGACGTCTCTCTTGTGTAATTCAGAGTTCCCATCAGAGTCCATCTGTTCTTGTCAGCTTTCTCCAGATGTATTATGGCTACCTTTCCATTCTCTCTCAGCTCATCTGTTGTAAATTCCCTGCTAGCTTTGATTTTTGCATCCTGTTCTGTTCCTGGACACCTCTGCCTCATCCTGCTCCCCCAAACAACTGCTAATTGGACTAATATAATGGGCTTTGTTGCATCCTCCTCTTACCCTAGTAAGGCTTGACAATGAGCTGATTTACTTACTCTTCTTTGGAATATGAATTTTTATGATCCCACAAAGGACTATATTTTAGGCATGATCATCTCACAATCTTAATAGTAAAATACTAATAGGCATG
The DNA here is from genome assembly GCA_030440675.1 of Furcifer pardalis. NCBI lineage: Eukaryota > Metazoa > Chordata > Lepidosauria > Squamata > Chamaeleonidae > Furcifer > Furcifer pardalis. The sequence goes on from CP126890.1 coordinate 29,925,772, forward strand.
AATCTAGTCTGATCTGGCAAGATGGTTTCCTGCATATGTCCTTGCTAATAGTAGCGCTGCATTCCTACGCAGCAAGTAAGTTTCCTATAAATAATCTCAGTATACAACTTATTTTCAAGCAAGGACTGTGGAAACGAAGGCTGTTTCACTTTGAGAGGGAAATCCAAAAGAGAATGGATCTCAATTCCTGGTTGCTTGTAAAGGTAAAGATTTCCCTTGCTCAAAAGCCAGTCATATCCAACTCTAGGGTTCAGTGCTCATCTCTGTTTCAAAGCCGAAGAGCCAGCGCTGTTTGCTTCTGCAGACGTTTCCATGCCCATGTGGCAAGCATGACTAGACACCAGAGCGCACGGATGCTGTCACCTTCCCACTGAAGTAGTCCCTATTTATCTACTTGCAATTTCTTGCTTTCGAGCTGCTAGGTTGGCAGGAGCTGGGACAAAAACGAGAGCTCATTCCGTCCTGCAGTACTCAGGAATTGAACTGCTGACCTGCTGCCTTCCAGTCAGCATTTTAGCCACTTGACCCTCCACAGTCCTTGTACAACACACCTTTCTAACCTCTTTTCTGCTGCAAGCTTCTCTCTCCGTTCCCCTAAAATGCCCAGAGCAGATGTTGAGCATAAGGGTGACTGGGGGGAAAGGGGGAATCTGTTCTTTTGGATGTAATTCTTGGAGCCGATGGACATGACTGAATATTCTCCAGTGGGAAAGGTTTTTCTCTTTATCCCACATAGGAACCCCCCCCCTCAAAAAAAAAAAGTTCTACAAAATATAAAGAATGCCAGCATGAAACATTTATAACACTTTATTCACTGGTGGGTTCCAAAAAAATGTACTGCCACACTGTGGGTATGGTATGGTAGGTGTGGCTAGGGGGGAAGCCCTGTGTTGTACCCGAATTAGGACTACTTTATTTCAAAATTTGGATGAGCAGAGGGGCCAGCCAGAATTTCTGCTCCTGGTTCTGGTGAACTCTTGTGAACCTGCGGATGCCCACCACTGACTTTATTTCAGTGGGTACCAGTTCTGCTGGTACACTAGCTTCTGGCCCCCTTTCTCCCTACATCTAATTCAGCAAGTCATATATCCACAAATGTAGTTGTTGATAACATGCTGAAATGCGCTTTGTGCATGTTGGAGAAGGAACCTTGTGAATCTTCATCTGTCATATACTATATTGTAGAGGATTGGGGTACAAGCAGTGTATAGATTTGTCCTTAGTAAGAACACACAAGAATGGACAGATGATGGATGTGCCAATTGTCAATCACAGCTGTTTAGAACTCAACAGGGATTCTGCTGGATAATGCCAAAGTCCACCTAAATTAAGAATTGTACCTCCCCACCACCACCACCACTCCAACTCTACCCCAAATGACACACACATAACAGAGGGAGAAAATAGGAAGCTAATAGCTTTTCCTTACTATTTCCTCCCCATCAACTCTGAACCCGAAGATCCCACCATTCATGATGAACAGTTGTTGACAGGCCTCTGTGAATTTATCTAATCTTTTTAAATTCATCTGAGCTGCTGGCCTGCGCTGCCAATTGTGCCTGTGAAAGCCACAAATTAATTGCGCATTTTGCAAAGAAATACAGCCCTGGAAGTTTGGAGGGCAGTATTAAAAAGATTAAAGACAATTTGATTGATGTACTCATATTCATTTCAGTTGATTTATCCAGTATTTTCACGGGCTAAATCCAACTGTCGGTACCAGCTAGATTAGACCCAGGAATCAATGGGATTTAGATAAGTCTCATTAATTCAGAAAGTCTGCTGTAATTGGGACTAGCAAATGGATTTATTCCCCATCTGAGTTTCAGCCATTTCTGAAGCAAGAGGCGATGGTCGATGTACATTAGCAGGCATCATCTTAAAACAGGATTGCCATATTCCAGTTCCCCAAAGCCAGGTATCTTACTTAGCATATTATGCAGATTGAGTACATCTGTTATTTCTTTTCTACCACCATGTTCTGTTCTCAGCAAGTACTGAGCAGAGAGGTCCAATCCAGTAGGGTTTGGAGAGGCTGACGTGGAACTGCAGGAGCCACAAGATTCAGCCTTGCTCTCACACTGAGTCTCCTGAGTGATCCAGCCACTACCATGTGGTCAAACCTAGAAGGATAGTTATGGAATTAATTAAGACAAGGGTACCATAATAGGTATTTTCCTGTCATCAGTTATTTTTACCCACTGCAATTGACACACTGCCATCTGATGCACAGGATAAAATGCAGAAGAAAGTCAGGACAAATACCAGGGGCTCATTTAAAGCTCTTTACCATATTCTAATTTTCATCCTCCAAATGTTAATGGCTTATCTATGCTGAGATATCTGTGCCACCACAGCAATTGTTTGTTACTGAACCCGGTGAAAGGACCCCTCCTGCACTGTTTGCACTTCCTCTCATCTCAAACATCCCAATGCATCCATGCGTCTGATGAAAAGGTTGCAGTCCACAAAAGAGCCATGCCAAATAACACTTGTACATCATCAAGTCCTATAAGACACTCTGGTGGTTTTGCCGAACAACGCACAACTACCTCCCTGACACTTTGAAAGGTGTCTCTGTGAAAGCAGCAAATATGTTGACCACATTGATTGTAATATTTTTGTGACATTGTATGTATATTATGTTTTCTATTGCAACATTGTTAGCCGCTCTGGGTTGCTTCGGCAAGAAGAGCGGCATATAAGTTTGAATTTAATAATAATAATAATAATAATAATAATAATATGTGTCAAAATAGGTGTGAATTGCAACACACACAGGACGTCTGTGCAAATTACCAACTCAAAGGTAATACTGTACTTCCCAAACAAGTAAATGTGAAGTTAGTCATTCCAAAGTAATTGTGTTGTTGTCTCATTGTTTAAAACCACATTTCAGAATCTTAACTGGTATCTGTCCCAGTAAGATCCAATGAGCCCTCTCTCCCATCAACCCTGAGTAACACCAGCTCACCTCCCAGGGTGTTTGCCCTCACTCTGTGAAGGGATCAAGAAGACACGGAGTCAAGCCACTCTTCAAGTGAGGCGAGCCCAGCTTTCTGGGAACGTCTCTTTTATTAGCTTTCTTATCACTAAGCAATACATGATTGGCTAAGGCCAGGGTGAGGCACCTGCTGTTTTGCTAAGATGTGCTGTGTCACGGTGACAAGGAAAACAAGCTGGGTCATAGAGATAAGGGGGGGAAACGCCCAGGTGGGACATAAACAGGCTGCTTGTTGTGGGGCAGAAAGAGAAGGGGGAAAGACATAAACAAGCAGCTTGTGCACCAGAGAGATAAGGAGGAATCACCCAGCCAAGATGTGGTTTGCCAGCATCTGAGCCAGAAGTTAATCATCCCCACAACTCTGGGCCGCACCAGGACCAAAAATGGCCCTTTCCAGCCATTGTTTTAAAACAGGGATTCTCAGCCTGCGGCCCACAGGCCTGATGCAGCCCATGCCACCATTTCATATGTCCCTCCCCCCCGCCTCCACCACACCAGGAAGTGCCATGTGGTGGAGGATGGACAAAATGGCTATCTGGCCCTGAAGCTGTCTGAGGGAGCATGACCCTGCCCCCGGCTTTTAAAAGTCGAGGACTCATGTTTTAAAAAGAAAAACAAGAGGTCCAAATGCAATGGTCTCAGCTGCAAACATTGGCTGAAATCTTGTTGCTTAATGAAGTAAATGAGAGTAGAATAGGCATTTTGAATCAGTGCGGATGTGGTGAGTCAACTCTGCTGCAAGTTCCAGTGATCAAATGAACCTACTCTAGGTGAGACACAATAAGTTTATTTATTTATTTATTTAGTCAAATTTAATATCCCGCCCCAATCAGGCTATCACGCATCGTTCGTCCCAATTCACAAGGGCACCTCCTTATCAGTTCCTGAGCCTCATGCTCATTACTGGAACTTAACCCTTGCCTCACTATGTCTGGGAGAACCGAGGAGATTAAAAAGGAACTCTTACTTTGCTCAGGCAGTAAGGCCTTTGAGCTGAGGACAAAACAAAGGAGGTTTCGTAGTAGCGTGTCGTCGGTGTGTGTGTGCTAATCAAAGAAAACAGTAATCTTCAAAGAGAAACAGCTACTTTATTATTCAGGTTCATTAGTAGCAAAGTCCATGGAAAAACTGTAGATTAAAAGGTCATAACAAAGAATCAGTCCAATAAAAACAGTCCAAGTTCTTTAGGTAATCATAGTGAAAAGAAGAGAAAATCCCACACAATAGCCAAGGTCTTAAGCCATTGAGAAACAGAGACAAACTAACTAACTTCTCTGCAAAATGGGGAATCTGCAGCCAGGTGGGTTAGCTTTAGCCAATCAGGTGACAGAGAAAGATATTCTCAAAACAATGGATTTTTTACATCCATGTGAAGACATAACACACTGGGAACACAGAAACACTATAATGTCAACAAGCCATCTCATGACAGTCTTGTGAGGCATACAGAGAGGGACCAAGGATTTCTGAGGCCTATTTGGAAACTGCAATTTGCAAGCCTTGGGAAACATGAGAAAATGTGTCATTTCCTGACAGGCGAACCCGGCTCTGGGCGGCTTAGAAACATTGGTGTTAAAAGAAACAAATTAAACAATACAGAATCCTATGGGGCATATTACAATTAGTTTAAAAATTAACTTTAAAACATCAACTATAATCTACAGGATACTAAAAGGAATTTAAAACTTTAAGACTAAGAAGTTAAAAAAGATTATAACAACGAGAGGCAAGAGGGTGGCTGTCCAATCAGATCAGCCACCCAACATGGGATCCCACATTCCTGGATCCCCAAACTTGCCCTGCCAGCCAGGTTTTTAGGCCCTTCCAGAAGGGCAGGAGCTCTGTCTGTAAGCGTAGTTCCGTTGGCAAGAGGTTCCAAAGGGCCGGGGCGGACACAGAGAAGGCCCTCCTCCTAGTGCAAGAGAGATGCGCCTCTCTAGCCGATGGTATGATAAGAGAGCCTCTCCAATCCGCCCTGGTGGGACGGACCGATGTTCTTGGGGTGACGCGGTCTCTTAGGTATCCTGGCCCACTACCATATAGGGCTTTAAAGGTAATAACCAGCACCTTGAATTGCACCCAGAGACATACTGGCAACCAGTGCAGCTGCCGAAGCAGAGGTGAGGCCCGAGCATAACGCCCGCACCCCATCACCACCCGACCCGCCGTTTTCTGGACCAGCTGCAGTCTCCGAATGGTGATCAAGGGCAGCCCCATGTAGAGCGCATTACAATAATCAAGTCTGGAGGTGACCAAAGCATGTGTGACCATGAGCAAGGTGTCCCGATCTAGGAGTGGACGTAATTGGCGTATTACACGAAGTTGTGCAAAAGCTCTCCTGGGGACGTCTGCCACCTGCTCTTCGAACAGTAGTCGTGAGTCCAGGAGGACCCCCAGATTACGCACTGGGTCTGTTTGGGGCAGGACTGCCCCATCCAGGACCAAAGCTGGTAACTCCCGCGATGGTGCAGGACCCCTTACCCATAGCCACTCAGTCTTGCCGGGATTCAGTTGTAGCCCGTTGTCCCTCATCCAGACCCTGACAGCCTCCAGGCACCTGGAAAGGACTTTCACTGCACCCCTTGGGTCCCCACAGGCCGAGATGTACAGCTGGGTATCATCTGCATACTGATGATACCTCACCCCGTGAGAACGGATGATCTCACCCAGTGCCTTCATGTAGATATTAAACAAAAGAGGTGAGAGCACCGAGCACTGAGGCACCCCGTATTGGAGCAGCCTAGGGACTAGACTTCTCATTTTCCAACCACACCAATTGGGTCCTGCCCCTCAGAAATGAGGAAAACCAAGCCAGCACAGTGCCCTGGATCCCCAATCCTTGGAGCCTACCCAGCAGGATACCATGATCGACGGTATCGAAGGCCGCTGAGAGATCAAGAAGAGCCAGGACGGACGGATGACCTCCATCCCGCTCTCTCCAGAGGTCATCCACCAGAGCTACCAGTGCAGTTTCCCTACCATATCCGGGCCTGAATCCTGACTGAAAAGGGTCCAGATAATCCTCTTCATCCAGGACTTCCTGTAGCTGCTGTGCCACTGCCTTCTCCAAGACCTTGCCCAGAAAGGGTAGGTTGGATTCTGGTCGGTAGTTGGTAAGTACCGTAGGGTCGAGGGATGGCTTTTTCAGGAGGGGATGCACCAAAGCATGTTTTAAGGGTGCTGGAAAACATCCCTCCCTCAGAGATGAATTTATAATCGCCTCGACCCAACCGCCTGACACCGCTGCAAATGCTTTGACTAGCCAGGCAGGGCATGGATCCAGCTCACAGGCAGTGGCACGAACAGATCCAAGCAGCCTGTCCACTTCCTCAGGGCCAACTGGGTTAAACTGATCCCAGATAACATGGCCAGACTGTGCTCTGGTCAACCCCAGCTCTATACATTCCACGCCGGGATTAAACTTCGAGCGGATCTGAGCGATTTTCTCCATCAGATAATCCGCAAAGTCCTCAGCCGATCCCTGCCAACCCGGGCCCGGGCCCCCTCTTCCAAGGAGGGACCTGGTCACCCTGAACAAGGTCGCTGGGCGATTATCAGCGGAGGCAATAAGGGTGGTGAAATATTGTTGTTTCACCACCCCCATCGCCACTAGGTAGGCTTTAATAGCCGCTCTAACCAGTGTTCGATCAGACTCACTCTGGGTCTTCACCCAGCGGTGCTCTCGGCATCTCTTTGCCTGTTTGAGCTCTCTCAATTCCTCTGTAAACCAAGGGGATGTTCGATGCCCACAAGCACGGAGAGGCCGTAGTGGAGTGATCACGTCCAAGGCTGCCGTCACTCTCTTGTTCCATGAGTTAACAAGAGCCTCAGACGAATCGCATCGCAGGTCAAGAGGAAGACACCCCAGTTCCCTCTGGAATTCTTCCGGATACATTAGTCCCCAGGGGCGGGCCATTTTAACAGGTCCTACCTCCCTGCGGTGAAGCTTCGGCCCCAGAAAGTCCAGAGTCACCAGATAGTGATCTGACCATGGCACAGGGGTAATGTCTAAATTCTGTGGTTTCAGATCACTCTGCCATAGATCCAACACAAAAATTAAATCCAGGGTGTGGCCACTGCTCCTGGTAGGGCCCTGAATTACCTGGGTCAGGCCCACAGCTGCCATGGAAGCCATGAACTCTCGAGCCACCTCCGAGCCAGTCCCCAATGATGGCAAGTTGAAGTCCCCCAGAACCATTAGTCTGGGGGTCTCCAACGCCAACATCGAGACCGCCTCAAGGAGTTCAGGCAGGGAATCTGCTACATTTCAGGGAGGCAGGTACATGAGCAAGACTCCCAACTGCCCCTTAGGGCCCAAACGCAAGAGCAGGGCCTCACAACCCGGAATTTGTGGAGCCATGGCCCTGGCAACTCCCAATGACTCCCTGGCTACTACAGCGACGCCACCGCCCCTTCCCCTCTCCCTAGGCTGGTGCCAAATACCGAACCCGGCCAGACATAATTCAGAAAGGAACCCCGTCCTCAGGTGCCAGCCAGGTTTCAGTGATGCATGCCAGGTCAGCCCGTGCCCCCAAGATGGAGTCCGAGAGCAAGGGGGCCTTGTTACAGACTGACCTGGCATTCACCAGCAGCAGCCTAAGGGAGGGGTCACTCTTGACCGGCTGCTCAGGCACCAGAGGTGTAGCCGGGGGGCTAGAACAAGGGACAGCAACTAAACATCTGTCCCATGTTCTCCGAGTGCGGCCCGCCCTGCGGCTCCCGCAGTAGCACCCCATGCCCGTCACCACCCTAATTTGGGCACCAGAAGACTCCCCGGACCTATCAGACAGAGCCCAACTCTTGTTCCCTGGCTGGCAGGTTCTCCTCTCCCTCCCCCCATCCCCAGTCCCCCAACCCCCATCTAATGTCCTCTTAGGGGGGTGAGATAGGCTGCCCCACCACTGAGAACTCTGCTGGGGCAATAGGGGTGCCCCCAGGGCTGGCCAAGGTCCCGGCCACCCCCCTCCCTCCCCGAAAGGGCATGGCCAGCCGCCCCACCGCCAGGGGTTCTCAAACCCAGGTGAAGGAGCAGGAGGAGGCAGCCTGGAGATTGCAAACAGCGGCGGCAGCGATGGCTTCTCTGCCCAGCCGCAGGTATTCCCGGGCGCGGCAGGTAAGGCTGTCCTGCCGCCGCATTATTTTTGAAGTTCTGGCCTGGGCGGAACCACAAGGCAGGTGGAGGCAGCTCGGGGAACCCGCTGGGCCGGTTCAAGGAGCCTCTGTTGGCGGCGGGGTGAGGGTGACAGACTGTCCACCTTTTAAACTTTCCGCCCTGCCACCCAGGTGTTCCTGCTCCTCCTCCGCAGGCAGCAAGCCGGGATGTTTCAAGGAGCCTCTGTTGGCGGCAGAGTAGGCCCATTTGACTCACTAAAGTCCTGGTGAGTCAGTGGACCTACTCTAGTGTAATTTAGTACACTAAGCAATGAGTTCCACTACTGATTTTAGCCCAGGAGGGGATACTTAGCCCACTCTTACCATATAAGATAGAAGGTGACTTCCATTTTATACACATCCATAAAGATGCATAACATTATACTGGACTGCTATGTCAAGTTTGCAGTGGGAAACATCACAAATGCTAATGATTAAATTATAGTACTAACAGCCTTCCCCCTCTTTTTGCATCCACCCCATTCCCATACCTCCACTGTTTTCTATGTTCCATTTGCAAGCAGCAAACAAACTAGGCTCTCCCCCACACACCCAAAAAACCACACCTTTTACCCAGGTACATGGGTGGATGTATTCTAAAACTGTTATGTGCTGTCAAGTTGAAAGCAACTTATAACAACCCCAGTATGGCTTTCAAGAAAGTATGATGTTTTAGGTGGAGTTTTGTCAGTACCACACTCCCAATGAGCTTCCATGGCTGAGCAAGGATTTGAACCCAGGCTTCCTGAGTCCATGTCCATCACTTTATCCATTACACCACTGGGCATCTCCCTCTAAAATTACATGTGTATCAACAATGAAAGGCATAGTAGGTCTTTGATTGCATCCATTGGTTAAAAACAAATTAAGGCAATGGCAGGCACATTCTGTGCAAAAGAATTGTGCAAAATCTATGCAAAAAACTGTGATTGTGTGTTTTATTCAATAGCTTCGCTTTTTCAATGATTAGAGATTGTGGGGGGTTTCCATTCCATTGAATGTTGTGATGGGCAGCCTGGGTCAGAATGAGAACTGTGCCATCTTTTAGGGTGTGGTTCTTTTCTTACCTAAATAGACTGAGACAGAAGGAGTGGCCTAAAGCCAACCTTGGTGCTCCAGATGTTCTTGGACGTCAATTCCCAGAAGTCTTGATCAGCAGGTGAACAGCTGAAGGTTCGCCACCCCTTGCCTAAGGCCACAACTGTTTTTTTCGTAGCTCAGAAAGGACATTAATTGGAACACCCCCATATTCTGACTACTGCACCACACTGGTATCCTAACCCAAGTCTCTCTCTCAAGAGGTCAACTCCAATTGGAAGGCCTTATTAGCCTTTCTACTTTGGCCAAGCAAATTGAGCATCCTGTCTGCATATCCTTTCTAAGTCACGGAGCCTCACGAGGAGACACATGGATGGGAGGAAACAACTAATGGTGCTGGTGAAGGAGGTGTTTCTACTCTCTTTTCTTGCCCATCTATGCTGTCTCTTTTAATCTGCACCTTATTTGTCATCCTGATCATCATTGTCATGAACTGCTGTCAATTCTCCCAGGTAGTCAATATACAGAAGTGGTTTCCCATTCCCTTCTTCTGGACATGCCGTAGAATTGTGTAGCTAACCTGAGGCTCTACAGGCTGGCTCTTCTCCCGGAAGGCACAGTGGGGAATCAAACTCCCAATCACTGGCTCCGCAACCAGATAACTAAGTCGCCAAGCTATTCATCCAGCCCAACATCCTATTTTATCAGAAAATGACAGCTTGTCACCCAATTCCAATACTCAGGTTTATCGCCATCACATCAAGTTTACCCCTCTCTTGAATTTAACTTAATCCGGGATTTTGAGAGGCATTCTGTTAGTATGGACACCAAGAAAAAGCCTTAAAGCCATATTACTACATTTAATGAATGCAGACAGCAAGTGCAGTGACCTAGAAAGGCACTAAAGAGAGAGGGAGAGAGAAGGAGGAGAAGGAAGGAAGAAAGAGTTGAGATGGGAAAATTCCTCACAAAGCCAAGAGGTGGGTGAGGTAAGGAGTGTTCTCCCTCAAAGTATGGCCTGGGGACGGTGAGTGCAGGTTACAGGGTTACTGGAGTAAAAGGAAGAACCTGCCCACTTTATTCCTAATTACTCTGTAGGGGCAGAAAGTGACACTTCAAGCAGGGCATGTAAAGAAGAGCCCACAAATGTTCCTTCCAGAAGCCTATTCTGTGAATTTCGTGGGCACAAAGGGGGTCATATTTCCATTTGCGGAAAAGCAAAGTGAGGTGTTCCTCTTTAGATGAAGAGTTGCCCTCTGTATTAATAGAAATAATTACCATTTGTTGTCTTTAAAAAGACTGTTGGGTCATATTGTTCATTAGTAAGCTTACAGCACAACACATCTGGACAGGAAGGATTATCCAGCTCCACACCATTGCCTGGGAGACTCTGGAGTATATTCCTAGTGCTTTCCATTCTTCAAGGAGGCTCCTTTTTGTCCCCTAGGTTGGTAATATGATTGGTTAACTCTTTTTAGTAATAATAAGAACATTTGTCAGTTTATGGTCAACCTAAACTACACCAAAGAGACATGAAAATCGGGGGGGGGGGGGGTGTTTGAAGAGGTGGTGGATTTGTCTGTTGTTAATGAAAGGGAAAGCTTTATTGGCTTGGCTTAAGACTAACAGAGCAGCTGGGAGTTTAGTGCTGGAAAGGAGAGTGAGAATGTCCTCTTTCAAACAGAGCAGGTTCCTAAAGGGAATGAGGGCCAGCTGTGTGGACCAGCTAGCTCAGCCATAAAGACCTTGCTGCTACTGCTATTGCTGCCTCCATGACCACCTCAAGGAACATCACAGAACTCTCTTTGCCTGCTGGAGAGGGGGAATGAGGGCCAGCTGTGTGGACCAGCTAGCTCAGCCATAAAGACCTTGCTGCTATTGCTATTGCTGCCTCCATGACCACCTCAAGGAACATCACAGAACTCTCTTTGCCTCCTGGAGAGGGGGAATGAGGGCCAGCTGTGTGGACCAGCTAGCTCAGCCATAAAGACCTTGCTGCTACTGCTATTGCTGCCTCCATGACCACCTCAAGGAACATCACAGAACTCTCTTTGCCTGCTGGAGAGGGGGAATGAGGGCCAGCTGTGTGGACCAGCTAGCTCAGCCATAAAGACCTTGCTGCTACTGCTATTGCTGCCTCCATGACCACCTCAAGGAACATCACAGAACTCTCTTTGCCTGCTGGAGAGGGGGAATGAGGGCCAGCTGTGTGGACCAGCTAGCTCAGCCATAAAGACCTTGCTGCTACTGCTATTGCTTCCTCCATGACCACCTCAGGAACATCACAGAACTCTCTTTGCCTGCTGGAGAGGGGGAATGAGGGCCAGCTGTGTGGACCAGCTAGCTCAGCCATAAAGACCTTGCTGCTACTGCTGTTGCTGCCTCCATGACCACCTCAGGAACATCACAGAACTCTCTCTGCCTGCTGGAGAGGGGGAATGAGGGCCAACTGTGTGGACCAGCTAGCTCAGCCATAAAGACCTTGCTGTCTCTCTTGACTGTATTGTATTTTTACACTGTATTTTATTGTATTGTTTTTTTCTTTTTTTTTTCTTTTATGTAAAATTTATTGTGTTATCTGTGCTGCATCTGTTGTTATATTTTTATATTATGCTGTATTTATATTTGAGATTGATACTGTATATGTTTGTGTTATGTGAGCCCCTCTGAGTCGCCTCAGTGAGGTGAGTAGAGGGGCATATAAATCTAATTTAATAATAATAATAATAATCTGTGTGGGAGAGGCAGAATGTTGTAACAAGTCATGTTCAGCACATAAAGCCAGAGGTTATAAGGAAGAGACATCCTAGTTGGGTCAATCCATCATATTGATTGGGTGACCCTACTATTGGGCAAGGTTGATTTTTAGCTATATGCAGTGATGGGATGTTACCGGTTCAGAACGGTTCGCCCAAACTGGTAGCGCCCCATCAGGAGGGGTCGCCGGGGGTGGTGGTAAAACCCCAGGCTACCGGTTCGATTGCCTCTCTGGCCCCCTCCAAAAATGTTTTTCCAGGCAGCCATAATGGCTGCCCGGAACTGCGCATGCATCAAACCTCCGTTTGACGCATGCACAGTTCTGTTTTTTTAGTGTGCATGCATCAAATAGAGGTTTGATGCATGCACACTAAAAAAAGAATTGCACATCTGTCACATGGAGGTTTGACGCATGCACAGACATTTTTAATTTTTAATTTATTTTTTGCTCTGCCCATGACATCATGTTGTTGGCTCCGCCCACAATGTCAATGACATCACGGTGGGGTAGCGAAGATTTTGACAACCCACCACTGGCTACATACTACATTAAATTGTTCACCATTGAGAAGGATTATTTTCAAAAAAAAACCTTGCCCAATCCAAATCTGAACAAGTGTGCACATTTAGGAGTAATTCTACCATTCATATTTTCTTCCAGCTTAAAAGCAAAACCCAAAATTAAAATATCATTTTAAATAAATTTTAAAGTATACTGGATGTCGCACCCTTTTAGCCCCTTTACCTCAAGGCACATCACAAGAACACTAGACTCGCTAGCAAAAGGCAAATAATGCTGGGAAAGTTTGAAGACAGCAGGAAAAGAGGAAGACCAAATATGAGATGGATTGACTCAATAAAGGAAGCCACAGGCTTGATGTTGCAACAATGGAGTAGGGCTGTTTGTCATAGAACTTTCTGAGGAGTCACTCATATGAGTCACCATAAATCAGTGGTGACTTCATTGCACATAACAACAACCTGGGGTGCAAGAGGTTAGAGGCATAACAAGAGAGGGAAGGGTAGATTTAAACCTTAACTACCTGCATAGAGTTTTAGCTGCATGCTATATTTAGGTTTAATCTTTTTAGGCTGTTATTTTGAGGCATCATAAAACCACAGAAAATTCCTGGAGCTTTTAAACATTTTTACTGCTGGGAGGGGAACATTTGTGTATAAATTTGTGTCTCATAGGTTTGCTAGCTTTGGACTCACTTCTTCTGGAAGGGGGGTTTTTTGAGGTGGGGCCACTGGGTTGACCTGCTCAGACATCTAAATATATAAGGCTGGCTCTGATTTACAGTTCCTTCAGAGCCATCAAAAATTAGACCATTAAATCAATGGCTGCTTGGCAACTACAGAGAGCAGGCTGAATCATAGTTCACAATTAATTGTCTATCAGCCGTGTTTCCTAGCCATCCTTCCAAAAGGAATGGCTCTTGTCACAAACCCACTTGTTAACAAGTTCACTACCATAGATTGGGCATGTGCCTCCTAATTGTGTGTCTTAGATATACAAATCAGCTGGAAATTAGCAACGCATCTTGGTGTGTGCCTTAATATATTCTACAAGACAGCAGGATATTTACAACTGTATAGAAACATGTCCTAATGGAAGGTTCCTCACTAACATACCTAGCACATTGACTCAGGGCAGTTACTGTTGCTAAATTTAACAATTTTGACTATCAGCTATATTATATTCCCAGCAATTTCCAAGGAAATGTGTCACGAGAGGCTCTGAGAACATAACCTTTGAGTTACTTTCCCCCCCACAAAATCCTAAATTTAATTTGACTCTGCATCATTCGAAATGAGAGTGGCACATTTATAATAACTCTAGGTTCCCTTAGTGCCTAGAGAATTTAAGTTTGAGGAGTGAGAACATCTTCTGTGAGCAAAACTGAAGGGGGAAAGGAGACGTTGACTTGGTTTTGTGTGGCTTGTTAAGTGAGAGTAGTTGACAGCGCAATTCTGGAATAATGGATGGGGCTTAAGTCTGATTTCAGCACATACTGTATGGCTGTGCAAAGCTTAGAAATGTTACTTTGGGGGCAACAGTCTCCAGATCCCTCCTGCTAGGACAACTGAGAAGTCAGGGAGTTGTAGGTTCAAACAACTAAAATTTCCTCGGATCGTGCAGATTAGATCTTTGTCTAGAAACAGTCATTTGTTCGTATCACTCTAATTAGTGGGAACGCACTACTCGGGGTGGTGGGGGTGGTGTAAAAAATAAAAACATCAAACTCTGCTCCACCTCCCACTCCAACAGTAAACAGCAATTTAACAAACCATATGGTGGCATTTGCAATTTAAAACACCAGAATTCATAAACTAATAAGTCATAGACGGCTTTTACCAATATTCTGGACATTAGGAAGGATGGGGTCTGGTGCAACTCTAAGGGGAGTTTGTTCCATAAGGTTGGGGCCACCACTGAGAAGGCACGATTCGTCATTGATATCCTCTGCATCTCTCTCTTTGGGTGGTCACCCACCCTAATGAGGCTCGGGAAGAACAAGTGAAATGAGTTGTTGTTCTTTGGAAGAAACATTACAAGAAGTCCCAAGGTCCCAAACTGTTAAGGGTTTTGTAGCACCTTGGATTGGGCACAGAAACAAACTAGAAGCCAATGCAAGCAAACCAAGACTAGGATATCTATTTATACCCAAATGAACCTGGTCACCACATTTTGGACCTGCTGATGTTTAGGGGATTCCTATCCCTATAGAGGCAGCCATGGTCAATGGATCATTGAGTAGAAACTATTGCCGGGGGGGGGGGTGTTTAGAGATTATTTTTGGTTGCCACATTTCTTCTTCTCATATCAAAACATTTGTTCAGCACTATCACAAAAAATGATTCAAGCATGGGAGTGGTGATGAAAGGAACCAGCTATGACTGGTCTTTTGCACACATCTTCAGTAGTTTTGGGAAAGGGGAAATTTCAGCAAGAATATGAGAAGTGGCATTTTCTGAGATCTTCTTGTGCATAAGGATGCAGTTGTTGCTGTTGCTGATGCTATAATTGACCATTCTGGGAGTTCTGTCTCACAGACAGACATCTTAACGTGAGACTTATCTGTGAGAAGGAGCTAAACTGGAAAGCTCTGAGGCCCACTTTCTTGCTTCTGCCCCAGTGCTAGTTTGGAGCTTTCTTTCTGAACAGTAAGCCACGCCTAGCTGGCCCTCAAAGGCTTCCAGTTCAGGCCTTTCTCTTAGGTGAGCGACATTTAGGTGCCTGTTTGTGAGGTAGTACCCCCAGAATGGCTCAAATAGTTAAGATGCTGCACTTGAAGACTGGAAGGTTGGAGTTCGATACCCAAGCACAGCACAATGGAGTGAGCTCCCGTCTCTGTCCCAGCTCCTGGGACAGAGCAAGAAATTGCAAGTAGATAAATAGGTACCACTTCAGTGGGAAGGTAAACAACATTTCATGCACTCCGGTGTCTAGTCATGCCTGCCACATGTCCATGGAAATGTCTGCAGGTGCAGATAGTGCTGGCTCTTTGGCTGTAAACAGAGATGAGCACTGAACCCTAGAGTTGGATATGACTAGATTTTGAGCAAGGGTGACCTTTACTTTACCCCCAGGATAGAGAATTATGGGATTTATAGTCCAAATGGTGTTTTCAGACACCAGCAGGTGAAGTTCTTAACAACAAGCATCACTGTCTACAAGTAGAACTACTGTAGATCTCAGATGGTCACGGTCAGCCTTATTTTCTTTCAGCATATTCAGTGGTTTGGCTCTACTCCTAGCAATTATAGAGGGTTTTTTTTTTTTAAAAAAATGTCCTTGAAGCCTCTCCAGCACTAACTGGGTTTTTTTTAAAAAAAAAAAATAACAAACACAAATATTAACAAGAGTCAATATGTTACTAAAATGTAGGGTTTTCATAATGAGATTCTTTTGGTTGGTTCATGGTTCAATTATAAAAAGTTAAGATGATAACAGTTTTAATAGTGGTCCATGGGGTCGCAAAGGGTCGGACTCGACTATGCAAATGAACACCACCACAAGATGGTTCTTCATTGGTGAATATCATGGTGGGGCCACAATCTGTGGAGAACAATAATCTGTTGATTTTAGGGTTTACTGTAATCCTAGGCACCGTATCTCTGCATAAGGAAGAACATCCCAGGCTCATGTGATAATGGCGGCATATCTTCTCTGGGTATCGTGTCGGATGAACAAGAAAGGAAAAGATCCTTCATCTCACCTATTGCAACTGTCTGCTATTTAGGATAACTTTATTGTTTCCATGGAAGAAGTCTGACCATGTCCCAAAGGAGGAGAGATCGTACAATAACATATATAACTAAGGGAGAGGAAGCTGTGGTCCTGCTGATGTTGCGGCACTACAGATCCCATTATCTCTTGCCGCTAACCAGGCTGCTGGGGCTGAGAGGAACTGTAGTCCAGCAACATCAGACTCACTTTGCCCAGTCCTGGTCTGTATCTACGTATACTTTATCTGGCCAATGAATCTAGCCTGATGTGCTGACTGACCCGGGCAGGCATGGTCGCTGCATGGCGCTGCTACACAGAGAGTCTTGTTCAAGGATAGTCCAGATATCAAAGTCCAAAAGGCAAGTCGAGCTCTGTTTACCAGTAGTCCAAGTCAGTAGTCTAATCCAAAGGGTGTCCAGGGGTGTTATCAGGGTTGGCAGAGAAGTCAGGGTCACGGCAGACAGGTCAGTGTCTAGGCAGGCAGTCTGGAGTCAAGCAGGATGTCAGTCTTTGCACAAGAGTTGTACTGACACTGGCAGGCTGCAAGAAGATTGCTTATAAGCCTCCCAGCTAATCAATGTCAGCTGGGAGCCTTCTTTGGTGCTTTGCTCTAACCTGCCTGTGTCTCAGGTGTAGCTGTTTCCTGGATCTTTCCCTGACTGAGGGCCGAACACTGTCAGAGCCAGACTCCTGATCTGACAGGACAGCTGTGGGGGAGGGGGGCAGACTTGGGCCAGATGCAGGCTGAGATCAGTACCCCCTGATCCAGATCATTGTCAGAGGAGGGCTGGGTCACAACACTTGATCTTTCAGAAAAGTCAGGAATGAAAGAGGCTTCTTCATACTAATAAGTATCTGAGGTAGGCCAGTGGTACATATGCCCTCATGCTTATGTTTCACCTAAAATGAGATACAGTATTCAAAATCTCCGTGGAGGTTGAGCCACGTTTTTGCATGCCTGAGGTGCGTTGGCTGGGGAAAATTCAAAGCTGCATTGCCAAGAAAGAGAAGCTGAAAAATTTAAGTGTTGCAAGCTCCACCAGCCAAGATAGAAAACTGCAGCCTCAATCACAGGTCCCTATTGGATGATCTTCATAAATGATGGTAGTGACCCAGTTTTAGGCAGAACACCTCCCTTGTGAACTCCCAGGGCTTGTGAGCCAAGAAAGATTAGCCAAAAGATGATGTTATAAACACAACCTTTTCCACTTGGAATACGATTTACATAATCCATAAGCTTAGTTTCCCCAATAGACTGCCCTTCAGTTCATGACTCCTACCCTGTGATTTCTCCCCCCCAAAAAACGATCTTTACATAGGCTGTAAATGTCAGTCTGTTTAAAAATATGCTGAGATCTATATTTGATGAACCTGCACAAATATGATGTTGGAAAGAAGGAGTCGGGGGTGGAGAGTACTTGATGTTTTACCAGCCTTTCCTTTTGGGTTGATGTGAGCCAAAGATGCAGAAATTAGAGATGGAGGATCTGTATGATGAAAAGGGGATAGACTGGCTGCTCCATAGGAAATGTAGCGATGTGTGAGAGGTGTTTGTTTTGTATTCTTCCACACGTGGGGTCTCCCCACCTCTTTTTCCCTTTAAAGTTGCAATTTTTCTTCCTTCTGAAATATTAAGAATTTGGTGACTTTTAGTAAATTATTCATGGAAAGAACTGGAACAAAACTGTGTCCCACTTGCCCAATTAAGAAGATGCAGCTATGTTGAGGTTGGAGAAAGACCATACTGAATCTGCCTGCCTCATCTGGATTAACTATGAGGACCAAACGTCTGTTTACAAGGCAAGCAACATTCCCTTGAGCCTGCAATTGTCCTTTTCCTGGTGTTTCCACAAAGGTGTTTTCACAATCCCCTTTGCACATGCAGAAGTGCTATTGCTTACAGTGGGGCCATCTTTGGCTTCCACAGCAAGAAGTCAGAAATTGTGCAGAGCATAACGCCAGTTGGGTGTTATGGCCTTCATCTCCCAAAACCGGACACTGACTCTTGAATCCAAGAGAGAGGGAGAAACAGGATAGCAGGCCTCATTTAGTATCTCAACTCCTGCCAACCTAGCAGTTCAAAAGCAAGAAATTGCAAGTAGATAAATAGGGACCACTTTGGTGGGAAAGGTAAACAGCGCTCCTTGTGCTCCGGTGTCTAGTCATGCCTGCCACATGACCATGGAAATGTCTACAGAAGGAGACAGCGCTGGCTCTTCAGCTATGAAACAGAGATGAGCACTGAACCCTAGAGTCAGATAGGACTGGCTTTTGAGCAAGGGTGACTTTTACCTTTACCAGCATCTCAAACATGGTTAAATACACAGGGGTTCAAACCCAGGCTTTTAAAATTTATGTACTCGAAACCACTGGTATGGATAAATCTGTCAGTTGGAGTCTCCACTTTCAACATTTAAATCTCAAGTTGTTTCCGATCCAAACAAAAATGAAATTCATGGATATTAAAAAAAAACACAGAACAAATATAAACAAAATTCTCCCCCATCCCAATTATTTATCAGGCAGTATAAGTACTTGCATTTTGCTAGTAGTGGACTAATAATAAAGCCATTGGTTTCTGCTGATGGTGTGATTTCTTTTTAATCTCCCCTCCACGTTATTGCGGGGTGAGGAAGGTAACTGAGCAAATCCTGTTTCAGGGTTTGCTTTGGTAAGAATTTCATGTCAGAGTTTACTCTGGATAGAAAGGATTTTTGTTGGAGAAACACCATGCAATGCCCAAATGAAGCTCCTTTCATGTCCCCGTGCAGCTTTCAGTTATCAAAACCCAACCTTCCAGGCTCCAAGCTCAGCATCTTAACCACAAAGCCGGGGGGGGGGCTGTTTTGGTGCTTAGCACATTTGACACCAGGGCAGGGAAATGTAGAATTAAACCAGATTTAGGGACAGCTAAGGGTCAAATATTCTTTGTAGATAGTAGCAAACGAAGGATCGACAACAGCAAAAATGGCTTTCTATCACAATAGTCCTGCCCAAAATCGACTACCCAGCCTTTCTCCTCCATGGTCACCTGCCACCACCTGAAGCCAGACAGGTGGTGGCTCTCAAGGAGGGCTTGTCTCTTCTGGCATCCAATCTGTGGAGCTCTGTCCACATGTCCGTCTGCATGCAATTTAATGCCAAGCAAGGACATTTGTATTTTGCTGGGGTATTCAGCCCTCCCATGTAAGCTGGTCATGGGAGCAGTTTTATTCATGTGACTGACCGAAATGCTTTGTTTTCATTACAGGTCCTCTTCTAAAGGCCTGCTTGTGATTGACTTCTGTGTTCCCACTGCGTTGGCTGAGGAGGCTGCCTTAAAACAATGTACGAAAGAAGAAATGTTAGGCTCAGACATTCTTCAGTGTAATACTGTTCCACTGGAGTCAAAAGGAAATGCCTGTAGGGATGCAATTACTCAAAAATCCTTCTGTCTTTGGTACCCTGCTGTTTGTCTAAATTGTTTTCTTCCTCAACAGTGCAAAAGCCCTCTTTACGTCAGCCTAGTGTGTACTCATGCATAGCTGCTATTCTAGATTCATATGAAGTTTGGCCACGAGGCCCTTGCCAGGATAGGTGCAGAATACAAGCCTAGGGTCTCCCAAAGCCTCACTAAGACCCCTTTCCTTTTCCCAAACCCTTAAGCACAACTGCCTGGGTATACATATTTTCTAGGTACCGGTAAGTGTCTCTGCCCCTTACTCTTGCCTCGCTTCACACAGGTATATCTGGATTGCGCTTAAAACACACAACCCCCAAGGCAGTCAGTTTTGCACCATCCATCTTTGCTAGAGGGACTGCGGTGGTTTAGTGGTTAAGATGCTGAACTTGACGACTGGAAGGTCGGCAGATCAGCAGTTCAAGACTGAGTGCTACATGATGGGATGAGCTCCTGTCATCTGTCCCAGCTCCTGCCAACCTAGCAGTTTGAAAGCAAGAAATTGCAAGTACTGTATATACTCGAGTATAAGCGCTGACTCTTCAGCTATGAAACAGTCGGATACGACTGGCCTTCGAGAGAAGGTGTCTTTTACCTTTGCCTTACCTGAGGTTCAAAAGAGAAGAGTTGGTTTGTAGAAAAAATATCTTTCCTTTGGGCCAGAAGCACCACAGTACCATTAGCGAATTCTGTATTTCCATAAACATATGGCTTGTAATGTGCAACAAACATCTCTTGGTGTAAAAACACAGCTAAAATTCACAACCACATATAAAACAATGGCTGTCAGTCTCCTTGGAGAACTCACTGCACACGTTAAGTGTAGAGATATGCATTCTTACATTTGGATGAAGAAGCTGCATTGTCGTTGTTTTGCAGACAAAACCTGCCATCAGATGGTATGTGGATTTCCGTCTCTTCCCCCCATCCCATCCTACCTTCAGCAGTTGACAGAGCCTCTCTCTTTGTGTGTGTGTATGTGTTTATTGGGGCCATCAGTGGCGACCAGCCAGTGGGCAAAGGGTGCTTCAGTTCATTGCTGCTTAATCAGGCTGTGCATTGCCGGAAGCTTGATTTTGCACTGCCAAGGCAGATCCCAGACACGGCTCTGTAGTGAGGCTTTGCCTCCACATTTCCCAGCATTGAGCTTACTTACCAACTCTCTAAACTAGAGATTCAAGTAGACAGAAGAGAAGGTCCCTTCAGGTGTTTCCCTTCTGCCACAGTCAAGACACCAAAAAATATTGCTGTCCCTTTTTTCTTCTCCTTTTTTTCCAAAATCTTGAAGGAGGAGGAGGAAAGGGAAGGAAGATCTGAGCAGGTAAGCCTGCCACTTCTTTCTCCACTCTTTTTGGGATTTCCCTCCAGCTCTTTATTCAGAAGAGATGTCCTTTATGTATTTCCTGTCTCAGCAGAAAGACCAGTGATGGCATGTAACAGGTTCACACCAGTTCACCAGAACCGGTAGTAACTTTTCCCAGTGTCCCGGAGAACCGGTAGCAGCTTTTTGGGGGAACCACCTTCAGGGCTTACCTTTTCACTGCGCATGCATGCCAAGCACTTGGTGTGCATGGACGCCTACAGTGCTTGGTGCGTATGCAAGGCCTCCTTGCTGTCCTCCCAAGCGGGGAGGAAGAAGAGAAGCTGCTAGCCTGAAGCTCCCTATAGCCTGCTCCCCAGGGTAAGTGACTCACCTTTGGATGTGTTGTGTCTGTGTGTATTTTAATGTGTATTTAATACCTTTACTGATATTGACGTACTACCACAGTTCCTAAAAGGCCTGGTGGCTGGCAGGCCTGGCTTGGGGTTTTTAAGCAAAGTCTTGGAGTTACCTCATCAATAAGCTACACCTGCGCTGTTCCAATTACTGTTCCATTTGGAGATCCCTTAAGGAGGTACAGCTGTTTTACATTTACATTAAGGCATATTATCCTAGAGAACCGGTACAATGACCGTATCCATCTTGCAACATGGTGCTGCCCAGACACTTATACTAACAGGTAAGTGACGGATTTGTGTTTGGAGTGGGTGGCTGGGTGGGTTGAGGGGTGTGTGTCTGTGCTTATTTTTATTTTATTTTACTTTTTTGGCCCCAACCACAACATGACATCATGACGTTAGCTCTGCCCACACTGTGATGACGCCATGGTGGGGTAGTAACCCACCACTGAGAAAGACCCAAGTGAGGCTGTCCATCCTTATCTACTGTCCTATTTTGCTTTCAGCCCTTCTAGTTTCAGCTTCCTCTTAACAAGGAAAACGTGACTATACAAATCTCATTTACCGTATATACTCGAGTATAAGTTGAGTTTTTTAGCCTCAAAAATGAGCTCCAAAATGGGACTCTGCTTATACCCGGGTCAATGACCACGAGTGTCCCAAAACCACACCAGACTGAGATGTGCCAACAATTTAATTGATTTTATCAGATTTTCAGATATTTGGATTATTGAAACTCACTAGCATCTGCTGCATTTCCCACCCTCAGCTTATACTCGGATCAATCTATTTTCCTGGGGTTTCAGGTCAAAATTAGGTACCTCAGCTTACATTTGGGTCAGCTTATACTCAAGTATATACGGGTCATTGCTGCAGTTGACTGCGGCTACAGTGAGATTCTTGTCCTCTGATCTCCGCTACAACAGCCTGGTTGTGCGAGCCGATTCTTGGCACCTGAGCACAGGTGGCTTAGAGTGGCCTTCTGAATAGCACCAAGTGATCAACATTCAGCCTCATTTAAAATGTCCTTCCTGGGTGTTCACTTCTGATTGTGGGGCAAGAATGTGCTTCATTCCAGGCAGCCTTTCAATAAAGAGGTAGGAAGGAAAGAAGGTGGGAAGAGATTAAAGAAGCGCTTTTAGAGAAAAAGAAACCCTTGGTATTGAATCCCTCAGAGGTAATGTTCTCTCCACCCTCCACTTGGTCTTGGACATTCTTCGCCTTTCAAGCTCAAGCAACCATTGCCTGCTGTGAAAAACATGCACGCAGATTATAGGAGTGGTTGCCACTCCAAAGTTATGGTCAGTCAGAAAGAGGGCATTGTTCCTTCTTGACTGGAAGATGTGGCTTTACAGGCTCTTAACAGGCAGGGAGCGTGTTAACACATGGAGTGCGGCCTTTTCTTTCGAGCAGCACCCAGTGCACGCTGCCAAGACTGTGATGTATTCTGAAGCACTCGTGTTTTACTGCTTCCAATAATCACATGCTGTTCTCTGGGGAACATTTCCGGTAAAAAAAACCCCTTCATTTCCCTCCCCCCCATCCCCAGCACGCTTCTGATTAAAGATAAACAACTGAAAATGCCACTAGAAGGAAAATCAATGTCTATAATTACTTCTGCAACTAAATAGAAGAAGCCAAAGAGGTTGAACCTGCAAAAAAACAAGAACACCCAAATCCAGTAAGAAAGGGCTATTAGCCATTAGCCTTAAAATAACCCAATCAATAACAAGCCAAGTGTTATTCATTCATTTTTAGGAGGAGGCTGTCTGTTTCAGCCTCAGCAGATATAAATTTATTTTTGGTGCTTGCAATCTGTGCATTTGTGGGTAGTCCTTGTTATCTGGCAAGAAGAAATCATATATAATCTTTTTGAAACAAAAGGTTCTTCATATGCAATTTAAAAAACAACAACCATCTACCTGTGTTCAAACAGTAATGAATGGTAGAAATAAATGTGTGCTTTCTAAAAGGGCTTAGACTAAAAAAGATTTTTATTCCAAGCTGTTCCCGTTTTTCAGCTTGCCTTCTTCCAAGCTCAGGATGGCACCAACGCCCTCCTCACATTTTGTCCCCATGACATCACTAGGTCAGCGCTATAATAATAATAATTATTATTATTATTTCGTGCCAGAGATTTCTCTGAGTTGAAAGGATTTTTGCTGGAGAAACTCAACTCAGGGGACGCCCGAATGAGGCTCCTTTCATGTCCCCAAGTGCAGCCCTTGGGTATTGAAACCCAACCTTCCAGTCTCCAAGTTCAGCATCTTAACCATTAAGCCACCAGGTTAGAGCTAAAGATACAGGACACGCAAATGCTCTGAGGGGCCCCTGAGCAAGTGCAGTTTCAGACAGGAATCCTTTTCTGCATTGCCCTTTCTGTTCAAAATAAACACACCTGGGGCTAAATCATATAGTTAGTCCCAACAACAGGACACCCATGGAATCCACAGAAAGTGTGTAAAGTCAACATTGATATAAGCGTCACCGAATCAATGGTCCTTCTCCAATGTGCATGAACCACTGAATTTGAATGTGTTCAAATATACCATATATACTCGAGTAAACGTCCGGGTTTTCAGCCCCCCCCCCCCCATGAGGTCCAAAAATGGGATTCAACTTCTACTCAGGTCAATGTAAACACTAAAAAATATACCCACACAAATGTCTAAATTAATAAATTTTACCATATTTCACGTGTTTTAGTTATTGAAACTCACTAGCAGCTGCTGCATTTTCCACCCCTGACTTATACTTGGATCAATCTATTTTCCTAGATTTAGACGTCCAAATTAGGCACCTCAACTTATATTTGGAACGACTTATACTCAAGTACAGTAAAACCTCGGATAACGCTAAAACTTGGTTCTACAAGGCTTGGTGTTATCCGATTTTTAGTGTTATCCGTTGCATGTTAAACTCCTATGGGATGGATCGGATAACGTTAAAGCTCCATAGAGATACATTGTAACTGCACAGGCTTTAGCAGTTGTTATCCGAGCCATCCTATAGGACCTTAACGTTATTTGATGCAATTCTCTCCCCCCAGACTACTTAACATTATGCGATTTTAGCGTTATCCAAGGTAAATGTTATCTGAGGTATTACTGTATATACGGTAACCATTCTAAGAAAAGGCATTCATATCTCCTCCAGCAACATCTCCACTCATGAATTGCTCTTGGGACACAAGTGTGACAGGAGTTTACACACTGCGCTGGCCACGGCTGACAGCCTTCTTTACTGTGCCTCCATTTTCAGTAGAACAATGCTGTACACAGAAAACCAAAGTCATGGAATCTGTTTGTTGAAACAACATCCTGGGTTAGGCAATAGCCATTAGTGAAACATTAGGAATCTACAAATTAGGTGAACGTCAGAGCAATTTATTAGGCAAAAACAGTCTAAAACTTGGGACCTTGAGCAGAACTTGGGCCAAATGTGATGCCCGTGGCTGTCATCAGACTGCCAAGAAAGCAAATTGGAGTTTGAGATTCTGCTTGAGACAAAGGTATCTATTTGCAGGTAGGCAAAGGTCTGTCTTGCTCCTTTTTGTTTGTTGTTCAGTCGCACAGTCGATTCCGACCCTCTGCGACCCCATGGACCACTGTCCGCCAGGCACTCCTGTCCTCCACCATCCCCCTCAACTCACTCAGCTCTGTGCCCATTGTCTCTACAATACCATCTAGCCATCGCATCTTGGGCCGTCCCCTTCTTCTTTTGCCCTCGACCGTTCCAAGCATCAAGGCTTTCTCAACTGAATCC
Organism: Furcifer pardalis; assembly: GCA_030440675.1. Taxonomy (NCBI): domain Eukaryota; kingdom Metazoa; phylum Chordata; class Lepidosauria; order Squamata; family Chamaeleonidae; genus Furcifer; species Furcifer pardalis. The sequence goes on from CP126890.1 coordinate 29,950,879, forward strand.
TCTCTTCTCATTTGATGTCCAAAGTACTTTAGCTTCATCTTTATTATTTGACCTTCTAAGGAGCAGTCGGGGTGATTTCTTCTAAGATTGACCTATTTGTTCTCCTCGCTGTCCAGGGGACTCTCAAAACTCTCCTCCAACACCACATCTCAAAGGCGTCTATTCTTCTGCGCTCAGCTTTCCTAATGGTCCAGCTCTCACAACCATACATTACCACAGGGAATACCATTGCTTTGACTATGCGAATTTTTGTTTGCAATGTGATGTCTCTACTTTTCACTATGTTCCCCAGGTTTCTCATTGCTTGCCTCCCAAGAATCAGTCGCCTTTTTATTTCATGGCTGCAGTCACCATCTGCAGTGAGCTTTGATCCTAGGAAAGTAAAATCTGTCACTGCTTCTACTTCTTCCCCATCTATTTTCCAGGGACTGATAGGGCCTGTTGCCATTATCTTGGTTTTTTTGATATTGAGTCTCAAGCCAGCTTTTTCACTTTCTTCTTTCAACCTAATCAGGAGCTTCTTTAGGTCCTCCTCACTTTCTGCCATTAGGGTGGTATCATCTGCATATCTCAAATTGTTGATGTTTCTTCCAGCAATTTTGATCCCAAATTGTGATTCCTCCATCCCTGCATTGCGCATTATGTGTTCTGTGTATAAGTTGAATAATCAGGGTGACAAAATGCAGCCTTGTCTTACTCCTTTTCCTATTCCAAACCACTCCGTCATTCCATTTTCTGTCCTAACTGTTGCCTCTTGATTCATGTACAGATTTCTCCTTACCCAATGCCTATCTGACTTTTTTAAAATGCAAAATCTTTCTTAGGCTTAGAAATCTTGGCACATTAATAATCTGCCCATATCCCTCTACCAGACAGACTGAACACTGGTATAGGACTAGGTAAAGGTTTCCCTTGCTCGAAAGCCCGTCGTATCTGACTCTAGGGTTCAGTGCTCATCTCTGTTTCAAAGCCAAAGAGCCAACACTGTCTGCTTCTGCAGATGTTTCCGTGGTCATGTGGCAGGCATGACTAAACACCGGAATGCACGGGACGCTATTTACCTTCCCACTGAAGTGGTCCCTATTTATCTACTTGCAATGTCTTGCTTTCAAACTGCTAGGTGGGCAAGAGCTGGGACAACGACGGGAGCTCATTCCGTCCTGCAGTACTCGGGAATCGAACTGCTTACCTCCCACCTTCCAATCAGCGTCTTAGCCACTGCAGTACCTAGTAAGGGACTAATAAGAATGTATTTGCAATGGAAGTGCGGCCCAGATAACAAATAGAGGGATCGAACAACTTTAAAACTACACAGAAAAACACAACAGCTCTATAGGAAATAAGAGTATCTTTTTGTCTTGACACATTTAGAGTCAAGAAATTTTCCCTCAAGCAAAATTGCCTTTCCAAATAAGGCAAATGTGATATGCTCACACTCTTAATATTCACAGTGAAAAACTATTTCCATTGACATAAGCTAAGACGGAAGCCCTGCTTAAACCTACTTCAAACTGCCTTGCTTATTTGTGAAAATAATTTCCCTGGGAATAGTGTTTTTTTAATGAGTTCAGAATAAGTGATGCTATCTTTTCCTATACAACTATAGCAGAGACATCTAAATCCTGCTGAAGGAGGAGCACTTCTTGAAATTAGTTCCAAGAAGAAAACATGCCATGAATTGCTAATATGAAGGTACTTTCCCCTCCATAATGAGCATATGTTGCTTGCTTACTAGATTAAGGGACTGTACAAAGCCACAAAGGTTTGTCCGATGGTTTTATTGTGCAGAATTCTATCCAAATTGAACGGTGGGTCTTTGCATCCCCCTCTAAGGTTCGGGGAGTTTTTATTTCAGCTGTTGGGTGATGCTATTTATAGAGCCAAGGAGTTCTTTAAAATAGCCTTCCTCTTCCCCTTCTTTTTGCTCTTCTGCTGCAAGTTCTTCATATTCTTGGCGGAGGAGACTCAGTGTGTGGAGGAGTCCATGGTCCTCTCTGTAGCTCTCCCTGCAAAAGGTCAGTAGCACATGGACAGTCTTGAGAACCTTCTCCCGGGCGTCATGCTCAGGTCTCTTCAGGAGACCAGGGAGGATGGCGCACCAGCCTTGCTCCACAACAGCAGGGACCAAATTCACTTGGCTGTACTGCTCCTGCTTCTCCCGGATCTGATCGCTGTCCTCGGGCAACTCCTTCTGCAGCAGCTGCAACAAAATGACCTCAAATTATTGTCCTTCCTGTTGTCTCATTGTATGCATTCACTTAACAGAAGGGATGAGAAATTCCAGCTCTTTAAGCAAAGCAATTAGACTTCTAGACCACTCCACCATATTGCTTAGTGCACTCTCTGGGCGGTTCACAGGGTAATTAGCATTCCCCCCCCCCCATGCTGAGTACTCATTTTACCAACCTTGGAAGGATGGAAGGCTGAGTCAATCTTGAAACCTGGTCAGGATCGGACTCAGATTGTTCTGGCTACATTACAGCAGTTTAGCCACTACGCCACCAGGGCTTTAGGTTTTCTGGACTCTATTTCCTATCAGCCATTCCCTGCACAGACATGTTCAGGGATTATGGGAACTGTAAGCCACAGTCTGGAGGGACATAGGACTTCACTGCAGATGTATGAAGACTGCAGCTACAATCCATCTCAGAAAGGACAAAGATGTAAGAGAGAGATTGTGTGCTTGTGCGTGCGTGCCATTCTGGGTGAAGGGCAGGTATCACTTTGTGGCTGACCCGGTAAAATGTTAACATTTTTATTTATTAGTGTCAAGAGAAGACATGACAGAAAGAAAGGGGAAAGGCACACAGAAGTCCAAATGGGTGACATTATGGCTAAATGGCAGAGTCAAGGAAGTGTCAAAAGATAATTTAGAGTTGATATCTTGCCAAAGTGATGACAATAAAGAGAGAGAAAACTTCTGAAAACCAAATGCAAGTTGACAATAAAAGCAAGCAGAGGAACAAATTGCTAAGGATATAAGAGATAATCACTGGAAACAAAAAAACCATTTAGAAGTAGGATTTTTAAAAAAAGACAGGGGAAGTTGGGGAGGAGGGCTTTACTCATTATTTATATTAGTGTTCACTATAAAGGTTGTTCTTGCTTGAAAGCCAATCGTATCTGACTCTAGGGTGTGATGCTCATCTCCTTTCTTTAGATAGTAACATCTGTTACTGTTTAGCTGCTTCAACATTTGGTAAGCCAGCCCTAGTGCACTGGGGGGGCCCTCCTCCCATGGGAGCAGTGAATCTCCATCTCAAAGTCCTACTGCAATAACACATCTCAGCACATTGCATATAAAATGAAGGAGATGACAAGCAACTAAAGAATCAAGAAGTATTAACAGTGATCCGGACTGGATGGCACTCATCCAAGAATGAAGAACCAGAAGATAGAAACACTTGTCCAGACAAATGTATGTTTGTGTTGTTCAGTCACACAGTTGACTTTGTGACCCTTTGTGACCCCATGGACTAGAGCATGCCAGGCTCCTCTGCATTCTGCCATCCTCTGGAGTCTGCCAAGATCTACACCCATTGCATCAACAATGCTGTCTAACCATCTCATCCTCTGCCTTCTACTTTTGCCTTCAATCTTTTCCAGCATCAGGGCCTTCTCCAGTGAGTCCTCTCTTCTTTTACTGCACTAGCCTGCCATGTACAGGTGAAAGCAAGCTCTGAGAAGAGGAGCAGCTGATCCTAATTCAGCACAAACCCAGCTGGAAGATACAAGAGTTCAAGCCTACCCTTTGAAGATTTATACCTTAACCAGGCACAGCCTTGGCGCTGAAATGCAATGATTTGTGTGTTCCCCCCACACTCATCTCTTTCCCTTATGAAGAAATGTGTACATTTTGAACATTTCCAACTAAAAAACCCAAGCTGAAGCACAATTCTCTCTTATCCATGTTGCAGGGGTATCACAACTGATTTATGTGCCATCAAATTGCTTATGACATCACTCCCTGGATTTTCTGCTCAAAAGATCTTGGAAGTGGTTTACCAGTCCCTCTTTCAGGTGCGGCTCTGGGACTGTGCAGCTTGCCAGAGGTTCAGAAGTGGCAAGGCTACCTGGCCCCATCTGTCAATGGGCTCCAGGTGATCTTTGCTGTTCCGTGGGGAGTTAAACTCAATCGCCCCGTATAGCAACAAAATCACATCACAATTAGGTTGGGGGGGGGGGAATGGCATCCCACATATCAATTTTCCCTATGGAAAAAACCGTACAACAATTTTTTTAATGGGAAAAACCACTTAGCAAAGGAAAATTGCTATACAATGAATGTATCGTATAGCAATGTTTTCTTACAACAATGATCCCTGTGGAATGGATTAAAATCGTTGTATGAGGGAGGTACCACTGTATTCTCCATATGTAAGAGGGAAAGGAAGGGTATGTGTGCTTGTGCTTGCAGGCTTTACACCAGGGGTCCCCAAAATTTTTGGGTTGCGGGCTGGTCATGTGGTCGAGCGTGCCGGTCATGTGGTTCCTCCCACCCGGAAGTGGAAGTAAAATGTGCATGTGCAGAGTGCACCCATGCATGTGCAGAACACTGCTGTAAATGACCTGCGGCTATCATAAACACATTTTTGACAGCATGGGTCATTTACGGCAGCATTCTGTACATGCGTGGGCAGTTCTGCACACATGCGTGCACATTTTACTTCCACTTTTGGGAGGGGTGAGGGTCAAATTGGCACTATGGGCCAGATTCAGCCCATGGGCCATAGTTTGGGCACGTCTGCTTTACACATTCTCTCTCCTGTTCTCCAAAAGAGCATAATAAACCTCCAAAATGGGTGACCTATACTGCTTTAATGAACTCTAATGAATAGACATATATGAATGGCTGAATAATTGTATCGCTACTGGTTAGTGTGCAGGTCATTGGCCCTACTTCTCAATCCCCAAAGCACTCTTGGGTCTTAAAAGAAAACAGAACTAAAGGGTGGCTCTCTATATGCACTGATTGCCACCACACCCACACCCCCTTTGCCAAGGCGTGGAAATACTGTACATACTTGAGTATAAGTCTAGTTTTTTAGCCCCCTAAATGAGATCTAAAAAGGGGACTCGACTTATACTTGGGTCAACGATCCCAAAACCGTGGTGGTGCAAATTCAAACAAATAGAGGGGAAAAGCACTAACACTACTGTAAAAACTCAAAAACATACCCACACAAATGTCTAAATTAATTACGGTAATTTTACCGTATTTTCATGTATTTTAATTATTGAAACTCAGTAGCAGCTGCTGCATTTTCCACCCCCGACTTATACTCAGGTCAATCTATTTCCCTAGTTTAAAGGTCCAAATTAGGTACCTCGACTTATATTTGGGATGACTTATAGTCAAGCATATACAGTAACTAGACCTGAAGCTGGTCCGTTTCCTCACTCTATTGCTTCCATGAGGCTGAAGAAATGGTAGCAATTAGGCAGGAGGAAAAATGAAGAAGCAGGTTTTTCCTCCACGGGGAGCCTTCCTCTTCACCATTACACAGTACAATTATCCACCTCCCTTGGTCGATCAGGGTTAGTGCCACAGTACTACGGGTAGTAAAGAGGAAAGCTGCATCTCCTGTTCCCCAGAAATAATCATCTGGACACAGCCAAGAAGCTCAGATCTATCAGCAAAACTCCCACATGGGCCCTGCAAGCCAGCCATCTGGCTCAGCTTATGAAGTAAAAGGTTGCTTACAACACATGGCTGCCAGATACAGAACTCAACGGGAGCCAATATTCTTCTTTCTCTTAAAAAAAAAACACACAACCCTTTGCTTTACTTGGCAGCCGCCTGTGCTAATTGCTATATATGTGCTTCATTAATTAGATCTTAATCACAAGAGTCTCCTTACTACTATATTATAATTAAGGAAGATTGTTTCTATGTGTTGAGATGAGCAAAGTCAAGTCAAATCAGCCAAATTATAGTGGAAGGTACACAGTACACTGAGAACATGCTGTGCCCGCTCTACTTTTTTGGGCAACACAACGTTCAACAGATCCGTGTCGAAGCTACAGTGTCTTCAGCTGTGTGTGTAACCATGGGTTGTGAGAAGAAACAGTGGGTTAGATTGGGACCTCATTCAGAGGAAAACCGGGACCACAAAACAAATAGCCTTCTGCAGCACCAGATGGAAATTTAGACCTAGAGGCTTAAAGTGTGGCAAAACCATGCTCGCTCCGATCCTCTGCAAGGGTCTGTGGTGCTCCCCTCTGTCCTGCCCACTATATCCGGGGTGTGGGAATCCCATTTTACCCTCCAGTCATGGTTGACATTGGCAACCTCTGGTCCACAGTGGCAGGATGGAGCAGAGGGTCCCGCTCAGTTTGATGGGCCCACTGGAAGTTGTCAGGCTACAAATACAGGTTGGGAAGTTACTTTTAAAAAATATAACTAGCTATGACTACTCTTCCCAGGATGATAAATGAGAGGAAATTGCAATTTCAAAAATAAAATTTACTTCCCTTCTTCTCAAAAACAACTACAGTACCTATTTTCACTAACTAAATGACATTCCTCTTCTATTGTTTAGAACAGGGGTTTCCAACATTTTCCGACCACGGGGCAGGCCCACCCCTAACACTCATCTGTGGGGGATGGAGGCGTAGTTGCTCCAACTGCTTACATTTGTGGTGGCGGCAGCAGTAATTGCACTGTTTTTGTAGCTTCTTGCAGTGGCAGCCTCTACCACTTCCCAGGGCTTTTCAGAGCATTTATGCTCTGTTTTGGGATGGTTTTGGCACTTTTCTGTTGTGTTTTGGCAGCTAAACCGTAGCGGTTGGTCATATCATAGTTCCATGGTGTGAACGCCGGCACTGACGTATGCTCTGCCCAGTTGCCGAAACAAAGCGGAGAAGCAACGAAAAAAATCCCAAAAATGCTCCGAAAAGCCCCCCGCCAGCCTGGGAAGCATCGGAGGCTATGCAAGTGGCCGCAAAAATGGTGTGATTTTTACCACCACCCACCGCGGTGACGTACTGGAACTTCTGGTGGTGGTGGTAGTTTCTGTAGGTGGCCGTGTGGCCACTACAGCTGTATTAATGAGCTCTGTGGGCTCAATTAGGCCCACAGGCCATAGGTTGGGAACCTCTGGTTTAGTGGTCACATGCACAGAGCTATAAGTTATAGTTTGGCTGCAAAAAGAAAGTTACAGTTACAATACAAAGGGAATGAAATTATCCTGGCTGATTTTCTAAAGTAAGTTGATTACATACTATATATTGAAGGGGGTGTGTGAGGGGGTGATAGAGAAAGAAAAAGGAATTAATTACAAGTGACTATTGGAAGTTCTACATGGTCACCAAAACATGGCCAAGTTGGCTGGGTTTAATGGGAATTGGGGCCCAATAACAATTTATTGGTCTTACAAGCTCTGTTAGACTGAAAGGCTGACAAATCAATAGGTACAGAAAAATATAATGTTATGGGCAAAAAAATGTAATAAAATGAGTCAACAGAAGTAGGTCGCACCAGGGTTCACCTACAAGGAGCTGAACGCAGTAGGACGCTGCAGACCTTGTTAAACTGGATGACACAAGAACCCCTTTCTGAATAACTACACTAAATTTTCAACGTAAGGCTGTCAACAATGAATGTATCTGCACATATGAAAGCATCACAGCAGGCTGGGAAAGCAGCATTCTATGAACAGAAGAATGTATTCAGGGAATGGCCTCTAATTTATCACTCCCTACAGCATTTATCACTCCCTACAGCGTTGCTTGCCAAGAGCAGGCATCCATGACTTTTGTGAAGACTTCCCTCTTAAGAGAAATCTGGGAAACCATGAGTCATCTACACAGAGCTAAATCATTACCTTCTCTACAGCCAACACAAGAAATATGTGAGCAAGAGAGGATGAGTTGATGTCACATAGTTGCTAAGAGGTGGAGCTGCAGTTGGCGTCTCCAGGTTGAATCTTGTCTTTGCTACCAATTAACTTTGGCAAACTACTGGTATGACCTCTCAGCAACAAGCAACATAGAGAAAATCACCCCATCTTACTTTTCTGGGCTTATTGTGAGGCTCAGGTGAAACACACTGATTACTCTAAATTGTTCCCTCCAATAGCAAACCCAAGTGGGACCCCACACTGGGGAACAACAGAGAGATAAGATCCCATCCCAAAAAACCTCAGAGTTTGCGGAAGAACTAAACAGAGGCAGAAAACCAGAAAGATAGATCAACAGCGTTTAGCAACCCCTACATCAGGGTGATAAGGGGACAGTATGAGGTAGTTGTACTGCAGCTCCTATGAGCATTAGCCAGTACAACTGATAAGCAATACAGTAAAACCCCAGCCTTGAGTTACATAAAATTCGACTTACATAATGATTTTGTGCTAAAACCATCTCCCGATTTACATAAATGTCCCGATTTACATTAATCTACGTAACATGATTTCCTATGGGTTTGCTTCGAGTTACATAAAAAACCGATTTAAGCAAAAGGCTATGGAACGGACTATTTGCATAAGTAGGGGTTTTACTATACTATGAACTGCAATCTTAACATCTAGAAGAAGGCAGTTTGCCTTCCCCTATCCCACAGATACCAACAGGTACTATTTCTGTTCCATTCTAATAAGAAAGCCCACTTATTTTTAAGTCTTCCAGATGAAATCTACTTCCAAAAAAAAATCACTAATATGTAACAGTCTGAGTTTCCATTTGACAGCCAACAGCAGGGAAACAATTTAACAAATATAACTACAGTAAGCATGCCATATTGGTGAAGTTAGTAATCACAGCTTCAGTTACCCACAACCTGAAAAAATAAGGTAAACATTCCCAGAAATATGTAATGAATACGTATTTCCAAGACACATTCTCATAACTGGCCACTAGAGGGAACTAGAGACTATACTGAATGTTTACTATTATCCGCGGTTTCAGGCATTTGAGGAAACTGTCCAAACCTATCCCCTACTGTATAATGTTAGTAGGAAAGGCACTGTATTTCCTTGCCTTGGATCTTAACATATCAGCTTCCCATGAACTGTGGAACACTTTTAAGAACCTGTCATTCAGTTTCCCTGTGATCTTTATTAACAACAAAGGCCTTCTCCCCCTAAAAACAGTATTTGAAAGTGTTTCTTACACCAAATGTATTCAATCCATTCCCGAGTTGATTTCCCAATTCTAAAAGCTGTGAAGTGTAATACCTCTCCTTACCTTTTCTACTATTAAGTCATAGAGAAGCGTCACAATGCGGACGTGTAATGACTCCATTCCTTTTTCAGTACAGAGATCTCTAAGTACATGAAGGCCTCCAAGCTTGAGGAACTGCTTCTGAGCATAGGGGAAGTTTCGTAGCATGGATGACAAAGCAAAAAGAGCCTGGAAACAAAACAAACAAGGGGCAGGTGAGTTTACTGGTCCACCAGTACTTTCTGGCATCATGTCTTCAGCCTGTGACCCAATATTTTCTAAACTTCTAACAAAGCACATCATTACTTTCTCACCAAAGTTTGGTTTTGAAGAAGTAATAAATCAATCCAATCCTCCATTTGGCAGCTGGGGGGGGTGGACATGGCTAAGGGAGGGTATAGATGCATTGCACAGCACATTATGATACTGGAGTATTAGAATCAATCCTGGGAAAACTAAGTCAGCACTGCTTTTAATACAGAATTCCATGAACAAAACTGCACACAAGATGATTCCACTGATTGATTGGGTTTTTTTTTTTGGGGGGGGGGGGAGAGATTATGGTATTTTCACTAATTCCACCTCCACTATACAGCCCCTAACAAGCTCCTCCCAAGGGATCCCTGGCATAAAGGGTGAGGTGACACTGAAAATTGGGGGAAATCTCCCTTCCTCTACTGAGAGCCTCCACTGGATTTTAAGCCCTTCCATTTGCAGAAAGAGCCCTCTGATTCTACCCTCCAGTTGTGTAATACAAGCTTCTAACATGGACCTTCCCCCAAACAGTCCTTTCTTATTCCTATTCAAGTGCAACCTCCGATTACGAATACTGGCAATCATCATGGCATTCAGCCAAGAAGATTGTTCTGGGAACAATATAATACAGTGGCCTTCCACATCACATTATGACACCTGTACCACTTTCTGGTCCTCAGCCCTTTTAGCACACAAAATCCTCCTCAGCCCCAGGCCAATACTGATGAAGCTGCTGCTCTCTATCAAGATAGATTAAAGTAGGATTTAATCCACTTGAGGACCCTCACCATTCCCTGTGGACTTTGCCACCCAAAGCCATTAGTCCTCAGCAGTGGTGGGCATAAAAAAATGTTCCTACTACACAGTGGGCATGGCCATGTGATTGGGTAGGCTTGGCCTGTTGGCCATGTGACTGCTGTTCACTATAGAGCTATGAAAATAGAAGCCTCTTCTGTTTTCATAACTCTATAGTGAACCTCCGCAGCCATCTCCCTTCATCCAAGGCTTTCCTGGGGCTCTGTTTCAGCCCAAAGCCCCTCCCTAGCCACTCTGGAGGGGCTGGGAAGGCACTTCTGGTTGAAACAGAGCACCGGGAAAGCCTTGGATGAAGGAGGAGATGAAACCAGCCCCCTCTGAAGAGGAGGGCCGGGGCGGGGAAGGGAGGTGGACATGGCCAGCCAGTTTTGCTACCGGTAGCAGTACAGGCGATCAGGTGCAGACCAGCTCATACCCAACACTGGTCCTCAGGGTTGTCAAGTTAGTTAACCGCAGGCTGACAATCAGTGTAGAGTCACCAGCAGTACAGTCTACTCTATTGCCATAGCAGGATAACCTGGTCAGGCTGGCTCCTTTTGTATAGCCACTTCCAACATCTTACAATGTTTGGAAGTGGCCATAAGAAAGGAGTGTCAGTGTGTCCATATTAGGGGCTTATCTGCTAACCTGAACAGACAGTGTAAAGAAGGAGGAACATAAAAACACATTGCGGAAGGATGCCAGGGAGAATCAGCTGAGGCCTGCTGTTCCACACTCATATCAGGCAGGGTAGAATGACAAGGCGGAAGGAATGGTTGCTAAATATTCAGGCTCTCTCAGCTGCTTAAGCAGAGATAAAGTTCTTTTCACTGTTCCATTTTTTCATTGGACTGATCCAAGCATCAGCAGAAACCAGAGCTTGCAGAAGATTTTGTTTTGCTAGCTGGGAGGATTCTTGAGAGCTGTAGCCCAAAAAGAAAAGTTTCTCCAGTTCTGGTGAAAACTATAAACAGTGGAAACTATATTTTGTGATCTATAATATCTTTTTTTAAACTGTATTCTGTCTGAAGAACTTACAAAATATCCTGGATAGAATTTTATGAACACACTATTTAAGGGTAGCATTTTTAGTAGAAAGCAACGCAAACAGAAGACAGCAGAACTGATCGGTTCAGCTCTTCTGTCACTATATAGCAAATTGGCAACTGTGCCCCATTTAAGGTTCTAGATCAGAACTACTGGATTGCTTTCCATCTATCTGAGAACACACTTTTAGCAAAACAAAGGTGGTATATCTTTCTGGAACAATTTGGGCAGACAGCATTTCCAGTTTCCGTTCTTCCTTTCCAGTTCATTTTGTTTTTATCTTATATTCCTCCCTGCAATGTATTGGTTGTGTCTGCTTCTTCTTTATCTAGGCTATAGCAAAGGCATGCTGTGATGCTTCACAAATTAATGGAAAATAAATCTCTCTCATGTTCTCACACTGCTAGAATGTTGATGAACGTCAGTAGTTCTATTCTTGTTAAATGCTAATGCGAAGTGCAGCCCATCCAGCGCCAAACCTTCGTCCTCTTATTCAGAGAAGAGCTAGAAAGAAACATTTCAGAAAGAAATTCAGATCTGTCTAGACCTGACCTGCCTCCTGATTAAGATAAAATCACCCTATATTAAACATTAATTAGTACTCCCATTTATTTATTTCCACCTTTATTTTTGGTTTTGACCGAGCAGTTCTTTGTTGTTGTTGTTCAGTCGCACAGTCGATTCCGACCCTCTGCGACCCCATGGACCACTGTCCTCCAGGCACTCCTGTCCTCCACCATCCCCCTCAACTCGCTCAGCTCTGTGCCCATTATCTCCACAATACCATCTAGCCATCTCATCTTGGGCCGTCCCCTTCTTCTTTTGCCCTCGACCCTTCCAAGCATCAAGGCTTTCTCAAGTGAATCCTCTCTTCTCATTTGATGTCCAAAGTATTTTAGCTTCATCTTTATTATTTGACCTTCTAAGGAGCAGTCAGGCTTGATTTCTTCTAAGATTGACCCATTTGTTCTCCTCGCTGTCCAGGGTACTCTCAAAACTCTCCTCCAACACCACATCTCAAAGGCGTCTATTTTTCTGCGCTCCGCTTTCCTAATGGTCCAGCTCTCACAACCATACATTGCCACAGGGAATACCATTGCCCTGACTATGCGAATCTTTGTTTGCAATTTAATGTCTCTACTTTTCACTGTGTTCCCCAGGTTTCTCATCGCTTGCCTCCCGAGAATCAGTCGCCTTTTTATTTCATGGCTGCAATCACCATCTGCAGTGAGCTTTGATCCTAGGAAAGTAAAATCTGTAACTGCCTCTACTTCTTCCCCATCTATTTTCCAGGGACTGATAGGGCCTGTTGCCATGATCTTGGTTTTCTTGATATTTAGTCTCAAGCCAGCTTTTTCACTCTCTTCTTTTAACCTAATCAGGAGCTTCTTTAGGTCCTCCTCACTTTCCGCCATTAGGGTGGTATCATCTGCATATCTCAAGTTGTTGATGTTTCTCCCAGCAATTTTGATCCCAAATTGTGATTCCTCCATTCCTGCACTGCGCATTATGTGTTCTGTGTATAAGTTGAATAAGCAGGGTGACAAAATGCAGCCTTGTCTTTCTCCTTTTCCTATTCCAAACCACTCCGTCATTCCATTTTCTGTCCTAACTGTTGCCTGTTGATTCATGTACAGATTTCTCGAGGCCTATAAGGTGTTCCGGAATTCCCATCTCTTTAATTACTTGCCACATTTTGTTGTGGTCGACACAGTCAAAAGCCTTAGTGTAATCAATGAAACAGAAGTAGACTTGTTTCTGATATTCCTTTGTTTTTTCCATGATCCATCTTATGTTGGCGATGTGGTCTCTAGTCCCCCTGCCTCTTCTGAAACCCGCCTGCACTTCTGGTAATTCTCTCTCCACATACTGTTGCAGTCTATCCTGTATTATCTTGAGCATCACCTTGCTAGCGTGAGGGATGAATGCAATTGTTCGATAATTTGAACATTCTTTGGCATTACCCTTTTTGGGGAGTGGAACGTATACAGATCTTTTCCAATCCTGTGGCCATTGTTGTGTTTTCCAAATCTGCTGGCATATAGAGTGCAATAATTTGATTCCATCATCTTGTAGTGCTTTGAAAAGTTCAACTTGGATGCCATCAACTCCACTGGCTTTGTTATTTGCAGTGTTTTTTAGGGCCTTTATGACTTCACTCTCCAGAATGTCTGGCTCATGTTCAATGTTCTCATCATTGTGATTATCAGGGGTGTTGAGGTCCTTTTTGTAGAGTTCCTCTGTGTACTCTTTCCATCTTTTCTTAATCTCTTCTGCATCTGCTAACTCCTTGCCATCTTTGTCTTTTATCATGGTCATTTTTGCTTTAAATGTTCCCTTGAGTTCCCCAATTTTTTTGAAAAGATCTCTAGTCCTACCCCTGATATTGTTTTCCTCTATTTCTTTGCACTGTTCGTTCAGGTAGGTTTCCTTATCTCTCCTTGCTTTTCTTTGAAATTCTGTATTCAAGTGATTGTATTTTTCCCTTTCTCCAATGCCTTTTGCATTCCTTCTGTCCTCTGCTATTTTAAGAGTCTCATCGGACAACCACTTAGCCAAATTTCTCACAATACATTGTCTATCTACCTGATGTTAACATTACAGATATTAACTCTTTTTTTATCATTGGCCACTTTTATATTGTCAACATCAGTCAGCAATACTATACTTGACCCCAGCTCTAGTCACATTTCCATAATGGCTCTTCAGCTATGAAACAGAGATGAGCACTGAACCCTAGAGTCGGATATGTCTGGCTTTTGAGCAAGTGTGACCTTTACCTAATGTAGGAAAGGTAAGTTATAGGTGTAACTAATAAGTCAATATGCATCAGTTTGCAGAAATTTCCCTGCCTGCTTTGGATGTTGCTCAAAGCATTGGAAAGGGCATTCTCTGTTCTCCATATACAGTCAAACCTCGCATAAAGAGCATCTCGCTTAAAGAGTAACTCGCTTAAAGAACGGAATTTTCCATGAATGTTCGCTTCACTTAACAAATAAAACCAACCAAAAACTCGCTTAACAAATAAATTGGGGTTCGCAATCCCCCCCCCCCATTGGTCAATTACAATGGTGTTTCGCTTAAAGAGCAAACTCACTTAAAGAGCAATCCTGTGGAACGCATTATGCTCTTTAAGCGAGGTATAACTGTACTGTAATCTGCTTTTGTCAGAGGTTTCATTAGGGGTCAGATGGGTTAACGTAGGAGTAGAATGACACAGGACACCTTCCCAGGCATTACTTTCTTTAAGGCATGGTAAGAGCTGACCCTTTGCAAAAGATTGCCTCTACCACAAGCAGGTTAGGAGAAGAGACTACTGTATTAGCTATTTGTTATTCACGAACCTTCCTAGATAGCTTCTCTATAGGTTTTAGAAGGACAACAGCAGTGTGATGAACTATTGGTGTGAATACATTCAAAGCAAGAAAATGCTCTCCGCAACCAAGCACCAAAGTGAGATTGGTAAAATCAAAGCAGAAGTTAACAAGCTGCCTCTGCTGTCCATGTTTAGACAAGGCTAAAGGGCTGGCCGGCAGAGAGGTGGGCATTCTTTCTACTCACCCCAAGTGAAATACGCTGCAATAATTTAATTCTGGAAAAACAAATGAGGCCAGTTCTCCTCTTGTCTGCCACTCTTCCCTCCAGGATGCAGGGAGAGTGCTTTGTAAGATTAGCAGCAGACTCTGCATAGCTTTCAGGGACATGCCATAAACATTCTTCTGCAAGCAATGCTTTATATAAGGGCCTTCATCTAGAAAAGGATTTTCCCTCAGGAAGCATTCTAACTCGTATGAGAACATCCCCATCAGTCTTGTTTCTTCTGCTGTGGCACACACATCTACAGAAACCCTGGGGTTCAAAGCACAGCTAAAGAGTAATATATTCCAGGGCACCCTTGTTAAAATGTTGGCAGCAAAACCCCAATGACATCAATGACACAGACTACATTAAGAATATCTACTTCAAGGAACTGCCTATTTGTTTGACTCTTGCAAACGGGTGCAGAATGCAGCCCTGAAAAAGTTGTGCTTTTAGACTGTCACTCCAGCCATCTCATTCACCCCATCTTCAGTTCCCAGTAGGCATGCTAACTGGGGGGTTGTGGGAGCTCTGGTTCCCCCCTCCATTAACTTTTCAACTTCAGGCTGCATTAGAAAGTGAAGAAGTCTGGCCATTTATTTGTGCTCAGCAACAGCTCTGTAACTCTCCCTAATAAGGGCAAATGGATCTTACGTATCAGAAAGCAAACTGATCATCGAAGAGCCAGTAAAGAACCCTCAACCCTTCCAGCCCCGAGTTAGTCTCTCCTGATCGTTTCCCTCTGGGGCTTTACCAAGGCTTTGCCCCTTATAAAATCATCAGACTATGGTCATGGCTGGAAGCAAATTATGAGCTGCATAAAGCAATTATCTCATTCCTTGAATGTCTCCTCTGATGTTTGTTAGGCTCCAATATTCAGGCCTGCCAGTGGGACCTGAGCAATGCCTGCCTGACAATCTGCCCTGCAGTCAATCTGCAGACCACGTCCACTCAAGTTCCATTCCTCCTTTCAAAGGCTTCTAGGCTATTTTGCCATCACAGCACATTTAGCCCAGCAAATTGCAACAGAACCAAGCAAAAGGAGAGTGAACATGCAATTGCATCTATTAATCAATGCAGGAAAAGAGCCTCATTCATCTGGCGCTGTAAGAGAGACACCCTGCCATTGTGCCACAAGCTCCTTGTCTTTTAAAGCCCTCTGTGGGTCTTGTTCCCAGTCACTTCCAAACATCTCAAACCTTACATCCTGATATGCCTCTTGTTCAGGATCTGCCATCCACAGATAATGCCATTAATCTTTTGCTCTCCATATGTTTGGAACGCTTTCCCAAAACACCTGCATAATGCTGCCATCCCTTATCTCGGCCAAATCCCTCCCTTCAAAATTGCTAACTCACAATGTTGTTCTAGACATAAGGGGGGGCATGTACACTGCCTTGAACTCTCTGGAGAAAAAAGACAGGATACAAAAAAAACTGAACAAAAAATTAATTCTCAACAAAACTCATGATGACTGTCAACCAAAACAATTAAGTAATTTCAGTTATTAACCCTGAAGATCTCCAAACACTTCAGATGCACTAAGTATTACTGCACTAATGATAAAATAGTGAACTGCAATTGAAGCACACTGAAGGATAAATTCATTTAGTGCAAGATGAGGACTGACAATAATGAAAATGTATTCTCAATTATTACAGCAACATATATGAATAAAGCACCCCACAAATTTAGAATCCAAATGCATCATAATTCAAGATCTTGCAAAAAAAAAACCCCACCTCTGTTATTATCTCACACCTTTCATGTCCAACAAGAATCACTACAAGACAGCTCTGACTTAACAACACATAACATATTGTATTAGTACTATACCTTTACTGGGGAAGGCTCAAGACATTCTGCTATGTGAGGCAAAAGACAAAGTGATTTTTATCTCACTTCCTTTCCCAGAGAACTACCATGACAGCCTTTGCCACCGATAGCCATTACCTCAACCTATCTAACCACAGGATCAGCATTACAGCACTTTGGATAAGCACTGTGGTATTTACATAGATAACCAAGCACAGAAATGATTAGACTGAGGAATAGAACGTATCTTAATTGGAGGAGGGGCTTTAACCCAGTCTTATTCTTCTTTCGTGTCCCGATCAAACCCTGGACTGCCAAAATGAAGCCACTTTCTTGGCTTTGTCATTCCCCAAACAGAAGTCCTCATTGGTGCATGTTTCTGGCAGTAATCGGCAGACTAGTAAATGAGCCGGAATCTGTATCTCTTCACAGTCCACCAGCAGCCCCCACTTGTGCATGTTGGTCTTGTATTTAGGGACTCCAACCCTCAGCCTATTTAGAGTCTTCCAAGTGACATAGGGGAGGTCGAGTTCCTCAGTTGCATCCTCCTTTAATGCTGTTCCTTGTCCCGTGAGCTCATTCCTCCATCTTCTAATTTGGTTTTGCTGTTGTATACCTTCAATGTTTGTTCTTTCCACAAAGCTCTTCCTGGATCTGAGCCAGTGAACTTAAGGCTCATATCCGTTTAGAAGATGTTCAGGGTCAATCTCTTGCTTAGTTATCTCAGGGCCTGCTGCTACTTCTCTCCTGACCATAGGTGGAACGATACCAAGAGGGTATATTTTCTCAAATGGTGTAGGTTTGAGGCATCCTGTCACTATAGACATGGCTTCATTGACAGCGATGTCAACTTGTTTTGCGTGTGTGGATGTGCTCTATACTGAAGCAGTATATTCTGCTGCAGAGACGCTCAGGGCCAAAGCTGATGTATGTAGTGTAGATGGTTGATTTCTCCATTTATAGTTTGTGAGTTTCCTAAATAATGTTCTTCCTGGTACTAATTGTGTCTTTGGTATTCAGGCAGTGTTGCTTTAAAGAGAGTGTCCTGTCAAGTGTCACACCGAGGTATTTTGGTACTGAATAATGCTGTACTCGGTTCCCTTGCCACGTAATATCCAATTTAAACTTTGCCTCTTGGTTTCAAAGGTGGAAAGCACACACTTGAGTCTTGCTTGGATTATGCTACAAATGGTTGATGTTCTAAAACTGTCCTAATTCTTCAAGTGCTCCAGTAAGTTTTCCACCTACCTCATCAAAGCTTGATCCTTGAAATGCCATTGTTGTGTCACCCGCATAGATCAACAATTTTGTATTGTCAGGAACTGGTTGATCATTTGCATATATGAGTTGGCCTGATCACTGAATGTATAAACCTTAAAATGATATTGCTTATGATTATATAATGATAGGTGTTCTAGCACAAAATGCAAGTGTGCAAATAGCTCTGAGCAGAAGGCCAAAGAAAGACTGTCCTGCCCCTTACCTTTTTCTTCACAGCCAGAGACCGGTCTGTAGCCAAAATAACCAGCAGTTTTTGTAAAGCACCCCCTTCAAAGGCTGCAATTTGCACTCTGGGATTGCTGAGGAGAAAGGAAAGAAAAACACATTTGTGTCACAGACACCTCAGTGAACTTCAACCTTTGCTGTAGTCTGGCTTCTACAAGAGACAACGATGGAAAAGATGTATTAAGAACAAGGCATTGCAAGGCTTCTTTAAAACCAACATGGGGCCGTAGCATCTATGCCATGGGTGCCCAAGCTACAGCCCAGGGGCTGCATCCAGCCCCTGATGCCAAATCATCCGGCCTGCGACGCTCTCATCACTCCTGGAAGTGGAAGTAAAACGCACCTGTACAGGCACGTTTTACTTCTGCTTCCAGTAGCGACAAGGGTTTCATGGGCCGGATGAATTGGTGTCAGGGCCAGATGTGGCCCCTGGGCTGTAGTGACCGGCTCCCTGAACCACGTGACTGGCCCACAGCTGAAAAGGTTTGGGCAGCCCTGATCTACGCCTGTTTTGCCTCAGACGTCGCCACCCAGTGGCAAGAAACCTAAGAAAGTAAAAAAGCTTTTTAAGGAAGTATATATACCCATCCAAACCTAAGCTTTGAGGAACAAGGGGTTCCCCACCCTAAGTATTTCCCTTTCCCAATACCTGAGGCATGGCTAAACTACATTATCATCATCATCTACATCATCATCATCTGTCCGTCCCACCAGGGCAGATTGGAGAGGCTCTCTTATCATTCCATCAGCTAGAGAGGCGCATCTCTCTAGCACCTGAAGGAGGGCCTTCTCTGTGTCCGCCCCGGTCCTTTGGGACCTCCTGCCAACTGAGTTACGTCTACAGACAGAGCTCCTGCCCTTTCGGAAGGGCCTAAAAATGGCTGGCAGGGCAGGTGTGGGGCTCAAGGAATATGGGGTCCTATGTTGGGTGGTTGATCTGATGGGACAGCCACCCCTCTCTCGCTCTTTTAAACTTTTTAAACCTTTTAACTTTTAAAATCTTTTTTAGTCTTTTGTAAATTTATAGTTTAAATTTTTAAATTAATTTTGAACCTTAAGGTTTTAATTTCTGAATTTGTAGTGGTATAGTGGGATTGTTTAGTTTGTTTTGCACTCATTATGTATAATCTTTCTCTTTTTTGTAAGCCGACTAGAGTAAGGTTCCCCTGATTGGGGCGGGATAATAAATCTAACTAAATAAATAAAATAAAAATAAATCTTCATTATTAAATGAGGGATATCCTTAGTTCTTTGATAGTATAATCACTGTTTAACTTAATTCTACCAGTTACAGGGCTGTGACCTGCCTCATTAAAAGGTGGGACGATACCACAAGTGCTATTACACTAGTCCTGCCTCTCCTGCTAGTAGTGTTTGCAATTGAGGGGACAGGAAAGACCCTATCTTTAAGCATGCTGTAAAGACAGAAGCATCTGGATTTTGTGACCAACTGAGCACATGAGCCACAGGAGGGGAGGGAGCCAAAGGAGTAAAGCCAAAGCTTCGTGACAGATTGCCAAGGTGGTGACAGTAACATTCCTCTTCCTCTGTGTAACGTTCTGGACCTTCGATTATAACAGGGGTGCCCAAAATTTTCAGGCCATGAGCTGGTCATGTGGTTCAGGGGGCCAGCCACTATGGCCTGGGGGCTGGATCCAGCTCCTGACGCCAATTCATCCAGTCCGCGAAGCCCTCGTCGCTCCTGGAAGCAGAAGTAAAACACACCCAGATGGGTTTTACTTCCACTTCCAGGAGTGATGAGGGCTTTGCAGGCCAGATGAATAGGCATCAGGAGCTGGAGCTGGCCCCCGGGCCATAGTTTGGGCACCCCTGGTTTATAAGAAGAGGAAAGCAACTTTGCACTTGCCATGAGGTACAGTAGGCATTCTCAGTTCTCTTCCAAATGAAAGACTTTGATTAAAAAATTATGGTGGCAGGAAGAAAAGCAAGCACTCTAATGCAGCTTGCAGTGCCAACCGCCATATGAGCTTAATATTGCAGAGCAATAAATATTTCAGGACTGTAAATGACAGATGGAGGGGTGTTGTTGTTTTTTTTGGGGGGGGAATCCTACTGGATAATCAGCAACACAATAGGAAGGGGAATAAGAGTAATGTAACTTGGACCAATGGCAACAAGAGCTCAGACATAAAAGGCAAACCAGCCATTTCAGGAATCTCTCTTCAGCACCACAGCAGAGCTTTTTATTATTAACATTATTCCTTCGCTACAGGTGCTGCTTTAGTGGAGGAGCCTCCTTGAAGATTGTGGTGTTTTTGAACCACAATCGGGCGTTCCCTGGTAACAGCGACCTTGTGTTGACAGCTAATCTTTCTCGCACTAGGTTAGGCGAAAGGAACTGCAGAATGAGATCACCAAAGGGTGCCTTCATTGTGGCAGTGTCACATCTAACCTAGACACCGGAGCAGAAGCAGGGGATCCTTTCTGCCACTGCTCTCTCCCTTTCTCTGCTCACTCCACATCACATCTGCTTGTTTTTTAAAAACTCAAAAGCTCATTTTCTACTTCTCCCATGTTCTTCTTTTTCCATTAACATGACAATTTATTCAAACAATTTATTCTAGGATCAGCCTTTCAGCTCAGAGAGAGGAAAGGTTCCCTCTGCCAAAGCTCATGGATAACAATTCAAATGCTGTTTCACTCAAGGATAATAAGCCAGATCATCTTTCGTTAAGCTGGAAAATCTTATGTTACGTTTACATCCCACCTTCCTTCTAAGGGCTAAAGACAGTGCATCTGTGGATCCATGGATTCAATCAAGACCCAGAGCTATTTGTGTAACATCTGCCAGACATCTTCTCTCACTACTTCTCTCACAACGTGACCCCTTAAAACAGGAGTTCTCAACCTTTTTAAGATGGGGGCCAGGTCACGCTCCCTCAGACAGCTTTGGGGACCAGAAGGCCATTTTGCCCTTCCTCCACCACATGACACTTTCTGGTGTGGTGGAGGCAGTGAGGGCCACATGAAATGGCACCACGGGCCGCATTCAGCCCGTGGGATGCAGGTTGAGAATCCGTACCTTAAAAGGTACAGCACTGTTCTATGGAGTGCTGCTAGTTATAGAAAATTCCTGAAAGCTTTACATGCAAACACTGTTCAAGATCAACTGGTAGTATGGTCTATTCAGAGGGTTTCTTAAACTCAGAGGAATGCATCATTTGCAAACACTAATAGAACAGTGAACAAGTCCCAGTACAAAGACTGAATTCATTCCCACACCAATACAAAGCAAAGCACATTGGAGAAATAAGTGGCCTCTTTATAGTAACAGTTCCAGCCTGGCTGGATTGCTCAGTGAGTTAGGCATCTGGCTACAGACCCAGAAGTTTTGAGTTCAGTTCCCCACTGTGCATCCCCAAAAAGACCAGGCTGTGTAGCCATGGGCAAACTGTGCAACCCCAAGGTGTCCCCAGAAGAAAGGAATAGTCAATCACGTCCATGTATTTTCTACCTAGAAAACCTTGGAAAGGGTATCATAGGTGAGAATTGACTTGACAGGACTAGGGCTATCTTACCTGGAGCGTAATCGGGGGGGGGGGTCCTTCTGGACTCGTGACTCCTGCTCGATGAGCAGGTGGCAGTCGTGGCTAGGAGGACTTTTGCACAACTTTGTGTCATACGCCAGTTACGCCCACTTCTAGATCAGGACTCATTGCTCATAGTCACACACGCTCTGGTCACCTCCAGACTGGACTATTGTAATGCGCTCTATATGGGGCTGCCCTTGATGGCCATTCGGAGGCTGCAACTGGTCCAGAATGCGGCTGCCTGGGTAGTGATGGGATGTGGACATTACACTTGTGCCTCACCGCTGTTTTGGGAGCTGCACTGGTTGCCAGTGTGCCTCTGGGTGCAATTCAAGGTGCTGGTAATGACCTTTAAAGCTCAGCATGGTAGTGGGCCATGATACTGAGACCACATCACCTCAAGAACATCTGTATGTCCCACCAGAGTGGACTGGAGAGGCTCTCTTATTGTGCCATCTGCTAGAGAGTCTCGCCTCTCTAGCACCAGAAAGAGGGCCTTCTCTGTGTCTACTTCAGCCCTATGGAACCTCCTGCCAATTGAGCTATGACTCCAGATGGAGTTGCTGCCCTTTAGGAAAGAACTAAAAACCTGCCTGGCAAAACAGGTGTGGGGCACTGGGGATGCGGTGACCTCCACCTGCTAGCTGATATATCAGTATCGCTCCCTTGCTCTTGTTAGTTGTCGGGCTAATTTTTATTGTATTTTTAATTGGGGTTTTACTGGTTTTAAGTTTTTTATAGTTCTCTGGTGGGTTTTATGTGGTTCATTATGTGACTGCTGTACGCCACCCAGAGTCGCTTAACGAGTGGGCGGCAATACAAATGTGACTAATAAATAAATAGGGCTGGAATAGGAAAAAGAAACACACATCTGAACTTGGGCAAAAGTAATGAAGAGCTAAAGAGCCCCAGAAAGTGCCAGGTCTGAAAGACTATCTCAAGAAAAATGAGGGGCCACAGAAGAGAAATTATATATTTGGTCAAAAGAAAGAAATACTTCAAGGCCATTTGTTGTTCTTACACTAAGAATTCTGAATGGTCCTAATAATAATAATAATAATATTGTGTCAGCAATTATTCTGGGTTGAAAGAATGTTTTCTGTAGAAACTCCATTCAGAGGATGCCTGGATGAGGCTCCTTTCATGTCCCCAAGATCTTTTCCTGCCGAAGTGGTTGGTCCCTATTTATCTATTTGCAATTTCTTGCTTTCGAACTGCTAGGTTGGCAGGAACTGGGAGAGACAGGCACTCAGACCATCCTGCAGTACCCGGGTCTCAAACTGCTGATTTGTCAGTCTTCCAGCTAACAAGGTGAGCTTCTTAACCACTTAGCCACTGCAGCCCAGGATGGTCCTGATGAGCTCAATATATTGTGTTGCCCATAACTGGAAAGCAAAGGGCCTTTATAAAGTCTTTTCAGTGCCTGCCATACAGCCTTGCTAAACTCAAGCCTCAAGTTTCAGAAGCCACTGGCAAGATATCAAATGGAAGAAAAGAAAATAATCATGTGGAAAAATGATCCCAGACCTGGCAGGCTTAGAAATATTTTATTTCATGTAAGTTTTCTGTCCGCCCCTCTCTACTATTTACTGTCCCCAGTATGCTTTATGATAAAAACAAATAAAAGTGCCATGGGAACATATAAATATAGGCAATGATGCATTACCTCAGCAGAAGACAGGTTTCATATGAAAATTTACTAAAGCTTTATCAGTGTTAAAGGCCCGGGTAAATAGAAAAGTCTCCATAGGAAAACCTAAAAGCAGATACCATGCAAGCCTTCTTGGAGAAAAACTTCTCTCCACAGAGTAAAGCCTCCAAGAAGTCTTCCTCCTCCTCCTCTGTTTGCTGTCATACAGCTTAGCTTAAAGGCAACAGCAGTTAGAAGAGTGCCAAATGAAGGGTCCAGTGTTCTGGTAACTCAGAAGGGAATGCAATTCTAGAAGGGTTTTTAAAATCTACAAAAAATGCAGCATCCAAGACTGGCACGTTGAGACCCAGGAAGCAAAAACTTTGCTTGCAAAACAAGCCTTAAGTAGAATTGCCACTCAATTCCTTCTTAATAATCTGGCAACATCACTTTGAGCTAGTTTCACTTTCTGGACCATTTTAAAGGCAGGCGCATACTCCGGACATTAGAATAATCCAACCTGGAAGTTAAATGGATACCAGGGGTCAGACCAAGAGAAGGCAACTGTTCAACTGGTGCTAGAAACTGGCTCAACTCTGCCATTTGTATACTAGGACTTGTAGAGTAAATCACTGCTGAGTCGCTTCGGTGAATAGAGCGGCATACAAATCCAAAATACACATACAAAAATACAAGTATTATCAAGCTGGAAAACATGCAGAGGGTGTTTAAAAACAGCAAGACTCACCCAGTGGTGGGCTCAAAAAAATACTACCACACTGTGGGCGTGGTATGGTGGGTGTGGCCAGGGAGAAAGTCCAGCATTGCACCCGAATTAGGACTACAGTCAAACCTCGCATAAAGAGTGCCTCGCTTAAAGAGCAGAATTTTCCCTGAATGCTTGCTTCGCTTAACAAATAAAACCAACCCAAAACTCCCTTAACAAATAAATTGGGATTCGAAATCCACCCCACAATTGGTCACTTACAATGGTGTTTCGCTTAAAGAACAATCCTGTGGAACACATTATGCTCTTTAAGCGAGGTATAACTGTACTTTATTTCAAAACTTGGATGCGTGGGGCCAGCCAAAATTTCTGCTACCAGTTCTGGCAAACTGGTGCAAACCTGCTGATGCCCACCACTGGACTCACCTCCCAAATCCAATTCACTTATGAAAGCGGGCTGGTCCACTTGATACTGGACACCCTCTTGGCTCAAATGACCTTCTCCCTCTCAAGGGTTTAACTGGTATTAGTCCTAATCATCTGTTTTTAAGGATCCCCCCCCCCTCATATCCATCAATAACAAGCAACTGAGGTATGCGCTCTGCTCCGCCACTCATCTTGGCACTCCAGACTTCAACAGACATCTGGGTGACTATATCTCTTCCCCAGAAACGCTAGACTTTCGACAGTCACCTCCATATTTGTTTCTCCTCATTAACTAGTATGAGATTTACAAATCAAACAAAACAAGTCAGCCTTATCCAAACTTCATCATAATTATGGCATTTGAGCAAACTCTTCAAAAGGTGCCTTTTGGGAGGCCAATGTTTTTCAACTGAGAAGCTCTCCCAACACTAGGCCATCTCCACCCCATGGCATGGTGTGTTGCCAACTTATTTGCAAAGGGGTTTCTATTGTTCTCTGAGAAGACATGAGGCTCTCCTGCTCCACAGGCCCACCCCTGGCAACTGTTGCCATGGTTACAAATACTTCAGTGCCTTTATAAAGAGGTGGTAGTGGTGAACTGGATTGTCTCTAGAAGCTGTTATTTATGTGGCAGCAGTTATGAATAATGGCAAAGTAAGCAGCCAGCCCCCACTATTTTTCTTCCTTTCTTCCTTGGTATATTTGATCCTATCACCTTCTGGTCTGTGCCAGATTAAAGTATATAGGAGGAAAAGTAATAAATATGCATAGAAGAGTAAACATTTCTGAAAGGGAACAAAAGCATTTATCCAAAGTGAATATATATTAGACATAATCCTTTAAGGGAAACCTACTTTTCAAACAATCAATCACTGAAGGTCGTAATAGGGCAGAAGCACTAAAACTGATGAAGACAATTACTGGGCGCAGTAAACAGTTTCACTCTGCAGTCCTTTTCATTTCTTCCCAAAAGACATTCTGGGGGAAAGTTGCATACAAACAAAGGCCAAAATGAAAGCTAAAAATAAAATAAAAATAGCCAGTTTATCCATTCCAACTTTAGTTGGAGGGAAAGAAGAGTTAAAATTCTGGCCATTTCCCTTCAAAAATCCTCTGCTCCCAATGGTGGAAACTGGGGCCAGCCTGGGCTCCCTTGATAGGCCGTCACCTGTGACTTATGGCGTCCACTCCAGTTGGTGACTAGAGATATCAAAAGGATATTATTCTCAACCCCAATCCCCCCCCAAAAGGGTCCATAGAAGATCCCAGTGGCAAAAAGAGCAAGCAGAAAACCCCAGCAAAACGCCGTGACATTTCTATAGTGTTAGATCCGGAGATCCTTGCGCGGGAGTGAGGACACGGACGCCATTGATGGTGAACCAAACAACACGTATGTTTATTGTGACCGCTGGTAACAACAACAACAACGGCTGGGTCAGCAAGGGTTTAAATACCCTGCTTGACCCAGCCCACTGACCAATAGGAAGCAGCGATTTTCCCGCCGCTTAGACTTTTAAATATCCAACACCCCTTTCCCCCAGAATGCCTTAGTCCGCTATTTACATATATAATCGTTCAGGTGACGGGGGCGTGTCCGTACACGATCGGACCTGCGCAGTTCAATCGGCGCTGGGGCATCGAGCAGAGCGGACCTGTCGCTCTCGCTCTGCCCCGGCTGGGCCGCTGGCGGTTCCGGGACACGACCGTCGGGCTCCGCGGTGACCAGGGGTGAGCCTGCTCCACACGGTAAGTTGACTGGTGGTGGTGCTGCGTAACTGGGGGTGTCTTCTGGCCGAACCGGGTCGGTGACCGGTTCGTCCATCGGGTGCATGTCTGGCTCAGCGCCGGTCTGCACTCCCTGGGGAAGGTTGCTATCCGTGTCGGGGCTTGTTCGCCTCCTGAGTTGGTCGACATGGCGTTTCCATGTCCGACCATCAGCGAGGCGAACCATGTAGGTGTAGGGACCCAGCATCTCGCTGACGGTTCCCTCTTCCCACGGTGGGCCGGGCGCATAGTTCCTGGCAAAGATTGGCGAGTCAATGGCTAGTGTCCTGCCCTGTGGTTGATCTCCCTTGAATTTGTCTGGGGAGTACCTGGGATGTAACCGATCGAGATGACAGCGGAGTCTCCTACCCATGAGCAACTCCGCGGGGGCCCTTCCTGTGGCAGCGCAGGGAAGGTTGTGTTGGGCCAACAAGAACGTGTCCACGCGTTCCTGCCAGTCCCCCGGACCTAGCCTTCCCAGGGCTTCCTTTGCGCTTCGTACGAACCTCTCTGCCTGCCCGTTCCCTTGTGCCCTGAACGGGGATGTGAGAGCGTGTCTGGTTCCCAGGGATGCCAGGTACTGCTCGAACTCCGTGGCCGTGAACTGAGGCCCGTTATCGGAGACGAGTGTGTCGGGGATGCCGTGCGTGGCAAAGATTTGTCTGAGTTGCCTGATTATTGTTCTAGCTGTGGTGCTACTCAAGAGTCGGACTTCCAACCATTTTGAGTATGCATCCACGACAATCAGGAACGTTTGGCCATGGAATGGGCCGGCGAGGTCAATGTGAATCCTCTGCCATGGGCCCGAGGGTTGTTCCCATTCCCTGATCGGGGCTGCCGGGGGATTGGGCCGTGATGATTGGCAAGGTGTACATTTGGCCACCCATGACTCTATGTCTTTGTCAATGCCAGGCCACCACACGTAACTTCGGGCCAATCCTTTCATTTTTACTATTCCCGGGTGGCTGGTGTGCAGAGTGTCTAAGACCTTGGGACGGAGTTTCCTGGGAATCACTACCCGGTCCCCCCACAGCAAGCAGCCCCCCACGTAACACATCTCGTTCCTTTTGTCGTGAAATACCTTGAATTCCCCTTCCCCCTTGTCCGGCC
The DNA here is from genome assembly GCA_030440675.1 of Furcifer pardalis. Taxonomy (NCBI): domain Eukaryota; kingdom Metazoa; phylum Chordata; class Lepidosauria; order Squamata; family Chamaeleonidae; genus Furcifer; species Furcifer pardalis. The sequence goes on from CP126890.1 coordinate 29,978,243, forward strand.
AACCCCGGTGAACCCAGCTGGACACAGTCCGGAGGTCGGCGTCTCTCGCCGTTTCCCTGGCAACCTCGGCCGATGTAGTGGGAGAAGAATCCAGGACGTCTAGGGCAAGAACCGATGCCTCCCCCTTTTCCGCGCCTTCCTGGGTTGGAAGGGGGCATCTGCTTAAGGCGTCAGCGTTGCCCATGTGTTTCCCGGGGCGGTAGACCAAGGTGTATGAGTACCCCGACAGGAAAAGGGCCCAACGTTGCATCCGGGGAGACAAGGCAGAGGGTGTAGGCCGGTCACCAGCCAGAAGTCCCAACAAGGGTTTATGATCAGTCACGAGTTCAAAGTCCCGGCCATATAAGTAATCATGAAATTTCCTTACCCCTGCCACTGCCGCCAGCGCCTCCTTATCAATCTGGCCGTAGTTCCTCTCCGTCGGCGACATGGTCCTGGAATAATAGGCGATGGGCGCCTCGAGGCCGTTGGGTAGACGGTGGGCCAGGACCGCGCCGACGCCGTAGGGAGACGCGTCGCAGGCGAGGACCAGTGGCAGGGTCGCGTTGTACTGTATCAGGAAACTGTCCTGGGAGAGGAGATTTTTTACAGTGGCGAAGGCCGACTTTTGTTCGGGACCCCACACCCACTCTGCCCTTGCCGCTAACAGTCTGTGTAGGGGTTCAGCCGCCGTGGCCTTCCCTTTCAGGAAGGCCGCGTAGAAATTCAGGAGACCCAGGAACGCCTGCAGCTCCTGCTTGTTTTTTGGGGCCGGGGCGTTCCGGATTGCCTCTACCTTCCCCTTTGTCGGGTGGATGCCCTTGGCGTCAATGCGGAATCCCAAGAAATCCACGGAGGGGACCCCCAGCAGGCACTTGTCCTTTTTTACCTTGAGCCCAGCGGCTCTGAATTTAGCCAGGACAGCGGCGACCCTGTCCTTTAGCTGTCCGGAATCGCCTGCAATTATCAGTACGTCGTCAAAATATGGGACCACCCCCGGGAGTCCTTGGAGGAGCCGTTCCATCGTGCTCTGAAACAGTCCCGGAGCTATGCTGACCCCAAACTGCAGCCTCGTGCACTTGAATGCCCCCCGGTGTGTGACAATGGTTTGGGCTTCGGCCGTGGCGTCGTCCACCGGGAGCTGTTGGTAGGCTTGGGCCAGGTCTAACTTGGCAAAGATCTTGCCAGGACCCAGCGAATGGAGTAAGTGGTCTATGACGGGAACCGGGTACGCGCTCGGCTCTAGTGCCTTGTTGATCGTGCATTTGTAGTCTGCACAGATGTGCACTGACCCGTCCGGCTTGATGGGGGTCACTATGGGGGTCTCCCACCTAGCATGGTCCACGCGGACGAGGATTCCTTGGGCCACCAGTTTGTCGAGTTCCTTCTCGACCCTGGGTTTAAGTGCCAGCGGAACTCTCCGAGCCTTGAGTCTAATGGGGGCGACGCTTGGGTTGAGCGCAAAAGAAATAGGGGACCCCACATACCTGCCTAAGCCTTCCCCGAAAACGTCTTGGAATTCGGTCATCAGGTCGTTTCTCAGCGAGGCGTCTCCGGGCTGGTCAGTCGCGGTGTTGTGGATGCCGGCGATGGACAGTCCCAGGGCGGGGAACCAGTTTGTGCCTAGCAGCGTTGGAATGTTGCTGTGGACGATGGTCAGTGGGAGGCGTTCCTCCTTTGGTCCGTACTTAACTTGGACCCACTTCTGCCCTGCGACGGAGAGGAATCTGCCCTGGCAGTCCTTGATCCGGATCCGCTGAGTCTGGAGGTCCGCTACCTTCAGAGACGGGAATGCCTTCTTCATCCACCGCCACGGGATGATGGATATGGCGGCCCCAGAGTCGACCTCCATGGGACACTCAGCCCCGTCGATCGTGACTGTGGTGTGGTACTTTCCTCCTTTCTGTGTGGCGGTGTGGCTTATCGTTAGCGTGTGCGTCTCGGCATCTTCGAATTTGCCGCTGTGTCGTCCTTGGCGCCTCTGATTCGCCCTCTGGTTGGCGGCCATCTTGCCCGGCGGGAACTTTTGAATGTGCCGGTCAGCTTGGCTCTCCGCTTGCCTGGCCCGGCAGACCTTTTCAATGTGTCCCCTCTTTTCGCAAAAACGGCAGATGGCGTCCCTGAAGCGGCAATGTGCCCGCTGGTGTGGCCCTCCGCAGCTAGCGCAGCGCTGACCGCTCCTGCCCGGGTTTCCCCCGTCGGTCGCACACACCTCCGCTTCTTCATCTTCGTCCTCATCGGGAACGACCTCTTGATGGTGAGTGGAGGCTTGGCGGGGCGCCGACGGGGGCCGGTTGAAGGAGGATGTTGTTGTCGTCGAGAGTTCGAAGGCTCTGGCTTCCTCGATGGCCGCGGCCAGGGTCAGGTCTCTCCGGGCCAATAGTCTCTTGCGAAGTTTGTTGTCGCGGACTCCCCTGATGAGCTGCTCGGTTAGGGAGTCCTCGAGAAATGCCCCGAAGACCGCCGGAACGGCTGCTGTCCTTAGGGCGGCCACGTACTCGCCGATGGTTTCCCCCGACATCTGGAATCGGTCCCGGAACTGAAGTCTGAACACAAATCTCGAGGGCTCCGGCGCGTAGTGATTCTTGAGGGCCCGCTGTAGCGCTTCCCACGAGACGTCCAGAATTGACGTGGGGTCCACCAGGGACTGGGCCACTTCGTAAACTTTGGGCCCGCAATGGGTCAGGAAGAACGCTTTCTTCCGCTCCGGTGCGATCTCTCCCAGCTCTGCAGCCATGAGGGAGAATTCAAACCGGTCCATATAGCTCTTCCATCTCTCGTCCTTCGGCTGGAAGGGTGCCGGAGGGACGTAAGTAGCCATGGCGAGGTGGCTTCGAGAGTGGTGGCTCTGGCGTGTGTTGGTTCTGTCCGTTCCTCAGGATCCCATCCTCGTCGCCAGTGTTAGATCCGGAGATCCTTGCGCGGGAGTGAGGACACGGACGCCATTGATGGTGAACCAAACAACACGTATGTTTATTGTGACCGCTGGTAACAACAACAACAACGGCTGGGTCAGCAAGGGTTTAAATACCCTGCTTGACCCAGCCCACTGACCAATAGGAAGCAGCGATTTTCCCGCCGCTTAGACTTTTAAATATCCAACATATAGGATCTGAGTTTTAAAAATTAGCCACACATTTATTTACTGTCCTTCCATCAACTTTACCAGTCTAGCCATTCAGTTGATCACTCCTAGAGTGCCTTTTTATTACTCTTAACATAGTGTCTTTCAAAAGAAAGTCACAGGACGTGTCACAACATTCCTTTCCGGCTATGGAATAATAGTCTGTTTTACTAGCTGGCCTTAGGTCCCACTAGTTATTCCTTTGTGGCAACAGCACATAAAGCTATGAAAATGCAAAGCTTCCCAAAGAGTGTATTAAAAGAAATATGAATGCATACTCCTGGAAATGTATTGTGCTTGACATCTTATTAGGCCACAGCACAAATGAGCTAGGCCTCCTTTACAGAGGCAGCTTTAAAAATCTGAAAAAGTTTCCTAAAACTCATCAGGTCCTAAAGCGGGTTAAGAGAATGTGCAGGCAAATACCTACATAAGAAGAACAAGACTATGCTGGAATCTCTCTGTAAAAACTGTGATTGAATGACGAAGTGCAGAAAAGCCGAGCTTCTTCTTCTACCAAGCACCAGAGGTTTAAATCATTTGGCATGATTTTTATTTGTTTTTGTTTTTTTACAAATGTTCATACCCGTAATTGTTTTAAGTTGTAATAAATTAATTCTACATTTACTCCCACCCTTTACACACATACCAGCCCATGCATATTGTTTATGTTACTTTGGAGAAGTAGGAAGGCACCTGCAAAGACTTATATTCCATCTACCATATACCCAGTGATGGGATGTTACCGGTTTGGACCGGTTCGCCTGAACCGGTAGCACCCCATCTAGAGAGGTCGCCGGGGGTGGTGGTAAACCCCTGAACGACCAGTTCGGTTGCCTCTCCGGCCCCCCTCTAGAAATGTATTTCCATGTCAAACCTGTTTGATGCATGCACAGTTCTATTTTTTAGTGTGCATGCGTCAAATAGAGGTTTGACGCATGTGCACTAAAAAAAAGAACTGCACATGCATCAAACATAGGTTTGACGCATGCACAGACATTTTTTTTGCTCCGCCCATGATGTCCATGACATCACAGTGGGATAGTGAAGATTTTGACAACCCACCACTGCATATACCCATCTGGGAGCAGTTGCAATCAACACCTACAACACTCCATTAGAACCTGGCAGGAGTCTTTTCTGACCTTCCACAGTATACCTGGAAGAAAGCAAGGTAGTGATCCCAAATGAAAAAGCAAGCATCATTTCACCCTACTTATTTCAAATACAGTACAGTATTTCAAAAGGAAAGCAATTACATTTATATACTGCCCCATAGCATTTAATGCACTCTCTGGCAGTTTACAGAGTAATTAGCATTTTTGCCCCCAACATGCTAGATACTCATTTTAACAGCCTGGGAAGGATGGAAGGCTGAGTCAACCTTAAGTTCTGGTCAAGATCGAACTCACAATGTTCTGGCAGCAATAAAGCAGATTAACCACTGTGCCACCAGGGCTCCTCAGGTAATTCATTTTTCTTCTTTCTTTCAGAATGTGAAAGTAATGCCACTAGACAATTAACTTCATTTGAAATATTGCTATTAGCCTTGGAAAATATTCATTGAGGGCTGGCTTCAAAATTATATGAAATACTAATTGAATTCCACAATGGCTATAAATTAGGTCCCAAAATGGTTTGGGAATGAAACCTGATGAAAAATGACAGGCTGTATGGAACAATGTTCCACTCAGATCAATCTCCTTCAAATTTAAGGAACATTCTATTAAACTTCTGCACAGGTGATATTTTACACCCACTCCATTTAAACTATATCAGTAAAGACGACCTGATAGAGGAAACGTGAGTATATTAATATGTACTTTCATATGTGGTGGACGTGCCCTCCTATCCAGCTGTTTTTGTTCAGGGTTTTTACAGAAACAGAATTAAACTCAGGGCAAACATATATAAGGTCATAAGATCTATCTCTTCTGTCTTTATTTTCAGCCAATAATAAACAGCTAATTTATAAACAATCGATCATTTCCCCCCTGTATGGCAGTGTGTTTAGAAATTGCCCCAAACTGGAAGGCAATTTGTAATTTAATTTTACATGGATGGATAAATAGATTAGGACAGTGGTGGTGAACCTATGGCACATGTACCAGAGGGGGCACTCAGAGCCCTCTCTGTGGGTACGCAGGCCATTGCTCCAGCAGAATTTGCCCTGCCCCTCTGCCCAGCAGCCCAGTGGGAGTGTTTCCTCTCTCTCCCCATCATATTCACCCCGCCCCTCTGCCCAGCAGCCCAATGGGAGTGTTTCCTCTCTCTCCCCATCATAGAGTTCACCCCGCCCCTCTGCCCAGCAGCCCAATGGGAGTGCTTCCTCCCTCCAGCACAGAGTTCACCCCACCCCTCTGCGGCACAGTGTGCAGCCTGTTGAGTTTGGGCACTCAATCTCTAAAAGATTCGTCATCACTGGATGAGGCTATATTGCCCTAATGGAAAAATTTAACTCATCAGATTACTTAAACAACCACTCTTCCAATCTTTGATGTAATATTCTAATCTGATACAGACTACAATGACATGAAGATATTAATCAGATTATACATTCCTGGTGAAATACCTGTGTGATTATTTTGCTGTTGTCCCCCCCCCCCCCCCCGGTGTTCTTTCAATAAAGTTAAAAGGAAGGAAGGATGGAAGGAATGTAGATGGCAAGAACTATTAAGTGGCATGGTATTTTCTATTACAGCACATCACGGGGGGGGGGGGGGGGCTTTATTGGTTATCTTGAATACAGTAGAAGTGAAACGGATACTAAAGCTTTTCTTTCCTTCACGTGAAGATAGACAAATGTACTTATTTTATTACCATTTGCTAAAAGGCTGTTGTTCTTTTACTAGTGTACAATTAAGATAGATTCTTTCAGCAGACACTTGCTAAGGTTTCATTGCTTTCTGAGATGTTTGCCTCTGGACACTGTGGATTTCAGATTCTCTGCTCCTCAGCTCAAGCCAGGCATAAAGCATCCGAAATACTGCCAAACAGTTCTGAGCAGGAAGAAGCGGGAGCTGATCTTTGAAAAGCAGCATTAATTTATATTTGGTCATAAATTCTTGCTTTGTGGATATCCAACTATTGTCAGATATGCCTAAGTACACTTGCTGGCTGGACTGATCCTGCTACAGTATTTAGTTTCTGTGGTTCAACCCATGTTAGCTATTTTCTATGCAGTTCATTGAATCAATAACGTGTCTGTTTCATCACACTGCCCTGTATTCAATTTCCACATTGATTTTTTAAACGTATTTTATATTCCAGTTGGTATAATGTTGTCTGGCAACTCAAAGCAAATTAGCAGTGTGGAGAATTTTCTTTATATCTCAAAGCGCTAATGAAGTTGCAGATCAAGCACATAAATGAATTCTGAAATAAAATGCTTTGATTTATATTGAAATTACAATGGATAAAGACTGTTTCAGTACGCTAGTCTTAACTTAAGCATGCTAACAATCTGAAGATGAATATAGAATAGCTTGCCAAAAGATGATGCCCCAGAAAGACACATAAGTACTGACAAGGCACAACATCAGATATAAGGAGTTTAACTGATATACACTAGTATCTCAGATAACGATGAGACTTGGTTCCACAAGTCTCATCGTTATCCGGTTTTTAATGTTGTGCGATGCATTGATTGCACAACGTTAAAAAAAGCCCTGTTCCCTTTCGGAAGAGGAAAGGGACCGGGGGCAATCCGCCTGCCTCTTTGGAAAGAGCAGTGGGGATTCCATGAGTGGAATCCCCACTGCCCTTTCCAAAGAGGCAGGAGGATCGCAGCATGGGATCGGCTGCTTGAGTTGGGGATTGAACTGGGGGGTGCACATTCAACCCCCCCCCCACCCAAGCACCGATCACATGCTGCGATCGCAGTGCCAGGGGAGATCTGAGGAGTTCAGGAACAGCGCAGATCGGGTCCCCTGACTTCCCCAGAGGTGGCAGGTGTTCCAAAGAGCCTGAAATGGGTGAAAAAAACTTCTATTTTTTCACCCATTTCAGACTTCCCATTGCCCCTGCCACCTCTAGGGAGGTCGGGGGACCCGATCCATGCTGTTTCTGAAGTCCCCTGACCTACCCAGCTGATGCTGTAAGGCAAAACGCCGGGATTCGAATCCTGGCGTTTTGCCTTACAGCACCGGCCGGGTAGGTCAGGGGACTTCGGGAACAACATGAATTGGGTCCCCTGACCTCCCTAGGGGTGGCAGGGAGCCCAAGATGGGCGGGAAAACAAACAGAAGTTTTTTTCACCCATTTTGGGCTCATTGGTGCCCCTGCCGCCCATGGGGAGGGATCCGCACTGCTCCAGACCTCCCCAGGCAGTGCTGTAAGGCAAACACCAGAGAAAGAAACCCGGCATTTTGCCTTACAGCACTGGCCAGGTAGGTCTGCGGACCACATTCCCTTCGCAAGCAAAGGGCTATCCAATGCTGGGATAGCCCTTTGCTTGTGAAGGGAACCCCTGCAGGTGCAGGGGCAGGGTGGCTGGGAAGCTGAGGGGGAAGTGTCCCGCCAGCTTCCCAGCCACCTCGCCGCTGCGCCTGCAGCTCCAGGGTGGCTGGGAAAGCCGAATGGAAGATTCCCCTGTCGGCTCTCTGGTCGTACCTTCAGCTAGAGAAGCTCTGGCTTCTATGATGCCTAACCTATTCTGTACCTTTTAGGAAGTGATTGGATATTTTCAACCCTCCAGATCCTGTTGGTTTACAATTTTCATCATCCCCTTCTACTGATGACCCTGGCTAGGGCTGATGAGGGCTGTCCTTGCTTCTGAAGCTTTTTAATGGAGATGAGCATATGCTTTAATCTATCTAATGTATTATATCCCCAAAGATATTTTCATTTAATGTTTTGTTCCTGAAGGGCATAGAAGTCTTTCAAGCAAGGCATATCTAATTACCAGTGTTTTTTCCAGTATTACTTTTCCTTATTGCAAAAGGCAGCATCCTGAAAACATCTACCCAAACATTTGAATAGTCCATTGTTGCTGCAGCCATATTTTGGCAACTGGACAGCTACTTTGCCATTCCCAAGCCACACACAACCTTGTGCTGCTGCCTAGCAGTCACAGGGGATCTTAAATCTTTTCACAGTTGACGAATTCTGACAACAAGAGCTTCAAACAGTTGACCACACAGTAAGCTGCCAGGATCTGTGATCCTATTATCTAATTAGGTGGTCTGGCATTACCTGTTTCTTAAAGTCAGTCTTTCCCTTCTGCCAATTACACAAAAGCTACACTTGCATGCACACAAACACACACTCACCTGGACAGTGCAGACCCCAATACGAATGAAACATATTCCTTCACCAATGGTTCAGTGCTGTTCAGTCCATTAATCAGAAGTTGTAAACCCCCAAGTAAATGCAGATCTCTTGCGTTATCTACCTGCAAAAGATTTTGGTCCATGTTCATACAGAAACACATGCATGACAGGTATTCTTTTTTAAAAATTATAATTTAAGTTTTTTTAAAAGCACGTAAAGCAAAACCAAAACTCATTCTGCATATCTGCAAAGTAAACTTTAAGTTGCTGAGAAATGAGGACTGTGACGCTGATCATAAAATTTTGGAGTTAACAGGAGGAAATTATGAATCCAATATTAAAATAAGATGAAACAAAAACCAAGAATTAATTAAGATAGCAAACCTCAAACAAGGAGAATTAGCAGAACAATTCCAATGAAAGGTGGAGATGGCAACCAACTGCCATAGAGGTGAAGAACGTGGATGACAAATGGAAGGGACAGAAAACTATCCTGCTTAGTGTTGAAGAAGAACATCATAATAGAGAGAACAAGTATAAAACAAGTTCTCCTTCCGTGTCTAGGTCAGAAGTGAAATTTCTAAAATGGAACCACCTTTTGGTGAATTCATTCTGTACTTCCTTTTGCTTGACCTAATGTGAGAAAGATTAGCCATTGTTAGGGGTATGCCTAATTGAGATTCAAAAATATCACAATCTTTGAGGAGGCTCTTTCTGTGTACCCCTTTAAAACAAGGAACAACATTAACTGAAAATGATAAAATGGAAGGAGAGATTCACACATGGTGTAGTAAGGCAAACCAAATATTGGTACAGTTAACTCTGCTCTTACAACATAAGGCAAAACCGACCAGCACAAAAAAACCCCACCTCAAACAAAGCAAATTCATTTCCCACTTTATGTTACCAGTGCCAAACATGGACAGTTACAACAAAACATAAACAAAAGCATCACCATGGAAGTGAAACGTCTGAGAAAGGCTACTGAAGAGACTATAAGAATGGGAATTATAAAGAAAAGAATCGGAATAAAACCAATTTTAAGAATGTCTTGGAATTCTATACCTTACAAGGCATACAGTATGTGAAAAGAGGAGAAGGATATAGACCATAATGCAGACCCTGAGGAAGGTGGAGAGACAACATCAAAGAAATATCACAAGAAAACTAAATAACACTAGTGTAGGCCACTCAAAGTACTAGAACAAGAACCCTGTATCTCCCTCAATACCTGAAGTGGTAAAAGAAAGAAAAAGAGGAATGAGGGGAAAGTCCCATGGTCCATGCACAAAATCCAAAATTATGGATAAGTGCTACTTTATTAGGCCACTGATGTGTCAAAAATAGGCTAGCTTTCAAGTCCTGAAAGACTCTTCATCAGACCAAATGGGAGAAACAAGCAGTCTCAAAATCAGATAATGGCTCAAAATCAAATACAAGATATATAAGTAATGGGGGAAATGCAGAATGGTTGTTAGCCCTTTGTGCCTATAGAAATGGGAAAATACAATGAAATCCTCACCCCCTTGAGTAAAATTTGACACTTCAGTTGATTGTACAAGGATACAACCTACATTGGAGAACTTCACTTTGACCTACAAGGATCTTGCCTTACTATCTGGCCAAGATAATGTTGAAACACCCTTTAATCACTGCAAGGTCTGCCTTCTATTTCAGATTCAAGCCTCTAAGCACAATCCTATAAAGAAGGAATCAGTTAAACTTCACACTGTGTGATTAACTTAATAAAGCCTTTCCCAGGCAGATTTCTTCCTAGAACGAAGAGCAATCTTTAGAAGACCATTATTGGGAACCTGGGGATCTATCCATTACTCCTACATGTTTTACATTTTAATTTAACTGACAGGGTTAGAGAGCTGGAAATACCTGGGGACTAACAATAAGCATTTGTATTATTGATTAGGAACTCATCAGCTAGGACAAATGAAGCAGAAAGAGAACTAGGAATATTGATTGTGAGACGACTAAGCCAGCATTGTGACATATTTAACAAAGAGTGTGAATTTTAGACTTGATGAATTAGATCTGACTTCCTAATCAGCAAAATAATAGTAATAATAATGCAGTGGTACTTTTGTTCACCACACAGATAAAGCCATGTATAAAATGCAGTGTGGCAAACTAGTTTAGACAGAGCAAATTTCAACTACAAAAAGTAAGCTAAAATGAAAGAATTAAGCTAAAATGATAACTAAACTGGATAATTTTTCATGAGCAGGATACTATGAAAGCTTCACTAAAAATAAGAAAATAAAACAGGAAAAAATATAGTTTCTCTACAAATATACTAGAGGAGGGGATGCAGAAGAGTAAGGAAAGCAACTTTCATTAATTATAACAGATACAAAAATGTGTGGTTATGAACTAGAGTCACAACTGATTTCAAAATCCATAAAGCTTTTAATAACTAAGAATCTGCAGAAACAAGAGAAATCTTGCTAGCTTTATCAAAACTCTTTTGGCTTCCCTTGAAGTACCTCAAAAGTACTGGTTAATAAACTCCAAAGTTCACCTTAATAGAAATTCTGATGAGAACACTCAGCCTTATTGATTTCACTGGTTTTTCTAACATTAGGATTTCAATTCTATAGTAATACAAGTCTGCAACACTCTCCCCTCTTGTGCTTTGGTGTACACGTGCAAGCATGCGTGTAAGTACAAATGAAATGGCAGCTTTCAAATATTTACAATCAGCCCAATTTCATACATGACTGCACTTTTTCCTTATAAACATGTACATCTGTACAGGTAAAATGTCTTGTATAAAAAAGCTGATTGCTACTATTCCATAACATCTGTTACTATGAGAAAGCTATTTTTATGCTTCCAGCATTCCCAAGATAGCACTCAACAGCTGCTAATGCTTTTTAAAAAATCTTACCTGATGAACATAGTATTCAAGATCATGAAGTGCTGTTATTTTCTCCTCCAATGTTGAAGAACTGTTGAATTTGTTGATTAACTTAAACATAATTTCAAACTCTGTTTCCATCTGCAGATTGAGTTCCCTGAACTCTTCCTTAAGCTTTTCAATGGGCCGGAACCTTTGTCTGACATCTTCCTGATAAGCCTTCAGAAACAGGGGAAGCAAAGCAAAACAGTATGCTAAAGATAAGCCACGATAGCAATTCATTATTTTGTTTCCTGAAAACCCGTCAAAACCTTGCTGTGTGTTTGGGTATAAATAAATAGCTTCTCCTAAAACAGCGAAAAACAAACTATAATGTACGTCAATTACATAGCAGGATATTTTATATAAAAAAGCACAGGTGTGACATGCAGGTATACACGTAGATCTTGGTTTTAAAAAAAGAAACCCCACAAACTTTTAAAAACAGTTGACTATGGAGATACTGTGTGGTGTAATATTAATATCTTCCCAAACTGCAAAGCTGCAATTTGCCCTACTTGGCACTATAGCTCAGGGATTCTCAACGTTTTCAGGACATGGGCCTGACCATACCTCCTGGGCAGCTAATCGGAGAGGTCACATGGTTCCTCCCTCCTGGAAGCAGAAGTAAAAAGTGTGCCACGCATGTGCAAAATGTTGTTTTACTTCTGCTTCCAGGAGCAGCAAGGGCATTGGGAGCCAGATGAATTGGGGTCAGGGTCTGGGTCTGGCCCACGAGCTGTAGGTTGCAAATGCTTGCTATAGCTCATGGAAGAAAGGATTAAATCTCTCCACTGCCAAACCATTTCCCTGCAGGTTTTGATCTGCCCTGGACTCAACTGCAGCTTTTAAGACATGTCTGTCTGCAGTGATGGGCAGCAGCCAGTTCGCACCAGTTCACCAGAACCGGTAGCAGCTTTCCCCAGTGTCCCGGAGAACAGGTAGCAGCTTTTGGGGGGAACCACCTTGGGGGCTTACCTTTTCGCCAGTTCCCCCACTGTGCATACGCGCCTACAGTGCTCCGTGTGCATGCACGCCTATGGTGCTCTGCCTGCTGAGCCAAGCAGCTATTCGCTGCTTGGAATGTGGCAGCGCAGAGCGTTGGGCGGCCACGCACAGCTATGGAGGAAGCAGTGGCTGCTGCTGAGGCCCTCGGCAGCCTCCTTGCTGTCCTCCCAAGCGGGGAGGAGGAAGAGCAGCTGCTAGCCTGAAGCTCCCTAAAGCCTGCTCCCCAGGATAAGTGACTCGCCTTTGGGTATGGGGTGGGTGGGTATATTTTAATAATATTTAATATGTATTTATTTTTAATGTGTGTTTTATGTGTTTTATGCGTATTTAATGTGTATTTTTATGTGTTTTATGTGTATTTAATTTGTATTTTTATGTGTACTTATTTTTATGTTTTTTACTTTGGCTCCGCTCGCATTGTTGGCTCCGCCCATGATGTCATGACATTGGCTCCGCCCATGACATCATGACATTGGCTCCACCCAGAACAGCGGTTCCGCCCACAGTGTGGTAGTAAAAATTTTGACTGCCCATTACTGTGTGTCTGCTAACTTTAGTATCCCCAACATAATGGTTGTTTTAGAGGGGTGGAATAAATATATTTTATTCTGTTTCTTACTTGCTCATTTAAAACTTTTAAATACAGAAAGTGGCATTTCCAGCTTCAGGGTACATCACAATTACTGACATGGACCTATAGCAGTATGCAAGTCCTTTCCTTATTCTTCACATTGTTCATAGGCTAAGTCCACTGGGTATTTAAACAGCTCACAAAAAAAGGTGGAATACAACAGATGAATCAATCTTTAAGAAGGCAAGACCCTCAAGAGAGGTGAAATGACCTTCCTAAACTCAAAGGCAGGCAGCTGCCAGATAATAAAAGAAAAGGGAGGGAGAAAGAAAGAATAGAATCATAATTTTCAAGCATCTAGCAAAAGTCATCACTATTTGGTAATAATGCTTTCTTAAGATTATGCTCATTGCTCTACCAGGTAATTCGCAATTAAAATGTTTAACAGCTTAGGTAATCAAAGAGATATCAAAGAGGAAAATTAGATGTTCTTTTGTGATTTCCCCTTCTTGCCCTATGTCACAATGGACTTCCTCAACTGTTGTATGAACCCAAGAGCCAGAGATGACTCCAAAATAATTTTCAATTGAACATTTCCAGATTCAGCTGCACTTAAGCCTAATCAACTAACCATTATGTGAGTTCTAAATTGCTGAACTGATGGCCAAGATAAAGGTACCACATGGCAATCAGCTTCTGAAATTCTGCAAACATTCCTGCTCTTTTGATGGCACAGGGTTGGCAATGTGGACTTTTCAAGAGTTCCAATGTAAAAACATAGTCTTATTTCATGATTCTGAAACAGATCACCTTGGTACTGAGAAAATGATACAAGGGTTTCATAAAGAGCTTATTCTCATTGGTATCCAGAGATTCCACTATAACAACAGAGCAGTGAAGATTAACTAAGGGCTACTAAGCAAGCCTTTCTCAATGTGGTACCTTTCTGTTGTAATCCAGTCCTCTTCAGACTCTGAGGATGACATGGATCAGGGGGCACTCCCTACGCCTAGCCTAGTTCTGCCTGCACCCAAACCTGACAATGTTCTGAGCCAGGAATCTCAGCCTGCTTCTGGCCCAAGACTGTTGCCCCTGGCAGAAGACCTGTCAGATCAGAGGTCTGACTCTGACAGCGATCAGCCCTCAGTCAGGGCAAAGTGCAGAAGGCAACTACACTTGAGATGCAGGCAAGCTAAAACTACGTACAGTACCAGAGAAGGCTCCCAGCTGATAGCGATTAGCTGGGAAGCTTATAAGGAAGCTTGTTGCAGTTTTCCAGCATCGGTACAGTTCTTTAGTGCAAAGACTGACACGCTGGTTGACTTCGGATAACCTGCTTGCTGTGACCCTGACTTCTCTACCAACCCTGACATAGCCCCTGGACATCCTTTGGACTAGACACTTGCTTGAACTACCAGTAACTAGACCTTGGCTTGCTCTTTGGACTTTGCTATCTGGACTCTCCTCGAATAGACTCGCTGTGTGGCAACCATGCCCACTGGGGTGGGTCAGCACACTTTCAGACACTGATCTAGTATACACTAAATATTCAGCTTTAAATTGTATTGTTGTTTGTACACTGCTATGAGACCTCTGATATAAGTTATCCAAACCGGTATAACACAGATGAGATGAAATATATCCAATGGATTAACAGCTGGCCAGGTGGGGAAAGCTGGTCAACACTGCTAATTACCGGTTGAATTGAAGATTTAAAGGAGGAATTACAAGAGGGAAGACTGGCAGGGACAGGACTTCTTCCTAGCTTGAAATAGCAGGATTCAGGCAGATCAGGGTACTAGCTAGATACTTCACTGAGGGGAAAAAATTACCATTATATTTCCCAAGCACTTTAATTTTATTAGTGTTGGATGATTTACACAGATTAAAGTCAGATATGCTGCTGAACTTCAGAACCTAAGAATATGCTACAAATGAAAGTTTGAGCAGAAATGTCATACAAAGTTTTAATCCATACTCTCTGGCCAGAAGTGGAAAACACAAGGCCATAGGACTGAATCCATTTGCTTCAATAAACTCTTTTCTTTGGTTTCAGGGCTGTTTCTGCCACTCTTCCAGGAATTGAAGCAGGAGGAAATAAAGAAAGAGCCCTGTAGCTTCACCAAAGTAGCCTCTTTCCCATAAAAGAGGTGGTGGTAGGAAAAGGGTTGAAATCAAAGAATGAATTCTCAAAAATTTACCAGAAAACATTAATTAATTTTTATTTAATATTTTAAGGTCTAGAACCCAGTTACCCATTCAATCACATACACAACAAATTGTTTATATTTTAGAGGCTTGTATTTCCCAATTCTGCCCAGACAATATATTCTCAAATAATGACCATATGCAATTTCAGTTGAAAATGCAATCCTTATAGCAGAGACTTTGACTTCAAACTTTTACATCACCTACTAGGTTTCCCTCTTAATTTTTACAGTTTGATTTAAACATTTGGATAGTATCCTATTGAACTTTCACTGGACAGAAAATTACACCAGAATTGGGACTGCTCTACTGGCACAAGCATAGCTGCAATGCAAACAGTTATCTCCATGGGGGGAAAACACCCTCCATTTGCAAAATAGCAATAGTTGCACAACTGGGCAACCCTGTATTTTGATGCAGGCAGGAATTCCCATTCAGCAGAGATTCAATAGGATACCTTACTTCTTATGTGTATCGCAGCATTCTGTTGTTTTTCTGAATAATAAATACCTTTTCTTCCAGTATATCTTCTGTCTTCACACTTTTTTTCATTTGAGCCAAAGCCTTTTTGAGTTCTTGTGTTGTATATGATTTTGGGTTGATATCTATGGGGCCTAGCCTTGTACAAAACAAAAGCAGACATCATGTAACACTGGTCAAAACTGGGAGGGAATCACACAAAAAAGCATTTGAATGGCAACAGACATCATGGCTCTGTTTATTTTATTTTGTATAAGACATACAGAAACATCAACACAACTATTACTGCTTGATGTTGTATTCATGTTAATAATATACATAAAGTCATAAAAGCAGGGATTTGACAATGCATTTATATAAATTGATGGAATGTTTCTGAGTATATTAATGTCATTCCACTCAAAACTAATCTGGAAATATACAAAGCAGAACAATTGAACCTGCAGAGCAAATTCCAGATGTTGTCAGTCCATCAGTGTCAAAGAAATCTTTATATTGAACCTTGACAATAAGCACATTTGTATTCAAAAATTAACAGATCAACACATTTGAGGGCACCACAAACATCTGTAAAAACAATGGAGAAAAGAGTTATCTAGCTCAGTTTGAGGTGTATGTTTAGCACACGTATAGAAAGATACACATCCTTCTACAAGGATATAGAACTGTGATGACGAACCTTGGCACTCCAGGTGTTCTTGAACTTCAATTCCCAGAAGCCCTAATCAGTAGGACTGCTGACTTAGGCTTCCGGTAAACTGAAGTCCAAGAACACCTGTAGTGCCAAGGTTCGCCATCACTGATATAGAAGGTCCTTCACTTCTACAAGTGTCAGGAAATGACATATTTCCTCATGTTTCCCAAGGCTTGAAATTGTAGTCTTTAGCTAGGCCTCAGAAATCCTTTGTCCCTCTCTGTCTCATGGACTCGTGTCACGAGACAGCTTGTTTTTCAACCGTGTTCCAACCAGTGTTCCCGTGTTATCTCTCTAGCTAACTGAGTTTCATGTTTTGTCTCCACATGTATGTCAACAATCCATTGTTTTGAGAATATTTTTCTCTGTTACCTGATTGGCTATGAATAACCCACCTGACTGCAAATTCTCCATTTTGCAGAGAAGTTAGTTAGTTCGTTCTTGGATATCAATGGCTTAAGACCTCAGCTTGGCTTGTGGGATTTCTCTTTTCTTTTCACTATGATTACCTAATGTACCTGTGGACTGTTTATTGGACTGATTCTTGTTATGACCTTTTAATCTACAATTTTTCCATGGACTTTGCTATATAAACCAGAAGAATAAAGCAGCTGTTTCTCTTTGAAGATTGTTGTTCTTTGATTAGCACACACACACCTACGCTACGCTACCAGAAGAAGCCTCCCTTGTTTTACTCTATGCTCAACTGCCTTACTGCCTGAGCATAGTAAGAGTTCCTTTCTAATCTCCTCGGTTCTCCCAGTGGTGGTGAGGCAAGGGTTAAGCTCCAGTTAAATGGGCAGTGTGCCCAGGAGCCCAAAAGGGAGGGTCCTTGCAACGGGACAACCGATGTGTGATAACAAGGATGTACAAGGAGCTCCACTTAAGGACTTGGGAGGCATTCAGGGCTAGCCTGTAGAACAGGAATGTGTGACTCTTACTCCAAAGCTCTTCAAAAATTAAAACTCATTTTAAAAAAAACAACAGACAGAATACTTTAAAAAGAAAAAAACCCAATGGAAAACCCAAGTGATTGAGTGCCCATCATTTTGAAAGCAAAGCAGGTCCACTCAAAAGCAAGATGTGGCTTCTGAACACTGAAGAATTACACTAGGTTTAAAATAATAATTCTATGAATGAAAAGAAAAAGACATTAAAAGCACTCAACTGTTGGACAGGAATTTGCCAGTTTCCAGAATACTGATGGTACTTTATCTACAAGAAGGATAGGCATGGGGAGATGTCTGAATAAGAGGGTGAGCAACTGTGCCTCTCCCAATGTTTTCTGACCACCCCTCTCATAATTGATCTGTTCCAGCTGTGCTGCTGGCAGAGGTTGTAGGCTGTTAACATCTGGAGGGCCACAGTTCTCTAATCTTTCTAAATAATTATGAAATTGGGCAGGTCATACAAGCTGACCTGTATGATCTCTAGTTCTTTCCACATGTGATCCAGGTGAAGGGAGCTCCTTAGGCAGAGGGGTGGAAGGACTGTACTGCTAACCCAGGCCCTAACACTATAGAGCTTGCTAAACCTGTCCTTCAATGCTCACATGACCTCTGATAGCTGAATACCACATATCTTTAGGTGCATAGACGAAGACAGTCCATGTGATCCATACACAATAGAAATAAAGGAGGAAGCCGATACCTTTATAGGATCACTTTTAAAAAATCAAACATTGCGAGCTTTCATGATTCAAGATCACTTCTTTAGCCATGCATCAATTTCTTATGGATAGGGTAGGAAAATTATAAAGGAAGTACCCAAACACATCTAAGAGACAAGGCCTGGCTGAACATCATGTCATGAAGTTTTGGGGTTTTCCTTTATAATTTTCCTACCATGAAGAAGTGATCTTGAATTACAAAAGCTTGCAATGTTTGCTTTTTTAAAAGTAATCCTATAAAGCAGGGGTGCCCAAACCTTTTGGGCCGTGGGCCGATCATGTGGTTCAGGGAGCCAGTCACTAAGGCCTGGGGGCCGAGTGCGGCCCCCAATGCCAAGTGTTTTACTTCCACTTCCAGGAGCGACAAGGGCTTCGCGGACCGGGTGAATTGGCGTCGGGGTCCGCACCCGGCCCCTGGGCCTTAGTTTGGGCACCACTGCTATAAACGTATCACCTTCCTCCTGCATATCTTTAGGTGGTTATTCTCTATACAGCTCTTTGTGAGTAAAGTGCCAAATAACCTAAAATCCTGTTCTTTTCTTGGGGACATCAAGAATTCCGTAAGAAGGAAGAATTCCTACCCTATCAACAATACCTCTTCTACTGTGAGTGGAAATTGACCTGGACGAAGAAATAAGACCATCACATACACAAAAACAGCTAGTAATTACTAGTAATTAATAAAAATACAAATCACGAACAAAGGCAATTAAAATTATGAAAGATCTGGAACATCTTTCTGTGAATTTAGTTTGTGGGTAAAGTATCTAAAGTTGGTAATGACAGAATGGTTAAAAAGAGAGCAGATAACTTTTATTCCCTAATTTTTCATAGGCACCAAGGTTGATTGACAGCAGGTTCAGAATTAAGAAGGAACTTCTTCACACTACGCATAGATTATCTCACATAGATTATCTCATAACCAAGGATGACTGATATTGTTGAATTGTGTGTGTTTTGATATCCTCCTGAATTTCTGGGTAAATTTCAGAATAGTAAAGACAACTTTCATAGAGACAGCATCTCTCTAACGGAGCCAAGAATGAAGCTTTCCTCCCTACACTGTTATTCATTTCCTACACACACACACACACACACACACACACACACACACACACACACACACACACACACCGCAAGACACATCAATCCAGAATACATATGCCAAAATTCTCAATACCTCCAAACATAAGTAATACATCTCCAAAATGAGAGGAGGGGTAGTGCTTGTTATCACAGAAATTACAAGGGGGATGGGGAAACATATCATGGTAACTGTATGAGCAGGACTAAGACGACACTTGACCACCACCATCTGGCTTGTTTGTAACATCAACACTCTCAAGTTCCTTCATATATACATTTTCCCTTCTTAGGCATATAAAGGCACATGGTGTTTCTACAGAAAGTGATTCATTTAAAGAAAAAACTGTATTGATAGACTATATTTCCCATGAAGCTGGGAAATAAAAGACTTTATAATTGTGAGATTTTAAATGTTTTAGCTGAAAGGGCTGACCATACCTGCACTGTTGAATCACTGAGTCTGAATTTGGATTTTCCACCTATAGTTTTTGAAATCTTCATCTTCAGTTCATTATTACACATATTCAACAAACATGACTCCTAGACAGCAACAGCAATTGTGCTTACATACCACCTCGTAGTGCTTAGTGCACTCTCTGGACAGTTTACATGCTTCTTAGTTCTATTACTTAGGTTTGGCCTCAATGCAAACTCATCTCTTCCATGCTCACTTTTCTTTCCCAGGGGGATCACAATATAATGGCCCAATTCAGGTAACTCAACAAGCTATGCAACTGCAGAAAACTGACTCATCATGCATGAGCCACCGGTAGCAGGAGCAGCACAACAAAACATGGCTACCTATGGTTTACTTACCCGTCTCTGTGTGTGTGTGTGTGTGTGTGTGTGTGTGTGTGTGTGTGTCTGTGTGTGTGTCTGTGTGTGTGTCTGTGTGTGTGTCTGTGTGTGTGC
Organism: Furcifer pardalis; assembly: GCA_030440675.1. Taxonomy (NCBI): domain Eukaryota; kingdom Metazoa; phylum Chordata; class Lepidosauria; order Squamata; family Chamaeleonidae; genus Furcifer; species Furcifer pardalis. The sequence continues at coordinate 29,998,155 of CP126890.1, forward strand.
GTGCGCGTGCGCGCGTGTGTGTGTTGCGCCCCCCCCCCCCATTGCTGATCTCTTAACAAACCAACGAAAGAAGCTTCAAACAAAGTCCAAATTTTTTTGCTAACCCATTGGGACAGGAAAATACTCATGTTCAGACAACAAAATACATACACCACGGAAGAAAACACCAGGTTTTGTTTTGTTACACTGAAGCAAGCAGTAGTAGGCGGGGAGAGGTGGGAAGCTAGCAAGCTTGCTCATGACCAGAACCCTTACATTGGAAATGGAACCTGTTGCACAACTTGTGTTATTCATTTCTTCTCAGAAGCCTTGTTGCTGATAACCATTGCCTAGAGTGCACAAGCAGTTTGATGCATTGCGCATATTAATGCATGTTGTTGGTACCAGCAGGCCAGAAAATACAGAGGAATGTTCTCTGGTTCCCTCCAGTGACTATACTTTGCAAATATTTATAAAAACAGAAAAGACAAAACCAGGAAATGCTTTGAGTCTGGAAAGGTAATCCTGCTATAGTAACAGAGTAGACCATACTGCCAGTGACTCAACGCTGAGTGTCAGACAACGGGTAACTAATCTGACAATTCTGAGAACTAATGGCCTTGGGTGCCGAAGTCCACAGGGAAGGGTGATGGTCCCCAAGTGGATTAAATCCCACTTGAATCCATCTTGATGGAAAGCAGCAGCTTCATCAATACTGGCCTGGGGCTAAGGAGGACTTTGAATGCCAAAAGGGCTCGGGACCAGAAAGGGATTGGTGGAACTGGAACAGTGGTATGGGAGTCATGGTGCAATGTGGAAGGCAGATGAAAGGCCACTGCATTATATTCTCAGGACAGTCTTCATGGCTGATGGCCATGATGATCGCCAATATTCGGATTCAGATAGGGCAGAAGAAGGGAATGTTTCTGTTGTCACTTAGGAATGAAGAAAGAATGGCATAAAACCTTTAAATTGTATCTCAAGATACCTCTAGAAATGCCTTTAAATGTCCTAGAAAGCAACTTATCTATTACTTCTAAATAACTTAAGTGTCAGATCTAATACAGTAATACCCCGTATAACGCGAGTACCGTATATCGTTAAAACCGCATAACGTTACAAGATTTTCGGAAACATCTTGTATCGAGTAACGCGATTTTAACGTTACACGATACAGTCGTTCTTAGCAGCAGGGTGGGTGGAAAGCTGAACGGGGTTCTCCGTTCAGCTTCCCAGCCACCCTGCAGCTACGGAGGCAGGGGTGGGGAGGCTGGAAAGCTGACGGGGGGCTCCCCCATCGGCTTACCCAGCCACCCCACAGCTGCGGAGGCATGGGCGGGTGGCTAGGGAAGCCGACAGGGAGTCCCCGTCAGCTTCCCCAGCCACCCTGCAGCTGTAGATCGGGTCCTCTGATCTCTCTGGAGGTGTTTCTGGGCTTCCCCGACGTCCAGAGCCGGTGCAGCAAGCCAGAATGTCAGAGTTCGAATCCCGACGTTCTGGCTTCATGCACTGGCTCAGGACGTCGGGGAAGCCCAGAAACACCTTGGATCGGGTCCCCACACCTCCCTGGACCTGGCGGGGGGGTCAGACCCCCCAAAATTGGTTAAAAAAAAGGACGCTTTTTTTACCAATTTGGGGGTTTCTGACCCCCCCCCGCCGGGTCCAGGGAGGTGGGCAGACACGATCCAAGCTTTTTCTGAGCTTCCCCGACGTCCTGAGCCAGTGTAGCAAGCCAGGATGTCAGAGTTCGAATCCCGACGTTCTGGGTTGCTGCACTGGCTCAGGACGTCGGGGAAGCCCAGAAACACCTTGGATCGGGTCCCCACACCTCCCAGGACCCAGCGGGGGGGTCAGAAACCCCAAAATTGGTAAAAAAAAGGACGGTTTTTTTTACCAATTTTGGGGTCTCTGACCCCCCCGCCGGGTCCAGGGAGGTGGGCAGACCCGATCCAAGCTTTTTCTGGGCTTCCCCGATGTCCTGAGCCAGTGCAGCGACCCAGAATGTCAGGATTTGAATCCCGACATTCTGGCTTCCTGCAGCATAAAAGAGGGTGGGGGAAGTTCAAAATTAGCGCGCATCGGGTCTCCCGACCTCCCTAGAGCTGATGTGCGCTAATTTTGAACTTCCCCCACCCTCTTTTATGCTGCAGGAAGCGAGAACGTCGGGATTCGAATCCTGACATTCTGGCTTGCTGCACTGGCTCAGGACGTCGGGGAAGCCCAGAAACACCTTGGATCGGGTCCCCACACCTCCCTGGACCCGGCGGGGGGGTCAGAGCCCCCAAAATTGGTAAAAAAAACGTCCGTTTTTTTTACCAATTTTGGAGTTTCTGACCCCCCCGCTGGGTCCAGGGAGGTGTGGGGACCCGATCCAAGGTGTTTCTGGGCTTCCCCGACGTCCTGAGCCAGTGCAGGAAGCCAGAACATCGGGATTCGAACTCTGACATTCTGGCTTGCTGCACTGGCTCAGGACGTCGGGGAAGCCCAGAAACACCTTGGATCGGGTCTGCCCACCTCCCTGGACCCGGCGGGGGGGTCAGAAACCCCAAAATTGGTAAAAAAAACGGATGTTTTTTTTTACCAATTTTGGGGTCTCTGACCCCCCCGCCGGGTCCAGGGAGGTGGGCAGACCCGATCCAAGGTGTTTCCAAAGTTCTCCCACCTCCCTGGAGGCAGCAGCAAGCCAAAATGTCAGGATTCAAATCCCGATGTTCTCGCTTCCTGCAGCCTCCAGGGAAACAGGGCTTTTTTTAACATTGTGTGTTCAATGTATCGCACAACGTTAAAAACCGAATAACGACGGGACTTGTGGAACCAAGTCATAACGTTATTCGGGGTACTAGTGTAGTAATTTTCTAATTACAGTACAACCTATGAGAAACCTGGGGAACATAGTTAAAAGTAGAGACATCACCTTGCAAACAAAAATTTGTCTAGTCAAAGCAATGGTATTCCCAGTGGTCATGTATGGTTGTGAGAGCTGGACCATAAGGAAAGCTGAGCGTAGAAGAATAGATGCCTTTGAAATGTGGTGTTGGAGGAGAGTTTTGAGAGTCCCCTGAACAGCAAGGAGAACAAATAGGTCGATTCTAGAAGAAATCAATCCTGACTGCTCCTTAGAAGGTCAAATAATAAAGATGAAGCTAAAGTACTTTGGACATCAAATGAGTAGAGAAGATTCACTTGAGAAAGCCTTGATGCTGGGAAAGGTGGAGGGCAAAAGAAGAAGGGGGCGGCCAAAAATGAGATGGCTAGATGGTATTGTAGAGGCAATGGGCACAGAGCTGGGCACTTTGGTGGGTAAACAGTAAAAAGCATTCTGTGTCTAGTCATGCCTGCCACATGACCACGGAAACGTCTGCAGAAGCACAGTGCTGGCTCTTCGGCTTTGAAACAGAGATGAGCACTGAACCCTAGAGTCGGATACGACTGGCTTTCGAGCAAGGAAAACCTTTACCTTTATGTAAGTAAAGAAAACCCTTTGTTCAAGCTATAAACCAGTGTTCCTCAAACTAGTGGTTGACTATGGTTGTCACATTTGATAACTTTACTTTTTGTTATGGCAACAATAAAATTTGAGTGGCTAAAGCCACCTACCCCTCCATGGTCAAACATTCCACCTCAAAGAATAAGAAGAAAACTACTAAAAACTCTTCTACTTCCAATTTAAGCAGGGTTGTGGTGGCATTATTTTAAGTTGCTATACCTTTTATTTTTTGGAGGATCTTGTTTTCCAGCATTGTCCTCTGGAAGCTTGGCTAATTTTTCTCCTGTTTGTAGATTTAATTGCACATGTAAGCCAGGAGGAATAGCCTGACCTGCAAATAAAATATTAAGAAATCTAAGACACATTTTTTTTTAGGATATGTTGTTGTTGCATCAAGTATTCAAGACTGGTATGTACTACAAAAGGTAGCAGATCAGAGAGAGTTAAACACGACAAAAGTATTTTCATGTAATGTATGTCAGTCAAGCATGGAGTCTTCTCGAACATAGGTTAATGCTGCAAATTCATCCTGAAAGCTTATGCTGAAAAATCTTCTCAGTCTTTAAGGTGCCACAAGAATCTTTGTTTTGGTTTTTATCTTCACTGTTTTAGACTACTGTACTAGAATGTGTGTGCTTCTCTTTTTAAAAGTCTAATGATTAGAGAGAGAAAAGAGCAAAAGAGGTCAATGGCAAGCCTGTAATGCAAATATCCTAAGTCTTGAGACAGAGAGGAAAAAAAATCCTAATTACAAAAACCCACAACAATGTGTAAAATGCATATATCTTTTGGAAGAAAACATGAAAAGGCAAACATAAGAGATCCATATGAGTGGAGTTACACAGATATAAAATCCTCCCATGGTATACAAAAGTTGCAATCCTATATCCTTTACTCTGAGAATAAATTTAACCCATCTCCACAAATTTAATTGAGTCATACATCTATATTGTTGTGCTGTAATTTAGACTGATTTTAATATTCAAAGTTTTAACCTACTTAATTTTAAAATTACAGTACATACAGTCAAACCTGGCATAACGAGTGTTTCGCTTAGCGAAAAACTCACATAACGAGCAAGTTTTTTGCTAAGCGGTCCGACTCGCATAATAAATTTTTTGCTATGCGAGTCGGACTTTCCCCTATGGAAAAACTTGCATAACGAGCGTTTCTATGGGGAAAACTCGCATAGTGAAAAACTCGCTTGTTATGTCCAACTCGCATAGTGAAAAACTCGCTTGTTATGTCCAACTCGCATAGCGAAAAATTCGTTATGCGAGGTATGACTGTACTTAAATTGACAATCTTTTTGCTATTCAGAAAACAAAATAAAATAAGCAAAATAAAATAAAAAACACTATAGCACTTTAACGATGAACTGCTATATTTTTATTGTTAGCTTTCATTGATCAAGTCCACTTCTTCAGACAAAGAATGAAACTTACAGGCATGGTTTTTATACACCAAATTCCGGTGTCAAAGGGAGAAGGGTGTGCTCAAGCAAAATGACAGATAATAAGCACAACAATACAGCTTCCCACAACCATCAGCAGCAATAGATTATTCAGATTAGCTCTAAATGGCTCCCTTTCAATCTCAAAATTGTGAGAAAGCCCATTCTGGTCTCAGATCAACCTTTGACCTGCATGTCAGAAAACAAACAAAAACACTCTACCTGGTTACTTCCTGTTTTTCTAAAGAGAATTGGTAGGAAGGTTGTAATATAATATATAAAATATCTAGCTGCATATAGCAATCTGTGTATCAAATTTGATAATGTCCCAGAAACCCTTTGCTAATATTTAATCCCCTGCAATGGGTGTCTAACAGATGGATTTATTTATTTATTTTTATTTAATTGGATTTATATGCAGCCCTACTCGCACAAGCGACTTTGATTTCTGCTGTCTCCCTTTCAATCCTAGTTTTGTAATTTCTCTGTTCCAGAAATGTAACTTTCAGGTCTTGGACAGAGAGTGTCCAGTTAGATTGAAGCGGTTTGAGACAGGTTTCTCTGTGTTGCCATTCCGGATATCTGATTTGTGTCCATTAATTCTTTTGCGTAAAGATTGTCCTGTTTGTCCTACATAAAGCACGGACGGACATTTTTGGCAAGAGATGGCATAAATCACATTGGCTGCTGTGGGAAGCTGTATTGTTGTGCTTGCTTCTTGTTTGTCATTTTGCTTGAACATCCCCTGTTCCCTTTGACCCCTGAATTTGGTGTATAAAAACCATACCTGTAAGTTTCACTCCTTGTCTGAAGAAGTGGCCTTGATCCACAAAAGCTAACAATAAAAATATAGCCGTTAGTCTTTAAAGTGCTACAATGTTTTTTATTTTGTTTTGTTTATTTTATTTTGTTTTCTGATATGCCTGAACCACAGACTAACACAGCTACTATTCCAAAAAATGTTTGCTATTCGTCAGTTAAAACTGAAGGATTATTGAAATACAGTCAAACCTCGCATAAAGAGCGTCTTGCTTAAAGAGTGACTCGCTTAAAGAGAATTTTCTCTGAATGTTCGCTTCGCTTAACAAATAAAACCAACCAAAAACCCGCTTAACAAATAAATCAGGGTTCACAATCCCCCCACAATTGGTCACTTACAATGGTGTTTCACTTAAAGAGCAAACTCGCTTAAAGAACAATCCTGTGGAACGCATTATGCTCTTTAAGCGAGGTACAACTGTAATTGATTAGCAATTTAAACGGTTTTAAAAGCTTATTAATTACACGAGCAGCAAGTTAAAGGACCAATGTGTTAAGACTCTTCCTCACACATTTGCTCCCATTGCTGGTGCTGTTCAGGGACTGTCAAACTGCCACTCTAACAATTATATTATAGAATCCACAATTTTTTTAATCTGGTAATTACTTGTGATCAAAGTATTAACAGAAAAGGGGCATGATATCTGATTGTATTACATTAGGCTTAATGGACAGGAACTTTTTAAGCATATCATATTGAACAAAACAAAAAGACAAAAAACATTGTAGCACTTTAAAACCTAACTGTTGTATTTTAATGGTAGCTTTCATGGATCAAAACCCCTTCATCAGACATAAGAGAGAGATTTTATGGCATCAATTTATATGCATCAGGTACAGAAGTACAGAGTGGTTAGCATAACAGATAAGCATACAAACAATTGGTTTTTTTTACAACTGGTAATACCTGTTGTAATGCCTGAAAGGCAGTGATGGGATGACAAAAATTCTACTACTACGCCATGACGTCACGGACATCATGGGCGTGGCCAATGTCATGACGTCATGGCCAAAGCCGACGTCATGACGTCATGACGTTGTGGGCAGGGCCAAAAATAAAAATAAAAAAATAAAAATAAACATACACACACCCCTCCCTCTCAGCCCACCCACCCAGACACAAATAAAGAAATAAATAAAATAAAAACAACCACCCACCAAATAAAAACCCCTCGCTTACCTTTCTTGGGACCCGGCACCCCGACTGCGGCCACAGGAGCCACTGGGTGCAGCCGTCGTCCACAGCCGCCGCCGCCGAAGCTGCCTGCACCCCTGTGGCGTCCTCCTCGGGCCAGTACCTTTTTAGCCCGGCTCCGGCCATGGCCAGGGGCGGCGGGCAGCAGTGGCTCTGGCGGTGGCTCCAGCCGCGGCTGCCGAGCCTCCCTGGGCCGTCCCCATGCTGCACCGCCGCCGCCTGCAGCTTCCTCCTCCGCCAGGCGCCTCCGCCAGGCTAAAAAGGGACCGGCCCAAGGAGGAGGCCATAGGGATGCAGGCAGCGGCATCTCCGGCGGCGGGGGGCGGCGGCTGCAGGCACCCAGCCCACAGGCGCCCGGCGGAGGAGGAAGCGGCAGCAGTACGCCACGCCGGGCGTCCCCAGGGCATGGGGCTTGTCGGCAGCGGACGGCCCAGGCAGCCCTCAACGTGCCGCGGGGGAGGTGCCCTCCTCAGAGGGCTGGTGCCGACGCCGACGCCCTGAAAGCTATAGAACAATTTATTTTTTAAAATCAGAGCTAAAATGGCTCCAATTGACTGCGCATGTGCAGAAACTCAATCTGACGCATGCGCAGTCAATTGGAGCCATTTTAGCTCCGATTTTTTTTAAAAAAAATTCTTTCGGTGAGGCGTCCGGAACCGGACGCCTCAAAAGTTGTCTACCCTCCCGGAGAACCCTCCGGGATTGGTCCTACCGGTTCCAGGGAACCGTCTGGAACCGGGGACATCCCATCACTACTGAAGGGTAAACTAATTAGCAAATGTGTAATGCCACAATGTTTGTCTTACATCATCTACTAACCACTTGCAATTCAACAGGCCCAAACTTCACGACTAATCTGAATAATTGGTAACGTGCAGCCTCAACTTAAAGCAACCCTAACAAAAACATTACTATAAACTAAACATAAGCAAACACAAATTGCATTATTCACATGCCAAAAGGGTATCTAAACCAACTCTGTTTATTTTAAAACATAAACATACCAGCAAATATTGTATATAGCTTTTCTACATGCCCAACATGGTGTACAAACCTTTTAGCCATACTTTAGCGCTCTACTGGTTGTTTCTGTACATAAAACAAAGATACACAGCAATCTCACAATTTCTGAAAAGCCTTTGCAAAATTTAAAGTGGGAATAACAAAGAGCTGCTTTAAACATTTAATCAAGCAGATAAGACTTAAACATTCCGAAATAATAAAGTTGCCAGGCTCTTCTTGCAGCTATTTTTGACATGACACAAGTTTGTAGATTACACAGTTGTAATTCACATCTATGAGCTGGCTACTTTGACCTGAATTATTTTAGGAAATTATCATTAATTTTCCATGTTTTAACTTAAAGCCAGAAGAACATAATTTAAAAACCAACTACAGAGTTTGGCTGAAATCCTGTTGTCTTGTTACACATATAGAAGGCAGATAGCATGACATTCAGTAGCATATAGCTGGCAGTTAACAAGTCACCCGTGAGATTCTCGGGGCATATTCACCACTAGCTTGTCACACGTGTAAGAATTCCAAGGGCAACTCATTTATTGATTGCTAGAAACAACTGAATGTTTCACTTTCATATATGTAACAAAGTGACAGGATCACAGTAATTGATGAAAAACAAAACATAATAGTATAAGCCAGGGGTTCTCAACCAATGGCCCATGGGCCAGATCCAGCCTACAGTGCCAAATAATCCAGCTTCCACCCTTGCTCCCTTCGCCGCCACTATTGGAATCAACCGCCACTATTGGCTCATTTACGGCCATCATAAACACCTTTATGTCAGCCACAAATGAGTCTGTGGACTTTGTAAATGTGTTTACGGCAGCTGTAAACGGCAGGGGGACAAACGGTCCAGGGCCCCTCAACTGTTTGAGGGAGCATGACCTGGCCCCCGACTTGAAAAGGTTGAGAACCCCTGGTATAGCTCAGAATAATTATAAAAAAAATTGATACCTCCAAGTTAACCAGTCCTGCCCTCAGCAAATAATCTTCCAGTGTTGGATAGTTTATTGCTTCCTTGTTCTTTTTGCCACTTACAGCAATACTACCATAACTAATGATACTGAAGTAACTGAAACTGACAACAAATATTTTACAATTGGTCTGCTTAGTACAGAGCCATAAAATTAATCTTATTTTACCTGGCCGGACTGTTTGCCACTGATTTGTGGGGTAAAAGATTTCTAAGTCTTCATATTCAAGTTCTTCCTCCTCCTCCAGCTCTTTTGTGTTCTGCTCCTTTAAATCACTCTCTTCTTTTTTTGTCAAAGCAAACTCCTGAGAAATAAAGAGACAACTGATTTGTAGTTGTATATAAGTTACTTTGTTACTTGGAGAAAATCTGGTTGCTAATTTTTGCACAGAGTAAAAGGCCTTCCAGATGTCTGATTATGTATGTGAATAATTATTTGTGTTGAAAGTATAGCATTTCCCACTGAGATTATTTTAGGAAAGAATTCATATGGATAATCTCATTCTGTCAACACCAATCCATTCTGCTGATTTAAATTTCCTAGTATAGGCTTCGTCACTGTTCAATTATTAAGGATACTTACAGCAACTCTGTCATTTAAGCATGGAGATAAGCTTGTTATAAAAAGCAGCAAGGCCACCAGGCTGAGCTTTGTCACAACGGACCCAGAATAAATGCCATGAGACATTGCAACCTGAAATTAGAGAGTTAATTTATAAAATTTTCTCATCTTTTCCATCATGTCAACACTACCTCCAGCGCACTGTACAATTCTACTAGCTAGTGCTACTTCACAAAACATAAAAATGCCATTAAGCAGTATACAGTACCCCACTCGAAGCTTACTTCAGGAAAGACAATTAATGGTCTTTGCAATGTTGATGGATCAAAACATTCATCAACCCTAGTTAGCACAACCAGGGATGACATATAATAAGAGCTGCAGTCTAATGATAAACAGAGCCACTGAGGAACACAGAAATAGGATCCTCAAAGTGTGTTATTTTTGAACCACAATCGGGCATACCCTGGCAACAGCAAACCTTGTGTTGCTGGCTAATATTTCTCACACACAGTCGGGCAGAGGGAAATACAGAATGAACTCACCAGACATGGAAGAAGAAGCAGAGCCACAAATTATCCCTCCCAGTTTACAACCTCAGGGCCTATCTCCAAAGGCACTGATTTTTAAGTACGGAACAAAACATGGAGAGTAGGTGGCTTTATAGCAACAGAACAGCACAATACTCTTACGGCTGTAGTGTATCCTGAATATATTATACTCAGACCACACTCAAGTCTTTCTCCTACATGATTACTGACCAATTTAGGTTTTCAACACTAAACAAGTATATCAAAAGGTGTCTCAGCTTCTTATGATAGTTTGATGGTGCAGTAGCTGCTGCAAGACAGCCTCATCAGAATATGAATGTCAGCAGGCCAAGGCCATACAGTGGATACCTATGGTAGATCTCTTTCCCAATCCAGCAATGTTAGTGCCAGAAATTAGGGCAAAGGTTGGCATGAGAGACACAAGTATGTATGATCCTTACACGGTCCAGAATCTCCATAACATGGTAGTGCAGGAAAGAAATATCTTTGGCCTTCAATTTGTTTGAGACAAAGATACAGTAATAGAAGTTGTACATGTTGGGATTCTTGAAGCCATCAGATTTCGAGGGAGATGGGGAGAATTTAAAAACATTCACAAAGTGGGACTCATGACATTCTAGATCAGTGTTTCCCAGCCTTTGGTTTTTTGGATTTCAATTCCTAAAAGCCTAGGTCAGTACAATGGCTGATCAGTGCTTTTGGAAATTGACTTAGGCTTCTGGGAACTGAGCTCCAAAAACACTGTTCTAGATGCTACCCTGAGCCATAAAACATTTCCAGTCTGTAACTATAGGCCTGTTTAATTCAAGTGTTTTCCCCTGCAAAGCCTTGTGGATCCTGGGAGTTCTTTTGCTAACATAATTTAAATCTGATATTGTGGACTCCTGGTTTAGAATGAATGATGCTGCAATTGTTTTGCGTTCGGCTGTAAGTTGTTTTGTATGACTGATATTCAGCTAGCAGCCATCTGTCAGTGTAATGGAGTGGGAGATAATATTTGGCAATTCCTTTCCTTTGGAGCCTACCAGTTCACCTTCCAATCTGCTTGCCTCTCAATCAAAAAGAACTGATTTGCGTAGTACCAGGGGGTGGCCAAAGGATTGCCAAAAATATCTCCTTCCAATTTCATTGATGGATGCTTTACTTTAGCAGAGAAAAAGAATAGTTGGATACCATTCCCTAGTTACAACATAAAATACAAATAAGTAGTCAAACCTCGCTTAACAAGAGTTTCACTTAGTGAAAATCTCACATAACGAGCAGGTTTTTCAAAAAGTGATCCGACTTGCATAATGAAAATTTTCGCTTTGCAAATCGGACTTTCTCTATGGGAAAACTTGCATAACGAGCATTTCTATGGGGAAAACTCGCATAACGAAAAATTTTCGCTATGCGAATTTTCCCATAGAAATGCTCGTTATGCGAGTTTTCCCATAGGAACTTTTGCTACGCGAAAAAAACTCGCATAGCGAGCAGTCTCGCAGAGCGAATCATTTTCGTTATGCGAGGAATGACTTGTAGAGCCTAAAAATTAGTGACTCACTGCAATATTACAACATATTCACTTTTAAAGTATGGGGCATGGCAGGGAAAGAAAAAGAACATTCTGATTACGGCCACTTTTCACAAGAATAATAAATATAGCTTTACAGTGACAGTGATCAGTTAATTAAAAGTCCCCTCATTGTAACCATCTAAAATCTCTCTAGTTAAAATTACATGTGATTTGCAAAAATTGACATTGTGCAAGTAACGGACATCAACATGTCTGTTCAGAAACAAAATGGTCACTTTGACAGAGGCACATGGAATGGGTGTGTCCAGTGATGGCTTTCTAGGTAGATATATTATAGTGTATTAATTTTGTTTGACAAAAATCTTTTACACTTGTAAGCACATAAATATTGCCCTTGCTCGAAAACCAGTTGTATCCAACTATAGGGTTTGGTGCTCATCTCAGTTTACAGCCTGAAAGCCAGCACTATCTGCATCTGCAGACGTTTCCATGGACATATGGCAGCCATGACTAGATACCAGTGTACAGAACACTGTTACCTTCCCACTGAAGTGGTACCTATTTATCTACTTGCACTTTCTTACTTTTGAACTGTTAGGCTGGCAGGAGCTGGGACAGAGATGGGAGCTCAATCCGTCATTCAACACTCAGGTCTTGAACTGCTGACCTACCGACCTTCCAGTTGTCAAGTTCAGTGTCTTAACCACTAAGCCATCGCAAATTGTAAGCACATATGAACAAATTGTACTTTTATGACATGAAATGGACAACTTTGTGTGCTATTGTTCTTATGCGCTATCAAGCCGCTTATGATTTATGGTGACCTTAAAAACAAATGATCTCTAAAAAGCCCTATAGCTAAGGGACTTGCTCAAGTCTTGTAAACTAAAGGACATGGGCTTCTTTATTGAATCAAATCCATCTCATGCTGTGCCTTCCTGCTTTCCTAACATTATTTTATTTTCCAAGCAATTTCTGCCTTCTTACTTAAAAAGGAAATTATCTCTCATGAATACATCACTTGACACACAATATATATTGCAAACATTGTACAGTATGTTTTAACATCTTGAAGCTCATTAAGATAGGATGTATTCCTCCCTGAAGCTAGTGGACATGAAAAAAAACCCTCTTGGTATGTATTATGTTTAGATATCTTGGTGTAAGGCATACAGCCAAATTATAATGTGTTGTCAGAATGTAAAATTTTGTTTTCATTCTATTGCCTACAGAAAAATACTTAAGGTTATATCCTGACGGGAAAAAAATCCTTTTGAAAAACTGGCAATCCCACAACAGTTTTGATGATACATGTTATTTTTTCACTCCTTCAAATTCTTGCAGTAAGAGATACTTGAAAAATACTTCTGCCTCAAATGGTTTCTTTCTCACTTATAAATGTGTTTATGACACATGTCATAAATGTGTTCACGACAGCCAGACGCATTTTACGGCACGGGGAACCACATGTCCGGCCCACTCAGCTGAGAGGACGTGGCCTGGCCTATGGCACGAAAACGTTGAGAACCCTTTTTCTAAGTGAAGTAGGCCACCTGGTGCCCAGGTGGGTAGCCCTGAAAGTTAAAGGACTCAAGGAAGAAATACAACGTGCAGCTGAGTCTGCAAAACCAGACTTTGGGGTCTTTATTTAGATACCAGAAGCCTGGTGGCACAGTGGTTAAGCTGTTGTCCTGCAGCCAACACGTTGTGAGTTCGATCGTGCTATGGACTCAAGGTTGACTCAGCCTTCCATCCTTCCTAGGTTGGTAAAGTGAGTACACAGGGGGGCAGAATGCTAATTAACTTGTGAACCGCCCAGAGAGTGCACTAAGTAAGTGCTATGGGGCGTTACAGAAGTGTCATGGCTGTTCCTATTTCACCAGCCTCTTTTGACGACAGGGCAGAAGAAGGCAGGACCTCGGTAGCCAGTGCCTTCTTCTCCCCAGGAGCCAGTTTCCTAGACACGTGTCTTTTGCTCGTGAAGAGGCAGCCAGCAATGCCGTCCCATGCCTTATGTGCCCGTGAGAGGGGCAGACGAAGGGGGTGGCCATCCCTCGCCGCCTCCTTAGTGAGAACTCGCATTCTGGTTCGCCTCCGGTGTAAGGAGAGGCAAAGGACTTACGAAGGATAAGAAGCCCGCCAGGCAGGAGCCTCCCTCTCCCTCCGCCTAATGGCGGCGAAATAGAGCCCGGGAGGGGGGGGCACACGAAGCCCCTCGCCGCAGCCACTCCCACCTACCTCCTCTTCCCGAGTCTTCCTTCCAAGCCGAACAAGTCTCGCCCTCCACCAATCAGGGAAAGCCACGTCACCGGCATCTCTCTGGGAACGGAACGGGCATAGCTCCGCCCTCTCTGAGGGAGCCCGGGGAACAACAGGCCAGTTTCGCGGACGCTGGCGTAGTAGAGAAAATAAAAATTGAGAGTGGCACACCTGGACAGTTGGAGGTGGCACTTCCGGCTTCCTAGATATCTTTTTTTTTTGTTCCCCACAGCTACTAAACGGCATCATTTAATAATATAATCATGGAATAATTGAGTTGGAAAGGCCTTTGTGAAGCCATCGAGTCCAAAAAAAAAACCCCACCCGCTCAATGCAGGAATCTGAATCAGATCTGAGCGATGGTGGACCAATTCTCTTTCACTTTTCCAGTTGAAATTTTAAAAATGCTCCGTTCCATGAAGTTGCGCCCATTGTGATGGTTGCTTGCAAGGTACAGGAAAATATAAGTAGTGTAGAGCTTGAGAACTTAAAGGAAGGGTGCCCAAACTTTTCAGGCCGTGGGCTGGTCACGTGGTTCAGGGAGCCAGTCACTATGGCTCAGGGGATGGATCCACCCCCTTGTTACCTGAAATCCTGGGGTTCCTGTGGGCGCCCATTTATTTATTTTTATTTATTTATTTATTTATTATTTGTATTTACTATCCCGCTCCAATCGGGTAACCCCGACTCTGAGCGGATTACAAATTAAAAGCATAGATAATCCTATGTTAATACTGATTCATCTAAAAAACTTAATGCTTAAAACTTTAAAACAATCATAAAAACATTAAAAACAGCGTCAGAAGTTAAATTGAACTGAGACTGCCCATGGAGGTGACCCATCACCTTCATTACCTGAATACCCAAAGCTCTGCAGTGCCCCAAAGTATGGAGGTGCATCGTATAAAATACATCAGAAAAGAACATTTCAATAAAAGTTGCATTTATTTAAAAGCAGGATCTAGCTGGCAGAGGAATGAATGGAACATTATGAAGAATAAATGAGAAATGCAAAGAGTTTCAAGGAGGAAAGACATTGAGAATACAGGATAGGGAGAAAACTACGATAATCAGCAATACAGAGAAATACAAATGAACAACATAAAATTATATAATAGCCATATGAAAATATACTGGGTCCTGGATCCCAGACCACACAGCCCCGCCCCCCAAATTGTTTGGTAGGAGTCAAGGCCCAGAGCTGCTGGCTGTTCGTAGCTCAACATTAGCAGCAGAAGCCTCGAAGATTTGAAAAACCTCTCTCTTTATATATGAGGCAACCAAAAGTCCAGGTGACCAGATTGGCTCAAGAGGGGTCACATGGCAAATTACTGGTGGACAGTCCCCCACCTCCCATGAGGAATAAGATGCCCAAAACAGCCCATACACAATAGAGAAAACCCAACTGCATAGGCCATGAATCTAACACTAAAACCTTCAACCTAAGGACCCTCCCAGGCATCCAATCTTCAGAGACAGATGAAACAAGTTTACAAACATCCCGAGCATTTGGTTACATACCCCGATTTGGTCTGAAATCACATCTTAACTAGAGGCCTCATTCCCTTACATTTTTGTTGTTCAGTCACACAGTCGATTCTGACTGTTTGAGACCCCGTGGACCATTGCCCGCCAGGCACTTCTGTCCTCCACCATCAGTGATGGGATGACAAAAATTCTACTACCACGCCATGACGTCACGGACGTCATGGGCGTGGCCAATGGCATGACGTCATGACGTCACGGCCGACGTCATGACGTCATGACGTTGTGGGCAGGGCCAAAATAAAAATAAATAAAAAATAAAAATAAACATACACACACACCCCTCCCTCTCAGCCCACCCACCCAGACACAAATAAATAAATAAAATAAAAACAACCACCCACCCAAAACACAAATAAATTACCCACCCACCCCAAATAAAAACCCCTCGCTTACCTTTCTTGGGACCCGGCACCCCGATTGCTGTCCACAGCCGCCGCCGCCGCCAGAGCTGCCTGCACCCCTGTGGCGTCCTCCTTGGGCCGGTACCTTTTTAGCCCGGCTCCGGCCATGGCGAGGGGCGACGGGCAGCCGCGGCTGCCGTGCCTCCCTGGGCCGTCCCCATGCCGCACCGCCGCCGCCTACAGCTTCCTCCTCCGCAGCGCGCGGCAGCCGAGCTCAAAAGGGACCGACCCAAGAAGGAGTCCACAGGGATTCAGGCAGCGGCAGCTCCGGCGGCGGCGGGCGGCGGCTGTGGACGGCGGGTGCAGGCACCCGGCCCACAGGCGCCCGGCGGAGGCGACGGCAGCGGTGTACCCCGCCGGGCGTCCCCAGGGCATGGGGCTTGTCAGCAGCGGACGGCCGAGGCAGCCCTCAACGTGCCGCGGGGAGGCGCCCCCCTCAGAGGGCTGCTGCCGCCGCCGCTGCCCTGAAAGTGCTAAATGTTTTGAAAATCGGAGCGAAAATGGCTCTAATTGACTGCGCATGCGCAGAAACTCAATCTGACGCATGTGCAATGCGTCAGATTGAGTTTCTGCGCATGCGCAGTCAATTAGAGCCATTTTCGCTCCGATTTTAAATTTTTTTTTTCTTTCGGTCAGGCGTCCGGAACCGGACGCCCCAAAAGTGGACTTCCCCTCACGGAGAACCCTCCGGGATTGGTCTTACCGGTTCCAGAGATCCGTCTGGAACCGGTGACATCCCATCACTGTCACCATCCTCCTCAACTTGCTCAGCTCTGTGCCCATTGTGTCTACAATACCATCTAGCCATCACATTTTGGGCCGCCCCCTTCTTCTTTTGCCTTCCACCCTTCCCAGGATCAAGGCTTTCTCAAGCGAATCTTCTCTTCTCATTTGAATGAGTTAAATACCAGTGGGAAACAATGGGATCCTGGCCTTTGATCTGCAATGGGAAAGCAATGACAAACTTCCCCACTATCTGGCAGGCAGAGTCAGCCAATCCTTGACTCCTCTCTTAAAAATATGAATATTAAAAGATAGACCTCAAAAAATAAGCCTACACTCTGATGCCAGTTTATCCAGTGCACAAAGCCTCATCACTTCTGGAAGTGGAAGCAAAACGTTTTACTTCTGCTTCCAGGAGTGACGGGAGCTTCGTGGGCCGGATGATTTGGCGTCGGGGACCGGATCTGGCCCCTGGGCAGTAGTTTGGGTACCCGTGACTCAAAGAGTATAATAACAATAATGAAAAAAGACTAATAATAATATGGTGAAGCCATCTGTAGTTTAATTCAATGATTCCCAAACTTTCTGGAAGTCCTTTTTCCAGAGAGATCATCGTATCTCTCCAACTCTCCTTCTTAATGCCGTATCCAATTCCGAATATTGGCTAGCCTCATGGTGATCATTCATGAAGATTGTCCTGGGAACAATACAATGCGGTGGCCTTCCATTTGCCTTCTTCATTGCAGAGTGACACCCGTACCGCTGATCCAGTTCTGCAAGTCACTTTCTGGTTCCGAGCCCTTTTGGCATGCAAAGTCCTTATCAGCCCCATCTAAATCCCTTTTAGCAAAAGAGTTAAAGTTATTTAAAATTTAATATAAGAGTAAGAATTTTTTCTTTTCCCAAGAAGTCAATAAAAATGTAATGTACCTTAAGAGACAGCAACAGGAATCATCTTACTTACACCGACCAGCATAACACCAGCAATATATCTTCCAGTAACAAATTACCACCAAGTTAAGAAAACAGCTTTGGCATTTCCTATCACATGGAAGTGAGAACTGCCCTTGGAAAACAATTGAGAAAGACTTGGTTTTAGCTGAAGGTGACCCCAAAGGAAAGGGCAGTGTGATGGGTGCACCCCTTTTTGCCAGAGGGTTTCCCATTGCCATGGCATTCACTGATATTATAACTTTATTTAAAATCAGTGATGGGATGCAACAGGTTCGCACCAGTTTGCCCAAACCGGTAGTAACTTTTCCCAGTGTCCTGGAGAACCGGCAGCAGCTTTGGGGGGGAACCACCTTCAGGGGTTACCTTTTCACTGGTTCCCTCACTGCACATGCGTGCCAAGCACTGTAGGTATGCAAGGCCTCCTTGCTGTCCTCCCAAGCGGGGAGGAGGAAGAGAAGCGGCTCGATGGGAGCTCCCTATAGCTTGCTCCCCAGGGTAAGTGACTCACCTTTGGATGTGGTGTGTCCATGTGTATTTTAATGTGTATTTTATACCTTTACCTATATTGATGTTGTACTACCACAGTTCCTAAAAAGGCCTGGCGGTCAGCAGGCCTGGCAAAGGACTCACAATTTGGAATCATTGCTTGAGATACGCAGATGATACTACCCTAATGGCAGAAACTGAGGAAGACTTAAAGAAGCTCCTAAAGAAGAGTGCAAAAGCTGGCTTGAGACTCAACATCAAGAAAACCAAGATAATGGCAACAGGTCCTATCAGTCCCTACTCCCTGGAAACTAGATGGGGAAGTAGAAGCAGTGAGAGATTTTACTTTCTTAGGATCCAAAATCACTGCAGATGGAGATTGCAGCCATGAAATAAAAAGGCAACGGATTCTTGGGAGACAAGCTATGAGAAACCTGGGGAACATATTTTAAAAGACATCACCTTGCAAACAAAAATTCGCATAGTCAAAGCAATGGTATTCCCTGTGATGATGTATGGGTTGTGAGAGCTGGACCATTAGGAAAGCTGAGCGCAGAATAGATGCCTTTGCATTGTGGTGTTGAAGTTTTGAGAGTTCCTTGGACAGTGAGAACAAATAGGCTGATCCTAGAAGAAATTAACCCTGATTGCTTTTTGGAAGGTAAAATAGTAAAGATGAAGATGAAGTACTTTGGACATCAAATGAGAAGAGAGGATTCACTTGAGAAAGCCTTGATGCTGGGAAAGGGTGGAGGGCAAAAGAAGAAGGGGGCGGCCAAAAATGAGATGGCCAGATGCAGTGGGCACAGAGCTGGGTGGGTTGAGGATGGTGGAGGGCAGGGGTGCCTGGAGGAGGGCAATGAATGGTCCATGACTCAGAATCGACTGTGCGACTGAACAACAACAAAGTATGCAGAGAAGAATGTACAGTTTGTGATCACGAGAGAGCTGTTGGATAAAAATCATAAATGTCAAAGGAGGCCCCTGAAAGGTCACCCAGGTGAGCATTAAAAAAAAGGCACCCACCGCCTTGGACAAAGAACCAGAGGGAAACCAGGCGAAGGGGAAGCAAACCCTTTAACCTCTCGCGAGACGGAGAAAAACGAGAAGCGCCTCGTCGCGCGCGAAGGGCGCATGCGCGCAAAGCTCGAGGCACCTCCCCCGCGCATGCGTTAAATTGGATTAGCGGTCTCACACCGCGAGCGGAGTGGCGGTTATTACGCAGCTGCCTCAGTGGAGGTGCTTTTCCTCGTCTTCCCCCCCCTTCCTCTCAAGACTTAGTTTGTGAGGGGTAACGGCAAATAAGTGGAGAGGGGGAAAAGGAGGGGGGCGTCTTTTTTTCTTTGTATTGGGGTAAGTAAGCTGAGGCTTTAATATTCCTCTCAGGCCGTTTTCTGCGCAGTTTTGGGCCTGAGCCATGGGCGGCGAGGGAGATAATGGCGTCGGAGCCTGAGGAGAGTCGGTGGGCGGGGGCGAGGAACGGAGAGGCGGCGGCGGCGCTACAGGCCGAGGCGGGCGGGCGGGCGGGCGAGGCCATGCATGGACCATGGCGCCGGATTCGGGAATGGTCGTGCGCATGCGCGGGCCAGGAAGGCAAAGAACCACTTTGTCTGGTTTCCGTTATCCTCCTTTGTTCTTTCCACGCCGTTTCTGAAGCTGGCCGGTGCTTTTTTTCCCTCTGTTTGGTCTCGGCACCACGCTACTGTCTTGGGAATTGCTGTTTTAAAGGAAAGACCCATAATTAACTCCCATGCCTACAGGCCTACCATTTTAAGATTACAGTTAATTCCGAAATGTCTTTTTGCTGCGAGAGGTATATTTTCATTAGCTCTACTTGTTACGATGTCCTGATAGGCTTTGGCGTAATCTCTTTTTTAAAAAAAAAAACTATAAGATTCTGCACAAATTTACGGAATCATTTGCCGTGATACAAAGTCTTGGTTGTTTCTCAGACGTCGGCCGCTTGTGTTTCGGCTGAGTTGTTTCGCAGAGTACTAACGAGCCAGTGGAGCGAAATATTTATACGGATTTTAAAAATATATTACTGAGTGTAGAAAACGTGGTTAATGGGGAGAGTTTTTTTTACTGTTACTGTAATCCGCCCTCGCGGAAAATGTCTTTGCGACCTGCCCGCAAACCGACCCGGACTACTCCCAACGGTTACTCCCCTCTGCCGCCCCAACCTCCTCTCTTGGCTACTCCCTTCAGAAGACCCTAGAAACAGCGAGAAAGTGCAAGAGTAATAATATGATTCTCACAACTTTTCAAGATAATCCGGGCACCCACCAACAGCCGACAGGGGGAGAGAAATCTATTATTGATTTAGAAAAATGTATTATTTTTTTTGTGCTGTGTTTTGCTGATTGTAAGCCGCCCTGAGTCGCCATGGTGAGTGGGCGGCGATATAAATCTAAACAAATAATAAATACTGCCAGTGGTTTACAATAGCCAAGTGGGGATTTGAAATCAGGTCTCCTAAATCCTAACTCATCACTCTGTCCTCAGCACCTCACAAGTTTCTGATAGAATATATACTGGATATAAAGTCCTTTAGTGGAACTGGGGAATATTCAACTCAGACACCTAGTGATGGTATTAAAATAAGACTTAAGCTAGCTCAGTTGGAGGTCCTAGTTATTCTCTTCAAAGATGGGGTGTGTGTGATGTTTTGCAACATATATGTGTTAAAAATGAGGCTACAGGCATTGGTTATGCATGCAGGTTATATTACATAATGAAAATGTTTCAAGTGAAAAGTGTATGAACAAGTCCTCGTAATTAGAACTGGGAATAGTATATTATTGAGTGTAGATCAGGGGTGCCCAAACTTTTAAAGGCGTGAGCGGTTATGTGGTTCAGGGAGCTGGTCACTATGGCCTGGGGGCCATATCTGGCCCCAGGCTGTACTTTGGCATCCCTGCTCTAGATCAGTGGTTCCCAATTAGTTTTTTCTACATACCACTTCAAGAAAGACCTCAAACTTGTGTACCCCTTATTGCAGGAACGTTAAATATCGTGTACCCCTTATTGCAGGAACGTTAAATAAAAAATGAAATCAGGTGTATTTTATATTATCATCAAAAGACATTCTAATGACAGAGAAGACATGTTTCATTAATGTGACAAATGTGAACGTTGACAATGACGAGCAAATAGGCGGGAACGGGGGCGACCGCGATTGGGTGACGCGAGACGTGGGAAAAACTGCAGCAGCGGGAGAAAGTGCTTGATGCATTCGATTGACTTACCTACTGATTGTTTAATTAAATTGAATAATTTTTTGGCAATTGTTATTGCATTGTTTTTTAAGGATTTCATATTTTAGTTAAGAGATTGCTGCATGTACCCCTTGATGCAATCTCGCATACCCCTGGGGGTACATGTACCACTAATTGGGAACCACTGCTCTAAATAATTAAAGGGGCAAAAACTATCTAGGTTTTTGCTGTAGAAAGATACTCAATGAATATTGTGCTGCATTACTTTGATCTAACATAGCCCACTTATTTTTAAAGTATCTTTCATTCTGAGTTCAAAACATTTCTTACTTTGAAACCAAATAGAGACAATACTACATCTGTTTCCCAAAGAACTATTTAAGCAATACATGTACTGTAGGCCAGAATATTATTGGTCCTGTGCACTGTAGGTAGATAATCGAGATGAGTCTTTCTTTGTTGCCAGCCATCCTTCATATTCCTCAGGTCAGGGAAGCAGTCCACAGCTGCTCATGAGGGAAAAACTGTTCTGGAATGTACTGTTATTTCATTTGTACAGTTTATCCCATTACAATTTGGCTTGCACTTACGAATATACAGTACAGTAATACCCCGGATAACGTTATGACTTGGTTCTACAAGTCATGTTGTTACCTGGTTTTTAGCGTTGTCCGGGGTATACACCAAACACACTTTTAAAAAAAGCCCTAACGTCAGAGACAAACCATGCAGTTTGTCCCTGAAGTCATTGCTCGGCTGGATCGAACACAGCCCAGGTAGGCTGCAGAAGAAGGCTAGAACATCCCAGCCGGGCTGCGCTAGGCTTCTTTGGCAGCCCTTCCGGGCTGTGTTCGAAGCCTAGTGGCGCCCAGGCTACGTAGCCTGGGTGCTGCTAGGCTTCGAACACAGCCTGGATGGGATGTGTTCGAAGCTGATAGGCTTCGTCCACAGCTCACACGGGGTTCGGAAGAAACCTAGCGCAACCCCGCTGGGGTGCGCTAGGCTTCCTCCGAACCCCATTCCGGCTGCATTCGAAGCCTAGAGGCTTGTAGCGCACCAGCAGGTGCCTATTTCCCCCACGCTACTGGACCCTTAGCGTTGTCTCCCCCCCCCCCCTCCATTTGACGAACTTATGTTGGGATCAAGCAGAGATTGCGAGGTGAAATGGAATGGGTGATAGCACCCAGTACACTTCACCTCGCAATCTCTGCTTGATCCCAACATAAGATTGTCAAATGGAGGGGAGGGGAGACACCCAAGGGGAAATGTCATCCAAGCCGAACTGAGTTGCGGCTGGCGATCCCTAGCCGCAGCTCAGTTCAGCTTGCATGACAATCCTCCTCCCGCGTGGGGGGAGGTTTGTAGCCAATGCCAAGCCTGTCAGGGAAATACGCTTGTGAGCGCGCATTTCCCCCACCCTATTGCGCTCACAACAATTCTTACAAGCACAGTATGGTTGTGGCACCAAATGGCATGTTTCTGTTTTGTATTCTTCCAGCAGTATATATTGGGGAGATATAAACTGGAGGTGCCTTTCAAGGCAATTCCTGGTTTAAAAAAAATTAATTTTCATTTCTGGCACTGATGTGGCCTGTGATTGGATTTAGAGGCAAACTTGTCTCTCCTGAGATCATCCTGTATCAGTGATGGCGAACCTTGGTGCTCTAGATTAGGCATTCACAACCTACGGCCCTAATACATCCCATGGGGCTCATTAATATGTCCCAAGGTGGCCACTGCGGCACCTCCAGAAGCCACCACCACCACCACTGAAAGTCCAAAAACATGTCTTATTGCAGCAGTGGCAGGAATTGCGCCATTTTCCGGCTTGCACAGCCTCCACAACTCCCCACAGCGGTGGTAGGCTTTTCAGAGCATGACTGCTCCATTTTGGGAGTTTTCCACCGCCTTTCCTCTCCATTTTGGCAGCTAGAACGTGATGTTTGGGCACTTACATCAGTGGCTTGGCTTCCAGAATGGAACCAGGAAGGCCCCAACTACCATGTTATAGCTGCCAAAATGGAGAGGAAAGCAGCGAAAAACAGACGGAACATGTTCTGAAAAGCCTCCTGCCACCTTGGGGAGGGGCAAAGGCTGTGCAAGAAGCCAGAAAAATGGCATGATTCCCGCTGCCACGGAAAATGTAAGCACTGGGAGCATCCACACCTTCATCCCCCACAGATGAATGATATATCAGGGGGGTGTCTGACCCATGGCAGGAAAATGTTGTGAACCCCTGCTCTAGGTGTTCAACTTCAATTCCCAGAAGCCCTGATCAGCAGGAGTCCTGACTTGGGCTTCTGGTAATTAAGGTCCAAGAACACCTGGAGTGCCAAGGTTTGCCATCACTGTCCTATATTGTAGGGAAAGTAATGGCTGTGAACCTCAATTGAGCCTGAGATTTTAATGAATAGTAGCCGTGTTAGTCTGTATTTTAAGCATATCAGAGAGTAAACAAAACAAAAATGTAGTGGTGAAGTGGGCTTGATCCACGAAAGCTAACATTAAAATACAGCAGTTAGTCTTTTAAAGTGCTACAATGGGTTTTTTTTTAGTTTACTCTCTGATACGCTTGAGATTTTAACATGGTTGAAAAACATGCTGTACAGTGGAACCTTGGTTAACAAATGTCTTGGTTAACATAAAAATCACATAACAAGGAAATCCATAAAAAATAGTGGCTCGCTTTACGGATTTTTTTCAGAATGGATTAATTAGTTTTCAATGCATTCCTATGGGAAACTTTCAGTTAAAGTACAGTTGTACCTCGCTTAAAGAGCATAATGCGTTCCACAGGATTGCTCTTTAAGTGAGTTTGCTCTTTAAGCGAAAGACCAGTGTAAGTGACCAATTGTGGGGGGGATTGTGAACCCTGATTTATTTGTTAAGCGAGTTTTTGGTTGGTTTTATTTGTTAAGCAAAGCAAACATTCAGAGAAAATTCTGCTCTTTAAGCGAGTTACTCTTTAAGCGAAACACTCTTTATGCGAGGTTTGACTGTATTTTGGTTTTCAATGCATTCCAGTGGGAAATTGCATTCAATGCATTCCTATGGGAAATTTGGTTAAAGTAATTCTCGTAAGAAACATCCCAGAGAACACATTAAGTATTTTAACCCAGGTTCCACTGTACTACCAATCTGATATATATACCCTTTGCCTGACAGTTGTATACTTTTGTTGCTTAAAGTGTGGAGAGTTAATTATCTGTAGGAGTTAATTAGATTATGCCTCAGTATCATGTTTATTATTTATTAGTTCAAATTTATATTGCGGCCCACTTGCCGTAGCGACTCAGGGCGGCTTACAAACATGTTCCTGTGTGTGCTCACACATATGTCTTTTTGTGTGTTCTTGGTAACTTTTTAAGGAATTGTTTGCTATGTGATTTTGTATACTATTTAATTGGCAAGTCAGTTGAATGTCTGCCCTATTATTATGTTCTCCTAGGCTTCTAGCAGCATTAATTTCTTGACGGTCTCCCCTCTGCTCACCTCACATCTCAAGATAAATACAAACATAATTTAACTGCTCAGAGTTGAGATTTAAATCTTGCCTCACTGTTGTTATCTAGGGAAAGGTGGAGGGCAAAAGAAGAAGGGGGCGGCCAAAGATGAGATGGCTAGATGGTATTGTAGATGCAGTGGGCACAAAGCTGGGTGGGCTGAGGAAGATGGTGGAGGACAGAGGTGCCTGGCAGGCAATGGTCCATAGGGTTGCAAAGGGTCGGAATCGACTGTGCGACTGAACAACAACAAAAGTATTGAATGTCTGTTGAAATGGAAATACAGTACCATCATTTGCCTGAAATTAGTAATTGAATTATTAATGATGTCATATAATCTTCTGGTTTGCCATTCTGGTTTCTTGAGAATTAGGTACCGGTATTTTGTATTTAAAAGGATTTTATTGCAGGAATACTTTTGTGTCATATACATAAAAGGTATTACACAGAGACACTTAGTAATATTAGCAGACCAGTGGTACTAAAAAAAAATCCCATTTATCCAAATGATACATTATACAGCATTTCTAAGACTTAAACATTTTGTTATGGTCAGAGGTTTTCAGGTTCATTTTATGCACAAAGGTATGCACTATTCATTAAAGAATTACCTGTTTTGTATTCTTTATTTCAAGTCATACTGGTTTTTCCATAGTTACAAGCTACTATATTCTTGTAGATTGTGCTGATTATTGTGGGGTAGTTTGGCCTTCTCCACCATTTGGCTAGCTCTGTTCTCTCAGTTAAGAGCAAGCAAAATAGCATGTACAGTACTTTATTTAGATAATATATCTCATTCAGGTTCTAGGAAAATATTTTTAAAGTGTTTTCTATTGTGAGCCACATCTCCAGGAGTTTCCTAAGGAAAGAACAGGTCTTTGTTCATGGATAGAAGATCTGTTTCTCTGCATTCCTGTGAAAGTCTGTTGGAAGCCAGATGGAAGATTTGGGTTTAAGCAGCATGAAATTCTATTGAGGAACTGTCTAAAAAAAAACCTCCTAAATTCTGTTGGCCTCCCTATTTCATTCATCTTAAAGGGGATTTGATGTGCTGTTTGTTAGATTCTTTGCTTTTACTCCATGTTAGCATGCCTTGAAGCTTACTGAGACGCCAACATTCTAATCTTATTTCTGAACATAGAAACTTAAGTAAAACATTCTTTGTAGTTGCTTGTACCACATTTTTTGTAGTAATAAAAAGTACTTCAATTCAGAACCCTTGAGTTTTCAAGTATTGTGATCCATGTTCATATAAAGATGGTGAAAAACTTGAAGATGTGGAGGATGTCAGTTTACCAGCTTTTCCTTCCTTCTCTTGAGTTTTCTGTTCTGTTTTCAAAATGCTAGATAAAATATTGGCAATTTAAAAAGGGTTTGAAAACATAGATATTAATATCTTTCTAGCTCTTATACCTTTATTGTTAGTTTTTACACATACCTGTAATTATGTCACTATGAATGGATAAAATTGTCCCATTCTTCATGAAGTATTGTTCTTGTCTTCTTCCCCTTCCCAACCCGATTTCTGCTTGCCCTTTTCTAGTGTTTTGTTTTGTTTTTTCTTCTGATAATCTGCTTTTTCTTTGTAGGTTTACATCGATTTCATAATAAATTGGCCAGTTGCAGCTTGTGTGGAAACCAGGCTTTGCAGTGAAAACATCTGCTGGTCAGCCCAACTCTGTCAGGAGGTACTCTTCAGATGGTCCTGGTCTTACATTGTCCAAAGCTTTGGCAGCTGATTAAAATTGGAGATATAAAATTCTGCTTTTTGTGAGAAATATAGTCAGCCTTGTAAATACATCTTTCCATGTTTAGGTGGATTTAAATAACTTCTCAGAAGGCAGATTAATGTTCTTTGTTTTGAAATCTTGAAAACCACAATAGATCTAAATTTTCAGAAATTAAAGGGAAAACATCTGAATTTATCTTTCTTTTGATGATATCAGAATGGCAGTCATGCACACCCCAGAAAGAGAGGAACCATCTTGCTAGGACATACGGTATCATGCTAATTGGCTCAGACTGATACCTTTTAATGATAGAAGATCCATTTATACTAGGGTTTACAGCTAAAGTTTGTCTTTTCTGTCTTTCTCACCCCCATATCAGTACTTGTTCACTGCTAAGTAAATATGAAATAGTGGGACTAGAACATTACCATTGCTCATCTCCCTGTTTCCCTAGTTCATTTTTTTAATGAAAAGAACTTTTGACTTTCTCGTTCTATCTGCTCTATTTCCAGACTTAATCTGAGTCCATACTTGCTATGTTCTATCTGGCCATCTGCTTCCATTGGCAAGACTCTACCTAAAAAACTTCCCCAAGAACTCCTGCAGTAACAGGGCATCTAAATACCATTCATCATTATAGCCAGTCCATGTATTTTCATAAAGATAATATAAAGTTACATGATCTGATCTCCTCTGTGTGCCTTCACCCTATTTGTTTAGCACAAACTGCTTTATGCATTAAATTAATATATATTAACTTTTACCAATATGTAGTTCTTGGGCCAATTGAGAGTTTTATAAAATGAAACAAAGGTTGTGAAATATCAAATGCTAAACTTTCCAGTGCATCTGTGCTATGGAAGAAAGTTTAACAGGAGAGATGGGAACTTGTTTTGCTTCTAATGTGAAAGTGCTGGCTACAGAAGTCACACACCTACTGAGAGGTGACCTCCTGAGAGGTGACTGGATTCTCCATCAGTCTTTAAAGAGTTAGACTCTGCTGCTGTTCTGTGGAGGCAGCTGCTAATGCCCTAGGCAAGTGGTAAGGTATAAACCTGAAAACAGATCTGCCTTCTAGCTAACAAAAAATCTTATTACAAACTGAGCAGTATTGCTAAACCTGTAATTAGCACCATATGTAGAGTGTTAGAATGCTGTTTTGTTCAGAAAATCCTCATTGTTAGCCAGTATCATGAATAATATGTTTTGTCACTTGACATTTTCTTTCTCTTCTACTTCCATTGACATCTCTGCACTTGCAGTCTCTGAACTATTCTTCTAGTTCTACACTTGCATCATTCCTTTCTAGTTTGTTTCCCACCTCATTTAATCTGAAGAGAAAATGTAACAATGTTACAATGAAACTTGTTTTATAATAGTGACAGAACTGTTTACATCTTAATTGGTTAAGATAAGTAGGAACTTAGGACAACCATATTTAGGATCTGTTATGTTAAAATAGCCTTTGTGTTAATCTCTTTGAGAAGCTAAAATACCAACTTCAACATTTGCATTTAATAGTGAAGCAGGATATATCATTCAAAAGAGCCCAATTTATAAAATTTGTCTGCAAGTTTGTAGTTTTCTACTCACTGGAAAATAGGATATAGAATATATTCCTGCTGAATTATAGAGTGGTTTACCACAGCTTCTGACCCATCTGTAAAATGTTCATTTAAGTGGATTCTGAAAATTTTCAATTAGTGGGATTTTCAGAAGTAATTTAGATCTCAGGTTTTCCTTGGGAGTCCACAGTACATGTACTTTGTGCACTTTAGAATACTTTCACAATCTATTCTTTTTAATATAACCCCTTAGAAAAAGTGAGCAGGCCATTTAATGTTTACTTTTGGGACAGATAAAGTAACAGAGAAGCACTGTAATTTTAAAAGCCTCATTAAGAAAAAGGGTCTGCCAGTGTGTCATGGGGGTCTTCTAAACACTTGCAGGAATAACTTGATGTCAGGATTCATCTGAAAGACAGAAGCATATGTCATTGAACAAATAGTTTGATTGGAATAGATTTTCTCCTCTTCAACCAAACCTATGTGGTCTCTCAATGCAAGTTATTGACAAGATTTGGTCTTGGTTGGCTTGAGAAATAACAGCACAAATCAACATCCCATGTTTCATGGTATAGCATTAAATATCTGTATACAGTTCATATGTAGTACTGACAACATATAAAGTGTTACTCAAACAAAAGGTCTTGTGTACTTTATCAAACTTGAACACACTTTTCCTCTATCAAGCTCTTCCCAGTAGTTCAGTTTTACTGAGCAAATAATACTTGATCATGTTCCTTAGATACCTGTCCAGACATCAGCATTTCCTAAATTTCTTCTCTTTTTCTATAGCGGTTTACACTTTAATTTTCAAAGAGTGGAGATACATTTCTTGGTTCTACACTTATGTATTACGGCCTTTATTCCTCTGGAACACAGAGCAGTAACATAAGATGTATGCATCTTACTGTTTAAATAAGAAGGCTTAATCAGACAGTTCTCTAGACATCTAATACCATTTATCATCAATACAGAAGTGCACAATTATAAATGTTAATTTGTGCTCTACTGTTGGGGAGAACTTGATTTTTATCTTAAGGTTATGGATAATGAAATCCTGGTTGCATCTTCAATCTGTTGAAGCTACATAATGAAAACCATGTATAGTCTTTAATTTTAGAGCAACATGATGCATACATTTTAAAACTGCATCTGCATGAAGGGTTTTATGACTAAAATTGCTTGTTTTTCTACAGACTTGACTGGTGTTTCTCAGCTTGAAGAAGATCTACAGTCATTATTGATCCCTTTTCTTGGCGTTACCTTTTTCAAGCGAAGTTTACCTAGCTTTCTAGAGCGAGCTTTCTTTTCAGACATCTCTAACGCTTGATACATAATAGACAAGTGATAGTGCAGCAATGTCCAAGTCATTCCACCAGTCATCTCTAAATAGGGATTCCCAAGGTCATGGACGTGACCTTTCTGCAGGAATAGGCCTTCTTGCTGCTGCTGCTGCTACCCAGTCTTTAAGTGTGCCAGCATCTCTTGGAAGGATGAACCAGGGTACTGCGCGCCTTGCTAGCTTAATGAATCTTGGAATGAGTTCTTCATTGAATCAACAAGGATCTCATAGTGCACTGTCTTCTGCTAGTGCATCTTCCCATGCCTTACAGTCTCTATTTAACCTTGGAAGTAGAGGCCCACTCTCTCTGTCCTCTCAACACCGTGGAGATACAGAGCAGGCCACTAACATTCTGGCTAGCTTTGGTCTGTCTGCTAGAGACTTAGATGAACTGAGTCGTTATCCTGAGGACAAGATCACTCCTGAAAACTTGCCTCAAATACTTCTGCAACTTAAAAGGAGAAGAGCTGAAGAAGGCCCTTCACAGAGTTATGGTAGAGATGGCAGATCTGCTGCACGGGATACACCATACAGAGTTCCTAGGGATGATTGGGAAGAGAAAAGGCATTTTAGAAGAGATAGCTTTGACGATTGTGGTTCTAGTCTCAGCCGAGTGGTTGACTATGATCATGGAAGTCGTTCTCAAGACTCTGTTTATTATGACAGAATGGATTATGAAGATGACAGATTAAGAGATGGAGAAAGGGGTAGGGATGACTCTTACTATGGTGAAACTTCGCATAAATATCGTAAATTTGACAGTGAGTATGACAGAATGGGTCGTGGTCCTGAGAGATCTCTCTTTGAGAAAAAAAGAGGTGCTCCTCCAGATAGCAATATTGAAGACTTCCATGGACTCTTACCGAAAGGCTATCCCCATCTGTGCTCTATCTGTGATTTGCCTGTTCATTCTAATAAGGTGAGTTAAGCATCAGATGCTTATTTTTCTTTGCTTTGTAGACCCTGTTGCTTGTTTCTTGCCTCAGTTTCTATGTTCTGGTGACTTGTACAAAGATCTCAGAAAGAACTGACATAGAAAAAACATTTGGTGTGTTTTTGAAGGCACCATTAGCAAACATGAATACAGGATTCACATTAATACTTGTTTCACTCACTTGGCTTAACTCCAGGTCAGTTATCATTAGTCAATATTGTGCATCTGTATGGTCTCTTAACTTAGTTTGGGTTAATTTTGTTTTGTAATTATTCAAAGTTTAGAACCAGCATTACTTCCGATCTGTCTTGATTGCTGATTGATATGTAGTTAAGATAGTCCTTGCACAGTTCTCCTTTTTTCCTCTTGTCCAAAGCCATAGAGGGGTGATGTAAAATTCTGAAACACATTGGCAGGATTGTAGTTCATGTTTTTAAATGAGTTCATTCTTTTTGAAATTCATTTAAAATGCTATTTCCATACTATGGCTGAAACATCTCATTTTTCCTCCCCTTTCACAACCTTCTTAAACACTTCAGAGTTACTTTTTATGGTTACATATTGCATCTGTCCCTTTTTAGTATCTCAAACACCAGCCTCCTCCTGCTGTGCAGTATCATACTCTTGTTGGCGTTTTCTATTTAGAGGCAATCCTTATTAAAATTTTGGTCAGACCACTCTTTATTCATAATTCGGTTCTTGAACAAAACAATTGTCCTTTATTCAGATTTTCTGATTGTTTTATATTCCGTTCATTTTTAGTTGTATTCTGTAGGTGACTACCAGAATTATGTTTCCATTTTTTAAGAGTATGTTGCAAAAAAAAAAAAAACCCTACAGGTAAGACTGCACACTGTGGTTAAAATTGTATCATTGAATGACCACTAACATTTTCTTCACAGTAACTGATGGGAGGTTTGGTAACTGTGTTTCTTCCTCCTCCATGATAGCTGGTGAAATGATACTATTTCGGATCTGGAGGAAAGCAAAAGTTGTAATTTACTGTGTCATTCTTATCTGAAAGTTTGTGGGTTTTTCCTGAAAGTAATTGTGATGACACAGCTCCCCTGGTGGCTTAGTGGTTAAGATGCTGAGCTGGAGACTGAAAGGCCAGGTTTTGATAACCAACAGCTGCACTTGGGGACATGGAAGGAGCCTCATTCTAGTGTCTTCTGAGCGGAGTTTCTCCAGCAAACATCTTTTCAACCCAGAGTAATCTCTGACACAAAATTATTATTGTGATAACCAGTGAAGGGAATTTTAAAGCCACAAAAATTAAAAAGATATTACTGTTCAGAATGCTATCAGTAGATCAGTTTCAAATTATGGCAGTCAGTTATAAAGTTAAGATTTCCCTGCACTAGATTTCTGTTCTGCTGTTATAGACAAAAGTGTTTACCTTTAAGATAGCTGTCTCTTCAGCATACTAAAATCTGTTAGTTGACATATATTAATTGGCTAAATTCTAAAGTTATGATTTTTAAATTAATTTAATTCTCATGATAGGCATTAACTAACATGCCTGCAGTGATTGAAATTTTGGCTGTACCAGGGAAACAAGATGTATCTTGATGGACAGATGTTGGTATTACTAGTAAAGAGAAAGCAGTAAGGCTTGTGTTCTCAGTAGTTGAATTTTAAAGAATTTATAGAATATAAACACAACTAAAAGAAAAATGTACTGTATACTAAAGTAGTTTTGAATTGGTAGACTTAACAGTTTCGATCAACAATTATATCACTCAGAGCATGCCTCAAGAATGAAGGTATGGGGGAGGGGACATGATTTTCAAAGGAAGTCTTCTAGATTAAGCAATTCATTTTTCTTAAGTCCTGGAATTTTAAAAGAACAGTTCATGTCATAGAAAATATTTTAATATAGGTATGTATGGGGTCAGGTTTCTTTGGTATTTCATTTATTTCTTCTACCTAAGATGTAAAATCGACAAATTTGATGCAAATTTCCATGCAGTAGCCAAGTTTCTAAAAATGTATGCCTTAGAGCAGTGGTGCCAACCTTGGCACTCCAGGTGTTCTTGGATTTCAATTCCCAGAAACCCTGATCAGCTGGTGGGCTGACTTGCTTGACACTAGAAAAAAGGTGTTTATTTCTTTTAATGTGTCCGTTGTTGGCAATTTGTGTTCCCTTAAACATGCATTTGAGAATGCTTTCATCCCATATACAAAATTTTTCTTGTACCTGGTTGACATAGTTTTTGTAATGCCTTTAATAGATTTTATTAAATCATGAGAAGTGTGAAAATGAAGAAATAACTGGCTTCTGGTTCACTTAATCCTTTGGCAAATACAAATGAGATACTTTCTTACTCTATTTCCCCTCTATCCACTACTGATAGACCACCAACATTTGTAGCATAATAAGCTTGAATGTGCTGCAAAACGTCACTGTTTTTGCGGAAATAGATTTATGGGACTGTTCCTTTGAAAACGTAGGAAAGTAACTTTTGGCTTTGAAAAAAATCACTTTTCTTTCGGGAAGTAGAGAAAAGAAGCGTCAGTCATTTGATCTTTTCCTGTGTTAATTACAGACTATAGCAAATTATCTTTATGGCAAATAGTGTAAGTTCAGTTAAGTGCTAAGATCCAACAATTTTTTAAGTACTGTACCTGTAGAATTTAGGGTTAGAAGATATGTAGATGCACTGAATTTTTATTTTGTTAATCTGCTTGTCACCTGTTGCTAGTGTAGCAGCCACTGCTAGGGATCATCATTCCTTTATTTGGAAGTAGAACAAACAGTTCAACTCCTTTGGAGGATATGTCCTCCTCTAGAAAGACTTAGTGTATTAAGTAGACAAAGACACACTTTATTAGAATATAGAATATAAGCACAATGAGTTTTATTGATGTCTTTTTGATAGTGAAGAGTACTTAAAAAGGACTTTATTTTTTGCTAATCCTTACCTGCTGTAAGATTTCTTGCCTCCCAAGTTTTTCTTTAGTGGTCTAGGAAGTTCCATGGAGAGTAGCTCTAGGACAGTTGGCAATAATTACTTGTCTCACCTTTTAGGAGTGTTTTCCACCAACACATAGGTACAGTTGGAAACAGTCCCATATGAAAAATAGGACATATAAATGCTTGTGTAATTCTTTTCCCCATGACAAAATACTGCATGTCTGGGTTCCAGGTAAGACCTTCTTTGGGTGATACTTTCACTGTATTTTGATCACAGTCGTACATTGTTTAAGATAAAAATATTGTGCCATGTTTTTGCACTTGAAATTCTGGTTGATTTGCAGATGATTCAGGGAGCTTCTGAATGACTTCCTAATCACTGGCTTTTGTACTTTTTCTGCAGGAGTGGAATCAGCATATCAATGGAGCAACACATAGCCGGCGTTGTCAACTTCTCCTTGAAATGTATGGATATGGACATTTTAAAACATTTCTTTATATTAAAGTTATTTCATACCATTTCAGAGAACACAAATGTTTCATTTGTGAAATTTGAAAATTAATATTTTAGTGACACATGTATGAAAGCTGACCACCTTGAAGGCAATCACATTGGTTTGAAACAGTCTTTCCCTTTGTGGGCATGCATGCATAGACAAGCTCCAGGCATCACTTCTGACTTTTAAATAATCCACCTGGGATTTATAGGTGGGATACTGTGAGTGAGTCTGCCACCAGCTGAGCCTGTCAACCCTGACCCTTCAGCATATGTACTTGCTGGAAAAATATTTAATTTTACAAGGAAGTGTCAGGAGACAGTTTCTTCACTAATTCTCAACAGCTCAAGTTCCCCTCCTCTTTGTTTCAAGATAGCTCTTTATCTCTTAACTATTAGTCTTTCTCAAAGAATGCTTTGGAAACCTGCCTGGATTTCAGACTCAGTTGCAAAGTCTTCCGAATCCTCTCCATTTTCTTCATTCAGCATTGCTACCCCCTTTGCCACTATCCTTCTTGCTCAGAGCCCAAACTTTCCTGCCTGCTTTTTGGAGCCAGAGATGTCTTCTGTGGGCTCCCCCCCCCCCCAATAAAAGAACGCTTGGGGTTCTGGAAATACTCTCATGAGGTGTGCCACTCTCAGAAGTACAATAGAACCCCGCATAACAAAAAAAAAAAACACTCTTCCATGGAGCGCTTCATTATGCAATTTTTTTCATTATGCAAAGCACTATTGGCGGTACCCCGCATAACAGAAAAAAAGTTCATTAACCAGGGTTCCCATCGAGCAGGTATACCCCGGCTAATGAAAACCCCGCATAACGAACATTTTTTTCATTATGCTGGGTATCACCCTTGCATAACATACACTTTGTTATGCAAATTTTTCATTATACAAAGCATTCGTTGTGCGGGGTTCCAGTATACTCAAAACCTCACAAGACTCCAGTCCAAGGATCTTTGGTCACTTCCACCCCATTTCCCTCACTGAGGGCCTCCTCTGAGGCTTCATGGGTCCTACCCTCATCTGTATTCACCGCAGGGCTCACAGTTCTACCTGCTATAGCTCCCTTTTCCAATTCTTTCGGGAAATGTTGGCCAGGCAGTGTTGCATCAGCTAATTAGTTCACCTGGACTTGCCTAGCCCATCTCTCCTTATATATCTCTTTCTGCTCTTTTATCCTTACTTCTGTTTCTTCCCCCTCATCATCAGTTTCCTTGTCATCTGATAGATTCTATGTCTTGACCTTTTCTGTCATCATCTTTCCTGTGTCTATTGGAGAGTTGCAGGTGGAGTACTCCTGGGACTTGTGGGTAGCAACTTGCCACCTGATTCTGGGTTTTCCTCACTCTCCTTCTCACAGGGACATGTTAACATTACAAATCATTGTGGCTCACATTAAATATGAGAGTGAGTCTTTAAGGTGCCACACCTTTTTTGTCTTTTGTTTGCTTGTTTACTCTGTTATACTTCCAGAGCCTAACATAGCTACCACTTCAGAAAGTTTAAGACTTGTAACTTATTATGGATTCTGTTCTGTTCAGTCTTTTGACTGAGGTCCTTGTACTTAAAAAGATCAGGCAAAGATGTTTTACAGGTAGGCTTTTAAGCAATAAATGGAGGTTTAGGAAATGTTATTTTTGTGAAATTTAGATACATTTATTGTATTAAAATGTTTTTAAAGTTGCTCTTGATCTATATTTAATTTTTAATATATAGTTTTATATGGTATTTATTTATTATTATTTTAATTGTTGTGATCTGCCTTGGATCCTCTATGATGAGAAAGGTAGCATATAAATAACATTAATTAATACCTAAAAGGTTAGCACAGTCTGGCTGTGCTCTTTAAGAAACATCAGGTACTTCCAAGCCACTGTTGTTAATTATGATTTCTGGTGTAAAGCAATCTAAACTTTCCCGTTAATTTAGATTAGGGATTATGATAATTTTCCTAGTCCCCCTGCCTGAAGGTCTCAAGATCCCTTGGGATTCCTTTCTCATAGGGAAGCTATTGGGGGCAACAGGAGGAGGCTTTAATTTCTGAAAATAGCTGCCACCAATAAAATAATTCCGCTGCTGACTTTTTTGGGAAATGAAAGGTTCTCTACACACCTTTCCTATTCCTCCCAACAGTTTCTCCATGACATAGTCATATATGATCCCAGGGCAGCCTGGAGACCTTCAGGGAAATTTAAAAACTGTTAATTTGCAGAAAGTCATTTACACTTCAGTTGATGACAGACATTTAGGCCTTGAAGTAATTATGTTAGTAGTCAGAATATCTATTTCATAGATTAGTGGTAAACAATAGTTTATTTTGTTGGTCTTGAACTTTGTTGCAAATCAATTTTCAGAATTCTGGGTGACAGCTTTACATTTTCAGAGCAGTAAAAGTCAGTTTGGATATTCTGTTTTATAACAGTAAAATCTTAGAGTTAACTTATAGATCATATCAAATGGGTTCTACCATATAGTCCCTAAGTACAGTGTGATGTCATCTTGGTTAAAGATTATATCAATACTCTCAAAATGCAGCATGTTGAAATTTCCATGAAACTTAGTTTCTGTTATATTGGTATCTCAAGCAAACAGTATTTTAGATACATGAGATAACTCAAGAGATTGACTATGCTGTGGTTCTAGTAAGTTTTCATGTTCAGGGTTGCTGCTGAAATTACAATTGTCAAATTATTTTTGCTGCTTTATGTACTCAGATTTTTGTACTGACATGGAAGATATAGCTACTTAGTATCTCTCTAGGCATGACATTTAAGTTGCAGGCAATGATCTTTCTGATTTCTTTTCTTTAAAGATACCCTGAATGGAACCCTGAAAATGATTCTGCACATGGACTGTGAGTAAAAATTATTTACCGGATAGGAGGAAACACATTGCTAACAGATAAGAAATTAAGCAGAGGTGTTTCCTGTTTAACTCATAGTAGACTGAGGCTGCTGAATTTGTGGCTAGCTAAGGAGCTTCCTATTTAGATCTGCAGAGGCCAGGGGCTTTGTAGGTGTGCTGAATACTTATCTATTCTTGAAGGCAGGGTAAAGATCTCTTATTTTCTTCATGAAGGATGTTTGGAGAAGAGAAATTGATGCTTTTTATTATATAATTTATTTGTATGTGCCCCCCCTCAAAAAAAAATCTGAATTTTAGATCTTTTTATGACCACCTTGGGGAGATGAAAAATTGGAATCAGAAAGAGTGCCTTGCTTGTGATCCTAATAAATTCCTCAACCCACTGTGCGGCTCCTAGCTTTAGTATAATCAGAGCCTTAAGTGTTATCATATCCTAGACTTAGGCTTAGTATACCATCCTAGATTCAAATCTTCACACACAAACACACCTGAATACCTTGTCAGTTCAATTTGCAGGCATAACAGTGGAGAATATAACACAAAATTCCACAGTGACCTGTTAGTAGTCACTAGTGTCTGCCTTTAAGAATAAATTCGCAACAGTGGGATTTCTCTTCATTTTATTTCATCTATAAATTTGATATCTCAATACAGAATTTAATAGGAATGTATGTAAAAGATTTTGCTTGAAGGTTAATCTGGCTCCATCTTTCTCTGTGTACCTTCTAGGGGGGACCCATTTATGTTGCAGTCAACTAATCCAGCCCCAGGCATTTTGGGCCCACCACCACCTCCATTTCATTTGGGAGGACCAGTTGGGTCAAGAGGTAATGATATTAAATACATTTGGATCCTGCAGAGGCTAGTATGTTTTACTGATCAGTATGCAATTCTACTGTATATTTCCAGACCTGGAAGGTAGAGTATGGGAATCTGCAAAAACAGGGCTTCCAAAAGTCTGTGCCAGAAAAATCAACAAAAGACTTTTGTGTGATCTTGAAGCTTTAAGTAAATATTGAATTCACGTATTTTTGTCATCTGTAAATGTTATTTAGAAATAACAATGGAAATAGAAATTAAAAGTGGAAAGTAATCTTACCAAGACCAACCATAATATCATAGGTGTTTGTGGAAGAAACAAAAATCTGAAAATCAGGCTAGGTGTTCTGTCATTGATCTACTGCTAAATTTGAACTTAATACCTGTACACTTGCCTCTTTTTCAATGTGACACCTAACACTTGTTTGGATGAACAGTTAATGGCTGCTTAGCAGAAAATTAAAAATGATTTTCCAGAAAATTGATGTGGAGATAATACATAAAAGATTTATTGTCTCATGTTTGTAATTTTTAAAATGTTGCCAGTCTGACTCTTTCCCATAAGCTTCTGAAAGATTTATGCTGTTATACAATATGGTGCCAACAGTCTTGCTAATTAATGTAACTGTATTTTCTCTCTCCAACCCATGTGTTTTTATCTTAAGGGCCTGGAAGTGGAAATATGCAAGGACCAAGACACATGCAGAAAGGCAGAGTGGTTAGTATTGAAATAGAATCTGAAGTATCAGTTTGTGGCTGGACAGGCAATACGATAATTACTCTTAGAGAGTTGGGGTCATACTAACAAGATCTATGGTAATTATGGAAATACTCAGGTCTTTAAGCACCATATCAAAAATGTATCAAGCAGGAAACATTTCAGGGGTGGTTGTTTCTTTAAGACTATATTTGCTTTCAAGCAAGCCAGGTTCTTGATGTTTACCTTGTTTGCCTTAAGTGAATCTAAGATTTCATTTCTTTGCATTCTTGTTAAAAACGTTTCCTTAAAAACCGAATAATACATCCTGTGCCCAAATGAGTGTAATGTACATTTTCACTTGTTGTCTTTTATTCATCACTGTTCCTGCCATTCACAGGAAACAAGCAGAGTTGTGCATATCATGGACTTTCAAAGAGGAAAGAACCTGAGATACCAGCTGCTACAGCTTGTTGAACCTTTTGGAATGATCACAAACCACCTAATCTTGAACAAAATTAATGAAGTAAGTATTGTTATAGTCTTATCATACCATAACATTTTCCTGCAGCATTTTACACGATTAATGTCATGTTGTAATATTTTTTGACAAACAATTTCTTGAACATAGCTTAACATAGCTTAGATTGTGATTGTTGTTAGCCGCTCTGAGTCGCATAGTAGAGTGGGTGGCATACAAGTCCAATAAATCAAATCAAACCAAACAAATTATTTATGTGTGAAATGAGGGGACCAAAATCAGAAGTGTACAGGGAGATTCAGAATAATATTTTGCTTTGGATATGATGAAACGTAGCATTCTTGATGCCAAAAAGTATTTTTCTAGTGTACATAGCTACAAAGAGAAATTAAAATAAACCAAGTTAAATCTTCTAAACGGTATATTTGTGTAGATTAAACAGATTTTCTGCTCTTGTTTGAAAGAAAGTTTTAAAAAAATTAAACATAACAAGTAGATGTTTCTAGTAGACATTGTTAGTTTGCAAACCCCAATTCTGCATTGGTTAGATGTTTAATGTCATTTTATTCACAATTTAGTCCCTCTGAAAGGATTGACTTGCTTTATATGATTTCAGGCATTTATTGAAATGGCTACCACAGAAGATGCACAAGCTGCAGTACAGTATTACACAACAACACCAGCCTTAGTGTTTGGTAAACCTGTGAGAGTCCATTTATCTCAGAAATATAAAAGGATAAAGGTAAGTGCTGCTGCTGCCCTTTATTTTATATTCTCATTTATTGAGTTCAATCTATATTTAACTCTAATTTCTGTCAACGCTTAATTTTTAATATAATGCAGTAATGAAACCTCTATATCTGCTAGAAACCAGAAGGGAGACCTGACCAGAAATTTGAGCCTCCAAAGCAAGAACTTGGACGTGTGATTCATCTCAGTAATTTGCCACATTCAGGCTATTCTGATAGCTCTGTACTTAAACTAGCTGAGCCCTTTGGAAAAATAAAGAACTACATACTGATGAGAATGAAAAGTCAGGTAAAGTATTTATTTATTTCAGTTCATTTGCAATTATACCCTACCCTTTTGGTCCAAGCACCTATAATGTGTAGAAACATTATGCACGCACGCACACACAGGAAACAGCCAGATGGCATAAAAAATCTTTAAAACCATAAGAATATTCAAAGTAAAAAAATAATCATCAGCAGCAAAATTTGGGTAATATCAATTAAAAAGAGTCCAGGGTCAACATTGCATAATTCTAATAATCTTATAGACCTTAAAAGGCTTGCTGACACAGGTAGGTCTTAAATTGTTTACAAAATATTAAAGTAGGAACAGTTCTAATCTCCACTGGCAATTTATTCCAGAGGGTCGGAGCTACAGCAGAGAAAGCTCTTGATGTGGTTACAGTTGTTCCCCCCCCCTCCCCATGTGTAACCACTCAGAGCTTACACGCCTGTCTAACTCCTGAAGAAGTGGTACTCCCTCAAATAGCTTAGTCCTAAACCATTCAAGGCTTTATAACGGGTGGCCAACCTTTTTGCGCTGTGGGCCTGACCATGCTCCTGGAACAACTGAGCGAGCTGGACCATGGCCATGGAAGTGGGCGCTAAAGTAAATGTGCTAAAGTATATGTGCCCACTTTTGTGTTTACATCAGCCACAGGTGCATTTGCACATGTGCAGACATGTTTTATCGCTGACATAAACATGTCTGCTTCTACTTCCAGGTGCTGGGGAGACAGAAACCGGGCCAGTTGGACTGGTGTTGTGGGCCGGGGGTGGCCCATGGGCCGTAGGTTGGAAACCCCTGCTTTGTAGGTCAACACCTTGAATCTGGCATAGACCACCACAGGTAGCCAGTGCAGACTAGCCAGGACTGGAGTGATATGATCCAACCCACCAATACCTATAACCAGCCTGGCTGTTGCATTTTGCACCTCCTGAAGCCTCTGTACTAACCTCAAGGATAGCTCAACGTAAAGGGCATTACAATAATCAGGATTAGCAGTGTATAGGTAAATGCTATCAGGGATCTCCTATCCAGGAAAGAGTGGAACTGAGCTATGGGCCGCAAATGGAAAAATGCAGACCTGACCACCAATGATACCTGATATTCCAAGGTCAAAGACTGGTCAAGTTGCATGCCCAGATTGCATACAGTCTCCTTCAAAGGGAGAATGATTCTCTCCACCACCACCCCAGTTAATGGGGATCCTCTACCTGCAGTTACCCCTTACCATATAATGTTTACACAGTGTGTAAATTTGTGAATTGGCTTATATGTAAAGCCTATTTGTTAAACATTTCAGTAGAAATATACAGTAAAAAGTATTTAAGTACCAATGAAAATAAAGCTTATACAGTCAAACCTTGCACAAAGAGCGCCTCGCTTAAAGAGCAGAATTTTCTCTGAATGTTGGTTTCGCTTAACAAATAAAACCAACCAAAAACTCGCTTAACAAATAAATTGGGGTTTGCAATCCCCCACACACACACAATTGGTCACTTACAATAGTGTTTCGCTTAAAGAGCAAACTCGCTTAAAGAGCAATCCTGTGGAATGCATTATGCTCTTTAAGCGAGGTACAACTGTGCTTTTTTTCCTTGAGAAGATGAATGTTCACTGCCCATACCTAGTGTCTTCATATATCTTTGTAGGAGATAGAGGTTATCTTATGCTGTACTTCCTTTATCATAACAAAAACACATTTTAAAATACCAAATGTATGTGCAAAATGACTTGTAAAAATTACATAGTTAAATAAAAATACATAAATACACCATATCACTAATAGATTGAAAATCCCAATATCCCAAAATCCACTTGATTACAGTGCAAGGACTTATCTGACCACATGAACAAAACTGTTGGATACTATGTTTACCTTAACTTTGAAAAAGCAAAACTATTTTACAGTCTCTTTTACACTAGCACAATGAATCATTTAATAGAATCTACTGTTTTAACTGGATTTCTTTTGCATTTACAGAATATGGACTAACCATATTTTATTAAATATTTTATCAGATGGGCTAACCATATTTTATTAGTAGATGTAACATAGCAGACACAAGTGTATTCACATCTTGTGTCATTGTACCTATGAAATATTTGAAACATCTCTTTATTCCTCTTCCCCTATTAGCTTAGTAAAATTTTGGAGGATATGGTTTTGAACATGTACAAATAGCTGACATAAGTTAAAGCACATTTTTCTCACACATAACTGCAGAACAAAAGGAGAAAACGGGGGATCTAAAGGCCTTTGCCACAATAAGCACTAGATATGAGATGGATGGGACTGATGTGAATCACTTATTCTTCCAAAACTGATTTTCACAATCCCATTTCAGTTTAAAATACCTTTTCCAAATGGACAAGGTGACCTTATGAATTTCATCTGCAGCAACCATGTGCTATAGCTAGTGAATTATGGAGGGAGGTTTGTCTGAGAGTGAAGAAAACAGAATAGCATAAAAAATAAAGCCAAAAAATGTTGTGGCACCTTAAAGACTAACTCCTGTATTTAAATGTGAGCTTTCGTGGACCATGTCCTCTTCATCAGACATAAGAGTGAGGCCTAATGGCATCAGTTTATACATACATCAGGTACACAGGCATACATCAGGTTTGTGTAGCTTATTAGCAAAAGTTCACTGTTGACTGAATAGAGCAAGGTAACTCTATAATACTGCAAATTGAAATATCTTAATTTTTCTATAGGCTTTCATAGAATTGGATACCAGAGAAGGTGCTGAAGCAATGATGGAGTACTGTTCCAACAAGGCTCTCTGGTTCCAAGGGAGATGTGTAAAAGTAGATTTGTCTGAAAAATACAAGAAATTAGTATTAAGGGTAAGTACTTTGCATTGGCCCATCAGACAAACAACCAAGAGAAGATCTGTGGTAATTTAAAAACTAATTGCTGTAGTGTAAAATGAGTTTTCATGAACCAGGTCGACTTCCTCAGACGCTAGAGACTATATGACTGTCATGTACTATCCCATGATGATGTGAGCAGTGATGGGCAACCAAAATTTTTACTACTACACTGTGGGCAGAGGCAATGTTGTGGGCAGAGCCGATGACATGGGCGGAGCCAAAGTTAAAAAAAAACATAAACCTGCCTCCTTTAAGATCGGGCTGGCTGGAGGTGTCAGACTTAGTATTGGAGGCACGCATGCATCAATTGCTATTTTAACGCATGGGCAGACACCAGCAGCCATTTTGGGCTGCAGAGTGGGGCTACCGGTGAGGTGACCGAACCGGTCGCCTAAAAAAAAAAGTAACCACCCTGAGTTGTCTCCCAGGAAGGTTACTAAACCCCCCCCCCCCCCCGGAGACCACCCAGGATTGTTAATACCGGTTCTATAGAACCGGGGCTAACTGGCTCATGCCCACCCTTGGATGTGAGGATATACATAATAAAATGACATTTGTTCAATATTAAAGAAGTAGGACTATCAGACAGAATAATTTTTGTTATCAGTCTTTTATTTCAAGGTAATAGTAATATTGTTTACATAGGTAGCTTGTTCATACGTTGTTTTTGTATAAGCTGATTTCTTACTCTTGACTGAGGAAAGCGTTCAGCATGAATTATTATTTTCATAGTTAGCTAAGTAGCTGCCATTGGTTTTGGGTTTGTAAAATTGGGCAATGGAAATATCTTTGCTATTGAATTTCAGAAGCATAGCATGAAAACAAAGTATTCTGTTTTACATACCTATCTCCCAGCTCTTGTTTTGGGAAGTAGACTGGCTGAGAAGGCTCCTAGGCAAATGTGTCTTCAGAGACTGAGTTTTCCTGTGTATACTATAGTTGAGATGGGCTACCTATGTTTCAGTGGTTTTTGTTTTCAAAATAAAAACCTATTGCATTTGTACTGGATGGTCTTTGGAGGTTAGAGCTGGTATTATAAACAATGCTTAAACCAGACAAAACTACACAGGCTTTGTTCCTGCACATAGCTAGGCATTGCTTTTTCATATTGCTGTAATTTCTGGGCTTAATCAGGAAGAAGAAATCAATCCCCCTTCCTGAATATCTAATACAGTAATACCTCATATAACATTAGTATCGAATAACACGAAAATCGCATAACATCAAGGAATCTGGGGGGAAGAATTGCATCAGATAACATTAAGATCCTATGGGATGCTTCAGATAACAACCGCGAAAGCCTGTGTGGTTACAATGTATCTCTATGGATCCCATAGAGGATCAGATAACACTAAAAATCATATAACACGAAGACTTGTGGAACCAGGTTTTAGTGTTATATGAGGTTTTACTGTATCACTATTATCAATGTTATCAGTATTTCTGTTAGTATAAATAAAGAGAACCCGTATCATGAGGATTACAGGGCAGAATTTGAAAATCTGGTATCTTGTTATAGTTAACGTAACTGCTTGAGTTTTGAAGAATGAAAATGTTCTTTCACTTAAACAACCATGGAACAAACTCCCAAAGCAGCAATCCACAAAGCTTACCTTGTACACCTTAATA
Organism: Furcifer pardalis; assembly: GCA_030440675.1. NCBI lineage: Eukaryota > Metazoa > Chordata > Lepidosauria > Squamata > Chamaeleonidae > Furcifer > Furcifer pardalis. Next base: position 30,042,171 of record CP126890.1, read on the forward strand.
CAGGATTTCTTTTTCCCCCCATCAGATTCCCAACAAAGGAGCAGATACTGTGAAGAAAGATAAACCAAGGTAATAATATTTCAGACAGTATGTTTGTTTAGAAATGCAGCATGAAATGGATAAACTAGAATTTTTTTTCTTTTATAGAAAGAGAGGTCTTTCTCCAGATAGCAAAGATTCTGGGAGTGAAAAAAAATGCAAGACTGATGATGGTGAGAAAACAGAAACCAACAGTACTGATGATAAAGATGAGAAGGGAGATGAATCAGAGAAGCAGGATACAAAAGACAGTGAGCAGGCAGACCAAGAGGAACCCAGTTTACTTGCTGAATCTGAAGATGAACTTTTAGTAGATGATGAGGAAGCAACAAACTTACTAGAGAGTGGCAGCTCAGCAGCAGATGATGCTGATGTAGCAAATTTAGGTGATGCAACTTCTGAAGAAAAAGAGGCAGCTGGTGATGCTGTCACAAAAACTGAAGATAGTGCAGCAGCAGCAGCAAAAAAACTCAAAAAAGTAAGTAAAAAAATATTACGGTGGAAAATAGTTGGAATTTTCTGCAAGAAGTTTTTTTTTCCTGTGATGGAGAAGGATATTCAATCCTTCCAAATTTCAACAGCTTCAGCAGTAAAATAGCTATTTTTACGTATTTTGTTTAAAACATCAAAAATGGGTTTCAGGGTGTTCATTGTACAGTGGAACCTTAGGGATAATCTCTGCCTTAGTCTTTGGGTTGGGGTGGGGAGTACGGGCTCCAGTTCAGCCACCAACCAAAAGGCAAAGGCAGAGATTCTTCCTGCCTCCCCTGCTGAAAAACAGGGTGGGCAAGATGAATCCCTCACTGTTAGATGAGTCCCACATTGACAGGCTAACAGTGAGGGGTTTGCCTTGTCCACCCTGTCGTTTCAGCAGGGGAGACAGGGAGAATCTCTGCCTTTGACTTTGGGTTGGGGGCTGAACTGGAGCCATACTCCCCCCCCCCTCCAACCCAAAGGCAAATTATCCCTGCCTCCCATGCTGAAACAACAGGGTGGGCAAGACAAATCCCTCACTGTTAGACAAATCCCACACTGAAAGGCTTGCAAACATGACAGTGAGGAATCCCTCACTGTTAGATGAATCCCACACTGAAAGGCTAACAAAGAGGGATTCGTCTTGCCCACCCAGAAAGGGAACAGGGTTTTTTTTAAATGTGCGATCAATGCATTGCACAACGTCAAGTCTTAACGTTATCCGAGGTACTAGGGTATAGTGTTTCCGGGATGGTTGGCTTTTTTCTTCCTTTTAAGTGATATGGATGTGTGATGAATGTGATGACTGAAAATATGTTCACTGTCACTCAGTAATGCCACAAAAAGGAATATTTGCTTGTTTCAACAATCAAAATGACAGTAATTCAGTAGGGGTAATAACAACAAATATAATTTTGTTGAAACACGATTGTCATATTTCTTAGATTGCTGTTTATTCAGACATATACCTTTTGTTATCTTCATCATAGCACTTCTCATGTTGTTTCATTTGGACCACTAGGCCTTATATTTCATTGTTGCAGTGTTTGCATTTTGCACACATGCTTGCTTTATCTTTAGGTAGAGGTGCTTGGTTAAAATATTTCCAAACTGGGTCTCTTTTATGGCCTGCTGCCGTATTTTTTTCTCTGGAGCAGCGTTTCCCAAACTATGTTCTGTGGAACACTGGTGGACTTCAATTTCCAGAAACCTAAGTCATTATATTGGCTGATGAGTGCTTTGAGGAATTAACTTGGGCTTCTGGGAATTGAATTCCAAAAACCAAAGAAAGAATAAAATGATAAAACTCAGGCTATACATAAAAAGAGCCAAAGACTTGTGGAGTATCCTGTTCAAAAGGTTTCACTTTCATTTTTTCTGCCTAACCCTCCTTCCTCACACATAGCTTCTTGTACAAATCTATTTCACTCTTGACAAACTTCTACTCATTTAATGTTTTCAAACTTAACACTTAAAAGGTAAAGGGCTGATTCTATGTACTGTACATAGATTTACAAAAGAAAATGGGACTAAAGTATTTTTTCTCACTTCTGTTCATTTTATAGCATTTTTGCTGTGAAGAAAGGCATGGTTCAAATTCACAATTTTGAGAACTATACAACCAAGCATCTATGATAATATCTTATAGATATAAAAATTGCCCAACAGTCTTACAGAAACCTCTGGAAGAGCATGGCATTGTCAATAGATTAATGGAATTCATTTAACAAAAATTCTGAACATTCTGTGAATATACAGTATAATGCAATATAAGTAAAAACTAATTCTTATTTCATGGTGAATAATATTTGGACTGTAATGTCATGGAAAAAGCCCATTCCTGAGCTGCACTTTTTCATGAGATTTTGCTTACTAAATTACCTTGTGCTTTAGCCTATCCAAGATGGAGATTTTAATGTGTGGGAGTCCCTTTAGACTACATACCCGTGAGAGCTTGGAATGTAAACATGTTAGCCTCATGGGTTGGGAGAAATGAAACCTAATGTGTGATGGACATGTCATACTGTAGGATCATTGGTTAGAATCCCTTAGGACAGGGATCTGCAAACTTGGCTCTCCAGATGTTCTTGGACTTCAATTCCCAGAAGTCCTGATCAGCAGGCATACTGACTTGGGCTTCTGGTAATTGAAGTCCAAGAACACTTGGAGAGCCAAGTTTGCAGATCCCTGCCTTAGGAGAATAGTTGGGAGGCAGACCCTGAGGGAGGAGATAAAAGCCCCAGAAGGTGGGGGATGAGGAGACACTCTCTTAGACTTTGAACTGCAATCATGTAAGGGGGGCCATGGGCTTTCCCTCAAGCAAGCAGCTTTCTTTTATTTTGAAATACTTTCTGAACTTTTGATGGACTTTATTCTGCAACTTACTTTGATTTCAATATACTTTTAAAATACCCGAAGAGGCCTGGAGTGATTACTTGGCTAGGCACTACCTTATTTACACAAATCTAGAATCCTGAGTTGTTCAGCCAGTGGGCAGCAGCTCAGAAGCATGAAGGGCTTACTTGTGAGTAAAGTCTTTTTATAACATGTGAGGTAGTAAAACTATCTTAGATTTTTCCTAAAAAAGCATTCAGTTCTTTAAAATCCAATTAAATTTTTTATTGTATTTTTAGTGTCATTTTTTAAATCATTGATTTTTATCCACCCTGCTTTGGTGATCACTATAGAAAGGAGAATAGTTAGTTTCTGTGTGTCAGAATTGCATTTTAAGACATGAGTATAAAATTTGCACAAATTAGGCTAGTAGGAAAAGTTGTATCTGATATAATAGTTAGAATAACTAGAATAAATTGTTTCAGCAGCGACATGCTGGTGCATTTCCAAGGAGCATGGAAGGTTTTGTCACACTTGATGAAGTTGGTGATGAGGAAGATGCGGAGCACCAGAAACAACGGAAAGCTGACATGGCGAAGTCTGCTGCGAAAACTGAGGATGGTGCAAGTGTAACTGTAAAAACAGAGGACATGGAGCAGGGAAATGAGTCACTGGAAAATGGTGGCAAGACAGAAAACTTGAATGAGCACCAGTCTGAAGCATCTCAGAACACAGCGACACAAGAAGGAGAAAAGAAAGAAGATAATAGTTTAGAAGAAAATAAGGTTGCACGTGAGAAACGTGCTACTGCAGATGAAATTAGCATTGGACCATACCAGCCAAATGTTCCTGTTGGTAAGAATACTTTCTCTTCTCCCTGTATAATTGTGTATTGGATTTAGACCACAGTAGTATCTGAATTCTTTCTAACCTTTCTTTAAAGAGAGACTGGCATAGAATGATTCATTTTATTTACAAACAGAGTCAAGGATCGTAATCGGTATACGATAACTCATTTAAGTCAGAAACCATGAGTATTCGGTTTTTCAGAGCAAAGGAGAAAGGTTTTTTTTATTACTATTTCAAGTACCCTGCATAAAATTAGCAATTGTTCTTCTGTGTTTCTGTCTAGGCGTGAACTATGTGGTGCCAAGAACTGGGTTTTACTGCAAATTGTGTTCCTTGTTCTATACCAATGAAGAGGCTGCAAGAAAGGTTCACTGCAGCAGCCTTGCACATTATCAAAAGTTGAAGGTAAGGAGAAACTATAAAGTTAGATTTATATGTCTCATGCATTTAAGGAAAAGAAAAGTCTGAAGGGATAACAATAAGTAGCTTTTTAAAGAATATTTAAAATGAGAAATAATAAAAACTTTGCTGTTCTTAATCTAATTAACTTTTTAAACTATCAAAATAATAAGATATTCAGCTAATGAGATGGAATTATTCACCTTATTCTTCTACATAGCTTTTGGCCAAGAGGTTGCACACAACAGTTTGGTCTCATTCTGATGTGTAGACTATTTAGCCATGACTATGTCACGTTAACCAGGATGCACCATGTGGAGGCTAGTCTACTCAGCTGCCTATGATTCCATGTGGTGAGACAAACTCCTCAAATTAATCAGTGACGTCCCTTGTCTAAAACTTACTACATTATTCAGCAACATGCTGAGCAACAGACACTTCCAGATATTTTCAGAAGACTTAAGAGCAGAGTATTCATGATAAATGGTGATCTTCCCCAGGGTTCTGTGTTGGCTTCTTTACGATTTAACTTGTATGTACATGATTCCCCCGAATACTAAATCTGGAAATTCATCTATGCAGATGATATACAGTAGCATTGATCGTCCAACACCAAAGCTTCACTGGGACTGAATCAGTGCTTTCATCTGACTTAAATATCTTGGACATTTACTTCCATCAGAATAGTCTCAGACCAAAACCTCAGAAAACTGTCAACTTTTCAATTGTAGAACAGAAACGCAGGGTATAAACCAGCTTTATTATTCAGAGTAGAAAATCTACAATACTGTAGTAACCCCAAGTACTTGGGAGTCTCCTTAGATAGGTCTTTGACCTATAAGTGCCATTTCTCCAATGTGGCAGCAAAGATTAAAACCAGAAACAACATCTTACAGAAGCTAGCCACCACCCTAGCATTATAACATTCTGCTGCTGAATATTGCTGTTCATCTTGGCTTAAGATAAAAATAATAAACAATCCTCTCATCCCAATCCATGCCGATACAACAGCCCCCTTTGCCCAATGATTTAAAATGCACCCTGCTTGGTGCACTTCAATTAGCCTACAGTACAACCGTTTCAATATCTCAGATGCCTGGATGGAACTCTGGCAACACCACCACATAGTCAAGAACCCCTGTGAGTGGCCAGCTGGATTTCTCCTTCCCAGGTGGCAGTGGAGGATGCTGAACAGAGCGAGGACCAGCTGTGGTTGATGCAGAGCCACTCTGTTCAAATGAGGATGGAAATCCTCTTCCCAGTGTGACTATAGAGAAGATGACCAAACCATGGATCATGTTATATTTAAGTGTCACTTATATGCGTTTAGCATCACATTGGAGGATTTGCTTGGTGCCACAGATGAAGCCCTTCAGTGGCTTTCAAACCTAGACGTGGAACTCTAGTTAGGAACTTTGTCAATTTGTGCTCACTGCATATATCAGCATTGATGTAGACAACTGAAGTTTATCGTACGATAAATAAATTCACCCTATTCATGCATAATCTGGTTATTCAGTCTTATTAAGCACATCATAGTTCCATCAGATATCTACCTACCTTAAATAGTTATAGCATTCCATTCATAGTGAGATACAGTAAATGTAATTTTGCTAACCAGGTCCCCTGAATAAAAGAGGTTTGAATGAAACCTATTTAAACCAACCAAGTCAGGTATGGCTAAGCACACTGAATCTTTGCTTGACAAAACTTTGCTTCATCTACCCTTATTTTCTTTGTTGCAGAAACACATGGAAAAAATGGCAGAAGATCAGAAACAGAAAAAAGAGACTTAAATGTTGGGGTGAAAGGCTTGAAAAATTTAAGGAAAATGGTTTATTTTTAATGTTAGTCTCAATACAATAGAATTGGGAATACACTATGTTATATATAGATTTTAGTAGACTGAAAAGGATAATTCTGTTAGTGTTTAAATGTAATGGCAAAATCTGCTATATCGTTTCTTTTAAAAAAATTGTGTGTGGGGGGGGGGGGATTTCAAGGCTTGCAGCTACTGAAGGACTTTTACAACATTTTGAAGACCAGAGAGAATTTCATCAGCATTCATTTTTGCAGAATTCCAGTACATCTCCTTACCTGTTGCTTCTTTCAGTTGAATATAAACAGTTATTATTTTATCCCTCTGGAACATTCCATTTAGGTCCAGGTGATGCTATTTTCAAGGGATTTCCATAGCTTCATTTCAGTGTTGAAAATCTTTATTAAAATGTGTTTTTAAAGAAAGATATAAACTTTTTTTTAGTATTCATGTGTTAGCAAGTAGGAAAACATAGCTAAGTTTAACAACAGATCTTATGAGTGTTTCTTTAGAGTCCTCATTCTCCTGTTCTAGCAGGAAGTACATTCTTACTCTTCTGATCAGTATTATTCTGTGCTTTTGCTTGCAAGTTGAATTTAGTACTTTTCATACATCTTCAGTATAAGCAAAAGCAGCATTGAATCACATATTGTAAATAGTTACCATTTTTATGTTTGTATTTCAATTCTGATTGTAGATTTCATTAGTAAAGGGTCACAGACCTCAGTGGAGCTTGTCGCAAGTTAACATGCTTAGAATTGGAGCATGTTTTAAATTTGGTTTTGCTTTAGGCTTGTGCTCTTGATGTATTTTCATGTAGCTGATGTAATTGAGAGCTTATGTGTAAAATCTGTTTTCATGTAGTTCATTTAAGAGCTTGAATATATGTGGGGTCAAATTGTGATGGTGTCAAAACAAATAAACTACCAAAACCTAAGTAAGTTTTCTAAGCCTTTTTAGTATTGACTCAGTAATAAGCTCTGGTGAGTGGTTAAATTTCTGTACTGCACCCAAAACTGCTGACATTGTGAGTTTGATCCTGACAGGCTCACAGTTGACTCATCCTTCCAAGGTCAGTAAAATAGTACCCAGCATGTTGGGGGTAAATACTAATTACCTTTTGGTCTGTTCAGAGTGTTATGGGGCATATATAATTTTTATTGCTATACTTGCAGACATGTGCAGGAAATACAAATGTGACATACTTCTGCTCCAGGAAACACACTGGGGGACAGCAAAATACAGACCCAAAGTGGCTGGAATGGAGCTAGTGATTGAGAGACCTCATGACCAGTATAGCAGTGCAATTTCTGTTAGACCTGGCCTCGGCATAATATCTGCTGCGTTGATGGAAACAAACAACATTGAAATTCCCACCATCCAAACCCCACAATTCACTGTTACCTCTGTCTAAACCCCCAGAAGCAAATTTTAGTTTTCATGAACCAGACAATTTTGCTTAAGACCAAATAAACTTTGTTATTGGAGGCCCTGAGCAGAAGGTCAAGAGTGACCCCTCCCTTAGACTGCTGCTGGTGAATGCCAGATCAGTCTGCAACAAGGCCCCTTTGCTCGCAGATACCATTTTAGGGGAGCGGGCTGATCTGGCATGCATCACCGAAACCTGGCTGGTGCCAGAGGATGGTGTCCCTCTGTCGGAACTATGCCCAGCCGGTTTCGGTATTTGGCACCAGCCTAGGGAGAGGGGAAGGGGCGGTGGAGTGGCCGTGATAGCTAGGGAGTCTCTGGGAGTCACCAGGGCCACGGCACCACAAATTCCGGGTTGTGAGGCCTTGTTCCTACGTGTGGGCCCTAAGGGTCAGTTGGGAGTCCTGCTCATGTACCTGCCTCCCTGCAGAGTAGCAGACTCCCTGCCTGAGCTCCTTGAGGCGGTCTCCATGCTGGCGTTGGAGACCCCCAGGCTCATGGTCCTGGGGGACTTCAACCTGCCATCATTGGGGACCGGCTCAGAGGTGGCTCGGGAGTTCACGGCCTCCATGGCAGCCGTGGGCCTGACTCAGGTAATTCAGGGTCCTACCAGGAGCAGTGGCCACACCCCGGATTTAATCTTTTTGTCGGAGCTGTGGCAGAGTGATCTGTTTCTACAAAAATTAGATACCACACCAGTGCCATGGTCAGATCACTATCTGGTGGCTCTAGACTTCCTAGGGGCTGGACTCCACCGCAGGGAGGCAGGGCCAATTAAGTGGGCCCGCCCCCGGCGACTAATGGATCCAGAAGGATTCCAGAGGGAACTGGGGGATTGTCCTCTTGACCTGCAAAGCGATTCATCTGAGGCCCTTGTCGCTGCATGGGATAAGAGAGCGACGGCAGCTTTGGACGCAATCGCGCCACTACGGCCTCTCCGAGTCCGTGGAGATAGATCTGCCCCTTGGTTTTCAGAAGAACTAAGGGAGCTGAAACGGGCGAAGAGACGCCGAGAGCGCCGCTGGGTGAAGACTCGAAGCGAGTCTGACCGATCACTGGTTAGAGCTGCTATTAAAGACTACCTAGTGGCGATAGGGGTGGTGAAGCGCCAATACTTCACCACCCTTATTGCCTCCGCAGATAATCGCCCAGCGGCCCTGTTCCGGGTGACCAGGTCCCTCCTCGGTAGAGGGGGGCCAGGCCCTGGGTGGCAGGGATCGGCTGAGGACTTTGCTGATTATCTGGCGGAGAAAATCTCTCAGATCCGCTCGAAGCTGAATCCCGGCGTGGAACGTATGGAGCTGGGGTTGACCATGGCACAGTCTAGCCATGTTATCTGGGATCGGTTCGATCCTGTTGGCCCTGAGGAAGTGGACAGGCTTCTTGTATCTGTTCGCGCCACGACCTGTGCACTGGACCCTTGCCCTGCCTGGTTAACTAAAGCATCCAAGACCGTGGCAGCTGGCTGGATCGAGGCGATTATCAACGCTTCGTTAAAAGAGGGGCATTTTCCAGCACCCTTCAAACATGCTCTAGTGCGCCCCCTCATGAAGAAGCCGTCTCTCGATCCCACGGTAATTTCCAACTACCGTCCAGTGTCCAACCTACCTTTTTTAGGTAAGGTTTTGGAAAAGGCTGTGGCGCTGCAGTTACAGGAGGTCCTGGATGAAGCGGATTATCTGGACCCGTTTCAGTCAGGATTCAGGCCCGGATATGGTACCGAAACCGCACTAGTGGCCTTGGTGGATGATCTCTGGAGAGAGCGGGACGGAGGGGAGCCGTCAGTCCTTGCTCTTCTCGATCTCTCAGCGGCTTTTGACACGATCGACCATGGCATCCTTCTGGGAAGGCTCCAGGGTCTGGGGATCCAGGACACAGTGTTGTCCTGGTTTTCCTCATTCCTGAGGGGCAGGACCCAGTCGGTGTGCCTGGAGAAGGAGAAGTCCAGCCCTAGGCCCCTGCAATACGGGGTGCCTCAGGGCTCGGTACTTTCTCCTCTCTTATTCAACATCTATATGAAGCCGCTGGGCGAGATCATCCGTTCCCATGGGGTTAAGTATCATCAATATGCAGATGATACCCAGTTATACATCTCTGCCGGTGGGGACCCAAGTGGTGCGGTGGAAGTCCTTTCCAGGTGCCTGAAGGCTGTTAAGGTCTGGATGGGGGACAACGGGCTACAGCTGAATCCTGGCAAGACTGAGTGGCTGTGGGTACGGGGGCCTGCGTTAACACAGGAGTTGCCATCTTTGGTGCTGGATGGGGCAGCCCTGCCCCAGACAGACCCGGTGCGTAACCTGGGGGTCCTCCTGGACTCACGGCTACTGTTCGAAGATCAGGTGGCAGCCGTGGCCAGGAGGGCTTTTGCACAACTTCGTGTAATATGCCAGTTACGCCCCCTCCTGGACCGGGACTCCTTGCTCATGGTCACACATGCCTTGGTCACCTCCAGACTTGATTACTGTAATGCGCTCTACATGGGGCTGCCCCTGATGACCATCCGGAGACTCCAGCTGGTGCAAAATGCGGCGGCCCGGGTAGTGGCGGGGTGTGGGCGTTATACTCGTGCTTCGCCGCTACTCCGGGAGCTGCACTGGTTGCCAGTATGTCTCCGGGTGCAATTCAAGGTGCTGGTTATTACCTTTAAAGCCCTATATGGTAGTGGGCCAGGATACCTAAGAGACCGCGTCACCCCAAGAACATCTGTCCGGCCCACCAGGGCGGATCGGAGAGGCTCCCTCGTTGTTCCATCAGCTAGAGAGGCACGCCTCTCTAGCACTAGGAGGAGGGCCTTCTCCGTGTCCGCCCCAACCCTCTGGAACCTCCTGCCCATCGAACTGCGCCTGCAGACAGAGCTCTTGCCCTTCCGGAAGGGCTTGAAAACCTGGCTGGCAGGACATATTTGGGGACCAGGGAACACGGGTTCCCATACTAAGTGGCTTACTTAGGGAGTGCCACTTTGGATCTGGACCAGGGGGATACTGGCGTGTAGTTTGCACTGTTTTTACTTCAAATAATTTTAGATAATCTTTTAAACTTCATGATTTTATATGTTTTTATCTTTTACCTCTGTTTTATGACGATGTAAGCCGCCCAGAGTCGGGTTCTCCCGAGTGGGGCGGGGTAATAAATTCAATAAATAATAATAATAATAATAATTTTAATCGTCATAGTGAGGCTTGGGGATATAACCAAAACAATGAGAATACAGTTATACCTCGCTTAAAGAGCATAATGTGTTCCACAGGATTGCTTTTTAAGCAAGATTGCTCTTTAAGCAAAACACCATTGTAAATGACCCGGGGGGGGGGGATTGCGAACCCCAATTTATTTGTTAAGCGAGTTTTTGGTTGGTTTTATTTGTTAAGCGAAGTGAACATTCAGAGAAAATTCTTCTCTTTAAGCAAGGCACTCTTTATGTAGGTTTGACCTACAACTTGTTCATGATCCGAAACTGCCTGCATCCTTTAACAGTGGTAGATGGAGGAGGGGGTATAATCTGGACATCTTCATTAGCAAGAAAATAGCACAGGTAATTTAAGGGTAGCCATCCCCCACCACCACCTGGTATTTGTACCTGTCATCACTTGTTTTTGTCAGTTTTTAACGTTTTATCGTTTTAATGTTTTAAATTTTTGCTTCTGATGAACTTGTGAATTTTTAACGTTTTATGGTGTTGTGTGTTTATAGATTACCCATTGCGGTAATACATTTTGTAAGCCGCCCAGAGTCGGGTCTTCCCGAGTGGGGCGGGGTATCAAATTCGAACAAATAAATAAATAAATAAAATAACAGTGCATGAAAGTTGTTGATGATCTGATCCCACACTCAACACAGGCCTGTTGTGTGCATAGTAAATGGTCCAATGAAACCCCAGGAAGTGCTTTTTCATAGACAGTTTAACTTTAAGAAGGCTAAATGTGTGAATTTTTGAAAACAGCTGAACAAATGTATGGAGAAGATCCCCCTGCATCCAGATAAATACCGTACAACAAATTTGTCTGTCTTGTGAAAATAATATCAAGGAAAAATATTCAAAGAGGATGCTGCATCTAGTACATCCAGGGCCTGACTGGCGACATCAAACCTCTGCTAGATAGGTATCAGGCACTCTACAACCAGGATCCTTTTCAGGAAGATGCTGGGGAAGAGCTGATGCAGGCTCTTAACAAAACTTGGAAATCATGATGGTGCCCATTAGTCGAAAACCTGGATATGAAACAATAGACAAGCTTAGAAACGCCTTAAAAATTTAGGTCAAGATTTAACTCAGTCACAGCAAAACTAGTAGAGTGATAGCAGACCAAATAGCTCAGGGATTCTCAACCTGTAGCCTGCAGATCAGATGTGGCCTATGACATATTTGTTTCCGCTTCCATCACACCAGGAAGTATCATAGTGGAGGAAGGGCAAAATGACTGTCCAGGGCCTGAAGCTGTCTGAGGGAGTGTGACGCAGCCCCCAGCTTAAAAAGGTTGAGAACTGAAATAGGTAGTCGGTTGCTAAATGAAAAAATGCAAGGCAAAAATTGTGGGGAAAAGCTATCCGACCAAAGGAACAAGAGGAATTTACTTAATAGCCCCTTTGTGACATCTGAATTGGAGGAAACTAAATAAAGCAGCAACTATTAATGACATAACAGAGATAAAGCAGTTGGGTCCCCACACTTTGAAATGGCTCCTGCAATTAATGAACAACTGCATAGACAAACTTCCGGTTCTTAAATTGTGGAGACAGGCTAGAGTTGTTGCTTTTTTGAAACCCAGCAAAGACCCAGATGACTCAAAAAGCTACCGACCAGTGTCACTCCTTTGCCATCATAATTTACAAGGCACTGAAACGGATGGTTCACAATTACATCTCCGAATGTATTGATGGAAAGAACATAAGGAGTAAGCAGGCTTCAGGCCATGCAGATTATATTGTAGTCAAATCCTTAACCTTACACAACACATTGAGGACGGCTTCAAAAGAAAACAAATTACATGAGTGGCTTTCATTGACCTAACTGCAGCATATGATACTGTCAATCATAGGATTATCCAGAAAATAAATAAGCTTGCCAAAGATAACCTTACTAGGGGTGTTGGTGGTTTCCTCCAGAACCAGAGATTCTATGTGGCAATGAATGAAAAGAACAGCAGATGGAGGTTACAGAAGAATTGACTGTTCCAAGGTAGTTCTCAACCTGCCAGTGCTCTACTTATCTGTTCTGTAGTTTTCCTAGCTATTTCTGTTATTACCAGTCATCTAAGTTTGTTAACTTGTGTGTGTTACTTTTATTTTAGCAGAAACTAATCCTAAATCCAACAATGGCTAGATATAAATTTTTAATCACAACATACCACATCCATAATGTCTTTCCTGGGCTGTAGTTAACAGGAAAAATAGCTTTTTACTAACCCAGTCCTAGGAGTGCAGTGGCTTAGTGGTTCAGCTGTTGAACTTGATGACTGGTAGGTTGGCAGGTTAGTTCAAAACCTGAGTGCTGCATGACAGAGTGAGGTCCCGTCTGTCCCAGCTCCTGGCAAACTAGTTTGAAAGCAAGAAATTGCAAGTAAATAGGTACTACTTCGGTAGGAAGGTAAACATTTCGTGCACTTCGGTGTCTAGTCATGCCTGCCACATGTCCATGGAAACGTCTGCAGATGCAGACAGAGCCAGCTCTTTGGCTATAAGCGGACATGAGCACCGAACCATAGAGTCAGATACAACTGGTTTTCTAGCAAGGATGACCTGTACAATACTGCTTGTGAAAAACTTCATTTTTCACTTAGTGAATCTCCATGGAGTAGGATATATAATGACAAACAGCCACTCATGTAGATGTTAGTTGTTCATATAGGGTGTAAAAGTATTTGCTCTCAAATTGCATCCAATTTATGTAGATCTCTGATAAGGCTGTCAAGGTATGTGAACTATTTACGGAATGGCTTTTAACCAGTGTCTCCCCCTAGGCTAGGGAGTTTCCATGGCCAAGAAGGGATACAGTGATGGGATGACAAAATTTCTACTACCATGCCATGACATCATGGATGTCATGGGTGTGGCCAATGTCATGATGTCATGGGCGGAGCCGACGTCATGACATTGTGGGTGGGGCCAAAAATAAATAAATAAACAAATATAAAATACAAATAAACACACACACACCACTCAACCCACCTACCTACCCAGACAGCTACAACACAAACCCATAAATAACTTAAATAAATAAATAAAATAAATGGCTTCAGGCCATGCAGATTATGTTGTAGTCAAATCCTTAACCTTACACAACACATTGAGGACGGCTTCAAAAGAAAAATTACATGAGTGGCTTTCATTGACCTAACTGCAGCATATGATACTGTCAATCATAGGAAAGGCACCGGCCCAAGGAGGAGGCCGCAGTCGGTAGGCGCCCGGTGGAGGAGGAGGCTGCAGGCGGCGGTAGTGCTTCCCATCGGGCATCCCCAGGCCATGGGGGCTTGTCGGCCCCAAGTCCCTGGGAGGGCTCAGCAGCGGCAGACAGCCAGGGCAGGCCTCAACGTGCCCGTGGGGGCTCGGCAGCCCCGGGGGAGTTGCCCTCTAAGTGCTGGCACCGCCGCCGCCGCACTGAAAAGGTGCGGCTCCGGCTAAAAGAGGCAGCGAATGGCTGCCTCTTACTGCACATGCGCAGAAACTCAATCTGACGCATGCACAATGTGTCAGATTGAGTTTCTGCACATGCACACTAAATTGGAGCCATTTTGGCTCCAATTTTAAACTTTTTTTCCTTTTGGTGAGGCATCCGGAATCGGACGCCTTAAAAATGGACTACCCTCTTGGAGTACCCTTCGAGATTGTTCCTACCGTTTCTGGGGAACCGGATGGAACCGGGGGCATCCCATCACTGGATTTAAACCCAGATCTTCTGAATCCGTCTGTTGCTTAATCCATTAAGATGCTCTCAACAAACCTATTCCATGAATTACATGGTACACCTGGGGTTTGTTGCTTTTTTGCATCATACTTGGTATGGAAAGAATCAGCCATAATTACACCAAAAGCTATGGCTTATGAAACATCTGTATCATTTCTATGCAGTTCTCTGTGGTAACCATTGATACCAGTAAGAGTCCTCAAGGCACAGTGCTACTGAAGCTGAAACACTGCTCACAATATGATTTCGATACTGAGGAGACACAAGGTTGACCCAGTCTTCAATTCTAATGAGATCGGTAAAATGAGTACCCAGCATGTTGGGGGCAATTGAGTTGTGCACCACCCAGAGAGTACACTAAGTGCTATGGGACAACATATAATTGTAATTGCTAATAGGCAACAATACAGTTCTCTTCCCTTGGCTGTGCTAATCTAACATTTGTAGGCAGAGATTATCAATTACATACTAGTAGTCTATCATAATGAAGTGCATTCGATCCACGAAAGCTCACATTTAAATACAGGAGTTAGTCTTTAAGTTGCCACAATTTTTAAAATCTTGTTTTGTTTTGTTTACTCTTTGATATGCATGCTGTGAAGTGCATGCCTTTAGCCGTGTTATACTGTAATTGTTAATGCTTCTAAAACACAACTGGAGAGTAAGTCCCTTGGAGTTAGTGCGGCTCATAGTTAAACAGATACATTAAGTGAAGGTAAAAGTTTCCCTTTAAGAAGTAGAAGCAGTGACAGATTTTACATTCTTAGGATCAAAGCTCACTGCAGATGGTGATTGCAGCCATGAAATAAAAAGGCGACTGATTCTTGGGATACAAGCTATGAGAAACCTGGGGAGCATAGTGAAAAGTAGAGAAATCAAATTTGGGGGGGGGGGGGGGATTCGTCTAATCAAAGCAATGGTATTCCCAGTGGCAATGTATGGTCGTGAGAGCTAGACCATAAAGACAGCTGAGCTCAGAAGAATAGATGCCTTTGAGATGTGGTGTTGGAGGAGAGTTTTGAGAGTACTCTGGACAGCAAGGAGAACAAATAGGTCAATCTTAGAAGAAATCAACCCTGACTGCTCCTTAGAAGGTCAAATACTAAAGATGAAGCTAAAGTACTGTACTTTGGACATCAAATGAGAAGACTCACTTGAGAAAGCCTTGATGCTAGGAAAGGTCGAGGGCAAAAGAGGAAGGGGGCGGCCTAGAGTGAGATGGACAGATGGTATTGTGGAGACAATGGGCACGGAGCTGAGCGAGTTGAGGAGGATGGTGGAGGACAGAAGTGCCTGGCGAACGGTGGTCCATGGGGTCGCAAAGGGTCGGAATCGACTGTGCGACTGAACAACAACAAAAAAGTTTCCCTTGCTCGAAAGTCAGTCGTATCCGACTCCAGGGTTCAGTGCTCATCTGTTTCAAACCCAAAGAGCCAGCGCTGTCTGCTGCAGACGTTTCCTTGGTCATTTGGCAGGCATGACTAGAGACACCGGGGTGCACGGAACGCTGTCCGCCTTCCCACTGAAGTGTTACAGACCGGTAGTGACGTAACGTACGCAAATACCATAGAGGCACCCATACGAACACAGGTGGCGGAAATGACCTCACTTCCGTCTGGGGGTGGTTGTTGTGTTTCCGAAGGAAGGGGGTGGCAAAGAAGGAAGGAAGGTGGGGACCCGAATAAAGAAGAGAGAGAGAAGTGACGGCTAGTCTGGAGTCTACGTTTGTCGCGCTTCTACACAAGGTGCGGCCTAACGGGAAGGGAAAACCAGGCGTGAGGAAGGGCTGAGTACTTTGCGGTGTTGGTACATCATTCCCCCCCTCCTCCCTATATTCTCCCTGAGGGGGGGAAATTGCGAACAGAGCCTCCCTCAGGGGAGATGGAAGGACCAAGTGGCTGGCTGGCTAAGCGGATGAAATGGCGCCAGTTATTTGTTAGCGCTTAAGAGCTACTCGTCCGTTTCCTTCGCCTCAGCCTCTCTCTTTCTCTCTCTCTCTCAACCCCTCCCCCCCCCCGCTTATCCGGGTAATCGGAGCACCGCACTACCTGTCTGCGAGGGGGGCGTGGTGCATGATGGGAAAGCGCCGTTGCTTTCCGTGAGGGGCGGGGCCTTCCTCGCGCCTCAGGAGGGAAACAAAGAGGACGGGTGGGCGGGGCTTGAGTGAAATGGCAGAGGGAGCCCCCCCCCCAATTGGGGAGGGAGGCGTGGCTTCGCCATGGACCTCTCTGAGCAGCAGCAGCTGCTGGAGCTTCCTGTCAGGGAGGGAAAGTGCCAGCGATTCAGCCTCGTTCAGTGTGTGTGTGTGAGAGTGATAGACAGAGAGCTCGTAAGTAGCAGAATTGGGGATGAAAGAGAGAAGTATATTTCTTCTTCTGTGTCTAGGCCAGACATTAAACTGGCAAAATGAAGGCTCCTTTTGTCGAGTTCATTCTGCAGTAACTTTCGCCTGACCTAGTGTGAGAAAGATTAGCTGGCAACGCAAAGGTAACTGTTACCAGGGTATGCCCAATCGTGGTTCATAAATGCCACGATTTTTGAGGAGGCTCTGTGTAAATGGGGGAACAAAATAGTTCTTCTTAATCAAGTGCTGTAAGGTAAAGGAGGTTTTATGGACGTTTTTAGATAGTTTTTTTAGTATTTGGTTTTAATTGGTATTGGACATGGGTTTTGGCTGATGTTGTGAGCCACCTTGGGTCGCTTAGGCGAAAAAGGCGATTATATAAATCCAACAAATAAACAAAGGTCACCCTTGCTCAAAAGCGAGTCATATCCGACTCTAGGGTTCAGTGCTCATCTCTCTTTCATAGCCGAAGAGCCAGCGCTGTCTGCGTTTGCAAACATTTCTGTGGTCGTGTGGCAGGCATGACTAGACACTGGAGTGGAAGGAATGCTGTCTACCTTCCCACCAAAGTGGTCTCTGTTTATCTGCTTGCAATTTCTTGCTTTCAGACTGCTAAGTTAGCAGGAGCTGGGACAGAGACAGGAGCTCACTCTGTCCTGGAGTGTTTGGGTATTGAATTGCTGACCTGCCTCCTTCCAGTCAGTGTCTTAACCACTTAAGCCACTGCAGTCCAATCAAGTGCCGTATTTGATTCCAAATATTAAATAGTGTTTATTGTGTTATAGTTCACTACCAACGAAATTGGTGAACTTGACAACTGGAAGGTTGGCAGGTCAGCAGTTCGAGAACCGAGTGGTGCATGTTGGAGTGAGCTCCTGTTGTCTGTCCCAGCTCCTGCCAACCTAGCAGTTCGATAGCAAGAAATTGTGAGTAGATAAATAGGTACTGCTTTGGTGGGAAAGGTAACAGCATTCTGTATGATGTGGCATCTAGTCATGTCTGCCACAACCACGGAAACATCTGTGGATGCAGACAGTGCTTGCTCTTTTGATGTAAATGGAGATGAGCATCAGAGATGACAGTTGGACACGACTGACTTTTGACCAAGGGAGAACTTTACCTTTACCTATACTGTATTCAAGAAAGGATGGAAGTAACTGCTGCTACACATAACAGACATTTAAATATATTAACAGGTCATGAGCTGGGGGTACATTTTGTTGAAAAGTAAGGAAAGTAAACAGGGTGGAAAAATTGATTTGTTTGTAATGTAGTGCTGGAGGAGAGCTCTGGCTTCTCTGGTCTGCTAAAAAGACAAACAAATGGGTTCTACACAGTGGTACCCCTCAAAAAAAATTTGCTGCCACACTGTGGGCGTGGTATGGTGGGTGTGGCCAGGGGAAAGCCCTGCGTTGCACCCGAATTAAGACTACTTTATTTCAAAACTTGGAGGGGAGGGGCCATCCAGAATTTCTGCTACCGGTTCTGGCGAACTGGTGTGAACCTGCTGATACCACTGGTCCTACAGCAATTCAAGACTGAACTATCTCTGGAGACAAACATGATGAAGCTGAGGCTCTCACACTTTGGGCACCTCATGAAAAGTCAAGACTCTGAAAAAGACGATGATGCTGGAAAAGGTGGAAGGCAGCAGAGAAGTGGAGAGACCAAACATGAAATAGATTGATTTCCTGAGGGAAGTTACATGCTTTTGTTTGCAAGATCTGTGAGAAATTGTTGTTGAGAACAGGACATTTTGGAGATCTCTCAGAGGGTCACTATATGTTGGAGACAACTTGATGGCAGATAACAACAAAGGAGAGTTCTTATTTGATGAGTACTGCACAGAAAGTCACCTGAGAAGTCTAGGTCAGGCCTAATGAATGCTCGAGACATGTACTAGCACCGCACCAAGATTCAGAATTCCAGCCCTTTGGATTCAAAGTTTTAAAAATTCAGAATTTCTGGATGTCTAGAACTCTGATGAAGGCAATATGAACATTATATTTTAAAGCAGTGTTTCCCAAATGCTAGTGTTTGGACTTCAGTTCCCAGAAGCCTAAGCCAGTATATTGACTGATCAGTGCTTTGGGGAATTGACTTAAGCTTCTGGGAATTGAAGTCCAAACACCAGCATTTGGGAAACACTGTTTTAAAGGATTTTCCTGTGCCTTTAACACCTTCCCAGTGATTGTGGCAAAAAAAGAATACACCCCAAGAGCAAACAGTGCCTAGGTATTAGGAAATAACTATAATGAGTGTACTGATTGAACCAGGAATAATAGGATTTTTAAAATTTAAGTTAGTTTTTTTAAATAAAATTGGTGTGGGGTTTTTTTTGGGGGGGGCTTTCTAAAAGTATTTTTTCTACTTAAGATACATTATAATCCAAAGTTATTCATCATGAAATAAAGATTAGTTTTGTTTACGTAGCACAAGGCTGTATATTCATGCAATCTTTCACTTTTGGTAACTAAATTTCATTAGTCCATTCAGTGTAATGCTCATCTAGAGGTTTCTGAAAGATTATTGGACAGTTTTCTATCTAGAAGATATTATCACATTGCTTGGCTTTACAGTTCTCAAAGCTGTCATTTGGTGTCTGCAGAGATCACACACTTCTTTTTCACACTAAAACATCATAAAATGAACAGAGTTCAGAAAAATACTTTAACCCATTGTTCTTTTGTAAATCTTTGTACATAGATTTTACGTGCTAATTTGAAAAAAATAATAATCAGTAAATTAATTAAGTTTGTTGAGAGTGGAATTGATCTGCACAAGGAGCTAAGTGTGAGGAGGGAGGAGCTAACACCAAAAAGGAAAGTGATTTCCCCCCGTCCTTATGTGGAAAACCATTATTTAAATCTAGTCTTACTGACTAGTGATTTAAGTTGTGGTTTAAGTCTACTTGATTTAAATCATATCCACCCTGCTTTGAATTGTATGATAGTAGAAAAGGAGTACAGTTGTACCTCGCTTAAAGAGCATAATGCGTTCCAGAGGATTGCTCTTTAAGCGAGTCTGCTCTTTAAGCGAAACACCATTGTAAATGACCAATGGGGGGGGGGTATTGCGAACCCCGATTTATTTGTTAAGTGAGTTTTTGGTTGGTTTTATTTGTTAGCGAAGCAAACATTCATAGAAAATTCTGCTCTTTAAGTGAGACGCTCTTTATGCGAGGTTTGACTGTATATGAATGTAGTGAATAAAAATGGCATTTACTTTTACAAAACATAATGAGCACAAGCTTGACTAGACTTACTTTTATTTGTTTTATGCTCGTCTTATCCTTGAAGGAACTCAAGGTAACGAATATGGTTTTCCTGCTTGTTTTTCTTCTCAGAACAATCATGTGAAGTAATTTAAGATGACAGCTTGTGATCAACATAAGGTCGCCTAGTGAAGGATAACTTGAATGTGAATCTTTTAGTCTGACACACAAAACAATCTGCAGCCCTCCAGATTCTTACATTATTCACATTCATATTGCTATCCTATGTGAAATTTGTCTATCCTCCAAGAAATTCAACTATCCATTTCTGTTGGAAGAGAGAGTACATTTCTGAATACTTGTTGCTGGAACTAGAACAGGGCACAGAAGTCAGTGTTATACTGTATCTTGTTTGTGCCATTTAAAGAGACACCTAGCTGTTTCTCTGTAGGACAGTCCCGCTGAATTCCCTGATCAGATGTTTGAGAAAGATAGTGTACATGTGCCTTGTTCTAGGGAAGAGTTTTCGATAAAATCTCATTGGGCATTCAGCATGCTGTAATGAATGCTCTATTTTTCAGCATTAGTTTCAGGCTTTGTGTCTTATTTCTTTCTGCTACCTTTGGTATTGGATCAAAGATAACCCTTGACGTGAAGAGCAGGGGACACTGTTCATTGTTTTAAAATTGTACCATGCAGGTTAATTTACTTTTGGTGACCATATTTTTAATTTAAAACATGTCTGGATGATGCCTCTTTTCTCAGTTTGGTTCAGAAATGGTGAGAAACTGGCTGAAATCTTGTGTAATTTACTCCCAAGGAAGAATGATGTTAACATAGGCAGGGGATTGTTTCAGTAGTGAAGAACTTCCAACTTCTGTTGCACAGCTTTTCCACCTCCTGTGTAATTGCTTCCATTGTCATGGTGCAGAAGAAAGTAGTTAAATAACAAAAACCTGCTCCATCGGCAGCAAGTTCTATCATCACTGTTCTTCAGACTCTTCTTCTGTGTCCAAGGCAGACGTGAAACTGCCAGAATGAAGGCACCTTTTGGTGAGTTCATTCTGCAGTTCCTTTCACCTGACCTAGTGTGAGAAAGATCAGCCAGCAACGCAAGGTTGCTGTAACCAGGGTATGCCTGATTGTGGTTAAAAATATCACAATCTTATAGGAGGCTTTTTCTGTGTACCTCATTGTTCTTCTGATGTAGTTATTCTAACAGGATCTCAGCCATAGATTTATATATTTTCTACTTTCTTTTAGAGAAAATAGGACCAGGAGATAAATTGGCCTAACTCTAAATGCAACCCATAACCCAGATCCAGTGAGAGAAACAAATAATTAAATAAGCATTAATACTGATGCCATGTATTAAATTCCATGTTCCTATGTACATCCGAAGAGCCAGATGAATATTGCAGTTATGTTGGGGATGGACATGTACACATACTTCCTTATTAGCTAAGTGGAAGGCTTCTTTCTCTATTTGTGTCAGATGCACCACCAGCATATAATAACATACAAAGCTAAAATTAACACATCTAAAAACAAAATAGAATTAAAAGGGGCTAGATGACATTTGTCCAATATGGGGTCACTTCAAAAGCATTTTCTCTTGCCAACATAAGGTCTTACTCAGTGCATATTGAAGGGCACATATTCTCTGCATTCACACAGGCTGTTGTCTACAGGAAACCCCACTTTCTCAGATTAGCCCTTGATCTTCCTCCCCTTGCATGTAATGTATTTGAAGCTTTTCACACATGCCATGGTTGTTCTTGGCCAGGCAGTAGAGAGCCACGTGATTCTACCCAGTTATCGGGTAGCTCCTTGCTTGCCTTCCATAGTTCTAAGGTGGTCTGTGGGGTCTGGTTGTTCAGAGGGGCAGATGTTGTGAGGAACCTATGCCTTGATTTCAGTCTCTGCTTTGGTGGTTGGTGATCAAATAGCAGGTGTGTTTCCAAAGAACTTGCTTTAACCCACTCTTTCTGAGCAGCACTTTCTTGTTGGAATTTTTGATGGAGGGGTGCCACCTAAGTAATGCATTTTTTTGTATTGGGGTTGGTTTTAGGCAAGCGGAAGGCTGTTTTTACATGTTAATTTCTCTTGGTTTAAGGTTTGGGTGGGCAGGTGGGGGATTGGTAACAAATTCAAATATGGTTGAAAGTATTTATGGTTCATAATTTGATTAATGAAATAATTAGCATATATATCTTTATGGGGTATTAAATACCATTATTATTACAGACATGATGCATTGAAATACTTGTCTATTAAATGTTACTATTAATAGTATTTCTTAAGTATCCAAAAGATTTATTGTAAGTGAGGCAATACTTCTTGAAAGAATTCACAACCTCATACATACATTAGGGCTCTTTCAAATACCACATGATCTAAAATAGGTCACTTTTTGACACACACCCATGACTTCCCGTAACCTTTGATTGTCAACCCCCCCCAAAAAAAATATTATATACTGAACCCCCCCTCCCTCCTGTGACTTTTTGAAGACCCCCTCCCCCCTAAAATGGTCACATGGTATTTGAACAACCCCTTATCCTTTTGCAACAGCTGTGTCAGGAAAGCTAGTGTACCCATGTTACATATGGGAAGTTGCGATTGTACTGGCTAGTAAATTCATGGCTAAAGTGAAATTAAAAGAGCAAGATTTTTTTTTTGCAATTTACAACATAAACAACTAAACGCTGTGCTGTGCTGGAGCTGTTTGAAGTTCCCCCAGCTGTTTCACACGGGCAAAGTTGAAATACAGTACAGTACTTGAAATCTATTTCTGCCTGAAACATATTGATCATTCACAGCTTTCCTTCACCATGAGGCTATACATGCAATTTAACTCCCTGTAACTTAATAGTGCTGTAAAATGTTAATTAGGGGGGGGGAGGACATTTATTTATTTTATAAACAGATCTTGACTTCAGATGTGTTTAAGGCAGTTAAATAATAACATACAGGTTTTAAAACATAGTGTAAAACAAATGCTAATAGCTATTTCTGTGATGCAGCATACTTGGTTTCTATTTATTTTTACTTCCACATATAGTAATGTCATGCATAGTGTGCTGCTCTGCTCAGCTCTAATTCATTACAGTACATGCACAGGTGTCAGTTTTCTTGTGCTCAAAAGAGGCACACCAGGCCTCCAAAACTCCTAGCATAAAACATAATGTTAAACTATGTTTGCTTAGTATTTATTTGGTTAGTGCTCCCTTTTAAAAATACATTCCGAGTGCTAA
Source organism: Furcifer pardalis (assembly GCA_030440675.1). Classification (NCBI taxonomy): domain Eukaryota; kingdom Metazoa; phylum Chordata; class Lepidosauria; order Squamata; family Chamaeleonidae; genus Furcifer; species Furcifer pardalis. The sequence continues at coordinate 30,065,232 of CP126890.1, forward strand.
GCGGGGTTTTTGCAGTAATTCATAAGTACAGTTGTACCTCACTTAAAGAGCATAATGCGTTCCACAGTATTGCTCTTTACGCGAGTTTGCTCTTTAAGAGAAACACCGCTGTAAGTGACCAATTGTGGGGGGAATTGCGAACCCCGGTTTATTTGTTAAGCGAGTTTTTGGCTGGTTTTATTTGTTAAGCGAAGCGAACATTCAGAGAAAATTCTGCTCTTTAAGCGAGTTACTCTTTATGCGAGGTTTGACTGTAATGTAGAATGTCAATGTTAGCAAAACTTACATGACACTGTTACTGTTAAGATATTATTATTATTATTATTATTATTATTATTATTATTATTATTATTATTATTATTATTATTATTATTATTATTTCAATTTATATGCCGCCCTACTTGGTGAAAACCAACTCAGGGCGGCTTACAACATAAAATCGAATACAATGCAATATAACAGATCAACAATACAAAATCACAGCATCCCAAAATACAGCGCAACAAAATAAATATGAACACAATATAATCAAAATACAGTCCATAAACAATATTCAGTACCAAATGGACAGTAAACAATATATTCACAATACAATTCATACCCAATACAAAAAAAAAAACCATACAGTAATCAATTCAATAATGTACAATACAAAACACCGTCCCGCTGCCCATACACATCCCCCCCCCAACACACCTGCCATCCAGTCCCGGTACGGCTGCGGCGAACACCCACTCCCTATCCCCAGGTAGTCTCAGGGCGGCGGCGAGGCAAAGTCCAAGTGCTCTGGCCTCTCTCAGCCCGACTGGCCGAGAGCGAGAGGAGCAAGGGGCCCTGGAGGAAAAGCGGGAGCGTCCTCTTACCGCCCGTCAGCTGGCTCTTCTTATCAGCTCTTCTATACAGCATAAAATTCTTGAGCTGCAGAGGAACTTCTTACTAAAGATGTGCACAGCAGAAACTTTAAAGTTTGTTTTGTTTTGAGTTCTTTCAGTGTGTGCTGCTCCTGTTTTTACCCTATGTATAAAGGGTAAAAAAAATAGTCAGATTTGTCCCCCTGAAACAAAATAACTAGAAAATGTGAAGATTTATCCTCCAGTTTAAATGTTTTCTTTTCTGAGTCCAGGCACCCAGACATAAGCAGCATGATACCAGATGGAAGGCATGAGGAGTTGCCACACAGATTCCCACAAGAATGACCGAAGCAAATGACTCCTCACTGGGTTCCACCAGGAATGTGGAACCTGTGGTCTTGTGGGGACCCTGGGCTTCTGGGAATTGAAGTTCCAGAACACCTAGGACAGTGATGGCGAACCTTTTAGAGAACGAGTGCCCAAACAGCAACCCAAAACCCACTTATGTATCCAAAGTGCCAACACAGCAATAAGGGAGGAAGAAAACTCTCCAATTGGGCTGCTGGGCAGAGGGATGGGGCGAACTCTGTGCTGGAGCGACTGCATGGGGTGCCCACAGAGAAGACTCCGAGTGCCACCTCTAGCACACATGCCATAGGTTCACCATCACTGACCTAGGGGACTAGCCTGTTTCCTCTAGATCAGGGCTTCTCAACCTTGGTCCTCCAAGTGTATTGGACTTCAATTCCCAGAAGCCCAGGTTCCCCTCAAAGATGCAGGTTCCTCATCCTTCTAGGTTCTTTTAGAGAATCACATTTTCTATTCCTATGCATTCTTACTGGCTGATGACAGCAGCACTTGGAACACTAGTGGGTGAATAATTTCCTGAACGATTTCCCAGTTAATTCGACAAAGTGAAATAAAAGGTAAATGAAAGAAGGATACAGAAATTTCACTTATCCTCCTTTGTTTGACCAAGCCATTCATGTTTAAAAGGGTGTTTTTTTAAAAAAAAATCGTTGAAAGATCACAAAACTGGGGAGGAGAATCTTTTGTGTTTTTTCTTTTATATTTTTATGAAAATGTCATTGATTTCTTACAGTTAGCAGAGCAAACAAGCACCTCTTGGCTATTTGTGCAATCTGCCAAGCTGTATTAAATGAGATTCTCTAGGCTTTTAAAGATTTATCTGTAATATGTAATGCACTGCTTCTCCAAAGGAAACAAGAAATAAGCAAATCATATCTGCAGAATATTTTTAAAAATCTGAATAAAACTATCAGCAGTTAAAACAATACTGTTTTCAGCTGTGTGACTTAGTTGAAAAGAACAGACAATAGCTGGGGTACTTACAGAGAATCTCTTAATTCTTGTACCGAGTAGTGTTTGAAGGAAAATTGATAGGTGTAATTGAATTTAGCTTAGTAATAGCAGATTACTAAATTCTTGGACAAAAAAAGGAGGACCTGGAGGAATATATAAAACCATTTATAATACAGAAGATGGTAGGTTACTGCAAGGAAAGAGCCCAAACAGGCTTAGCCAATTGAATTGAATGATAGGAGCTATAATCAGAAACATCTGGAGAGCCAGAAATTGCCCACTCTGCCCTACATTAACTAAGATTACATACCCCTATAACACATTCGACATTCCTCTACATCAGTTCATTGATGAGAAGATTGATGAATGTTGATTATTATGCTTCTTTTCCAGTTAAATTTGTTCCCACATTTGGTCACTGAGGAACACTTGACAAGGTGTTTAACATTGTCAGGATTCTTTATAAGACATTTTGAAAACCATTGGGGTAGGACACCAATCTTTGTGAGGAACTGGTTTGTGCAAAGGCAAGAAAAAGCTAGACTTACTAAAAATTCCTCTTCTACTTGTGCAGCAGTTTTGTAAATGCCAAGGAGATCTGACCTTCAGTAGTTTCTGAGAGCCATACATAATTGAAGCTGCTAGTAGGAAAAAAAACATGGTAGAAATATATTAAAGATTATAAGTATAGGAGTCTTACTCTCTTTTGTGTTGGAAAGCCTCATTCAGCTACCAACTGAACATTAAAACCAATGGTGTGCAGTATTACATGGCAAGTAGGAAACCTATTCTTTTAGAGTAAAATTATACAAGTACCTGGTACAGTATTTGGTTATATTTTACATCATCTCTCAGAGGTGAGGTTTGTGAGGTCACAATCTCATGTGACATCAAGATCCTATGAATTACTGTATAGCAGGAACCAGTAGTAAGAGACATAGAGCTGCCAGAGGGAAGTCTGTACTTAAACACAGCTCCCTTTGAATGTTGCAAATGGAGAGAGCAACATGATGAAAATTTTCAGGTGACCATAAGTTTGATTTCCAGCCTGGATCATGGAATGTGTGTTTTAAAAAATTGAGATGTACATAATATTTGGTTTTGGTATAGTGATTATAGATGTTTTAATCAGAGGTTGGAATACCATGCAAGATGTTATAAAATTAACCTCTGTTTTTTCAGACATTTGACTATATTTCTATGCATCTGTGGCAAAAAATAGAATGTTACATCATTACAAAATGGCATTGTTCAAGTAATTCTGTACTTGAATCCTATACTTATTTAAATATTTGCAACAATATCTGTAATAAATGCATTGATGCAGGAACTAAGTAATAAAGTTTGAATGCAAGCTTTATTCATTTTAGATGACAGATCTTTTCTTGCTGAGTTTTCAGGATGTTTCTTTCAAGATCCGACAGAACCTCCTGCTGAATGTAGGGGAGGCAATTGTTGTACTGCTGATTCCCCCTTCTAACAGCACCACCTCCTATTCTGTTCCCTAGCCTTCTGAAACAGCTCTTCTGAAAGGACACCCTTCACCTTTTTCCAGTAGTTGAGTTCAGAAACATCACTCCTGCCTTCAGTTTGAACCCAAACCAATATGTTTTGAGGTATGATAGGGAGCATGTCAGTGTCTTCCAGTGTTTAGGCTGCAAACAAAATTAAAAGTAGAGTAGCAACAACAACAAAATAGAAATGTCTCTATGGTTTTCCTTGCAAAGTGTAAGTTGTAGTGCTTTTGGAAAATGCATTGGCTTATTTTGAATACAAGGATGAAAGACCATAAGCTGTTGAGTAATCACACTGAATTCCCATCTGCTTACACCTTATATGATGTTAAAAATAAAATAAAATTATTTGAGCATTCTCTGAATTTCATAGGTTCCACACTGTTAGGGCATTTATACCTCAAAGCTATAGCAGTCACCTTTGTGTATTAAAAATGAAATGCTACTGTAAGCAATTTCTGAGTCAAAAGTCTGTCTTTGTTCATATCAGAAACACCACAATGCAATTAATAGAATGCAATTATCTGGTGAAGCTTAGATAAGTATGTCAGGTACTTTTTGCCCAATAATATACAACATCAAGGGTATGAAGCAGCATCAGATCTTTTATAGTACATGTTGGGGGTCATAGAGTAGCAGTGACTTAAGTCTGTCATTGCCTGTTCTCAGCTGTCACAGAGAGTTATGTCGGTATGAAAACCCCAGTTTTTTAGGTTCAGTCAACACCTGTCTTCAGCCTATTAAATGGCTTCCAAGTAACTTCATTCTCCTTGTGACAAGTGGCTAATTCCCCTGGGGTTTCATCCATTTTAATGTTTGCAGAAATAAATAATGATACACATTTTAATAATCAGCTAAAAAGTCAACAAAACCATAATCTTCCTAGTTTCAAAGACATCCTCAATATGTTTGTCCTGTACAGTGATTCCTCAGGTTTTAAATCAACCCATTATGGGATGAAGAGTGGTTCCAGTGCTTCAAATTAGAGGGTTAAGAACCATTCTTTCCAAGATTTTATACAGATGATAAAGAAATGAAATCAGCCTGAATTTGGGGGAATCCATGGGTTCGTTACTAAGTTTCAAAATAGTTATTTCTGACTTTCTCCAAACTTTTGAAATTCTGGAAGAATCAAGAAAATTATTCAAGAAATTAAGGAGCCCCTCTTTTATTGCTATGCCTGAATTTTCTTTATACAGTAAATGTCATCCAGCCCTTCTGTCATTACCAGTTTTGCACTCACAAATAGCTTTTTCTGGTTATCTTAACTTGCATAGACTTATAAGGTCGTTGGTCTACAATTGCTTGTTTCTCTTGAGTTTAAGTTCTGATTTCCTGTGGTGATCTTTGGATCTACCATTAGTGAGGAGCTTTGCAAAAATGTTTGCATAAGTAGGGCCTTCATTAGGTTTTTATTAAGCCACGTTAAAAATCTCTGGGCCTTTTGAGTATTTACTTCTTCTGTAGGTTTATTCAGTTATCTCTTTTACTTTTGCTTCTCAGCCGAAATAGCATATTTTCTCAAAGGGTTTTGTTCAAATTGAGAAAAATAATTATTTGTTTCAGTAGCTATTTCCTGCATTAGACCTTGGAGGTAGTTGGTCCTGTATCCTTGGGGTATAGACTGTCAGGATGATATTTTTACTATCTCAGTTAACTGGTCATAGGCCTCTGGGACCAGACAAATACGTTTTACTAAACCTCCCCCAATTCGCTTTTTAAAGTTATGTCTTCTGTTCTAAGGTGCAATTAATAGTTGGAACACTGAAATAGGTTGGTACCTTATGGACCAGTGCTGAATATTCAGAATAAGAGGATAAACTGACTCCATATACTGTTGGACTATAAACTCAATAGTTTGGGTATAATTACTTTGCTATTTTCCACTTTTGAAATATTGGGGAAAGTTACTATTGTGAATTAGAATTAGTTTGAAAATTTCCACCTCTTTTAGCACTGTTTCTCCATTGTCATCAAAATCATATCCCCAGGCAGATTTTAATACTAACATTTATTTTTGCATATGAGAATTATTCAGGGTTTTAAAGGAAGAAGTTGCACTGAACCATTTAGAAACAAAGGATACTGTGCACTTAACTATGGTACATAGGGTCGCAAAGGGTCAGAATTGACTGTGCAACTGAACAACAAAACTCAGCTCTACTTTATTGTATATCATCTTGTTCTGTGACAGCTGTAGACAATATTTCAAGGCCAGACTTGACTAATATAGTACTTTCATACTCTCTATTAGATCTCTCAGCTGCAAGTCTCATGTTGCATATTTGGGGGCATTGCTGATGGATGTCTGTGCATTTCATCAATACAAGGTATATCACAATCGTGTCTGGCAAAGCTTGTCTAGCAAGGTCTTCTTTTAGTGTTGGCAAGCCACCTAAATTAGTGGAGATTATCATTAAACTTGTCCCTAATAATGGGCCCTTTCATTATTAATGGCCATTTCTGGACCATTTTCAAAATCAAATATTCACTCATCTATTGGTGTTTATACAGCGAATCACCTCATACTGGTGCTTCTGGGGCCAGTACCCAAAGGCACCTGAAGGTATTCATATTCTTTGGAGAGGCAAGTGGTGGCATGACAAGTTGATACTATATCCCACACACTGGATGTTTCAGCATAGACATGATTAGCGATGTGAATTGCTTGCTAAGAGGGAAAACAAGCTGCTTTTACAGACACTTTAGTGGTCAAACTAAAAGTTCCTTTAGTGAAAGTTAACCTCTGTTGAAGTAGATTGGAGACAGCAGTGGCATATTGTGTGCATAGTTCTTCAGGCTCCATAGAATCATATAATAATTGAGCTGGATGTTGCCTATAAGGCCATCAATTTGAACCCCCTGATCAGTTCAGGAATCCAAGTCAAAGCAGATGTGACAGGTGGATGTCCAATTTTTTCTTCAATGTCTCCAGCGATAGAGCACTCATTATCTTCTCAGATAATTGGTTCCATTGTTGTACTGCTCTAACAGTTTAGAAGTTTTTTTTTCTGATACCCTGCAATAATAATTTCATGTCAGATATTACTCTGGGTTGAAAGGATTTTTGCTGGAGAGATAACTCAGGGAATGCTCGAATGAGGCTCCTTTCACTTCTCCAAGGGCAGCCCTTGGGTATCAAAACCCAACCTTCCATTCTCTAAGATCAGCATCTTAACCACACTTTCCTGTAATTTGAGCCCATTATTATGTGTCCTACATTCTGATATGATTGAGAACAGATCCTGCCCCTCCTCTGATTATTTTTCAGGCATTTGAAACGTCCTATCATATCTCCCCTCAGCCTTCTTTTCTCAAGGCTAAATATGCCCAATTCCTTCAGTATTTCTTCGTAGTGATTAGTTTCCATTCCCCAATCATCTTTGTTGTCCTCTGAACTTGTTCTAGTTTGTTGCCATCCTTTTTAAAGTATGGTATCCAGAATTGGACACAGTACTCAAGATGAGGCTTGACCAGTGGTTAATAGAGGTGGACCAGTACATCACAGGATTTAAAGACTATGCTTCTGTTAATAAAGCCTAAAATAGCATTTGCCTTTCTTGCAGCCACATCGCACTGTTGGCTTATATTCAGTTTGTGATCTACAACAACTCCTAGATCCTTCTCACTCATAGTATTATTTAGCCAAGCATCCCCTGTCTTGTAACTGTGCATTTGATTTTTTTATCTCTCTAGATGTAGAACTTTACACTTATCCCAGTTAAATTTCATTCTGTTGTTTTCAGCACAGTGTTCAAGCCTAACAAAATCTTTTTGAATTTTGTTTCTGTCTTCCAAGGTACTTAGCAGTTCCATCGAGTTTGGTGTCATCCGCAAATTTCATAAGTATTCCCTGCATTCCCTCAGCCAAGTCATTAATAAAAATATTGAAGAACAGCAGGCCCAGGACTGAGCCTTGAGGTACCTCACTTGTTACCTCTTCCCAGTTGGAGAAGGAACTATTGATAAGTACTCTCTGAGTATGATTTTGTAACAAGTTTTGCATCCATCTGACAGTTGTTACATCCAGCCCACACCTAGTTAGCTTGTTAATCAAAATATTATGGGGCACTTTTTCAAAAGTTTTGCTAAAGTCAAGATATATTATGTCCACCACATTCCTGCCATCTACCACGGTGGTTACATGATTTAAAAAAGAGATAAGAATAGTCTGGTAGGATTTGTTCTTTACAAATTCATGTTGGCTTCTAGTTATTACTGCATTGTTTTCAAGGTGCTTACAGAGTGACCATTTCATAATCTGTTCCATAATTTCCCCTCAGATTGATGTCAGTCTGACAGGTCTGTAGTTTCCTGGTTCTCTTTCTTATAGTCTGTGAATCCCCACTTTTGGGTTCTGCGCCTGTGCGGAGCCATGACCGGAGCTTTCAAGCTGATTGGATAAAGTTTGAATATTAGGTCCACCCACCGTACCGCCCACCCTTAGGCACCATTTTGCGCTCTTTCCTCAGTTCTCTTCTTTCCGCCGTAGCAGCAGAAGACTGTTGAGAGCTCTCTTCGGTTTTTCTTAGGAAAAGGCCTTTTTTGAGGAATTTTTTCCTGGTGATCCTGTCCCCCAGGAAGGCTCATCTCAACTGTATCTGTTCCCCTCATGGGGAGCAGGTTTTGGCATTTTTAAAAAACTCAGGTTGTTTCCCCTTTGCAGGGGAAGCAACTACCTCAATTTTTTTGGACGTCATCCTTCGCAGGTCGGGCGCCAATTCTTGTCAATTTTTCTTCTGTGTTGGCCCTTTTTCACGAAGGGGCTGGCACCACGGCCAGTTGTTCACCCGCGGGCATTTGGTCTCAATTTTTCGCTTGGTGCTTTTTTTGATGGCCTCAGCTGCCTTCAACCATTGCGTCAACTGCAACAAGAAGGTTCCATCTCCCAATGGTCACAACAAGTGTCTGCTGTGCCTTGGCAAAGCTCACCAGACTCTGAACTGTGTGAACTGTAAGAAATTCACTCGTCTGGCAGTGCAAAGCAGAAGTAACTGTCTGAAGGCACATCTCATGGAGATGGCATTGGCTCCTTCTTCAGTTCACCAAGCTCCTCAGTTTCCCACTGAAACTGCTTCGGCTAAGATGGCGTCTGGCAACAAGGGATGATCCAAGATGGCGGAGCCGAGGAAGAAGAAGGACAAGGAAGGGGACAAGAAGAAAAAGTCCAAGAAGTCAGGGCACCACTCCTTGCCCATCACTCCTCAACCTTCACGCTCTCTGCATCCTTCATCGTCTTTCTCCTCTGCATCTGCAATCCTTCCTTGCCGGCTGTCCACAGAGTTGTCTGCTGCAGAAGGCCTTTCTTCTTCGGGGTCTCCGATTAAAACCGTCCGTACCACTGGCTCTTCTCTTCCTCCTCCACCGCGTCCACTTCGGCACTTGCCATCGCCTCCACCTCATGGACTTCCTCTGCTTTTCCAAGTCTCTCCACTGCCTCGACAAGCTCGGCCTACCATTTTGCGATCCAGTTCACCACCACTCCCAAGCACCTCGACCACTCCGTTTCCTCAACAGTCTCCAACTGGACTTTCTCAAGCCGCTGTTAGAGACTGTGGTGCGGTCTCTTGGAGAGCGACTGGCAGCGGCTGCTGCACAACTACCTGGGGCTTCTGCTTCTGTCTCTCTCCAACACTCTCAAGAGTCAGACGATGCGGTGCCCTCTGGCCAGGACCTGGCTGTTGCTCCGCCACCATCCAGGGCGTTGAGCGTTTGCTCCATCAATCAGCCCAGGCCAGACTGGCGCGGATCTGACATTGAGGCGAGGATCCCTCCACTGTCTTCGGATGAGTCCGACTCCTCATTGGAAGATGAGGATGTGGAAGTCAAGGCGGACATGATACCCGATACACATACCGGAACTGCTGATCAGGATGACCAGAAGTCGTTCATGGCCATGCTGACCCGCCTTGGCATGGCGTTGAGTCTCTCGGCTGACCATCCTCCATTGCCTGTGGAGGATCAGGTCACCACAAAACTGGACAGGAAAGTCATCCAGCCTGTCCATATAGCCATGCTGCCTACTCTTCTGAGCTCTGCAAGAGCAGTTTGGAAGAAGCCCGTTTTGTCCCACACGATTTTGACGAGGGTCGACAGCTTCTACTGGGTGCTGGGCAATGACGTGGAGTTCCTGCAGGCCCATCCTCTGCCGAACTCCATGGTTGTGCTGACTTCCCAAAGCGAGACAGCCGTAAGTGGTTTCCCTCTTCTGTCCTCCCAAGAGGGTAAGAAGCTGAATGTGCTTGGGCGGAAATTGTACGCCACCTCTTCACTGTCCCAGCGAGCTGCTAACTATTCCACTGCAATGGGACTCTACAACTCCCACCTGTGGGAATGGGCAAAGGCTTTTGCCATGAAGTTGCCCGCTGACCTCCATGAGGAGTTCAACTCCCTCTGCAAGGAGGGCAACTATGTGGCCGAGCAGCAGATGAGAAAGGCACGCCACATCAATGACATGTCTATGTCCATCTTGCTCCATAGACATGCCTGGCTTCGCTCAACCAAGCTGGAGGAACCAACCAAAAAGCTGATCGAGGACTTGCCTTTTGATGGCGATGGTCTGTTTGCCCAGGACACTGACTAGCCTGCGGACCATAGGTTGAGAACCCCTGTTCTAATTCATAATGAAGTAGTAATAGTCTGCATTGTCTTATTGTTATATGTTGTTAAGTTACAAATGATTTATGGAGACCCTAATTGTGTTTTCAAGATATGTAAGGTACTTAAGGAGTGGGTTTACTATTACTCAGCTCTCCAAAAGTGAATTCCTGTGGCTTTGCAGAATTGTACCCTGGTCCTTTGAGTTCTAGTCCATCATGCTATATTACACTCTCAGCATTGTCTGAGTTACCATCAGTAAAGGGATGCTTTTAAGAGAAGGTTTTCTAAGAAGAACATATTATTCTTTTAATCCAACATTTTGTGTCAGAAGAATTTTACTAGAAAGCGAAGCACTTTTTTGAGGATTTTATATTGACACAAGTTTGTGTCTTCTGACATGTTGCATTTCTTGCTAAATTGCTGATGTTTTTATTATTCCTTATACAATGCACAGTCTCTTCTAATGCCAAAGACTCTTTTGAGAAAATGCATTTTTACATTTAGTTGAAAGCTTTAATTGCTGTGGGTTTTCCCTTCCAGGCTTAAGCTCAAGAGTGCAACCATGAAAGACCCAAGTCGCAGAAGTACTAGTCCAAACATTATAAATGAAGATGTGATCATGAATGGTCACTCTCATGAAGATGATAATCCATTTGCTGAGTACATGTGGATGGAAAATGAAGAAGAGTTCAACAGGCAGGTGGGTTAGCAGAAATGTGTTCCCTTCTACCATTTCCAAGCATAGAGTCATCTTGTATTTATTTTTAGTTATACATAAACAAAATTCCCTGTACCAAGATTTGGTGTTACTTTCCAGTCAAGCAGTATGTCATATGCCTATCAGTAAGAGTTTGATACAACAAGTCCAAGCTGCTAAGAGGAAATAAATTTAGAAAGCATAAGGCATCTACATTATTTTGTAGTTATGCTGCTTAATTGCTTCTTTCTTACAAAACAGTTTGATATGTTGCTTCCTATGTGGCCAGGATATTTAGCTAACATTCAGGTTAAAGTGCTATATAAACACCCAAATAAGCATAGTTTTATAAGGCTAAAGAATTTCTAGGAGTGGGTTTGTGTTTACATATTAGCCTCAAATGCTGTAGTGCAAAACGGCAAAATTTCAGAAAGCATCAGGTTAGGATGTGGAGAAAACAAACAACTTGTTAACGCAGGAACTGCACAATGAACTTGCCAAAAGGTGCCTTCACTTTGCCAGTTTCGTGTCTGACCTAGACACCGAAGAAAATAACGTCAAGGACTTTTATTTCCCCCAGCATCTTTATTTATTTTGTTTCCTCTGGACTTTCCTGTTACTAGTCAATATATGCTTACATAGTCTGCAAAAATCAAATAGAATTTCTCATAAGCTCTTTTTGGATGGTAGTACAGGTTAATAATTGTTGTGCAAGAGAATTATCAGATGATTATAGCATGTGAATGCCATAAATACATCTGCATAAATTAAAACTGAAGCTGTTGATGCAAAGGAATTTGTTATGCACATTCTTTCTAGGAAGAAAAGCAAAAGTAATTTGTATGGTGAAAATGTTAGAAAGTAGGTGGCTGAATGCTGTATAACTATATAGCCTTTTCTCTTTCATGTTCCATTGGCAGATTGAGGAGGAATTGTGGGAAGAAGAATTTATAGAACGTTGCTTCCAGGAAATGCTGGAAGAGGAAGAAGAACATGAATGGTTTATTCCAGCCAGAGATCTCCCACAAACAATGGATCAAATTCAGGACCAGTTTAATGATCTTGTTATCAGTGATAGCTCGTCACTGGAAGATCTGGTGGTAAGTGCTTAATTTAAAAGTTCTTATTCTAACTAAACACCATTCTTCAAAAATTGCCATTGAGGGCAATAGCAATAGCAGTCACACTTATACTGCCCCATAGTGCTTAGTGCATTCTCTGGGCGGTTCACAAGTTAATTAACATTTTGGCCCACAACATGCTGGGTACTTATTTTACTGACCACTGAAGGATGGAAGGCTGAGTCAACCTTGAGCCCTGGTCAGGATTGAACTCACAATCTTCTGGCTGCAGTACAGCAGTTTAACCACTGCACTACCAGGGCTCTTCCAACTGTTTCTTTCCTGTTCCTCTTCCCTTTCCCCATGTAGTCCAGCAGGTAGGGATCAATCTTGTTTAATAAAGATGTATCCACTGAAGGAAGGCGAGAAATGAGAATTGTTTGAAAACATTTCTGAATACCTAGAGTCACTAGGAAATAGACTGGAGCTGAATGATTAAGGAAGGGGTAATATCCAAGCTGGAAACAGGTAATGATGGTTTACTAGCATTTGATCCTATAATTAGTCCTGGTGGCTGTGAATGGGTCCAAATTCCTTGGATAGTTTGAATTTTTGGAAGTATAAATAAATAAATAAATAGGATACCGGAATGAGGACTGTTTGAATTAATAATAAAATAAAATTGGAATTAATGCACAAAATATTACTTTCCCCACACTTTTCTAAGCCTGTTTTAAATGCTTAGATTTTTAGGACCCTTCGGCTGAAAGTACTCCTATATGTGCACTGATGCCCATATAAAGCAACACTTCCTAATTCTGTCCTCCAGCTCCCATGTAATCATCATTTGGAAGCCACAGAACAGAAATTTGAAGTTGGCAATTCAGAAATAAGGGGCATTTTTTAAAAAATCCAAAATTGCTGCTGGTGGCAATGTCATCCTGGCAACAGTAATTTTTGATAATTAAAGACTTCTTCCTCTGATCCCATGACTCTCACATTTCCAAAACAATGAAAGGGATTATCTAGGAAGCTGGGAGAGAAGTAAAGGTCACCCTTACTCAAAAGCCCCTCGTATCTGACTCTATGGTTCAGTGCTCATCTCAGTTTCATAGTTGAAGAGCCAGTTTGCAGACATTTCCGTGGTCATGTGGCAGGCATGACTAGACACTGGAGCGCACGGAATGTTGTTTACCTTCCCACAACTGCAGACCTGGGATAGAAGTAGGAAGTGTTTAATATTTGAAAAAACAACTCTAGCTGATGACATCATCAAACTTATTTGGGCATAGTTGAATAATCATGATTTCAGTCTTAGAATTACAGGGCAGATGTTCTGGTAAGAATCAAAGGTTTATGAATTTGACTCTACCCATATTTAAAGATTAGTAATTAATGATATTTTTAACTTGTTGCAGATAGTGAGACTCATTTGAGAGGCTCACTGGCATACCAGTCAATGATATAGGACTGTTCTTGCAAGTTAGTCTGTTCCATTCCAATGGCAAGGCTAAATTCTAGGCATGGTTTTAAAATCCAAGCTAACAGGTATATTTCAGACAGGTTTCAATATTCTTTCTAAGTGTAGAAACCTTGGATTACTTTCCTAGACTATACAAAAGAGTTTCAATACATGAGATACCAAGGGTCCTACCCTGCAGGTTGGAGCTAGAGCACAGAGTACTTTTTTAAATAGATGGCAACACATTTTAAATAGCTGTTGCTTGAACAGTCATTGTATTGCTGAAAGGTTTGAGTGGCTAATGGTGGGAGACTTGCAGTCAGAGCACATGGTACTGAGTCACAAGATAAGACTTTCTTGTTTATAAAATGTTCCTCCACAAATACAACTTGCTGCTTTGTGCATTTTTCTTCATTTATAAATAACTCCTGTTAAACCTTTTGTGTACATGCAATCGACTTTTATTGCTTTATAATCTAAAGTCTCTCATACTTCTCTGCCTTCCAGGTCAAGAGTAATCTGAATCCAAATGCAAAGGAGTTTGTTCCTGGGGTGAAGTACTAAATATATGAGTAGACTGGGCCCTCTTTTGGTGGATGTAGCACAATTTCCACACTGTGAAGCCAGTATTAGAAGATTTAATTGTTAAAACGCTCTCTCTTCTTGTCACTGTGTTACACTTACGCATTGCCAAAGTTTTGTTAGTCTTGCATGCTTAAATAAAAGTGCTGAGACTGTTATTAAGTCAACTGCTGTCAGAGGTTAATGAAATGGAAGAACATATTTGGACCCAGGCCTTCCCCCCTCCCCTTTCTTTTTTTACAGAGACAGTAAGGTAGGAAGCACCAGTCAAGTTGAGAAAAGTACCAAGTTTCTGAGAAACACTTGCAGTTCTATTTTTTAGAAGGATTCAGACTTTGACAAAGAGTAGTCTGTTTTAACTGAAGCCTACAGAGTTGGTGTTGATTATGCACCTGATAATGCCTTAATGTGACAATAAAAAACCAAGGTTTATCTGATTATGCAGATTAGCTGAATTTCAGTAATGCTGCTAACTCTTCCCATTAGCAAGCAAAACTTAACTCATGCTCTTCTTTTTTGAGAACAGTGTGAATTATGTATCGGGCCCCAAACACTTCCACAGACCTGTACAGAGTGTTTTATCTTGGCTACAGATCTGGAAGAGGGCGAGCAGACAAGGCAGGAGGGGAGACTGGCAGAGAGATTGTATTCACAGCAAGTTATCATGTTGGAATGTTTGTCCCACTTCTGAATTTTTCATTTAAAGTGATGTGAGTTTGCACATTACAACTTCTTCCAGGAATCCAGAAACAATATGGCACTGCCTGTGTAAACTTCTACAACCTTAAGCGTTGGGTTTACCTGTAAAACTTTAGCATTAGTGGTTTCAGTGGTGCTTTTCCCTTGCTTTGTTTAACCATCACTACATAATAGTCTACAGCACAACTTTTTTTTTAAAATAAAACTAGAACAGTTTTGGCTTCTTAAACTTCATATTTGGGTAGCTTAAAGCTGCCATATGTGTTCAGTGTGAATAGTGTTTAAGTTGAAAATATTGTAAAAAAATTATATTTTTTCAAAAATATTTAAAAAAATAAATAATAGCAGAAATGGCATCCTGGCTATCTCCTGAGTATTTATTGTTTATAGAACGTGTGGCATATGTTTATGAGAGGAGGGCAATGAGTTTGACCATGGAAAGCATGTCATGAGTGTTGTTACTGTAAACTGAAGCAAATGAAGTGAGATCGAGTTAGTTTTGTAAAGTTTGGTACATTTGTTGTTAATTATATAAAGATGCAAACAGTCCCAAGAGTAAGGCAGAATGGCTCATTTAGGAAAAACTGAGATTATGATAGTACTGTACATGCTATTATGTATGACAGAGATTCTCAACCTGTGGCCCACAGGCCAGATGCAGCCCACGGCACCATTTCGGGGGGGGGGGGACTACCTCCACCACACCAGGAAGTGCCATGTGGTGGAGGAAGGGCAAAATGGCTGTCCGGCCCCCAAAGCTATCTGAGGGAGTGTGATCAGGGCCCTGGCTTTAAAAAGTTGAGAACTCCTGGTGTATAAGTTACATTTCAAAACATTTCCTTTTTATCCTGGGAACTCCAGTTGATTCTTTTATTTAGCTATGGGCTCCTTAAATACTGAGGTTCCTTTTCAGTCTGCAGTGTTATTCTATTTAAAAACACATAATTTCTGAAGAAAAAGGTTACTTTAATCATTTTAAAGTAATTGCAGTCAACATTAGTGAAGCTGCTGCATAGTGAAACTTCATATTAACATTAACAGTAGAATTTAATATCTAGCAAGAGAAGCTATTATAATAAAAAGGACGGAAGTATACTCTACAGCAAGCTAATAAGAAAGATTCTGTCAATAATTGTACTATGCTTCTGAATGTTGACGTGTCACATATATTTGTATCAGAAGCAGAATTTAATGCTCTGAGGAATCTTGAGCATGCTTTTTTTTCTTTAGAAAAAATCCAAGAGTTTGTTATCATGGGTAGAATTTCCTTCTTTTATGTGATTCTTACTTAGATATGAATGCAAAAGCAGAACAAATAATGTAAAATCAAAGTAAACAAAGGGCAGTTAAACCTGACTGCTTAAGTTTGACAGTGAAATGGTAGGTCTGTTTAACTCAGGGATTCTCAATCTGCAGCCCATGTGGCAGATGTGGGCCATAGCACCATTTCATGTGGCCCACCACCACCTCCACCACACCTGAAAGTGCCATGTGGTGGAGGAAGGGCAAAATGGCCATCCAGCCCCCAGAGCTGTCTGAAGGAGCGTGACACGGCCCCAGGCTTTAAAAGGTACATTGCTAATGTATTTTTATCATCTCACACCACTGCGCCTCTTTTCTAAGCTCATATTTTATTTGCAAAATTCAAAAGAGTGGCGGGTGGATATACTGTCTCTAAATAAGCATGACTGGTCTGTGTTTAGATTGCAGACAGGTTGTGGGAAGACCCTTAACAATTTTCTTTTAATGGAGAAAAACCCCGAAAAGAACCTTTGACCGGATATGCTTGTCCTCTTATATAACTTAGTCTCTAAACCTGCTTTGCTTGAGGTATCTTGACTGGCAAGTAAGTAAATTATGCTGGAACCTCACGCAGTCTCTTTCAACCAAACAAGGTTCTTCAGCCTTCTGTGAAGCTTCATAGGGGTCTTTTCAAACTTTTGTGCATATGGCTGTGATATCTGTTGTATTTGTTATCTGTTCTGATGTCTCTGGATCCTTCTTTGTCCTGGCCTTAAACCCCATGAAAAGTGGGCACACTGGCACATATTTTAACCACTGGATCCTTCTTATTATGCCCATCCCAAAGGGAAAATCATAAGTCTTCAGTTTTGCAGAAGTGTCACTGTTGGCATGTGCTCCAGCCTTCCATTGTACTAAACCACGTTCTTCTTGAGTCCCTGGGACAGAGTAAAAGCAAAGCAATTATATACAGATTATTAAACATCAAATGATTTGGGGATGGAGGAGACTAGACCCATTTGGTTCACTACAGAGGTCATGAAATGATATACAAGCCAAAATCAAAACAGCAGCTTTTCCTCAGTGGTGGGTGTGATAAGACAGCACTAGTTACAGGAACTGAAGCCTGACTTTACACCCAGTCCAATACATCAGGGGTGGATGTTTATGAATAATGGACAACATTAGATGAAATGACTCGTGTGCGTCATGCCACAGTCAATTTGTGACTCTTGGAGGTTCTACAAGATGGCTATTTCCATGCTATAAAATGAATCAGCCCTCTATTTTGGTTAACATAGACAAAAGAATGTTATAGTTCCTGGAACAGAATCCCAGGGACATTAGAACAGACTGAAAGCCCCACTCTGAAGGTAGAGAGTGTTCTGATATTGAAGTAGAAGGTCTAAACTAGTATCCCCCCCCTCCTGCCCGGGTCTGGAGCTTTCCCCTCATAGGGTTAGTAGTGTAGCTCCATGTGGACAATGGGAAAGCCCTGTGTTGCACCCGAATTAGGACTACAGTAATACCTCGGATAACGCTAAAATCGCATAACGTTAAGTAATCTGGGGAGGAGAATTGGATCGAATAACGTTAAGGTCCTATGGGATGTTATCGGATAACAACCACTAAAGCCTGTGCGGTTACAATGTATCTCTATGGAACTTTAACGTTATCCGATACATCGCATAGGATTTTAACATGCATCGGATAACACTAAAAATCAGATAACACCAAGACTTGTAGAACCAAGTCTTAGCGTTATCCGAGGTATTACTGTACTTTGTTTCAAAATTTGGATGGGTGGGGCCAGCCAGAATTTCTGCTACCGGTGCTGGTGTACTGGTGTGAACCTGCTGATGCCCACCACTGATTATGGGTGGAGTAGGGGAAGAGCTGGATTTCCAGAATCCTCCCCTCCCATTCCTCCAGCATGCCCTTATTCTGAGGAACATTTAGACCAGTACTAGAACTAATCTAAATCCTTTCCTTCCCAATGTTTCTATGGGAAAGAAATTGTATCTAATTAACTAGGGTGAGAGTGCAAAGAGATACCTACACACCCACCCTTTGGCAACGCCCAAACAGGGTCTTAGAAATATCAGAAAACTTCAACAGACTGATGTGGGTGCATTTTAAGAACTTCTGCATGCTTCCCACTGCCTTTCTCAGACTAGGCTTTATGTCTTTGAAGATCTGTTTAGTGTAGCAAATTAATTACCAAAACTAGTCCAGGCACTGGAAGGTCAATATTCTGGAGTCAACTTGCACTTAACTTAAAATGCTCCTAATAGGGTTTTCAAGTTATGTGAGAAAGATTTAAGGAGTGATTTTACCAGCACCCATGCCCCGTTATTTTTTGTGGCTAAGCAGGGATTTGAACTCGGGTCTCCTGAGTTCTAGTCCATCATTCTGCTCACGCCCTCACTGGCCAGATGTAAGAAATATTTCTCTTATATAGCCCCATATGTTCTGCCCGTGTCTAATATCTAGTCTAATAAAGGTACCAGACTAGATACCCATTCAATGTCAATTGTAAGGGTATGTTATCTTCAAGGCTGTTGAGAAAAAACTGAATGAGGCTTTGAATTTAATGGCTATATATTATAGGAATAACCAACTGAAGCCAAACTGCCTAAAAACTCAACTCTGTGCTTTTCATTTGAAAAACCACGAAGCATCAAGAAGCCTGCAAGTTACTTGGAATGACACCAGGCTCAAACATTGCGTCATCCTCCAAATACCTGGGAGTTACCCTGGATGGAACTCTCACTTTCAAGACCCACTGCCTTAATACCAAACAGAAGGCTTTTGCCAGGAACAATATTCTGAGGAAAATGACAGGCACAAATTGGGGTGCCCAACTACACACATTAAGAACTTCTGCGCAAGCTTTATGTTACTCTGCAGGAGCATATGCTAGTCCAGTGTGATGCAAATCAAAGCATGCAGGGCAGGTGGATGTGGGCCCAAATGAAACAGTGAGATTGGTCACAGGATGCCTAAAACCAACCCCAATACAAAAAGTGCATTACTTAGTTGGCATCCCTCCACCAAAATTTCACCGAGAAAGTGCAGCTCAGAAAGGGTGGGTCAAAGCAAGTTCCTCAGAAACACACCTACTATTTGATCATCAACCACCAAAGCAGAGACTGAAATCAAGGCACAGCTTCCTCATTACTTCTGCCCCCCCAACAACAACCAGCCCCCAAGGACTGCCCTAGAACTATGGAAGGTGAGCAAGGAGCTATCAGATAACTGGGCAGAACCACATGCCTCTCTACCGCCTGGGCAAAGAACAACCTTGGCCTGTGTGGAAAGCATTAAACAGAATGTGTCCTGGGGTAGGAAGATCAAGGGCTAATCTGAGAAAGTGGGGTTTCTCAGTAGATGATAGGCTGTGAATGAGGAGAAGAACCCATATGATACAATGCACACAATGCCCCTCAGTGTGCACTGAGGAGGACCTTATTGGCAAGAGGAGATGCTAGTGATGTGGCCTGATATTGGGCAGATGTCATCTAGCCCTTTTAATTCTATTCTATTTTAGATATGTTAATTTTTGCTTTGTATGTTATTATATGCTGGTGGTGCCTCTGACACGAATAAAGAAAGAAAAGAGGAGGAAAACATGCTGATGTATGTTCTAAGTAGTTTTTCTTCCAGATTTGGCGAAGGCCATGCAGGCGAACTAGATTGTCTCGGATTTGCTTGGGTTGCTAGGATTTTCTGTGGTCAAGACAATAATATATAAAGGCCAAAAGAATTGTATGGTAATGAAATAACTGTACCTGGAACTGTATTGTCCAATATGAATGCAATGCTGCCCCCAACAAACATCTCTGTGGTCAACAGGACACGTAAGATTTGGTCCACTTCAGCAATACCTATGAGCAATTAAGAGTGCAAATATAAAATTAGATTTCCATACAATCAAGATATCCCAGTGCTTTTCTTTTTGTGCTTTCTCTTTTGTGCTCTCATCACCACACATAGGATTCTCAATTCCTGTGCAGAACCATGGCCAGAATCACCTTCTGGTGGAAACTCCCACTCCAACCCTCATTGCACATGTCTGAGCTCCACCTTTCATGACAGATAGGCTTTGATCTGGCCCTTGGCCCTTGGGGCAAGCTTGGCCTCTGTGGCCCTCTTTGAAGGGTGTATGCCTCAAGGTGAAAGAGCACCCTCAAAGTCACCTGAAATGCCTTTTCCTGTTTGGATGACATTCACCCTCCTCAGTCCAGTGTTTCTTGTGCAGAGTTCATCAAACATGGACTTCAATGTGTGTAATCTAAACCAGGGATTCTCAACCTGCGGCCCATGGGCCAAATTCGGTCTACGGCAACATTTAATGTGGGGGGCCCAAATCACCTCCACCACACTCGGAAGTGCCATGTGGTGGAGGAAGGGCAAAATGGCTGTCTGGCCCCCGAAGCTGTCTGAGGGAGCATGACCCGGAACCCGGCTTAAAAATGTTGAGAACTCCTGATCTCAACTGAGATGATTTTTCTCAGAAAAGTCATCAAAATGCAGATGAAATCAGCTTTCAATACATTATAAAAACAGATCTGCAAGAACTAAATGAATCCTACCATGTTTCCTAACCCACACGTGGAAGGGGCTCAATCTGCCAAAGTCAAAGAAGACTAGCAGATGACGCAGGCAAGAGATTGCTGACACAAGGACGTTGACACAAGAGACACCTCAGAAGGCTCCTCAGAGTCACACCACTTAAATCCTGGGAAACTCCACATCATCTTCCAAGATGACGTCCAGATCTGTATTGATTTCAGTGCCGTTATGCTGTCAAATTCTCTCCAGTCACATCCACTGCTATAGTGATCGCTGATTTCCTATAGCTCTTACTATTGACACCGTGTGAGCCGTCCGTCCAAGAGGCCTCAATGCTTCAGACCTCAACAGTGGGGACTGTTGAAGTTTGCTTAGGTTCATTTTCAGAAAGGGACGTATGTGACCAAGCATTCTTCACATACCTCTTCTTATTCTTCAGCAGTGCCATCTTTCACAACCACTGCTGTTGTTCTTTTCAGCACCATCATATTTGTTCACTGACTTAGATTTTCTGTTCTCTTATCATGAGGGATGTTATACCATTGTTGGATTCTTCTGCTGAATGAAGGGATATTTCCTGGAACTCTTGCTACGAACACTGGCCCCAGTCCTGCTCATGTCAGTCTTATTGATCTTGACAACTAGCTTCAATACTGTATTTATTTATTTATTTAGTTATATTTAAATTTTACTGTTGACCTCATTAATACTCTTCTCAATACTTCTCCATCTCAGTATCAGGAGGAACTTATCAGCAGATAAGGATACTAGAAGGATCTGTGAACCTATCACAACCAGCACTTCCTATCAACAAATCACAGAGTTTGCCTGTCATCACCACACCATATTTTACCCACTCTGATTCATCCTCTACTGAAAAACATCAACTTCTTTGTTACTAGCTGTTACTTCGGCATTACCAGCTTACTACATTTCAGTCTGCCCCTGATCTCAACTGTCCATTCCAGCTTCTATCCAGAATGACACTTCACATGACATGCCACTAGTCTTTACCCTCCAGACTTTGGCCAGCTCTTAAGACAGGGGTGCCCAAACTTTTCGGGCCGTGGGCCAGTCACGTGGTTGAGCAGGCCGGTCACATGGTTCCTCCCACCAGAAGTGGAAGTAAAATGCACCTGCACAAAATGCTGCCATAAATGCACCCGTGGCTGTTATAAACACCTTTAACAACAGTCGCGGGTGCTTTACGGCAGTGTTTTGTGCATTAACTGGTGCGTTTAACCTCAATTTCTGGGAGCAGTGTGGGTACAGTGGGGTGGCATACAAGTATAACCACCACCACCATCACCATCATCCCCACACACTGAGCCAGAAGTTCTGAAGAGAGAGTTCTATCCAAGGAACTTTTCAGCTGGGAAAGAAACAGTGAAGAGAATAGGACTGGTGTATGAAGCGTAAGGAATGGTGCTTCTGGTCCAAGCAGGCCCATGGCATTCTCCATGAGCTGAAACTCATTTATTCAGGTATAACTGCAATTATCTGGGCATTAAGCTTCTTCTGTTCACTCAGCCTATAACTGTATTTGGAATTTTCAGCAGCCACCTGGTATTTCTGGCCTGTGTTTGCCTTATGGTCAACCAAGACAAGAGCAGCCTAACTATTGGACAGATTAAGGTGGCCATGTGGGGTGGCAGGCGCTAGATGGGAACACTAATATTCCAGCCTAGCTGTTCTTCTTCTGTTAGAGGACAGAAAGGCCCTGCCTGGTGCCTGAGGTGTTATGGGGAAAGCTGTCCTGTCTCCAATGTTGAAATAAGTTGAACTGACAATCCAGTCAGCTTTTGTCCATGGAAAGAAGGACACCATCTTATTATTTATTTATTTTTGCCTCAAGTGGCAAAATATCAAAGGATATCACTAGACGTTTTCCCCCCATAAGTGCTACTCCTAAATCAGCTCTCCTACATCCTATATTTGTGCTTTGGGTGGTTTTTTTTTAAAGCAGGTGGATTGAATTTTACCTTTTTGGATTCAGCCTCCAGCATATGAAGATAATTTTGAATCTGGATTCTGGTTGGCCTACATTTAGCCCTCCCAATGTCATATCTTCTACAAAACGGCAATGAGTCAACCTAGCCACTGCTTGGGGCATGAGCTCAGGCTTAGGGGGTCCAAGGAATAGCCAAGGTGATAACTACTACCACTTCCCACCATCACCTCCCACTGCCTGAAGTCAGCCATCATCTCGCTCTGCCTGAAGATACAGCCTGGATCGTGGCCAGAGGATCAAGCAAAGGTCTCCATATTTCTAAGTAAGCAAAGACCCAGGGGAATTTCAGTACCTGTGTTGATAGCCTCGGGATGAGAATCTAAGTAGTTTGGAAGTGTCAGTCCAAAAAACATGGAAAAACCCAGGACAAACAGGTTGCGGGAAGAATTCATGTCAACAAACTGCAGGTTGGAGAGCCCCACGGCTGTGATCATGCCTATAAGAGAAGAAAGAAAGGAGATATTTGGCTTTTTTTCGACTTTAAGAGAATCCCGATCCAGTGCGTAGCTCACAACTGTTCTCCTAGCTGCTTGCTACACGAAATATCACCTGGAATTTTTTAAAATTAACAAAACAACCACAACCATTTCAGGAGGAGACATTTTTTTTTTAGAGTGGGAAGGCAACAGGGGAAGGAAATAGGATTAATTAACTATTTTCCAGTTCCAAATCACCTCCTCCCAAGTGGCTTCCTCCTCCACAAGCAATGGGGATGGTGATAAGAACGACAGTCCAAAAAGTAACTTCTTCAAGCGGTAATCAACAACAATGGCTTTGTGGGAAGCATTTGCCTCGTGACAGTCCCAGAGGAAGCCCTTCTGAACTGCCCAAAGACCTAGGTTGGCTGTCAAAGGTAACAAATACACTGGATACAATCTCAAGATGCCATGGGGTTGGGGGTAGAGAGAGCCCCAGTAGTCTTTTTTTGAGTAGCAAATGGGCCATTCTCATAACTAATTGAAGCAGAGTAAGTTGTGTAAAATATATGGTATGTATGCACAGTTATGCTTCTTTTTTTCATGTAAGACACATTTCACATATAATCCGCTTTTCTTGGCACACTCACATTTCTGTAGTCAGCAAAGAGAATAAATATTATTTCTTATACTATTCAATGAGGAAAAGAATTTAAAACATTTTTTTATCCTAGGAGACATCAACAACATTATTTAAGAAAGGTCATCTTAAACCGATCATTTTGTAAGGAAAAAATAGAAGTTGCCCTTGTATCTTCAGGTTCAACATCCTTGGGTCCAAAAATATTCAATGAAAATTCTCTGAAATACTGTACATAATATACAGGTCGCCCTCCCCCCATATCCGCAGGTTCAGTATTCACTGTTTCAGTTATCCACAGGTCTATAATTATTCAATAGCAATCCCTGAAATTACATACCGTATTTGCAGGTTTATAAGATGCACTTTCCCCCCTTAAAATATGCGGGGGAAACAGAGTGCATTTTATAATCCGGTAACAGCTCCCCCCCCCCCCCGGTGCAGTTCGGTACGGTGGACACCGGGCTGGGATTGGGGTTTCTGGGAGAGCTTCTCTCAAAGTCCGAACCCTTCCCTAGCTGCGCATTTGGACTGCATGACTGGGATCGGGGCCTCCCCTCTTGGCCCCTGATGGCCAACTTGCCCAGGCATGTCTTCCCTGCCTCACCTTCTGATGGGTGTTTCCCCACCACCATCCCACCCCCGTTGGCTGTCATATGGTGAAGGGGGTGGGGTAGGGTGGGAAAAAAGGACACTTTAAGGTCTGTTTCCACCCACCCCACCCCCTCTGGATTCCATAAGCCAAGCGGGGTGGGATGGGATGAACAAAATTGCTCCAAAAGGAGTGATTCACACGCACACCCTGCCGCCGCCACCAACAGGCAATGGGGGAAGGATTTCCCTTCTCTGCAGATCCTGCTAGGGAGGTCAGGATCCACACGGAATGGGCTTTTTCAAGTCCCCTGGCCAGTGGTGGACTCAAAAAAAAAAAAATTACTACCACACTGTGGGCGTGATATGGCAGGCATGACCAGAGGGGAAGCCCTGTGTTGCACCTGAATTAGGACTACTTTATTTCAAAACTTGGATGGGCTGGGCCAGCTAGAATTTCTGCTACCAGTTCTTGCGTACTGGTGCAAACCTGCTGATGCCCACCACTGCCCCTGGCAGGATTCATGGGGAAGGGCAATCCTTTACCCATCCCCAGCTGGGCAAGAGTCTTCGAAAGGAGCTCTCTTGCCCAGTCAATCCCGCCCTTCCTACCTCCTGCAGTTAAAATTTAGAAAATTATTTTCCCCTTTAAAATGTGTCTAAAAGACAGTGTGTGTCTTATAACCCGATGCATCTTATAAACCGGCAAATATGGTAATATATGTATTTCTATGGCACATTACCAGAGCTAACCAGAATGTATTCCCTACAGAACTTCCAGGGGGTGGGGGGAGACCTATGTATGTATTTCCAAGGCACATTATCAGAGATTACCACTAGAGGCCAATATCTACATTGTAATGTTGAAAGGAACAGATTGTTTCCAGAGGACTCAATTCTGAGCAGACCTGAAATATCTGCAGAGACATTTGAGGTGTGTGTGTGTGTGTACACACACATGCATGCACACATGCACACCTTAAGTATATGGGCTACAATATGGAGCTCCCTCCTTTCCAATGTTTCAGGTATGAGCAGAAGGACTTGAAATATATTCTACACAGATAGCAGGTGACATGCAATTTGTGTTTAGCACTGGACGGAAAAGAAACTCATTTAGAAGAAACTCATTTAGAAGAGTTTCTAGAAAAACTGTGAGAAAACAACAGCCCCCTAATGTTTGGGTGGCATATATTACTTTGCTTGAAGTGGTTGATTTTGGTGTCCTAAGGGAGATAGTTCAGGAATCGAACCATTATTACAATTTATACTTTGATTCAGTTTCTAGCAGTGGCTTCAGTTGTTCTAGTTTGATTTTTGGCACCGCACTCAATTAATAAGTTTATTTTTGCTGGTGGAGCTACCTGACATTTGTTCTCTATCTGCAGGAAGGCATCTGACATCTCACCTTGTCCTTCATTGGCCCAAACAGAGATAAATTTGGGGCACTTTCAATCCTGTATTTGTATTTGCACAGCTTCTGGTATAATTACAAGGGCTAGAAACCTTTTCTTCCTTAGAGTTTCTAAAACAACAATCTTAGTCTACCAGAAATTCTGACCCTATTGCCAATGACCTGATTGTATGAGCACTTCAGAGCTCCATCCTACCCATGAATTAGCTACCCTCCTGGCCCCGCCCGGCCAAAGGATTGAGAGGACGACGGAGCCCTGGGCTGGAGGACCTCATTGCTTCTCCCATAGCCACAGCACCAGCCAAGATGAGAGGTAGCTGTGGCTGCCATTGCCACCCTCCTGGCCCCGCCTGGCTGGAGGGTTAAAAAGACAATGGGGCTATCGGGGTGCCTTTTGTATTTTTCAATATTGCTGCTATTGTTTAGTTTTGTATGTTGCATTTTTACTGTATTATGATCAACTGTATTGTGTTATGATGTTATATTCATACTTTATATTGTTCCATGGAATGTTACATTTGTGGGTTTTGTGAGCCGCCCTGAGACGGTTTTACTGACTAGGGCAACATACAAGTCAAATAAATACCGTAAATAAATAACTGTATATTGTGTTGCATCCTGGTGGTCTTCTTAGCTTCCTCTTTTACCCCATCCAGGGTCAATGCTATGCTAATAAGAAACAACAATCCTCTGTAGGTGACATTTTTTAAAAAGCGAATGGATGGACAGAGGTAAAATTATCAGTGATGGGATGTCCCTGGTTCCAGACAGATCCCTGGAACCGGTAGGACCAATCCCGGAGAGTTCTCCGGGAGGGGAGTCCACTTTTGAGGCGTCCTGTTCCGGACGCCTCACCGAAAGATTTTTTTTTAAAAAAAAATCGGAGCTAAAATGGCTCCAATTGACTGCGCATGTGCAGAAACTCAATCTGACGCATTGCGCATGCGTCAAATTGAGTTTCTGGACATGCGCACTAAATTGGAGCCAAATGGCTCCAATTAAAAAAAAAAATCTTCCGAAGCTGGAGCCGCCCCTTTTTAGAGTGGCTCCGGCAGCAGCAGCGGCAGCCCTAAGAGAAGGGCACCTCCCCTAGCCGGCCACCTGGCTCCCACGGGCACGTTGGTGCCTGGCCGCGCCGTCCGCCCGCGCCGCGCCCTAGGGACTTGGGCCCGACAAACCCCCATGCCCTGGGTAAGCCCGGCGGGGCCGAAAAGGCAACGGCCCGAGGAAGCAGCAGGCGCCCGGCAGAAGACAATGCGGCGGTGGCGAGCCCCGCCGGGCTTACCCAGGGCACGGGGGTTTGTCGGGCCCAAGTCCCTAGGAGGGCGCGGCGCGGGCGGACGGCGCGGCCAGGCACCAACGTGCCCGTGGGAGTTCGGTGGCCAGGCAGGGGCTGTGGCGGCTGTGGCCGGCGGATGCAGGGCCAGCCGCGGCCTTCGTAGGAGGAAACGGCCACAGTCGGGGGCAGCGTGCCTTGCCGGGTGGCCCCGGGCCACATGGAGGTTCGTCGGCGCCAAGGAAGGTAAGTGAGGCTTTTATATTTAGGGTGGGTGGGTGATTTATTTGTGTTTTGGGTGGGTGGTTGTACTTTTATTTAATTTTTATTTTATTTATTTATTTATTTTATTTCTTTAAGTTATTTACGGGTCTGTGTGCATGTTTATTTTTATTATTATTATTTTTATTTTTGGCCTTGCCCACAACGTCATGACGTCATGACGTCATGATGTTGGCTCCACCCATGACGTCATGACGTCATGACATTGGCCACGCCTATGACGTCCATGACGTCATTGCGTGGTAGTAGAATTTTTGACATCCCATCACTGAAAATTATCTTATGGCATTTATGGAAGACACCCCCTTCAGTACTGCGATCACTCTTCATTCGGTCTGATATTAAGAAGTGTGTAAAAAAACAGACCTTTTTAGGCTGGCATATAATGTCCAACCTGCCCTCCTGTGCTGTTTTTAACAGTCTTGTTTGCTGATTTTGTGGCTTTAATGCATGCAGTAGATTGTAATGGTTTTTACAGCAATATGTTTTACTTGATGTTAGAATTTTACAGTTAAATTCGGTTTCACTTACAAAGATTGTGAGCTGCTTTGAGTGTCACTTTCTAGAAGAAAGTCAGTGTATAAATGTGCAAACAAAAAGTGAGTACTGTATGGATTATTTATGTGTGTATTTGTTTGTTTGTTTTATAGGCCGTGTTTCTCCCAGTGAAGTCACCTTATGTTTTGAAAGGAAATAAGTTTTCCACAAATAAATATTGTTTCTTTTTCCAATCACCCTGCATTCAAGTGAGTCTCGGGTTGTCATTATCACTGCAATGTTATTCAAGATATCTTACCAAATAGGGTGCAGAACATCCCGCCCAGGATGGGGTCAGGGAGGGAGGCAAAAAGAGCGGTAAACTTGCCAATGGTTCCTAAAATAAGCATGATTCCAGCACCGTACTGTACAACTTTCCTGCTGCCCACCTGTGTAACAAAGACAACCACACAGCCAGTCATTTACACATTGCTGTATTATTAACCACCTTTAGAATTCTGCTTCTTGTATGATATTCGTCTCTATTTTGTTCATTTATTTGTTGTTCTATTGTATCTAGAAACTCACCAGATGTGGGTACACACACTGCGGTTGAAATCCTGTTGCTTAGCATAGTAAGTCACACTAGAGCAGGCCTGCTGGATCAGTGGGAATTTGGTGAGTCAACTCTTCCATGAGCTCCATTGATTCAAACGAGCTTAATTCTACTTGAAACTTACTACCGATTCAGTAACCCTGCTCTAGTGCAACTTACTACACCAAGCAAAAGGATTTCAGTCACTTTCACAGATTGGATGTAACCCTTCACTAGTGTTTCAGTTTAATACAGATGTAACTACAGTATACATATTCTTTTCATGGGCAGACTGACATTTGGAGTGCTTTTCATGTCTTGTTAGAAATAAGGCTTATCAAAGTAAATGGGCCTGACTCCCATAAAAATACATACAGGATTGTATTCTTACTCAACAAAGTTATTTTCCACTTCAAGTTGGTTACGATTCTCAAGAATACTACATCACTACTATAAGCAAGATCCAGCTAAACTTAAACAATTTTATGTGCCACCCATTTTGACAGGCAAGTTTAACACGTGCCTAAGTTTCTCCCAGTGAAATCAATTAGATCTTGAAAGTGCTTAGCCCCATCCAGATTGGATCTGCCATTAATTATCAGCATCAGACTGGTATCCCTCCAAACCACAGTTCTCAAACTTTTACCCTCCAGATGTTTTGAACTTCAACCCCCAAAAGTTTTAGCTAAGGTTGGGCACTCTGGGAGTTAAACTCCAAAGACATTGGAGAGCCAAAGATTAAGAATCACTATCTCCCAATCATAACACCCAAGTTATATCTGTAGACTCAAAAAAGAGCACAGGTCAACTACAAAGGGCACATGTTTTTCATGAAGATGGCCCTAAGTTCAAATCCTGGCTTCTGCTGCTGAAATAATTGAGTGATCTTAAAAACTTCTGGCAAAAACTTACAGAACAATGGAAGTCACCATATTCAGTATTTACCAAGATGGGCAAAGAGCCTCTCCTATTATAAAGTCATCTCAAGTATCTCATTTGGCAGAAAAGTGAGGCATACATTTCATTAGGTGGCTGGGTAACTTGGTGGTTTAAGTATCTGACTGTGCAGCCAAGGTGTAGGGAATTCAGTTCCCTACTGTGCTTCTTATGAAGAAGAGCCAGCCTCTGTAATCGTAGGCAGTCTCAGGGCATCCCACAAAAGAAGGAAACGGTAAATCATACCTGTGTATTCTCTACCTAGAAAACTCTGGAAATGGTCACCATTAAGTCAGAATTGACTTGATGACATACAATTAAATTAAAGTATTAAATTAAGTAGTGCTCTAATTCAGTCCTGGAATCCAGCAAGCTTTCCACCAACACCACCAAGAGATCACTGTATTATTCTAGTGATTCATCTGGTAATAAATTATGTGAATGAAACTGAAGTAATTACTCAGACACGGCTAGAAGGTTGAAACCTGCTGCTTATATTACACAAGTGACATGTACTGGATGTTTTATGCTGTTTCTAAAGCACAAGAGAGAAGCAGACATGAGCTATGTTCAACTTTACAGTATCTTCATAGATTGTGATTAGCCAGAATCTATCAATATTGAACCTAGCCTACTATCATACAGTGTCATGCAGTTGCACCAGATGTTTGGTACCAATGAAAAATCAACAAATTGGTCATTATTAATTATTACATTTTTACTGCCTAGCAGAGGAAGGGGCACTATTGGGCTTTTCTATCTCAGCTACCAAACTTAGTTTTTCTGGAATGGTATGTACTTTGGCTTCATGGGGAGGAGGATCATTTTATGACCACCATTGCCCAAGCAACAAAATACCATGGGCCAGCCCTAAGCAAGATCCTAGAAACAGAAGATGCTGTCAAGCATGGCAGGATGGTACCTTGGTGATGCCCAAGACTCCAATGTTGGGGCTCGAGGAAGTAGAACCATTCCCAGTGCCCAGCAAGCCAGCAATTACACAAGAGATTCCTTCTGTAAAAATGCCCCTGAGAGGGAACAAAATGAAAGAACCCCAAGGATTGCATTAGGCTTTCCATGTCTCTTCCCTAAGAAATCCCCCCCCCCCATGCAATCCCAGGGTAAAAAGTAGCTCTTTCCCACCCTCTACCCCCACATGATCTGGGGAAGATGTTGAGCATCACAAAATACCAACCTAGAGCCAGTTTCTTCCAAGAAGCATCCCACGCTCAAAGGGGCTATGGTGGTATCATCCTCTGCTTGTGTTTCAGAACTACATGTACCCAAGCCCATGTGAGGATGAGGCCCATCTCTTACCTGTTGATGGCATGCACAGGTGGAGGAGGAGCCCCTGCAAGTCTAGCACAGGAGTAATAATCCCCAATAGACTCAATGATCCCAGCCAAGGTGGCACTGAACATGCCCAGCACAGCGGCAGCCGTCACTGTGGGGAGACCCCACTGGCCTAGAAGAAAGAAAAGAACAGCAGAGGCTTAGTTGGAACATCCAAGTAAGTTGACATCTCAAGCCAAAGACACAGTGCAGGCTTAGAAGCAGAGATTTCCAGCCTTGGGGCCACTAGATGTTCTTAGACAACAGCTCCAGGAAATCCTCGGTAGCCCAGCCAATGGTTAAAGCTTCTAGGAGTTGTAGCTCCAAGAACATCTGAATTTGGAAACTTCTATTTTTGAAGTGTAAAATTATAATGATGTTAAGTATTTACAATTTACCTATCAAAGTGACATTACTTGATTATTCTCCTTGACATTTTACTTTCACAACACCATACCATCACCACTCTCCCACTGCATTTTATATATTTATTTTCTGTATTTTTTCCCTAGTTTGTCCAGGA
This sequence comes from Furcifer pardalis, assembly GCA_030440675.1. Classification (NCBI taxonomy): domain Eukaryota; kingdom Metazoa; phylum Chordata; class Lepidosauria; order Squamata; family Chamaeleonidae; genus Furcifer; species Furcifer pardalis. The sequence goes on from CP126890.1 coordinate 30,096,331, forward strand.
GAGATGAGGGACAGGATAGCTATTCCAAGGGACATTGAGATAGATGGTGGAAAGTGGCAAAGAGCAAGAGGAGGTGGAATACATGCGTAGGGAGGGGGAACCCAACTGGGCTGGCTGAAGTCCCCAAGGGAAGAATGATGACCCAGACTCAAAAGCACAAACACTCTTTTCCAGGGGCAGCTTTCACACAAGGCACAAATATTTTCAAACATCTGTTCATAATAGATGCATTGCCAAGACTTAAAATTTAAAATATTAATTACTATCAAATTATGTATGCCATTCTTAACACACATATTAAAATCACAGAGCATACATAATCTTCAGTGGCTCTCCTCCTTGATCCATCATAAATTCAGGGCTTTTCAGAACCATCACTTCAGTGGTGGGTTGTCAAATTCTTCGCTACCCCACTGTGACATCATTACGACATCATTAAAATGTCTGTGCATGCGTCAAAGCTCCGTTTGACTCATGCACAGGTTTTTTTAGTGGGCATGCGTCAAACCTCTATTTGACGCATGCACACTAAAAAATATGACTGCACATGCGTCAAACTGAGCTTTGACGCACGCACCGTTCCGGAAATACATTTGTGGAGAGGGGCCGGAGAGGCGACCGAACTGGTCGCCTGGGAGTTTTCCACCCCCCTGGCAACCCCCTCTTGATAGGGTAACATCCCATCACTGTATCACTTATTCCAGATTCTGTTGTGATCACCTCAGGATCTTCCAATCATGTTCATCATACCTTTCTTTATACCAGGCTTGTTTTTAAAATTCCATATCTTTTCCCCCATTCAAACCCTTTAGTTTGTATTTGTGTATGTGTTATGCTTTATACTAAAGGAGCAGATTTTTGCACTATGACATTATGCAGCCATTTTAGCAAGGAAATTATAGTTCAGCACTAGAGCACAGAAATACACACACATCCTCTCTCTGGCTGAAGGCTGCTACTCCTCTGGAAAGAAGGAGGAAAGATCCCTTGTTTGGGGCAACCAATCTATGCTTCCTCCCCTCCGGCCATGCCAACGCCGGACGGGGAGAACAAAAGGGCCGCCTGCCAGGATTCCAAGGTGGCCGAAGAAACAGTTCTGGACAGCTGGAGGGAATTGAGATCAGCTGAGCGGCACGACCAGTGCTGCCTCGCTGCTGTCGCTTCAACCACCGGACTCTTCCCTTGGACTTTTTCTTGACCACTTTCTATGGGACTGCTCATGTGGGATTTAGCAAATGTGGTCTTTTGTTTTTGCTACGTTTTTTGTAATGTTGTGATATTGATGCTTTTTGATTGCTACTGTGATATTGATACCTTTGAAATTGTGATGATTTATGATAATAATATGTTTATTATGACTGTGGAACCTGTAGTATGATATGTTTATTATGACTGTGTGGAACCTGTAACTGTACACTTTGTATCTCTGTTAGCCGCCCAGAATCGTTCTGCGAGTGGGGCAGCATACAAGTCTAAAAATTAAATTAAATTAAATTAAACCATCCTTCACAACTTCATCTTTTCAGCTTCAGGTTCAGCTTTATACAAAATTCACCCACACAAAGGTCCTTCTCTTCACTGGCACTGCCCTTGTGCTATTTTGCCAGCTGTCAGGAGAAGCAATCCCATTAAAAGGCCAGGAACCTCCTCATATTTTCCTCCTGTTGTATGGAAGATACGCCCTTAGCACCACCACCCTGGTGAAATCTTCACCAAGAGACAAGGTGGGATGTTGACAATTATCTAGACCCCCAGGTGCTGCACATTTAACCCCAGTAAATCCCATGATTTCCTGTCACAATGTGACAAAAAAAGGAAGCAAAACAACTATACTGTATGTGTAAGACCTCTTTCAATAGTCTCTGGAGAGATCCATCGTTGGAAGATTAAAAAAGCAAATGTGATTATGCTATAACTGGGCAAACTGGAGACACTTGTATTCAAATCCTCTCTCGGAAACTCAGGCCACCTGAAATAACTCAGCCTTACCAGTGTTTCCCAATTAGACTTCAATTCCCAGAAGCCCAAGTCAATTCCCCAAAGCACTGATCAGCCAATGTACTGCCTTAGGCTTCTGGGAATTGAAGTCCCCCTGTGAGGCATAGGCCCCACGTTGGGAACCACTGTACTACTCAAAGTTATTAAAGAAATAACATGGGGAGGTAGAGAGCGAGAAGTAAATATTCAGCTCATTACTTACATGGGTAAGGGAAGCGGAACCAGGGTGCAATGGAAATGATTTCTCCTCTAGCATCGGTTCTGGCTTTGTATCCATAGGCGTTTGCATCACGAGGAAATACGTCAGTCACAGTCAGAATGTAACAGAGGAGCCAAACCACTAAAATGGCCAATATGATCTGTTGAGGAGGAAACACAGGGAGATATTGCCAACAATTCTGCTCCCTCCCAGGGACACTTATTGATTTGTTTCAGGCTGAAAGAAGAAGCAACTGCAGCAAGACAGAACAAACCTCCCTGAGAAAGGGTGTGACGATACCTAGATTCATTGTGATCTGCAGTTTTTCAAGGTGGGTTTTTGTGAACAAACTTAGTGTAGTTGTCCAAGCAACTATGACAAGTTTCTCATGAGAGACAGATACAAGTTACTTTTCACTCCAGTAATGGACTCATTATCCGCATCTCTGATTTGACAAGGTGCTAATTGGTCTTCTCTCTCTCTCTTTAATATTTTTAGGAATTTTAAGGGTTTCTATAGTTTAAACGTAGGGGATTTCATGTCGATTGGGGCGGCTATACAAACTGAATAAATAAATAAATAAATCATTTCAATCCTTTTAGCTCTTGAAGTCAAATCATCTGAATCTGACCATACTGTGACCACAGCTGACTTGTTCCATCAGCCAACCACTAAAAGTGACTCTTCTTACCGGAAACATCTTGAAGATCTGGATCTGGATCACAGTGCACCCTTTGCCCCATTTGTAGCCAGGGACCAGAAAATATATATTCCGTAGGTACTGAGCAAATAGAACAATCAGAACAATTGACCTGTTTGAAAGAACAAAGGGAAAGAGGAGAAAAGCAGGACCATTAAGACTAAACTCACAGGAGTTAAAATGGGATCTGTTTTTCACAGAGTTGGATAAAGTTACTTAACAAGGAAGAGGATTGGGCTTTTCTCAAGTGACTCATCTTTAGTAATTCCAACCCTAACATAGGTTTACTTTTTTTTACTATTTCCATTTCCTCCCAAAAGGTCACCAAATCAGAGCCACATTTAAAATTGAATGTATGTTCTTCTTTATTCTGCCTTGAAGGATGAACCAATATGCCAGTAATGTCAAACCTTGGCACTCCAGATGCTTTTGAACGTCAATTCCCAGAAGTCCTGATCAGCAGGGATGCTTGACTTGGGCTTCTGGTAACTGAAGTCCAAGAACACCTGGAGTGCCAAGGTTCGCCATCACTGCCATATGCTATTTATGTCTTTTCTATTCTACTTAATTGCATCTAGTGTTTCTTGGACTCTGCCTTTTAAAAATATATATCTTATTTTCCTTTCTTCATTCATTGTACTATGGTTTTACTTTGCAGGGGTATACATATGAGCATTCATTAGCTGCATGTCTGGATTAGAAAGTTTCCATTTTACTTATCACACCAATACTATGGAGTAACAATTTCTAGGGCATGGTAAGAATTAAAATGGCAGACCCTAGGAACTCTTAAGAGTCGTGTTGCCATTTCTAGACTACCACTGTTCTCTTTGCATGAGTTGGTCAGGCAACAGAGTGAGATGACAAGGGAGCATTTGGGCAACTGGACACTTCATGCCTCTCCAGCTCATTGGTATGTCTGCAACTCTGCAATGCTTCCTTTGACTGTGCCACCCCTTTCCCCCAACATTTCCATCAGCTTGAAATGCCATGTTGTAGAAAAAGCCGAGCCTACAGTGCTGCAATGCCCCAGTGTGATCCAGCTCGGTCCCCAGCTGCTTGGAAGACGGAGAGACCTATCAAGGAGACAGTGGGTGTGACGGTGAGGGGCCCAATGTAGCTGAGGAGGGCCCCTGGGAGGCCCATCAGCCCAATTGCCACTTCCACTAAGCTTGATACGATGATCGCTCCTTGTATCTGTAACAGAAATGGGGGGGCAGGGGGAAGACTGCATTCAACAGACGGAAATGGAACATGAAATCATTAAACAACATAAGTAAGACTCATGGAATCACTGAGTTGTAAGGAGCCATTATTGGCCACCGAGTCCTGCTCAATGCAGGAATCCAAATTGAAGCAGATCTGACAGATGCTTGGTCCAATTCTCTCTTGAATGCCTCCAGTGCTGGAGCACTCACCACCTCTTGAATCAGTTGGTTCCACTGTCGTACTGCTCTAACCGTTCAGATGTTTTTCCTGATGTTCAGCCTATATCTGGCTTCCTTTAGTTTGAGCCTGTTATGCGTCCTGCACTCTGGAATGATGGAGAACAGATCCTGTCCTTCCTCTTTATGGTTATCTTTTAGGTATTTGAAGGGTGCTGTCATATCCCCTCTCAGTCTCCATTCCTCAAGGCTAAACAAAACCAAAACCAAATCTAAGACCCTTATGTTTTTGATGCAACGACCATACCTTCAATTTAGAGGACTTTTCTTTATCTGGTGGTGTCCTCTGTTGGAAGGGTGCAGGCAGGGAGCAATCCTTTACTGTGAAGTGCCCTCCTCTAGTTGATTATCTAGAGAGAGTTCCCAGGTCTAGCTCAGCTGCACTTCATTCACTCTCCCTTAGCTTGATAACGTGCCTCTCCCCAGTGCTCATTCTTTCTCTCTCTCTCTTTTTAAAAAAAATTCTTTAACTTTTAGTACTGGTTGAGTGTGGTTTGGAGTCCACTATGGTCACAACCAGAGATGACCTCTGAGCTGCTTCCTACAGGTTCCTGGGCATTCCAGGAAAACCAAAAGAGAGAGAAAGGTTGGGATGGGTGGGAGATCAGCAGCTGATGCTGCCCAGCAAAGATGTGGAAATGGGGAAGAGTGAGGAGAAAGAGACAAGGAGAAACACATGTGAAAGGGGAAAGAAAGGCCAAGAAGAAAATCGCTAGAGAGAGCAAGAGAGAGAGGATGCTAGGCCAACTGTTAGGGACAGAAAGAGAAAGGGATGGAGTCAGAGTAAGTACAAGCAGGAATGAAAACAGGGGCAGGATTGTAGCAGTGCCACTTTGCCACTGAGGAAGTTTCTATGCCAGGTAGGTGCCTTCCCTTAGTAGGGAGGACATTTGTGTCAACTTACTTCTCTCATCCTCGGTTGCCATATATGAGATGTGTTGAATGGCAGTGTCCAGTTGCCATAGATCTCCTCTGCAGCATTAGGGAACAGGAAGGAAAGGTGAGCAGAACTGAAGCCACTTCTTCTACAGAACCACAGGCAGAATGTTTCAGAATAGAAGGTTTTTCCACCATAGTACTACTAACCACTGCAGTGGCCTAGTGGTTAAGATGCTGAACTCGCCAACTGGAAGGTCGGAGTTTGATTCCCAAGTGAGCGAGCTTCTGTCTTTGCCCCAGCTCCTGCCAACCTAGCAGTTCAAAAGCAAGAAATTGCATGTAGATAAATACGGACCAGGCAGACAGCATTCTTTACACTCCGGTGTCAAGTCATGCCTGCCAAATGTCCACGGAAACGTCTGCAGACGCAGACAGTGCTAGCTTTTTGGCTATAAACAGAGATGAGCACTGAACCCTAGAGTCGGATACGACTGGCTTTTGAGCAAGGGCGACTTTTACCTTTACTACTAATTATGATCTTATCAAATTCTGCTGCCTCTTCCTGGGACCGTGGAAGAAGGGGGGGAGCTAGATTGCCCTCAGGGTGATGAAAGAAGCACAACACCTAGGACTTCAGTCAAAGATATGTTATTAAGAAGGCAAAGAGATCCCAGAGCAGGGGACAGAACAGAAGTTGATTTGCAAGATCAAACCTCTGAACAAACAAACTCCTTGTAGTCTGCTATTCTGTAACATTCAAGGGCAAGAGATATATTTTGAGCTGATGAGGTACTTTTGAATTTAATGTTTCATTTAATATTGGGTGGTTCTGAGCAACCCTACTCTCACTTTTAAAAAATTCCAGAATTCCTGGATACAGTTAAGCATCTTGGAAATGTGAGTTTCAGGAAGTACCAGGGATGCCAGTTCTCATCACAGACTCAGGGGAAGAGGACAAACATAGCCTCATTTCCAAAATATAATAATAATAATGACAGCACAAAACAAATAGATTAAGGTGCTACTGATACAGGCAGTGATGGGATGTTACCGGTTCGGACCGGTTTGCCTGAACCAGTAGCACCCCATCAGGAGGGGTTGCTGGGGGTGATGGTAAACCCCCAGGTGACCAGTTCGGTCGCCTCTCCGCCCCCCTCCAAAAATGTATTTGCAATGTATGATGCATGCACAGTTCTATTTTGTTAGTGTGCATGCATCAAATAGAGGTTTGATGCATGCACACTAAAAAAAAGAACTGTGCATGCATCAAACAGAGGTTTGACACATGCGCAGACATTTTTTAAAAAAATTATTTTTGCTCTGCCCACGATGTCATGACATCATGACTTCATGACATCGGCTACGCCCATGATGTCCATGACATCACGGTGGGGTAGCGGGGAATTTTAACAACCCACCACTGGATACAGGGCATCACTCCAAAGAATCCTTTGCCTCAAGTGGGGGGTGGGGGCAGCATTCAAAGAAGATTTTCTGGTGCAGATCTGTGCTGAGAGGCAGACTGACAGTACAATTCTACAAAGACACATTCACAGCACCTTTACTACAATTCTGGACATGTTTCTTGAGACACCTCATTGGCTTTATTATGACTTAACAGCAAATGTGCATAGTACTGAAGCCTTAAGTGTCTACAGGCCAGGATGGGGAACCAGTTAGTGCTGCTGTACTACAAGTCCCAGCATCTTCAACAACCAGCCAGGCTGTCTGGGGCTGAAGTGAGTTGGAAAGCAATAACCTGGGAAGTGTCACAGATTCTAAATCTTTGCTTTACATCATGAGGGGCAAGGACATTTCAGTACAAACTGATAACTACCCGTGTGAGAAATTAGTAATCCAACCAAGGGACAAATAAAATAGATTCTTTCCCCCCACTACCGAACAGCTGCAGGTAGAGGTATGATTAAATTATCTTCATTTCAAAGCAGAGAAGTCCCCCATCTGTGAAGCTGGAGGTGTATAATATAGTACATTGCCTTTTGCAAACTGGCTAGCTTTATTAAACCAATAAGAGGTCTTCAAGTTATTCCTCAAGTTCCTAGCTGACAGGGTACATAAGCATAAATTACCTTCTGTAGGACATTTCCATTTATCTAGTGCCAGAATAGACTTGGCAGGAACCAGGAAAGCGAGGGCACTGGCTTGAAACAGGGGGAGTCTGGATTGTGAAAAAGAAGAAAGAGGGTGATTTCCTGCTCTCTTATGGTAGTTTCACATCATCCCTTATCCTGAAGGATTTATGGTCCCAGGTGGGATGGAGTAAAGCGGCGGGGGAGGGGCAAGTTTACCTGATGCCCACAGTGCTTTGGATGAGAGTGGTAATCCCCACGCAGCTGAAGATGGTGCCAATGAGCTGGCTGATGGTATATTGGTCCTTCCCAACACACAGGGATTCTGCCAGGAGGAAAGGAACAGCGATGGTGCCACTGAAGCAGGTCAGATAGTGCTGGAGGGGAAAATACAAAGGGAGGGAGGGTAGGTCAAAAGAGCACAGTTAATAAATAGTTCCTCAGGCACAGTAAGGTTCCCTTCCATTCCTAACAAACTCTGGAACGTGGTAAGTAGGTATGTCCAACTGGGACATTGGCAATACTGTATGCTGTTTTTCTACGACTCTGTATTGGCGGTAAGTTGGATTTAAGGCTGTCAGATCCCGGGGTGCTAGATGATGTTTAAGAGGATGACAAATCTCGGGCTGAGTGGAGCTAGAGATGGAGAACATTTGATTTCTGTGTCTAGGGTGGGTTTAAAGGCAGATAGTGGCACCCACCTAGACCAATTCCCGGGTGGTAACAGAACCATGCCAGCTCTCAGGGAGAAAGCAGTTTTATGTGTGATGTGCTAAACAATGTTGGCTCATGAAAAAATTCAGAAGTGAGAAGAAGAGGCATAGAAGAAAGCTAGTGGGCACACCCTGTGTAAACTCATCATTATTTATTTATTTATTTATTTATTTACTCCAATTTCTATACCGCCCTACTCGGCTGGGCCGACTCAGGGCGGTTCACAAGCAAAGAGTAAACAGTAAATTCATAGACACATCACATAAATATACAATATATAACTCAACATCGTTCCATCACAAAAGTTCAGTAAGCATCAATCTCAACAACAATAAAACTACAAAATTCATCAAATATGCACAAAAAATTTAACAATTGTCGAAAGTCCTGGCACCGCCGCAGCCCTTGAACATAGCCTCCGGAAGAGGTGGAGGGAGTCCCGGCTGGGCACGGCGGTAGTCTCTTCCCCCGGCCGCAGGTGTGTTCCGTGGCGGCGGGGCGAGGAATGCTCTGCCGGGGGAAGTCCTGCCGCTACCGCGGCCAGGGAGGCTCCTTTTTCCTTCCTTCCTCCCGGCCGGTGACGAGGGCTGGGAGGGCACGGCAGCAGCAGCAGCAGCGGCGGCGTTTTCGGGCTTCCCTCGCCTAGGGAAGCCCCTTTTATCTTCCTCCCGGCCGGTGACGAGGGCCGGGAGGGCGCGGCAGCAGCAGCAGCGACGGCGGCGTTTTCGGGCTTCCCTCGCCTAGGGAAGCCCCTTTTATCTTCCTCCCGGCCGGTGACGAGGGCCGGGAGGGCGCGGCAGCAGCAGCAGCGGCGGTGGCGTTTTCGGGCTTCCCTCGCCTAGGGAAGCCCCTTTTATCTTCCTCCCGGCCGGTGACGAGGGCCGGGAGGGCGCGGCAGCAGCAGCAGCGGTGGTGGCGTTTTTGGGCTTCCCTCGCCTAGGGAAGCCCCTCTTTTATCTTCCTCCCGGCCGGTGACGAGGGCCGGGAGGGCGCGGCAGCAGCAGCAGCGGTGGTGGCGTTTTTGGGCTTCCCTCGCCTAGGGAAGCCCCTCTTTTATCTTCCTCCCGGCCGGTGACGAGGGCCGGGAGGGCGCGGCAGCAGCAGCAGCTGTTTGAACAAGGCAAGGATCATGCTGCAGTCATGGCTCAAGATGCTGGGGTCATGACTCATGAGCTTTCTTGATGAACAAAACCCAGCAGAAGCAGTACGTGCCATCAGAGGAAACCGGTCCCATGGGCTGCCAGAGTGCTTTCCACAAACTGCAGCAGCAGTCTCAGATCCAGAAAACTGCACCTGTCATGCATGCCATGCCGGTCAGGCACTACTGGAAGCTCTGGCAGGAGTAATGGCTACCACTGCATTGGCTAGGTCCAATTCACCACTTGCCTGAACCATCTGAGAGTCACCCCCAGTGGTGGGCTGTCAAAAATTTTACTACCCCACAGTGGGCGGAGCTGATGTCATGGGCCAGTAATGGCAAACGTTTTAGAGACTGAGTGCCCAAACTGCAACCCAAAACCCAGCAACAGGGGAGGGAGGAAGCGCTCCCATTGGGCTGCTGGGCAGAGGGGTGGGGCAAACTCTGGGCTGGAGTGACTGCACGGGTGCCATAGGTTCACCATCACTGGTATAGGCTTTGTAATAGCTGTAACATTATTGATCTTATGTACTAATTTTACTTCCTCCTAACTTTGAGCAGAAACGCTCCTTTTTACGCATCCTCATTTTATCTTCTGTCTCTTGCTATCTTTTAAGTACCCTCATTTTAGCTTTTGTTCCTTTTGCTGTACTATGCTGGTCTTGGACTGTAATAAAGATTGATTGATTGATTGATTGATTGATTGATTGATTGATTTTATTTTATTTTATTTTATTTTATTTTATTTTATTTTATTTTATTTTATTTTATTTATTTATTTTTCCAGTTTTTATACCGCCCTACTCGGTTGGGGCCGACTCAGAGCGGTTCACAGACACAAAAAACAGCGAGTTCATAAATACAACATATACATATCAAAAGCAAACAGTGTCAATACCAAAAAAAAAAAAACATCTCAACATCATTACAGCATCTTTACAGCATTACAGCATATTTTATTTTATTTTATTTTATTTTTCTGATTTCTATTCCTGCCAAACTCCTAACGCAGAGGCACACTGGCAACCAGTGCAGCTCTCTAAGCAGTGATGAGGCACGGGTGTACCACCTGCATCCCATCACCACCCAAGCAGCAGCATTCTGGACCAGTTTCAGCCTCTGAATGGTCATCAAGGGCAGTCTCATGTAGAATGCATTGCAATAGTCCAGTCTGGAGGTGACCAGAGCGTGTGTGATCATGAGCAAGGAGTCCCAATCTAGGCACAGACGTAACTGGTGTATAACATGAAGTTGTGCAAAAGCCCTCCTGGCCACGACTGCCACCTGCTCATCAAGCAGGAGTTGCGAGTCCAGGAGGGCACCCAGATTATGTACCCGGTCTGTTTGGGGCAAAATAGTCCCATCCAGAACCAAAGATGGTAGCTCCCGAAATAACGCGGGGGGGGGGGGGGGGGACCATAGCCACTCAGTCTTGCCAGAATTCAATTCTAGCCTGTTTATTATTTATTTATTTAAATTTGTTTATCGCCCTCCTCCCCGAAGCGACCCAGGGCGATTCCCAACAATCATCAAGCCTGTTGTTCCCCGTCCAGACCCCAATAGTCTCCAGACACCTGGATAGGACTCCAATTGCATCACTTGGATCACCACAGGTCAAGATATATAGCTGAGTATCATCTGTGTACTGATGATACCTCACCCCATGGGAACGGATGATCTCCCCCAGCGGTATCATGTAGATGTTAAATAGGAGAGGTGAGAGCCCTGAGCCCTGAGGCACCCATATTGGAGAGGCCTGACTGGGTCCGGCCCTTCAGAAATGAGGCAAACCAGGACCACACAGTGCCCTGGATCCCCAGTCCTTGGAGCCGTTCCAGAAGGATACTGTGGTCAACAGTAATAATAATGAGTCCAGTATCATGGTCTGAGAGGCAACTGCCACAATAAATATTTAGACTGACCCATCAGAAAAATAACGGAGAAGCCCCTGGGTTTCTTTGCCCTCCCCCCAGCCAAGAGTACCTAGTCACAGATTTCCCTTAACCAGCTTGATACCTGAAATCCCAGCAGGATGCAGAGGTACCAGGGAGGAGTATCTTCAATGGTGTATATCATGTCAAAACCTGAAGGTTCACGCAACACCGGTTCGTCTGCATGATTCTCATTTCCGGCTATCTTCTGCAAATGAAAGAGAACCAAAAATTGAGTCCCAAAAAGGACTTGATACCTCACTCAGCCTTCTGCACTCTATTTTGTTTCCTACAATTCCTTCCTGTAGCCCATTGTTAGAGGTGGCTGATGGGAGCTGTAATCCAAAAACAACTCGAGATTACCACACTAGGGGCGCGCTCTAACATTAAAGCAATTCTTGTTATCCTATTTGAGATTTTGCCACATTGAAAATAATGTGCTGGCTGGGGGCAAAGCAGATAGATACAATGTCCTGACAATAGTTATTCTCAGAGAGTATCAAAAAGTACTCAAAAGTACTCAGAGAGTGGTGTGTGTGTACACAGGAACCCCCTTGCAAACTGCCTATATACTAGCTGTGTCAGTACACTTAGTCCTTTCAGCAGTACTGTATCTATAATCATCAACCATTGTATTTCTCTTCAATTAATCTTCCTCTCTGATCTAATTCATGGCAGAAATGAAAAGCCAGGCTTTCAAATGTACATAGGGAAAGACTGCTTGGGAGAGAGTTTAAGGCCAGACAGAAGCTTTTTATGCCCTAAGCAAACAATACAAACTAATCCCTGATTTAGTTATTCTAAATATGGGGTTACTGCTAAAAGCATGATCTTTGCACAACACATTCCATTAAAGGTCAAATTATATGTTGGAGGCAACTTGTTATGGGTGAAATACTTTCAACTTTCATTGAAAGTTTCTTAAATGGTGTTTCATCATTCCTAAGTGCAAATGGTTTAATTTGTTTCTTTAAGTCTCAAACGTCATTCCTTTACTCTCTGTTGTTCACTTACAAACTGGAGCTGGTGGGTGGAATACAAAAGGAACCATTCCCCGTCCCCCGTCCCGTCCCCCCAAATGGCACAAATAACAAGTACTGTATGTAACAGCCAGGGAGAAGAACAGTCAGGAAACATTTTATGTATTTCAACCTGTCAAAGATACTGTACACTAGTACCCCGGATAACGTTATGACATGGTTCCACAAGTCATGACGTTGTCCGGTTTTTAGCGTTGTCCGGGGTATACATCGAACAATGCTTAAAAAAAACCTGAGAAGAGGCGCTCTCACGCGCATGAAAAGGCGCGGGAGCCTCTTCTACCAAACGGGTATAGGAACGAGGATCGCACGTCAAGACAAGGGATCAAAGTGGGGTGTGCCACCCCCCACTTTGATCCCTTACCTTAACGTGCGATCCCCATTTCGCGCACCTGGGCAAGGGTCGGCTTTTCCGAATTCCCCCCTCCCCCGGGGGAGGGGGGAATTCGGAAACGCCGCCCCTTGTTTAGGCGAGCGAAACGGGGATCGCACGTCAAGGCAATTGCCTTGACGTGCGATCCTTGTTGCTATAGCAAGCCCGGGAAAGAGGCGGCTTGGTCGAAATCCTCACCCCTGCGCAGGGGGAGGGAATTTCGGCCAAGCCGCCTCTTTCCCAAGCCGGGGAGACCCCGCAGAGAGGCGCCTCTCCTCACCCGGATCTTCCCGGCCTCGCAGCGAGCCGCTACAAGGTCGGGAGACCCTGCGGAGAGGCGCCTCTCCTCTCCCGATGTTCCAAAAGGGTAAGGATCCTTACCCTTTCAGAACATCAGGTGGCTTGCAGGTGCGCGCGCGTCGGTGGGGGTTAGGGCAGGATACGGAGGTCTCCCCCGTATCCTGCGCTAACCCCCACCAATGCGCGCCGCTCGCCCGAAGTTTTGAAAGGATAAGGATCCCCGTACCCTTTCCAAACATCGTTGGGGTGGGCGCTGGGGGGGGGGTTTGGATTGGGTAGATGTTCTACCCAATCCAACTCCCCCCCCCACGCATACGCTTGTCCCAGATAACGTTAAAAATCGCGTTATTCGATACAAGATTTTTCCGAAAATCTTGTAACGTTATGCGGTTTTCGCGCTATACGGTACTCGCGTTATCCAGGGTATTACTGTACTTTGGGACTGTAGAGTCTAATCTGTATGCCAATAAAGGTATTGTATTGTGCTTTTGCTTTTGTAACTATATTGACTGTATTATATTTGTTATATTGATATGTTGTTGCTTTTATATTTGATACTGTAACATTGTAAGCCGCTCTGGGTTGCTTCGGCAAGGAGAGCGGCATATAAATACAAATATAATAATAATAATAATATCTACTCTAACTCAAATATCAAATCCTGGAAATGTTACTCCCTGGAGGATTCTCGTTATCATCCAAAATGGTAATTTTCCTCAATAATATGTGTGTTTGCTGGCACTAGATTACAATTCATGGTGTCAAAATTCCTAATTTGTAGAACTCACTCATGTGACTGTGTAAGACCATGACATGCCCATAGCCCTCGACTCCATATCAATCCAAACATTTTGAACGACAGAAACCCTGCTGACACGTGGTACTTGTGGCTGAAGGAGGCATTTAGAATCACACAGTGTCGCATTCCCTGCACGCCCCCAGAGATGAACGGGCAGCCTCTCAAAAACATCTAAGATATGGCTTTTGAAACCAACAGGACAAGAAAGGTTTAGCCTTCTCCTTCTGAAGAAATACCCTTCTTTTTAAAGGCAATGCCCCTTGTCTTAGGATACTGTCACCTTTTGAGACCTCACAGGTGCATTGGACATATAGGAAGTCTCTCAGGGTCTAATGCACAGCATGTGTTTGCTTTAATCTGGTGCTTCTATTTCACAATGATCAAAAGCTGATATCATCCTGCACTTTCATTCTCTAGCCCAGCCCTTTCCCTTTCAGCTGAGATAACCTACTGCCTTTTTCGCTCTAAGCAATACTTACACTATCCAAACAAAAAGTATCATACTCATTGGACGGTAAACTTACTTTGAATGGAGAAGGGTCTTCACAGTGGCTCCCCATGTCTGTGCAGAGCTGGGCCCAGCTTTGTAAAGGAAGAGAAAATATGACAAGAGGCATACAAATTATCTTGGGCAGGACTTTAGTCAACCTGCCAAAGATTTGTTTGTCAATCTATAACTGAAGCCATTGGCTGCTGATTGTGAAATAAATTGTGTGGCTGTGGAAGTTCACACATTAAACCTTGTTCATTAGAATTTTACATGGGTAAAACTCATCCTCCCTCTTCCTTCCATAATGACAGCTCTGCTGGGTAAACATTATAGGAAGAGAGTTATTGTATAACAGACTGGCTTGCTGATGGTTTACACAGAATTTACCTCAGTGATGTATAAGGCAGCTGAAATCAAACATGTGTCAGTCTGTTGGAATCCACAATTGTGAAAATATCTCAACCTGTGGGATAATAATAGATGGCCAAGAGGCAAAACTCCAAGTCAACTGACATGGATTTCCTCCATCCAATACAGTATCTCTTTTCCACCTATGCTGTCTCCTTTCTCTCATGTACCATTTTCTTTCCTCAGATTTTGCCAACCATCTAACCTACCCTTCAATTACAGCCTTCAAAGTTGTAACATTCAGCAAGTCTACAGACTGATTGCAATCTCTACTGCGCCAGGGGAGTAATGTCTGGAGAGAAATGAATGAGATTAGCCAGCTTTTAAACTTAATTAGTGATATTTTCCTCCTCCAGTTATGAGAGAGAGAAAGTGAAAAATTACAGAATAGAAACAGGTATATTAGTTGCTCTAACTGTGAGGCAAGGAAAGTAGAGAAATATTTGTTCCACTAATTCTAGTTATTCCTAGTTATTGCAAATGTTGAAAATGGGCATCATTAGGCACAAGACACCTTTTTTTTGTTTGTTATTCTCCACAGTTTGCTTTAGGAGTCTCTTAAAAAGTCTCTCTAGCAAATGGGCTGGTTTTCCTCCTGATGTAAAGATGTGTCTTCCTTTTTTGAACTCTGATTCAGGATCCCTTGGTACTGTCTTTCATAAAATAATTTTAATATACATACAGTTAGGACATGTACAACTAAACATGCCCACTCCAATACCTTTGTAAAACTCCACCCACTTAAAATCAGGGAGGAATCTGGAGACATCTCCATAAGGTAGAGAAATAGAGTGATGAAAAGCTGCTGAATGTATGCAAAAGCCAATCAAGAATATTTGAATATGAGTAAGGAGAGGAGGAAAGTGGGCCAATGAATCCTGGTAGTTGGTGCAGTGTCTATTTAATAAGTTTCTATGGCAGTGATGGCGAACCTTTTAGAGGCCGAGTGCCCAAACTGCAACTCAACACCCACTTATTTATCACAAAGTGCCAACACAGCAACAGGGGAGAAAATAAACGCTCCCATTGGGCTGCTGGGCAAAGGGGCGAGGTGAACTCCGTGCTGGGGGAGGGATGAAGTGCTCCCATTGGGCTGCTGGGCAGAGGGGTGGGGTGAACTCTGTGCTGGGGGAGGGAGGAAGCGCTCCTATTGGGCTGTTGGGCAGGAGACGGGGCAAACTCTGTGCTGGGGTGACTGCACAGGTCCCTGCAGAGAGGGCTCCGAGTGCCACCTCTGGCACCTGTTCCACAGCTTTGCCACCACTATTCTAGAGTGAGCTAATCAGCAAAAGACACAGCAAGGTGAAATATATGTGAAAGTGTTTTTTGCTAGGCATGACTGGTGTTTTTAAAGAATGTTGGCATTTAAAATTGATTTGTGAAAATGGTCTTTTAATCTGTTTAAAAATAATATTTTTATTTGGTTCTTATTTGGTTCATCCAGTTAAATAAACACTATATTATAAATCAGGAGTTCTCAACCTTTTTAAGCCGGTGGCCGGGTCATGCTCCCTCAGACAGCTTCAGGGCCAGATGGCCATTTTGCCCTTCCTCCACCACATGGTACTTCATGGTGTGGTGGTGGTGGGCCACAATAAATGGTGCCATGGGCCGCATCTGGCTCGTGGGCCACAGGTTAAGAATCCCTGTTATAAATAATAATCAGTGGTTTCTTTTTAAAAACAGTATCAGATGAATCTTACTCTGCTTTAGTAACACACTAGGCTTATGAAAAGAGTACGGGGATGTGTTTGGATATAAACTAGTATACAGTAATCCAATTTTATTTTGTTCTGAATAAAATCAAGCCATTTTTCACAATGCGAGGAACTCAACTGAAGTGACTGCTATTTGGGATCATGTGTGACCTTAACTGCCCTGGCTAGTGATGGCCAGGATGGGAGCTCCATAACTCCTTAAAAAACACCTTTGGGACTTGTTAAATAGCTACCAGAGTCCTCAAGAGCACTGCAAGAACCTTGGTGGTTGGCCATATGTACCAAAGAGACCTAAAGAGCTTCTTGCCATGCAGTATAAATGGCAAAATAGGACCCCATTCTAACTGATCCCACCACAGCTTTCCAGAAACCAGATACAAACATGTTTATAGGGCTACTGAAAAATATGGTTAATTCCATATTAGGAATTAAGATTGCTAGGTTGGCAGCTCCCCATTTCCTAAGATTTTCAGCACCACAGACTGAGACTATAGAGAAGGACCTTCTGCAACAACTGTAAAATAACCCCTGTGTGTGCGTATGTGAGTTCATAGAAGAATGAGACCATGTGGATTTCCCACACTAGTTCCTAAGTAAATGTTGGGTACACAACACTAATTCAGTAACGTCTATGCTGAACCAGCGAGCCAGTTGGGAATGGGATGGGGATGGGCAGCTAGGCATTAAAGCCCCCACATATAGGATAAGCAAATTATCTTCTCTTTCAACACTGTTTGCCCCAGAATTTGTGCTTTTCTGCCTGGGGATCCAGAAAGGCATAGCAAGTCCCTTGAGAGTTCAGCTGATAACCTGAGATCAGGTATTCCTAATTAGGAATTAACAGAGTTTGATGATTGGAAGATGATAGTCCTTAAGCAGTCCAGGTTGGATGATCCTGTGGCTTCTCTTTCTGTTCTGCAGTGAAGTAAACCCAGACACATTCTACAGATTCTGTTTGATTTTCTTCTGCCTCTCTTGACCAATTAAACCAAGCACACATATTTTTTGCAAATGAATAAAAGCCAGATTAAAATAGGTAATTTATCTATGTATTTACCTTTAAAATGCAGTGGTTTTGACAGTGGAAGGACAAACATCAAGTCACATGTGTCACTGGATCCTCGACTCCTTGTAAGATTCTAGATTTCTTGGGGATTGGGATTGGGGATAACAAAGGTAACATTGTCATCTGTTGGCCATGTTGAATTATCACTGACCAAAGGAGACTTCCTTGTCACTAGTGGTGTGGGGGAAACGCATGGGCTATCTGCCTCCCCCCTTTCTCTCCAACCAACCCTAACTGAACATCTCCCACCTGCTTCAGTTCACCTTTGCTCCTACCAGGCTGTTTGGTCAGGGGCTTGGCCAGGGCCTTTCCCACAAGACATAGATTGACCCACATAGCTGTCCACCATTTTATGACATGTCCACCATTTTATGACATAATAACACAAGACAATGATCTCCACAGTACTGAGGAAACGGAAGCATTAATAGGTGTGTGTGAGTACATGCACAATTACTTAACTCACTCCTTTTATTGCTTGTGGTATGAAGTTACTCAATAAAAAGTGCTAAAACCATGGATTTTCTTGCAGTACAAGGTCTGTATGCTTGAAGTGCAATCCCATTGTGAACTGCCAGATTCAGGGTGCAATAGGTGGCAAGGCAATGCAGGTGGTGGATACAATCTACAAAACAGCGGCATGTTAAGCAATTCCCCTTCCACAAGTGTTGCAAGTGTTTCGGTAGTACCTTTGGGGTGTATATTTTCCAACAGCCAAGGGTCTTCTTCTGCATACAGTACAACTCGGAACAAGGAGAAAGAAGAATGCCTTGCCACTTTGGCAGCATTATGCCAGTGAACAGGGCCATAAAGGTAATAAGTAATACTGTCACAAGTGTAATGGTGCAGAGACAAATTCTTCTGCTGTAGATTAGAAAAAGAATAAAGGGTTTGCAACAAAAGTACATACAGTATTCTAATTCCAAACACAAATAGCTGGACAATTATATTTCCTTTCACTCCATTGTCTCATTGCAGACCTTCTCTGTGTATTGGTATAGGCAAGTCTCAACTTGCCCTAGTGCACAGTTTATTCTGGCAAGCAATGGCTTTCTTTTTGTTAACTTAACAGCCAAGTTTCATCTTTAGCATTGTGAGTGTGTGTCTTTTGTTCATTTGTCTGATGGGGGGGGGGTGAAAGAGAGAGAGAGATGGTGCTCCCTGTATTGAATGCTGTCTTTTCTCATCAAGCAGTAAACAAACAAACACACAAACAAAAAAGACAAAAAACCCAACGTTGTGGCACTTTAAAGACTAACTCCTGTATTTTAATGTTAGCTTTCATGGATCAAGTGCCCTTCCTCAGACATAAGAGTGAGACCTCATGGGATCAATTTATACATTAAAGAGTGCAGTCTCTAAGCAATGCAGAGCCAGGACAGACATCAGAACAAGGAGCAACAGAGGGGGGGGGGCAGGCCATGGAAATGGGGTGCAGTTGTTTGCATAATTTACAGTCATTAAATAGGAGCCTTTTGCCCATTTCTAGTCAGAAGAAGTCTTGTCTTGAAGACTCAGAATAGAAGCTTTGCCTCATACAGGTCAAAGTCCATTATGGTAGCTCTTCAGTTAGTGGTTTATTAATGATAAAGGTTGGAATTTAATTAAGAATTAACTACTTTGCTCCACTTCAAAACAAGTTTGTCATTGTGTCATTGAGGAACAAACGCGCCTAGTTTGCTAACTGACATACTGATCACCTTGAATATACTCAAGGTATAAACAAAAACTAGACCTGCATTTTCCTCCTTAAGGTCCCCTTTCTCCAATATGACCTCTCCTCTTAAGTTCTGTGCCATTTGTGTGCTAGGTGTCCATGAAGTGCTGTACAAAAACGTTGTGTATGAAACCTGTGTGTTTGACAATGAGTATTATTCTGACCTATTGCTTCAGAGTGAGGAGACTCTAAAAGTATCTCAGGCAATGAGAAAGACAGGGATCGGCTGTCCTTTTCCATTGTGCTAGTTTGTACTGCCACTGTGAGGAATTAAGGGGGAAAACCAGAAAGTGTCGGGCTGTCAAGAGAGAAGGACTGTTTAGAATAAACATGCTTGCGTAGACTTCTTTTGCAAATATCAAAAAAGACCTGTAGTTTCCATGCCTGGGCAAGAAAATTGGAACCTCTGGTTCTTGCTCAAGTGCAAAGCATGGAGATTCACTTTTCTTCAACTTGATTGTTGATCACTTGAAAGCAGTGCCAAGAAAGGATAACGCTAGGCATGACTTCCTAAGCATATGGGCAAACCAGCTGTGATGTTTGGAGTAGGAAAAAAGCCCTCTGTTTCACTGAAACTACACAGTCAAGAAAAACTGGATTAAATGTGCATTGACTCCAGTCATGTCACAGATGTCAAACCCTACTGCTGTTTTAAATGGTGCCCAGTCTGGTTCTCCTCTGCTCTGGATTTTACAGTTCTAAAGGGTACAGGACTGCCCCTCCCAGTCATTTGTCTGCACCTTCCCCAACTTTCCTTTCTTGCTACTCCTCACTCATGCCTGTTTTCAGGGTTATTTTTAACTTAATTCGTGGCCAATATGTGTCATCATGTTCTCTCCTATTAACGATGATCCTATGTGTGAGAGATCTTCAAAATGCCCTGTCTTCAACAGCCCTGTTCAGGTTCAACAAATTATAGTTTGTGGCTTCTCTTATTTCCTTCCACTTTCGCAGCATTGTTGTCTTACGCAGAGAGACTTGCCTTCTCATTATGTGTCTGAAGTAGGACAATCTCGATTTCAGCATTTTTACCTCCAGAGACTTGATTTGGAATAATAGGAACCACTTGTTCACCTTTCTGGCTGTCAGTCTGAGTATCCACAAAGCTCTCTACCAGGAACATACTGTATTTCAAACAAATCAATTTGCTTCCTGTCGGCTTTTTTTTTATCGCCCTGCTTTTACACTGGTGATTATTTAAGATAAAACGTAACAAGGCCATTGGTGTTCAGAAGGCCTCCATCAGAACAAGGGTGCACAAACTAGAGAAAATAAATTACACAATAAGCTGGGGAAAATGCATTTACTCTAGGTTAGCGGCAAACACATTTGAGATTGCTTGTAAAACATGCCCAAGTTTCAGTATGCTGTGGGTAGGGGTCCCATGGACATGTGTGTGTGTGTGTGTGGGGGGGACATGACATCAAATGCTAGGAAAGTCATCCCCCATTTTAAAAAAAGACTTGTACAGTATGTGCATTTTCAGATGTGCACTTTAATTGCAGGTTGTTTTATTTTAAAGGGAACCACACATCTGCACATACAAACAGGGGTGCAAAGGAGAGATGGGAGAATTCAAGGAAATGATAGCAGTTGAGGGAGAGTGAAAGGATGGTGAAGAGGGAAAATGGAGGAGAGACTTGTGCAGTTCCTTTTTTTAAAAAAACCCCTGCAATTAAAGTGCACATCTGAAAATGCACATTTGTTTTTTGTTGTTCAGTCGCACAGTCGAGTCAGACCCTCTGCAACCCCATGGACCACTGTCCGCCAGGCACTCCTGTCCTGCACATAGAAGTCCTTTTTAAATTGGGAGATGACTTTCCTAGCATTTGATGTTATGTCCCCCCCCCCAAAAAAAAAAAAAAAACAGGTCCATGGGACTCCCACCCACAGCATACTGAAACTTGAGCATATTTTACAAGCAATCTCAAATGTGTTTGCAGCTAACCTAGAATAAATGCATTTTTATTTTCTCTAGCTTATTGGTCCTGTTGGGATAATAGGAGTCTTGAATGGATTAGCTCTGGGTATCAGTGCCAGGGGGCTTTAGAGCCTAACATTATTGTTCTTTGCTGCTAACTTGATTGGTGAAGTCCCAGCACTGCTTATAGCATTTGAGGCAAACCCTTGCCCTCTCATCTCATTTATTTTCCTTGCTTCCACTCTTTTCTTCTTTCCCTGGCCTCTGACTATGCAACAAGCACATAGGTTTTGTCCATGTGCTGGAGACTCCCGTTTTCTTATTTTTTTCCCTTCTGACTGTAACTGTAGGTGCTAATTGTAAGTAAAGATACCTTTCTTGTACTTTATATGTTCTATCTAGACTCTAGAGCAGGGATTCTCAACCTGCAGACTGTGACACCATTTCATGTGCCCCCCCCCCCATGACTCCACCACACCAGTAAGTGCTATGTGGTGGAGGAAGGGCAAAATGGCCATCTAGCCCCAGAAGCTGTCTGAGGGAGTGTGACCTGGTCACTGGCTTTAAAAAGTTGAGAACTTCTGTTCTAGAGTGATTTTAATCATACACATTTTATCTGATCAGTGATTGTAATATATCTATAATACAGAAGGTGCAAACAATGTGTACTATGATGTTCTCTCAAAATAATTAATGCTAGCATCACTATGTGATAGGTGGGACAGGCAAAGAAAATGGCAGAAGCATCATTGTTGTTAAAAGAGCACAAGACCATTTTGAAGTTCCCCCCACATTTTCCTGATTTATCAACCCTTGATTTCTCCCTATGGGGAACCTTAAAGGATGTGGTGTACAATAGAAAACTGGCTACACTGGCGGTACTGCAGGAAGGAATTGAAACAGCATGAGTATTGATAAAGTGGATACTTTGGTCAACTTTATCCAAGCAGCAGTTCACCATAACCAGAAGTCTCTGGATGCTGATAGTAACCACTTCGAGCACCTCCTGTAATTGCAGAAGTCAAACCTGACCTGTATTCATCAGCTGTAATATACAATCACTCCACCAGGGATTTATTAATTACAAACAAGACACAATTACAATAAAATGTTACACTGTTTGCCTTCTGCAGGATTAACTAAGAATAACTATAATAAAAAGATCCAATAGCCATCAATAAGTATCAAGGACAATTAAATTACGTAACTGAAAACAGACCAGAGCTTAAAATCCAAACAAGCTAAACAACATTTCCCCTGACATTTCCAAACAAACAGGAAGATGCTAATGGGATTCTGGGAAAAGTTGTACTAGCAGTAGCTGAAATCCTCTTTGAGGTCATGCCACCATGACTGATACTTCAGCTGCTACTGACATTTCTACTGGTAATGTTCTTTACTAGTTACTCTCAGTTGCTACTCCTAATAGCAGGGCTCCTCAAACTTTTTAAGCCACCTCCGCTTCCACTGCTTCCTCTGCCTCCTCAATCCTTGTCCCCTCTGCTTGGTGTGTCCCTGCCGATGCTCCATAGCAGGGCAGATGTTGTAAGGAGCTGCTCACCCCACCCTTGTGGCAGCAGTGCCTTACAACAACTGCCCTGCAATGGAGCGCTGACAGGGGCACACCAAGCCAAGTAGAGGAGACAAGGATTGAGGTGGTAGTGGAAGTGGTGGTGCAGGAAGTGGAGGTGGTGGAAGTGGTGGTGGCAGAAGCAGCGGTGGTGGAGGCCGCAGTGAGGGCGAGGGCTGGATTTTTTGATACCACAGACCAGATCTGGTCCACAGGTCATAGTTTGAGGACCCCTGCCTTATAGCCTCTTTCACTTGGCTTCAAATATTCTACCTGATCTTCTAGGTTCAGGAGTACCTTGCTCAGAAGACAGCAGAGGACACTTGACTCATTACATTTCATGTTGGGACAGCTGTCTCTACATTAAATATATATTGTGTAAATGCCTATTAATGTTTAACTTTATGAATAGTTCAGCTGTATAAATAACTTTGTGTATGGATCAACAATTCATGAACACATGCTTTAGATAACTATGTGTGGATACCTCCAAATTCTGTACATTGACCTGTAGCCATAGTACAAAGGCTTTGGCACTGAATTTTAATGGCCACTTCCCATTCTTCTAGAGACAGGTGAATGTGGAGATGTACTAGATGTTGCCAAAGGACAGCTCCCAGCGTCTCTCACCTTCATCCTGCTACCTTTAAGTCACATGACATTCACCCTTTGCGTAACAGCTTTTAGCAAATATCTGGTTAGTCCTTTGCAGCAAAAACAAGAAGAGCATTGGGTTCTCTTACAACACATTTGTTGTTGCAAAAATTTTCATGACTGGAAGTCAGTTCATTTTCCTTTCTTCTAAGTAAATGTTGTGGCCCAATGTCATGCAGAAAGTTGGCATGTAAACATTTTAAATAAATAAATATGAAGAAGAGTTATTTGGTCCCTGTCCTAATCAAGAGAGAGATAACATGTCACTGGAGACCAACACCAAGATCATCCACACAGTTGTATTTCCCTTTTACTATGTATGGGTATGATAGTTGGACAATGAAAATAGCTAACAAAAAAACATGGGTTGTTTAAAGCAATCACACTTAGATACCGCCCCATCCATAGTGCTTAGTGCACACTCTGGGTGGTTCACAAGTTAATTAGGATTTTGCCCCTAACATGCTGGGTACTCATTTTACTGACCTTGGAAGGATAGAAGCCTGAGTCAACCTTGAGTTTTGGTCAAGATTGAACTCACAACCTTTTTGTTGCAGTATAGCAGTTTAACCACTGCACCACCAGGGCTCATATAAAATATGGTGCTAGAGGAGGCCTCTGTGGATACATTGGACTGTCAGAAAGACAGCCTGAACTTTATCTGGAAGCAAAAATGAAGAAACTGAGAGCCTATCTACCACTGGCTGATTTTGGGCCAATATGGTCTGGGATGAAGGGATGGGGTGGGAGCAAAATGCTGTTTGGCACAAGCACCATGTCCAAATGGCATTTTGTTCTTCCAGTGACCCTTATTGCCACTATCATTGTTGCGCTGCAACAATCACCTACCAAAGTTAAGGAAAAAATTTACATTTCCCTGACCATCCCCAAAGAACCAGGAGAAATGTTTAACTTGTTTAATTTGTCATTGTCAGCCACTGCATGATGCCAGAAGTTTATCCTAATATAGTAGTATAGCATTGATTTCAGCTGCCTGGGGCATAAGCCAAATTTGCTGCCCCCTGGTGGATGCTGGTGCCCGCTCCCACTAGGGCTTCTGGGAATTGTAGTCCAAGAACACCCATAGCCCAAAAAGTGCCACACGAGGCGGGCTGCCCCCTGCCTCCCCTTACGCTCCTGTCCTAAAAGCAACTACAGTAAAACCTCATATAACACTAAAACCTGGTTCCACGGTGTTAGATATTTAAATGTCCTAGCGGCGGGAAAATCGCCGCTACCCATTGGTCAGTGGGCTGGGTCAAGCAGGGTATTTAATCCCCTGCTGACCCAGCCGTTGTTGTTGTTGTCTGTGCTAACCACAATAAACAGACGTGTTGTTTGGTTCACCCTTAATGGCTTCCGTGTCCTCACTCCCGCGCCCTGATCTCCGGATCTAACACTGGCGACGAGGATGGGATTTTGAGGAACGGACCAGAACCATCACACACACCAGAGCCACCTCTCACAAAAGCACCTCGCCATGGCTGCTTACGTTCCACCGGCTCCCTTCCAACCGAAGGACGAGAGATGGAAGAGCTATATGGACCGTTTTGAGTTCTCCCTGCTAGCTGCGGAACTGGGAGAGATAGCACCGGAGCGGAAGAAGGCGTTCTTCCTCACCCACTGCGGAGCCAAGGTCTACGAAGTGGCCCAGTCCCTGGTGGATCCAACACCAATCCTGGACGTCTCATGGGAAGCACTACAGTTGGCCCTCAAGAACCACTATGCACCAGAGCCATCGAAGTTCGTGTTCCGGATCCAGTTCCGGGACCGATACCAGATGCCAGGGGAAACCATCGGCGAGTACGTGGCCGCCCTAAGGGCAGCAGCCGTCCCGGCGATATTCGGGCCATTCCTCGAGGACTCCCTGACCGAGCAGCTTATCAGAGGAGTCCGCGACAACAAGCTCCGGAAGAGGCTGTTGGCCCGGAGAGACCTGACCCTGGCCGGGGCCATCGAGGAGGCCAGAGCTTTCGAGCTCTCGATGTCGACCGCATCCTCCCTCAACCGGTCCCCGTCGGCGCCCCACCAAGCCTCCGCTCACCATCAAGACATCGTTTCTGACGAGGACGAAGAGGAAGAAGCAGAGGTGTGCGCGACCGACGGGGGAAACTCGGGCAGGAGCGGCCAGCGCTGCGCCAGCTGCGGAGGGCCACACCAGCGGACACATTGCTGCTTCAGGGAGGCCATCTGCCGCTATTGCGACAAGCGGGGACACATTGGGAGGGTCTGCCGGGCAAGGCAAGCGGAGAACCAAGCGGACCGGCAGATTCAAAAGTTCCCGCCGGGCAAGATGGCCGCCAAACAGAGGACAAATCAGAGGCGCCAGGGACGCAACAGCGGCAAATTCGAAGATGCAGAGACGCACACGCTCACGATAAGCCACACCGCCACACAGAAGGGAGAGAAGTACCACGCCACAGTCACGATCGACGGGGCAGAGTGTCCGATGGAGGTCGACTCTGGGGCCGCCATATCCATCATTCCGTGGAGGTGGATGAAGAAGACATTCCCGGCCCTAAAAGAATCAGACCTCCAGACCCAGAGGATCCGAATCAAGGACTGCCAAGGCAAGTTCCTCCCCGTCGCAGGACAGAAGTGGGTCCGTGTCAAGTACGGACCGAAGGAAGAAAGCCTACCGCTGACCGTAGTCCACGGTAACATCCCGACGCTACTGGGCACAAACTGGTTCCCCGCCCTGGGACTGTCCATCGCTGGCATCCACAACACTGCGACTGACCAGCCCGGGGACGCCTCGCTGAGGGACGACCTGATGGCCGAATTCCAGGACGTTTTCGGGGAAGGATTGGGCAGGTATGTGGGGTCCCCTATTTCATTTGCACTCAACCCGAGCGTTGCCCCCATCCGACTTAAGGCCCGGAGAGTCCCACTGGCGCTCAAGCCCAGGGTCGAGAAGGAGCTCGACAAGCTGGTCGCCCAGGGAATCCTCGTTCCCGTAGACCACGCTCGGTGGGAGACCCCCATAGTGACCCCCATCAAACCGGACGGGTCAGTGCGCATCTGTGCAGATTACAAATGCACGATCAACAAGGCATTAGAGCCGAGCGCGTACCCGGTTCCCGTCATAGACCACTTACTCCATTCCCTGGGCCCTGGCAAGATCTTTGCCAAGCTGGACCTGGCCCAAGCGTACCAACAGCTTCCGGTGGATGACACTACGGCCGAAGCCCAGACCATTGTCACACACCGGGGGGCATTCAAGTGCACGAGGCTACAGTTCGGGGTCAGCATAGCTCCGGGACTGTTTCAGAGCACGATGGAAAGGCTCCTCCAAGGACTCCCGGGGGTGGTACCCTATTTCGATGATGTCCTGATAATTGCGGGGGATCCCGGGCAGCTCAAAGACAGGGTCGCCGCTGTCCTGGCTAAATTCAGGGCCGCTGGGCTCAGGGTGAAACGGGATAAGTGCCTGTTGGGGGTCCCCTCCGTGGACTTCTTAGGGTTCCACATCGACGCCAAGGGCATCCACCCAACGAAGGGAAAAGTGGAAGCGATTCGGAACGCCCCGGCCCCGAAAAACAGGCAGGAGCTGCAGGCGTTCCTGGGACTCCTGAATTTCTATGCGACCTTTCTGAAAGGAAAGGCCACCGCGGCTGAGCCCCTACACAGACTTTTGGCCGCGAAGGCAGAGTGGGTGTGGGGACCCGAGCAAAAGTCAGCTTTCGCTGCTGTCAAAAATCTTCTCTCCCAGGACAGTTTCCTGATACAATACAACGCGACCCTGCCACTGGTCCTCGCCTGCGACGCGTCTCCCTACGGCGTCGGCGCAGTCCTGGCCCACCGACTGCCCAACGGCCTCGAGGCGCCCATCGCCTATTACTCCAGGACCATGTCGCCGACGGAGAGGAACTATGGCCAGATCGACAAGGAGGCGCTGGCGGCAGTGGCAGGGGTAAGAAAATTCCACGACTACTTGTACGGCCGGGACTTCGAACTTGTGACTGATCATAAGCCCCTATTGGGACTCCTGGCGGGCGACCGGCCTACACCCTCTGCCTTGTCCCCCCGGATGCAAAGGTGGGCCATTTTCCTGTCGGGGTACTCGTACACCTTAGTCTACCGGCCCGGGAAACACATGGGGAATGCTGACGCCTTGAGCAGATGCCCCCTCCCGACCCAGGAAGGCGCGGAACGGGGGGAAGCATCGGTTCTTGCCCTGGACATCCTGGACTCTGCCCCCACTACGTCGGCCGAGGTTGCCAGGGCGACGGCGCAGGACGCCGAACTTCGGGCCGTTTCCAGCTGGGTTCAGCGGGGGTGGCCGGACAAGGGGGAGGGGGAGTTCAAGGTATATTTCGACAAGAAAGACGAACTGTGCTGTGTGGGGGGTTGCTTGCTGTGGGGGGACCGGGTAGTGGTGCCCAGGAAAATCCGCCCCAAGGTCCTAGAAACACTGCATGCCAGCCACCCAGGAATAGTAAAGATGAAGGGGTTAGCCCGAAGTTACGTGTGGTGGCCTGGTATTGACAAGGACATAGAGTCGTGGGTGGCCAAATGTACACCTTGCCAATCATCACGACCCAATCCACCAGCAGCCCCGGTCAGAGAATGGGAACAGCCCTCGGGCCCATGGCAGAGGATTCACATCGACCTCGCCGGCCCATTCCACGGCCAAACATTCCTGATTGTAGTGGATGCCTACTCGAAATGGTTGGAGATCCGACTCCTGAGTAGCACCACAGCCAGAGCAATGATCCGGGAACTCAGACAACTCTTTGCCACACACGGCATTCCCGACACCCTAGTCTCTGACAACGGGCCTCAGTTCACGGCCACTGAGTTTGAACAGTACCTGGCATCCCTAGGAACCAGGCACGCTCTCACATCCCCGTTCAGGGCGCAAGGGAATGGGCAGGCCGAGAGATTCGTGCGCAGCGCAAAGGAGGCCCTGGAAAGGCTAGGACCCGGGGACTGGCAGGAACGCGTAGACACGTTCTTGTTGGCCCAACACAACCTTCCCTGCGCTGCCACGGGAAGGGCCCCCGCAGAGTTACTCATGGGTAGGAGACTCCGTTGTCAGCTTGACCGGTTACACCCTAGGTACTCTCCAGACAAGTTCAGGGGGGACCAACCACAGGGCCGGACACTGGCCATTGACTCACCAATCTTCGCTAGGAACTACGCGTCGGGCCACCCGTGGGAAGAGGGAACCGTCAGCGAAATGCTGGGCCCCTACACCTACAAGGTTCGCCTCGCTGATGGTCGGACATGGAAACGCCATGTCAACCAGCTCAGGAGGCGAACGAGTCCCGACACGGATAGCAACCTCCCCCGGGGAGTGCAGACCGGCGCTGAGCCAGACATGCACCTGATGGACGAACCGGTCACCGACCCGGTTCGGCCAGAAAACAGCCCCATTCACGCAGCACCATCACCGGCCAGCTTACCGTGTGGAACAGGCTCACCCCCGGTCACCATGGAGCCCGACGCTCGTATTCCGGATCCGCTCCCGGCCCAGCCAGGGCAGAGCGAGAGCGACAGGTCCGCTCTGCCCGATGCCCCAGCGCCGACTGAACTGCGCAGGTCCGATCGAGTAAGAACACGCCCCCGTCACCTGGAGGATTTTGTATGCAAATAGCAGACTGGGGCATTCTGGGGGGAAGGGGTGTTAGATATTTAAATGTCCTAGCGGCGGGAAAATCGCCGCTACCCATTGGTCAGTGGGCTGGGTCAAGCAGGGTATTTAATCCCCTGCTGACCCAGCCGTTGTTGTTGTTGTCTGTGCTAACCACAATAAACAGACGTGTTGTTTGGTTCACCCTTAATGGCTTCCGTGTCCTCACTCCCGCGCCCTGATCTCCGGATCTAACACACAAGGCTTGGTGTTATATGATTTTTAGTGTTATCTGATGCATGTTAAATAAAATCCTATGGGATCCATAGAGATACATTGTAACCACACAGGCTTTAGCGGTTGTTATCTGAAGCATCCCATAGGATCTTAATGTTATCCGATGCAATTCTTCCCCCCAGATTTCTTAATGTTATGCGATTTTCGTGTTATTCGATACTAATGTTATATGAGGTATTACTGTACTTTCTTTTCTTTTAACTTGTTCTCAGCATCTACACATGCCTGGAATAGGATAAAAGAATTACAAAATAGTAAAACAATGGGGGGGGGTGCAAAAACACCCTGAGAATGGGATCAATGCCCATGCAGAATGTCCCTGATTTGTCATACTCTGGATACATTATGAGATTATAAGACTCATTAGAAAAGAAAAGACATTTTACAGATCACTCATTGACATGGTTGCCACAGGTTGATGGCACATACTGAAAACAGCATAACAGATTTATCATGGCTTAGAGATAAAATGTTTTTCATTGTTAGCAGTTACTCAGTCTCTCATGTGGAAAGGGGCATTTTAAACATGCTGAGAATTCTTACTTCAAAGTAATGAAGTAACCTTGCCCCAACTGCAATGGAATAGGAGTTAGAAGGTTAGAAAAAGAGAAAACATTAAATTTTAACCACTCTTTCAACAGAGACTTTAGAAAATCAACAGTGTAGGTCCTCAACCTTCACTCTCTTGCTTGGCTTCTTTGCAAATGGCTACTATGAAGTTTTTCCTTTTAATTGGTGTAGTATTCATCTATAGTGAAAATAAATATGTCTCTGCTCTCCAAAGGTAAGTAGTCATTTTCTAGTGTGAGAGATGGGAAATATGTGCTCGGCGTAAACTCATGCTCCCAAAAGGTTGAATGTGAGACAGTCAACTATGCTTAATTCTATCTGAGAAACATAATATTCTCAGGGCCTGAGTATAATGTATGCACGTTTGGGAAATTTTAATCCTTAAATATCATTCCTAAAGCTAAGTGTTCTACATGGTTAAATTGATGCATGAACTTGGTTCAATGCCTGTAACGTCTTAACGCAAACAATTAAATCCTATAAACGTCTATTCAGAAGAAGAGCTCACCAAATGCAATGGACTTAACGCCAATGTAAAACGACATTTAAAACCTGAAAAAAAGTTTTCCTTTCAGTATGATTCTAAAAGAATGACCTCCATATTGAAACATAACTTTGTTTTGCACATTATGATTTATTTTTATAAATATGATGGGAGTTTTTTCAGATATAATAAACTTTGTTTTGGACATTATGATTTATTTTGTATAAATATGATGGGAGCTTTTTCAGATATAATAATGGGTTGATTATTTATCAGGATCCTCAGTGACCATAAACACAGGACAGAAACATTAATATATGCATGAGAGATTAGATACTCCTAATCTTCAGTGCTTTCTAACATTCAGCTTCAGAATAACACCACCACATGTCATTGCCTAGATCAGTGATGGCAAACCTTTTAGAGACCAAATGCACAAGCTACAACCCAAAACCCACTTATTTATTGCAAAGTGCCAACACAGCAACAGGGGAGGAAGGAAACACTCCCATTGTACTACTGGGCAGAGGGACGGGGCAAATTCTGTGCTGGAAGGAGGAAGCTCTGCCATTGAGCTGTTGGGCAGACGGGCGGGGCAAACTCTGTGCTGGGGGGGAGGAAGTGCTCCCATTGGGCTGCTGGGCAGAGGGGTGGGGCAAACTCTGTGCTGGGGTGATTGCATGGGTGCTCACAGAGAGGGCTCCGAGTGCCACCTCTGGCATGCGTGCCATAGGTTCGCCACCACTAGCCTAGATAGAAGAGAAAAACTAAGAATAAATAAAGCCAAACATCAAATCTTACAAAATCCTAAGGAAAGACTCAGTAGCTCATAATTGCAGGTAAGGTTGCTCAGAGAACAAAACCATGTAGTGTATGAATGGCAATATAATGCCTCAATTCTGAAATAAAAATCACAGTATTGTAGATTCATCGTACAACCTGATTGGTGATTACTTTGACATTAAGTTTGCTTAGTGAGCCTCTTACCAAGAAGGTGTCCATAGAATTGAACTAGATTCAATGGGGCTTATTGTCTTTCTTTTATAAATATGATTGCAGCATTCATTACTCTGGTACTTTTGGCCTGTTCCTCCTGTGTAGGATTCCCCCACCCCACCCCATGTTTGCCTAAGAACAAGGTTGCTATGGTTACTGACTGTGAGATAAGGAGGGGCACAGAATGGGACGCAAGAAGATGTCTGTTTGTCATTTCATGATTGCAGTATCAAATGATCCTTTCTTCTGTGTGACAGACAGAACTTTTGATCAGAAATAAACGGTGAAGCTTTTGTTAACATTTCTTGATACATAATCTCATCCAACATCTAGAATCATCATCAACAACCTTTCTGCTTTTCAGAGTCTCTTCTCTGCCTACGTAGAGTAGGGGCAATTTTGATTTTTCAAACAGCAATGTTTGTCATTTCTAAATGGAATCGATTTGGTGTGTGTGTGTGTGTGTGTGTTCCCAGTAATTTTAGGGCAGTTTGAAGTAAAATCCTGATGAGCTCAATTTGATCCTTCCTGAAATGACATGCAAACTGCCTGACTTTTACATCAATTCTCCCTCTCCCTGTACTCCCGGTAATAGCTTGTCTCTGCATTTTGCAACATAGAGATGTGTAAACTTGAAAAGTGAAACGATTTGGTGGCTTTCTGATTGTTCTGAGAAATCTGTGCCTCCAATATGGGTTTATATTAAGCAGTGTTCTTCACTCTGTATAACAGCTGCGAATCACGGTTTTTGAGTAAGAATGCTGGTTTACACTTGCTTATATCGTCGACTGCAACTTTTCCCTGAAGCAGGAAAAATGTCACTGGCGTGAATTTGTTTAAGTTGGATCCCAGTTTGCCATGAAGTGACCCACACACTATGATCACGGAGCCATTTCTTGTGACACATATGAAATGAGACATGTAGGATTTAACACCAGGACTGCAATGGACTGCTGCAGCCTTGAGGATATGGACAAGGTGTTCCTTCACAGCCAGTCCATCTGGCATGGCCTCTCCCCCTCCATGACCGTTGGAAATCAGAGTTCCTCCTCTGCTCATTTTGCCGTTGGGCCCAATACAATGGTTTCCAGTGGCATTTCCTCCACTGAGGGGACCATCACCCCACCTAAAGGGGCTCATCTGCCTGTAGCTGTTGGCCCCTTTAGGGAATCAGGTTAGTTAACCACCGCCTGACACTCGGTGTTGAGTCCATGGCTGTATGGTCTACTCCAGGGATCTGCAAACTTGGCTCTCCAGATGTTCTTGGACTTCAGTTCCCAGAAGCCCTGATCAGCAGGTGTACTGACATGGGCTTCTGGGAATTGAAGTCCAAAAACACCTGGAGAGCCAAGTTTGCAGACCCCTGGTCTACTCCATTACCATAGCGGGATGTCCAGCCAGACTTGCTTATATATCAGAGCTAAAATTACTCCACAATCCCACTTGCTTGCTAGTGATGTAGTAGATGAAGTTTTGGTTTTAATGGTCTAAATCTAATTTCAGTTTCTAGACAGAGTAGGCCTGTTGAATTAATTGCTGGATGGTAAGTAAATATTGATGGCAATCCCACTGCTCTGATAGACCTACTCTAATAGGGACTAGCAGCTGTATTTAGGCTAATATGTTTAGGATACAGCTACTGTATATAAATAATTACAAGAGACAATTGAAATTAGGGCTATGCTGAATGTTGAACACTGAATGAATGATGGCAATTTGTGTGTTTCCACGGCAATCACAGGGAAGGAAACAAGAGTTCAAGAATGTTCTCAGTATTTTAGTTGATTGATTTGCCAGTTAAAATAGCCAAAGCTCTCATTGTTAGGCTGCAGTTGTTAAAACATAGCATGTAAAGGATTCAGCTCCTGCCAACCTAGCAATTCGAAAGCAAGAAATTGCAAGTAGATAAATAGGTACCACTTCAGCAGGGAAGGTAAACAGTGTTCCATGCACTCTGGTGTTGAGGCATGTCTGCCACATGTACACGGAAATGTATGCAGATGCAGATAGCACTGGCTTTTCAGCTATAAACAGAAATGAGCACTGAGCCTTAGAGTAAGATGTGGCTGGCTTTTGAGCAAGAGCCACTTTTACCATCAGGATAGCCAGTGTGATGTAGTGGAAAGAGTGATGGGCCCAGACCCAATAAAACAGGGTTTGAGTCCTAGCTATGCCATGGAAACTCACCAAGGAAAGAGAGTGGAATTGGTAAAGCCACCCCTTAAATATTGCAATTACAGTACATTACCTTGAAAGCCCTATTAGGGTCAGTATAAATTGAGTCTGGTTTGATGGCACATGACATAGACGACTACAACATGATCTGAAATTTGAGTAAAATGTTGAGTAGGAAAGGAAGTGGAAATACAGTGGATGAATGTTTTTGGAAACATTTATTTTAATACAGTACTGACTACAAGTTCAGATTAAAAGGAACTCTTTCCTTCACTGTTTGGCCACTAGTTTAGACTCTTCTTTGCCTAGTCTCTCTCTCTCTCCTTCTCTCTTGTCTTTTCCTCCATTTACAATGAAATAAAGAAATGAAAAGGAAGGATTTTTCATTTTAATGAAATTTAAATGTAAATGTTAGTTTTTAATATAAAAAGATTAATAACAAATATTTGATAAGAAATTGAACCTTATCTTGCAATATTTCTTGTTCTCACCAGACTTCCATCTGCTTGATAGCCATGGTCAAATTAAGGGGACTATGTTTTTTCTCTAAAGATTTGTAGCTTCTTGTTCAGAGATCCCATAATCATCATTCAAATTCCTTTAGTACTCAAAGGGACTGTGAGCATCTTTAGCAACAGAGCTTGGAAACTCCTTTGAAAAAGACTGAATATAGTCTTAAGCCATCCATAAACTATGCTTAAGCTATCCATTATGCTTAAGCCATTCATAAACTAAGCAGTGGGAGGATGGTGCTCCAGGTTCCAGAGTACCATCTTACCACTATTTAGGTATGAGTGGCTTCAGTATGTCATCCTAGTTGTTCTTCCTAAAAACAATCTTTCTGAGACCAGGGGTTGTGAGCATTCCTCTGTCCAAAATTGTCATCTCCAGTGGTGTCCTTTCATACTTTTTAGCAGCTCAGTGTTTTCACACTATCAGATATTTTCCTTCCTTCCCTTCCTTACTTTCAGTGACCAGGTTTTGCGAGTTGTTCCACGATCTGATTCACAAGTGGAAATCCTCCGGAATTTGACCACTACTTTTGAGGTAAGAGCTTCCAACAAGCTATTGCAGTTAATGCAACCTTCCTAAACCACAGACAAACGACGAAAGTGATAAGCATACCCACATACATGCCTTATTCAAGAATGGAAAAGCTGCTGTGTATCTATCAAGCTAAAGAGACAATGAAAGGTCTTCTTAGCAGGCTCTCTTCTACTAGGCAGAAAAACAGTTTCTCACATTCACACTCTTTTAATAGAACCTGGTACTTAGTAGAGATGATTATTAGCCTGTATTTCTTCACTATTACTACTCGTTTTCTTTTAAAAGATTTCCCCACCTTGTTTCTGGCTTTTCACATTGAATGAGTGTGCTATTATTTCATGGAATGAACTTCTAATGGTCAGTGGGACTGCATGTAAAGGATACCCAAAGCAAAACTGCAGTACAGTAATACCTCGGATAACGTTTACCTCGGATAACGCTAAAATCACATAATGTTAAGTAATCTGGGGAGGAGAATTGGGTTGAATAATGTTAAGGTCCTATGGGATGGATTGGATAACAACCGCTAAAGCCTGTGAGGTTACAATGTATCTCTATGGAGCTTTAACGTTATCCGATACATCCCATAGGATTTTAACATGCATCGGAGAACACTAAAAATTGGATAACACCAAGACTTGTGGAACCAAGTCTTAGCGTTATCTGAGGTATTACTGTATATTATTTTCTTCAGAAAGATTACAGGCCTTAAGCCTCCATCCCTACAGCTTGGATGTATGCATTACAACATAACATGTTATTCTTTGGGGAAGTGAGAGTAGATAAGAATATCCTTCCCCTCACATTTACACATCAACTCTACCATGGTTTGGGTGATAGTGATGGAAATGATACAAGAAGTAATGTTTACTTCTTACTTCTATAACACTGAAGAGGGTTTTGTGGGTCAGAAGATGGTACCAAAATTTTGACAGATAAAAGTAGAATAATACATTCATTGAAATTACTGTTTCTAAACCTGTAAAATAACAAGCAGTGTTAATGCATTATAAAGTAAAAAACAAGAAGGATGAATGCAAAATAACGGCTTTTAAAAATAATATTGTATGCTCACCCTCCTTTAGCCATACATGCTAGGGAGTGAATCACATACTAATTTAGTCATCAAGTTTGCCCTTGCCCACGTACTGTCTACTTTTTTAAAGGGCTAAAATTGCAGTATTCACTGTTGTCTCAATATTACTACAAAAGAGCAGTCCATCTTCTTCTTAATTGTGAAACTATTCCAAGTCATGGTAGAGAAAAGGGGGAAGATCATTATGTCAATAGAGACCAATTAGCCCAACAGGTGACTTTTCTCTTGGGTTTACAAGATCCTCTTCCCTCCTGCTCTCATTTTAGGAAAATGCCAGGACAACTTGCAAGTATTGTCTATCTGAATAACCCCTTAGTTTGTTTATGTACAGCTTGGGGAAAGCTCCAGAAATAAAACTGTTGTTTGCAGCGGCAGTAGTGGATGATTCCAGGTTCACATGGGGGCTGTGAGTCTAGTCTGGATTTTAATCTCTGGTTTATAAGAATTATTCAAACTGCTGAATCTATTTTGGCTACAGAGTCCATCTACTTGATTAGCTCACATAAAACGCAAACTAAACCCTGGAATAGATTCCCAGCCAGCCGGAAATTGGAGTCATCCCACTGTTTCACACGTAAACGTTTGCTCCATTTACATTGTGATTCATTCACCTTCTTTTATCGATATAAGTTTAATTGTGTTTTGAACTCATTTAAAGCTTTAATTTTTAAGAATTTTATTAATGTTATCCACACTGAGTGTCATTCTTTTTGGAAAAAGGCAAAGGAATAAATCTAATAAATGTCTGTACGTATGTTCATATAAATATTAACCACCTTTTGATTCAAATTTGTTGAATGTTTTTGGAAATCTAATAGATTGTGCTTTGGCAACCTGATTCACCAAGGAACATCATGAAGAATAAAGAGGTGCATTTCTATGTCAATGTATCTGATATACATGATGTCAAAGCTGCACTTAATCGATCTGCCATTCTATACAGGTATGGTTCTTTATTTCCTGGAATGTATACATAAAACTAACAACATTTTAAATGGATGTTTAAATTTTATGCCTTTGTTTCTTCTCCCCTATAGAGTTCTACTAGATGATGTCCACGGGATTATTGAGACACAAACTCTTAATGACACGGTTGCCCCCCGTAGCTCTGCATCATTTTATGAACAATACCATTCACTAAACGTAGTAAGTTTTTATAATTATTTATTTTAATACGCTGTCCTATCTATTCCTGATAGATGTAGTAGGTTCACATAGTATTGCTATATTGTTTTATACTATTTCACTCTATTCAAAGATAAAGCTCACTGAATTCAGTGGGGCTTATTCCCAGGAAATTGAGTCGAGGATTACAACCCCAGAGCTGTGGGAGAAACTCAAAACTCAAGATACAACATCCAGCTAGGTCTCAAAAATAAAGCAGAAATGGTCACCAATGCATAGCTTGCTGCAACAGCAGATGTCAACAGTTAGCATGGAGAATGAGTGATGGTAGTAGTGACTACTATCCCTTCTCATGTCTACTGTACAGTACATAAATAGTTGTGTTCTCTTTTCAAATACTGTCTATGGAAGAAAAGATGGGGACACATTCAGAGTCCATGTCTCTGAATATTTTAAAGGAAGAGCACAGCTCTCTTTTTTCCCATGGCCGCGCTCACCACAATCAACCGAATTACAGTACCTGGAGATATTTTTTTTTTGCCCTTGGGTGCATCTAGGGGCAGTGGTGGTGAACCTATGGCACGCATGCGAGGGGTGGCACCCGGAGCCATTTCCGTGCAGTCACGCCAGCACAGACTTCGCCCTGCCCCTTTGCCCAGCTGCCCAATGGGAGCGCTTCCTCCCTCCCCCCCAGTACAGAGATCGCCCAGCAGTAAAATAGAAGTGTTTCCTTCCTCCCCTGTTACTATGTTGGCACTTTGCAATAAATAAGTGGGTTTGGGGTTGCAGTTTGGGCACTTGGTCTCTAAAAGGTTCATCATTACTGATCTAGGGGAAAGCTACTCGAATTAAAACCTTGTGGCCACTTATTTATTTATTATTATTTATTTATTTCTTCCCATTTGCTATCCCGCCCCAATCGGGCAAGCCTGACTCTGGGCAGCTTACAATATTGGCTAGGAATCACTAAAATACACATATGTAATACAAAGAATACATAAACTAATACTTAAAACTCTAAAACTGTTGCTTACTAGGGAGTAAGTCCCGTGCAACCTGGTGGGACTTACATTTGAGTAAACATGTTTCTAGGTTAACTGTTAGTAACTTCTCTCATGAAACCTGTATATCACTCTGCAACAGGTAGTAGACAAATTCGTAAAGATTCTGAATTTCAAGAAGCAGCAGCATTTTCTGATACCTGTATATGCTTTAAAACTTATTCCACTATATGTAAAATAACACAGACCTGTATTTGTAAGGTAAGGCTATATATATCTTATATATAAGAGCCCTGGTGGCGCAGTGGCAACCTGATTCACCCAGGAAAATCATGAAGAATAATGAGGAGCATTTCTATGTCAATGTATCTGATATATATGATGTCAAAGCCGCACTTAATCGAGCTGCCATTCTATATAGGTCTGGTTCTTATTTCCTGCAATGTATACATAAAACCATCCAAAGAGTACACTAAGCACTACAGGGTGGCATATAAGTGTTACTGCTATTGCTATACAGAGTGTGTCCAGAGTCTCTAGTTCATCCTAAAGACATTTCCCAGGCCTTTGTATGACTTCCTCCTCCCCACAGGAGGAAACAAGGTAAAGATGGACCTCTACAGCTGGTTTGCTCTTTGCTCAGATACCTTGTACTCTAACCTTGCACTCTTGCAGAAGGGAGGCTAGAATATCCCAGCTCTCAATATCTTCCTATCATTCCCCTTGTAGATATTGGTCATAAAATATTGAAAAGTTGCCTATTTGTTTTAAAAGAATTTCTAACAGCTTCCAAGCTCTGGTCTGAGATGCAGATAGCACCAACCTTGACAAAATTATTCAGGTCTGGCTGAGCTTGGAAGTAACTCTTTGCAAGGGACATAGTTATGTATAGTTACTTTTGTGTAACAAATTTACTTTATAGGATATTGAATAACACTTTTCTAAGTTACTTTGAAGAACATTTTAAAGCAGGGATTGCCAACCTTTTAAAGTTAGGGGCCAGGTCATGCTCCCTTAGATAGTTGAGGGGGGCAGACTGGTGCCCCCCCCCCCATTTATGGCTGCCTTAAATGCATCCATGGCTGATTTTGGTGGTGATGGCTGGAGTGAGGTTGAGGGTTGGATTATTTGGCACTGTGGGCCAGATCGGCCCATGGGCTGTAGTTGCCTACCCCTGTTTTAAAGCTTTTCTAGACACCTGTTGACAAGACTTTTTCAGATTTTATGGCATTTTCTCATTAATCTTATGTAGAAATTGAAGTATTTCTGATGTTTTCTTTTGTCTTTTCCCACATACTGTATATCCGTCATTTCATAGTGTAGTATTTAAATATAGATATCCTCTGCAGTATAATGGATATGTTTTGGATGAAGGGGGCATCTACATTAGTATTTATCTTCCATGCCCACCCCCAGCTGGGATGGCCAAGCTCTTGCCAGGGACCTAAGAAGGGTACAGAGACTCAAAAAGGGCAAGCTGGCTGGCTGTCAGTTGTACTACATATAATTGTATCAAAAGGGATCCCACCTGACCATCCCAAAAGTGGAACAAAATGGGGGAATAAATCCTAATGTAGACATCACCTAAATCTCAGAAGACCTGAGTTCATATGACCGCTCAGCCACTGAAACTCACTGGTTTGTGAAAATGGTAAACCAGTTACTTGAACATCTCATATATCTTTCAAAATCCCTATTAAATTTGAATTGGAAGCAAATTGGAAGCACCTTGATGGTACATAACATCAACATACCAGAATTAGCCCCTATAGTGAACTAGAAAGCATTTCCCTACCTTCTGGCTTGCTGGTAATGACAACACAAAGTGTTAGCAAGGTATAATGCAACAAATTACTTACAATGGTTACTGAGACATCACTGAGAATATCCACATAAGAATGGAAGACTAGCTGGGTACCCCAAACGTACCACTTGGGATTCCAAAGTGAGGCAAATGTAAGCCAAATGGGTAACATTCTTCTTTGCTTCCTTTTTTTTACCTATTTGGGTGACGAGGAAATGTGGAGCATTAATGGGCTAAATGGGGCACATTAATACTATAATAAAAACATTTTAAAATATTACTAATTGAAGTTGTCTGCGCTAACAGATCTGATTTTTATTCCAGATATATTCCTGGATGGATGAAATAGCTGCACGATACTCTTATGTCATCGAAAAAATATTGATTGGCCTTTCCTATGAGAAAAGGCCACTGTATGTTTTGAAGGTACTGTTTGGCAGTATTTCCCTACTCAGTGCTTTAACACAGATTCCTACACAATACCCCTATTCACACAGAGAAACAGAGGTAGGAGAATTGCTGCAGTGTCCATCCCCCTAAAGGTCACCCTTGCCCGAAATCCAGTCATATCCAAATCTAGGGTTCGGTGCTCATCTGTTTCATAGCTGAAGAGCCAGCGCTGTCTGCTTCTACAGACGTTTCCATGGTCATGTGGCAGGCATGACTAGAAACCAGAGAGCACGGAGCTGCCATAAGGCACAAGATGCCAAGCTGTTTAGATACTTAGCCACACCCACCCCAATAGCTTTTTAGAAAAGTAATGAAATATCCTATTCCTTAAGTACTTCAGGCAGCCTGAAAACATACAGAGGAACAAAGACTGTATTTCTGTCCCAGCATTTCTAATTTTGAGGCAAAGTTCCCGTTTGCCCTCAGTTATTATCATGACTCATTACTGATAGACTTCATTGAGGATAAAGTGCCTGCTGTAAGATCAACCTTATCAACAACTTTTGCTCTGATTTTCCCTATAACTGAGTTGGAGCTCAAAGACAAGAGTGCTGGTGTCCTTCACCCAGTTGCTGGCAACATAGAAGTTCAGATGGCAACTGGTGTTATGACTTACAAAAGGCTTCAGCTCCTGCCAGGCTAGCAGTTCAAAAGCAAGACATTGCAAGTAGATAAATAGGGACCACCTCAGTGGGAAGGTAAACAGCATTCCGTGCACTCCGGTGTTTAATCATGCCTGCCATATCTCCATGGAAATGTCTGCAAATGCAGACAGTGCTGGCTTTTTGGCTATAAACAGAGATGAGCACTGAAACCTAGAGTCAGATACGACTGGCTTTTGAGCAAGGATAACCTTTGCTTTACCTAAGAAAGAAGACCTGTCATTGCTGAACTAGTACGTGGGTGGTTGTGTGCTTCTGCCTGCATTTCAGTCGAGGTTGAATACCTTGAGAAACTAGGGGCACAGTTTTGTCAGACAGTTGTTCATTCATTTATTATCTATTTATTACTTGCATTTCTACCACCACCCCCTCACCGAGGCGACTTTGGGTGGTTCACAACAAACAAAAACTCACAAAAATATCAAAAAAGCATTAAAATTGAATCATTTTAAATTAAGATTTTTTTTTAAAAAAAATATTATTTTAAAAAATATGTCCTCCCAATGGCAGTCGCCCTAGCCATGGCCCCAAGAAGACTAAAAAAGGGGCAATCTGTATTGATCCATTTTATCTTTCTTTTTTTATATCTATCTATGTGTGTCTGTATACACAGTCAAACCTCACATAAAGAGTGCCTCGCTTAAAGAGAAACATGCTTAAAGAGCAGAATTTTCTCTGAATGTTCGCTTCACTTAACAAATAAAACAACCAAAAGCTCGCTTAGCAACTAAATTGGAGTTATTAATTCCCCCCCAGTCACAATTGGTCACTTACAATGGTGTTTCACTTAAAGAGCAAACTCGCTTAAAGAGCAATCATATGGAACACATTATGATCTTTAAGCGAGGTACAGCTGCATCTACAAACACACAATGCAGTATCTCTCTAATGCATTATTTCTGTGCAAGCATGCCTGGAAATAAGCTATGTTTTGCACACCTGAAAACTTTGGACTGTGTCTTACTCCCAAGAACATGTAGACAGAGGTCCTCCTTTATGTGCTTGAAACACAGCTGTGTTCTGTATACCTGGTGAAAAAAAAATGTCCATATGGTAGAAATTACATTTGTATGGAAGCATTTGCACATGTAGGTAGTCTCAAACAAACACACAGGTGAACTTATGATTTGGCCATCAGGGCTATGAAACAAAAAAAAAATATGAGTGCTCCTGCTGTATAATTTAAGCTTACTGTTCATATTCTTCTCTTAGCTCTCAAACGGAGACAGAATACCAAAAAATGCTATTTGGATAGACTGTGGTATCCATGCTAGAGAATGGATTGCTCCTGCCTTTTGCCTCTGGTTCATTGAACATGTAAGTAGATGGGATATACTCTTGCAATCAATTAATTTGTAGGTACTGTACATATAGCACCACAGAACCACCCAGTGTGATGTAGTGGAGACAGTGATGGAACAGGACTCAGGAGATCTGGGTTTGAATTCCTGCTCAAGCCATGGGAACTCATTGGGGACGTGGAACTAATAAAACCACTCCTTAAATATCTCACTTACCTTGAAAGCCCTATGAGGGTCATTACAAGTCAGTTCCCACTTTATGACACACAATAAATACATCATAGCACTACTAGTATGTATGCTAGTGTGGGCTTTATGCCCGTGCTTCGCCACTGCTTTGGGAACACTCATTGCCAGTGTACCTCTGGGTGCAATTCAAGGTGGTGCTAGTAATGACTATTAAAGCCCTGCGTGGCAGTGGGCCAGAATACTAAAGAGACCGCGTCAGCCCGAACACATCTGTCTGTCCCACCAGAGCAGACCGGAGAGGCTCTCTCAATGTGCCATCTGCTAGAGGGGTGCGTCTCTCTAGCACCAGAAGGGGGGCCTTCTTTGTCTCTGCTCCAGCCCTATGGAACCTCCTGCCAATTGAGCTGCGTTTCCAGACGAAGTTGATGTCCTTCAGGAAAGGGTTAAAAACCTGGCTGGCAGGGCAAGTGTGGGGCAGCAACGACGTGGGAACTCCAGCCTGCTGGCTAATTTAGTAGAACACTCCATCCCTCTTTTAAGCTTTTTAAAATTTTTGTCAGTAGTTTTTAAATGGATTTTTAATTGCTTTTTAAACTGCCATTGGTTTTATTTTCCGTGAGCCACCTAGTCTTCAGAGTTGGGCAGCAATACAAATAAATAAATAAATATGGAATTCCATATGTGGAATACAGTCATGACTCCCAAGGAGGTCACAATTTAAACTAAAAGGAAGAGGGCCTAAACAAAAGTAGAAGGTGGGAAATGTTACCACAGAAGAGTTCCACATACAGTACTTAACGCTTGGTTGTAACCGAGACTGTGGATTGAGGAGTGGATCCAAAATGGAACTGGGTCCATCTCCATGCCAAGCATGTGGTCTGCCAGACAGTACTGTATTTCCATGGAAAAGTAGGTTTTTGAGGATGAATTTGAAGAAGTCAGTTGATACTAAGTACAGTACATGGTAAAAAATTAATAATCCACAAATTGGCAATGAGTGAAGGGAAGTCATAGCAGCAAGGCAGATTGTAGGATGAGATCTTGATATTAAGATACTTCCAGGCTGGTGGATAATGAAATTGCCCTGAACAGGTTTCCTGAACAGTCCAAACAACAGTTATGTACATTGTCTAAATGGTACAGTATCAATCATACAGTGGGCTGGAACAGATTCCCCAAGCTCTCTGGTGGTAAACAAATCCAGCTCTAATATTAGGCAGGAATCATTCATAGACTGAGACCCTCAGGTTTGAATTTACCTTCTCCCATGGACCTCTTATATCTCTTTCTCTAGTTACGTTACCTTTGATAGCAACCCCAATCTTTTCTGTCTCCCAAAAGTGTGGTTTGCTCTAAAGCCAGTTCACTGAAAATAGTGTTTTGTTGATGATGATTCCAAACTTGCATAGAGATCAAACAGTAGTGACTTTGATGGGGGCACTTTAATGACTGGAGCAAGGGAGGTTGTGGAAGTACATAAGGCTCATTCCTGATTTGCAGGATGAGGGGCAATGTGGCCTCTGTTGCCCCTTCTCACCTATAAATGAATTCTAGTAAATTCATCTGTTGGTGGAAACAGTGTTCTGATAATTGCCAGACAATCGCACCCAAATGCTATTTAAATCTGCCACAATGCATCTGCTCTAGTACAGTGATGGCAAACCTTGGCACTCCAAGTGTTTTTGGACTTCAATTCCTAGAAGCCCAAGTCTCTGGGAATCCACATGAATGGATCAACACATACGTGTAGTAAACCCATTCATGTGTATTCCCAGGGACTTGGGCTTCTGGGAATTGAAGTCCAAGAACACCTAAAGTGCCAAGGTTCACCATCATGGCTCTAGTAGCTCTCCAAGGGATTGTGGGAAATATAAACAGTGGCTGGATCCAACTATTACACACTGCTCAAAGCCTTGTGCCAGACATTTAGTGGTTGCTTTGCTTTTTAAGGTAAGTCTGTGGGCCAGTCACGTGGTTCCTCCCCCCGGAAGCAGAAGTAAAATGTGCCTTGCAATCTGTTTTGAAATAGGATGAGACAGATTTTAGGCTGCCATTTTCTCTGCTTAAACCAAGAGTGCCCAAATTATGGCCTGTGGGCTAGATCCGGCCCTAACACCAATTCATCCAGCCGGCGGTGCCCTTGTAGCTCCTGGAAGCGGAAGTAAAACATACTCTTTCCAAGAGCGACGAGGGTAATGTGGGCCAGATGAATTGGCATTCGGGGCCAGATCTGGCCCATGGGCTCTAGTTTGGGCACCCTTGGTCTAAGATAATATAGGGTTCTATCATGGTGTGGGCCCTTTACAAATACTCAAGGATGTCATGTTCTCATATCAGCTATGGAAGTAATAGCAAAGTAAGCAAGGGTGGTCTGTTATACCATTCCCAAGGCAACCTTATAGTCTAGCAAACAGAATGGTACACGTTAATATATTTTGAAAGGATGGCCACAACATGCGCCTTTACATTGCGAGAGTGAAGACTTTGTTGTCATTGGCCCTTTCTATTACTTCTTGTGCTTCCATTGTGTATAGGCAACTCAGTCTGTTGGCGGAAACCTACAAACACCAAGAGATGGGTCGATGGCAAGACATCTACAGCAATTTGATTTCTATGTCATGCCAATAATGAATGTAGATGGCTATGACTACACGTGGACTACAGTAAGTGCAAACTGTTCAGAGGTTTTATAAAACTTAGGCCAGAGATTTGGGAATCCAAAAATCAAAAGCTGCTGTATAATTACCAATGACTCCCAATTCCTCATTCTAGAGAAGTCCTGTGAAGACTATGGTTTCAATCTAACATGGGTGAAATCAGTGGTCTGGTACATTCAGTCTTTTCTGGAATGAATCCAAGATCCTTAAGTATTTCCAGAATATCAAATGTAAGCTATTTTTCTACCAGATCAAAAAGATATACTGTACTGTATTTTAAACCATTGTTGGTTTATCTTTGTTCATAAAGAGGTTTACAATTTTATGGCCACAGCTAGAATTCTACAATTTGTATTTCTTTCATTTCAGGCT
Organism: Furcifer pardalis; assembly: GCA_030440675.1. NCBI lineage: Eukaryota > Metazoa > Chordata > Lepidosauria > Squamata > Chamaeleonidae > Furcifer > Furcifer pardalis. Next base: position 30,141,282 of record CP126890.1, read on the forward strand.
ATTTCAAAGGGTACCTCTTTCATGTTCCTATTTTTGTGAACCAGTTTTGTTTTACATGAAAGGGAAAAGCTTCTTGTGGGTCCTTTCATTATAGATTCTCCATTCATGTTCTTAGCACACCAAAAGCCTCAAAGAATCCTTTAAAACTATTGCAAAAAATAATTAAAAAATCGGAAGCAAAGCAACACAGAATCAATCTAATCCAAAAGTATGCAGCAGTTCATAAGAAGGAAAAAAATCTTCAATCTCTCTCCCTCCCCCCACTCAAGAAGTATACCTTTAATAGAATAAAAGCACAGTTGCTGTCATACCTTTAAGTCACATATGGGTGGTGCTGTGATAGTTTTTTTTTTAATTAAAAATTTCCAATTCTCCAGGAAAGGATCTGAAGCTCCTTTCATTATGGCGAAGTTATTAGGAACTGTGTGATGGGAAAGGAGTCTTTGATGTCTGAGAATCGCTGCAGTTGGTAAAATCATCACTGGGAAGAGCAAAAATGACCCAAAGAAATGGCAAAAAAGTGCCCCAAAAATCAAGGGTAAAAAGGAAAGGATCCAAGATGGAAGTGCAGGCAGCATGGAAAATTAATTCAGGATCGAGGGCACCAGGAGATCAGCACACAGTAACCCCACCCAAAAAAAGGACAACCAAAGGAAAAATAACATTCTTCCCTGGATTCCAGACCCTTCTACAGATTCACAATAAATAAATAAATAAATAAATAAATAAATAAATAAATAAATAAATAATATGAACACTTCTCCCTCCTCCGACTTTCTGATAATAATAATTTCATGTCAGAAATTATTCTGGGTTGAAAGGATTTTTGTGGAAGAATCGTGGGTCTTGAACTGCCAACTTGGCAGCCTTCCAGCTAACAAAGCAAGCTTCTTAACCACTGAGCCACCACAGCCCCAAACTTTCTGATTGGTTGCTGACAGCAACTTTTGCTCGTCATACATGAGGTTATTGAATGGGGGGGAAAAAGATTAGATGAGTTGGTACACAAAAGGTGAAAGAAAGATTACATGAAAGAGGGAACATAAAAGAAATACTGTACAGTTGTTCCTCGTTTAAAGAGCATAATGCGTTCCACAGGATTGCTCTTTAAGCGAGTTTGCTCTTTAAGCGAAACATCATTGTAAGTGACCAATTGTGGGGGGGACTGCGGCCTCCGGTTTATTTGTTAAGCGAGTTTTTGGTTGGTTTTATTTGTTAAGCGAAGCAAACATTCAGAGAAAATTCTGCTCTTTAAGCGGGTTACTCTTTAAGCGAGTTGCTCTATATGTGAGGTTTGACTGTATGAAACTTTCATGTACCTCTCTTTGGTCATATTAGTCTTTCATTAAGGCTCCAACAATGCTGAGGAAAAAAAATAAGAATTCACCACCTCTGGTCACGCCAGGGGAAAATTAAAATTGTAATTTCCGTCAAACCTCGCAGAGCGCCTCGCTTAAAGACTAACTTGCTTAAAGAGCAGCATTTTCTCTGAATGGGCGCTTCGCTTAACTAATAAAACCAACCAAAAACTCCCTTAACAAATAAATTGGGGTTCACAATCCCCCCGCCAGAAGTCACAATTGGGCACTTACAGTGGTGTTTCGCTTAAAGAGCAATCCTGTGAAACACATTATGCTCTTTAAGCGAGGCGTCACTGTAATTTAATTTCTGATATGTTACCTATGTTTGTTTCTGCCTTCTGATGTGTTCCCATGGGAAACCAGTCCTATAGGTGTGAAGCATTTACTCTGTATAATGAATGCCAGTGCAAATCAGCTTGTTCATCGCCCACTAGGATAGCTCAGTGAGTTAGGAAGGCTGGGAGTTCAGTTCTCTCTTGTGCATCCTAAGAGAAAGGCCAAGTTGTGTAGTCTTAGGCAAGCTGCACAGTCCCAGGGTGTCCCGAGGAGAAAGGAATGACAAACCCCTTCTGAGCACTGAAAAGGAATGCTGCAAGTCAGAATTGACTTGAAAGCACATAATTATTACCATAAGACTCCACAGAAACTATAAAGACAAAAAGTAAAAGGTTGCATTTGTCATTACTGGCCATGTTTTTTTTTAACTTTTAATATTTTCCCAATATTTCCTATGCTATTCTTTTTTACAATTTGAACTGATACAGTAAAACATGTTTACTTCTGTGCCAAGGACTCTGATGGGATTTTGTTTAGGCTGTTCAGTAAGTTGAAAACTGGCTCTTTTACTTTGCCAAGGTAGTCATTCCAGATCAATTATGTTATGATCCAAGATGTGCTTCTATCCCTGATTACAATATTAATGAATGAGGGAAATTGTATCTACAGAATCGGATGTGGAGAAAAAGCCGTTCCCTTCACGGCAACAATGAGTGTATTGGCACAGATCTGAACAGAAATTTTGATGCTGGCTGGTGTGGTAAGAGGAAATTATATACAGTATGTGTATATTTTTAAACTATACAGTAAAACCTCACATGAAGAGCGCCTCGCTCAGAGAGTAACTCGCTTAAAGAGCAGAATTTTCTCTGAATGATCGTCTCACTTGACAACTAAAACCAACAAAAAACTCGCTTAACAACTAAATCGGGGTTCTCAATCCCCCCCGCCAGAAGTCACAATTGGTCACTTACAATGGTGTTTCGCTTAAAGAGCAAACTCACTTAAAGAGCATCCCGTGGAACGCATTATGCTCTTCAAGTGAGGTACCACTGTACTTGCATGTATTTTTGCGCATGTCTTAGCTTTACATTAATCATTTATCTGGGAGTAAACCCCAGGGACCTCTGCGATTTACTTCTGAGTAGGCGTGCATAGGATTGCACTGTAAAATACAGTAATACCTCATATAACATTAGTATCGAATAACACTAAAATCGCATAACATTAAGGAATCTGGGGGGAAGAATTGCATCAGATAACATTAAGATCCTATGGGATGCTTCAGATAACAACCGCTAAAGCCTGTGTGGTTACAATGTATCTCTATGGATCCCATAGGATTTTAACATGCATCAGATAACACTAAAAATCATATAACACCAAGACTTGTGGAACCAGGTTTTAGTGTTAATTGAGGTTTTACTGTACTTGATATACAGAGGGTGCCAAAAATGTATAATTTTAAGAAAGAAAAAACCTATTAAAATTGTGATACTCAACATATACGATAACAAAATTTGAATACAAGTCATGTTTGACTCCTGCAATTATAGGAGGTGCTCAAAGTAGTTGCCACCAGCGTCCAGACACTTCTGATTACGAGAAACTACTGCTTGAGCAATGACCAGTCAGATCTTCCTTTTGTGCACATCACACAAAGTACCACACATCTCAAACCTATTACAAATGTGTGCAATTTTAGGCGTGTTGGTGGTTCTTTTGCATAATCATGCCTCCTTTGTTGTTGTACTTGCACAACATTCTTGAGTGTCAAATACCACTTCAAAATGATCTTGCGCTCCTTGAAAGACAACTGTACTTCCACCATTTTCTTTGACTGTCCTGCCTGCAACACTAGCATTCTTTTGAATGAATGCCATGCTACACATTGCTAATGTAATTTAGTTCAACTTTGAAAAGTATGACATAGATAACATCTCTTACATTTTTCCGCACTCTCTGTATGTTTTACACCTGGCTGGCACATGCATTCCATGCTGACAATGAAACTTCAAAGATCAGAGTTCCGAGCATTTAACAGATCATTGTGTATATTCATTGTGGCACAGGATAGTGATGGATGTCAAGTTATAGCTTTTATGTAACAAAGAAATTCCAGAGACGGTGTCTCTCTGTCTTGGTCTTCCAATTCCCAAGGAAAACATTATTTGGATTCGAGAGTCAAGGTGCAGATTAAAGGAAGTACAACTTGCTGCTGCAAAGACCGGCAATTTGCAGTCCTCCAAATGTTACTGAAATATAGGTCCCATCTGCCTTAAACAATATAGGCCAGGAGTTCTCAACCTTTTAAAGGGCTGGGTCACACTCCCTCAAGACAGCTTCGGGGGCGGGATGGCTATTTTGCCCTTCCTCCATCACATGGCACTTCCTGGTGTGGTGGAGGCGGTGGGGGGCGGGGCACATGAAATGGCTCCACAGACTGCAGGTTGAGAATCCTTGATATAGCCAATGACAGACGATCCAGAGAGCCATTCATTTCTCACCCTTGGAGGACTGGCTGTCCTGTTGTTACACTAAAAAACAGCACATATACTCAGACTACTTTATTTTTCTATAGTACAGTAAAACATCGGATAACGATTGGATCGGAGAACGCTAAAATCGCATAACGTTAAGTAATCTGGGGAGGAGAATTGGATCAAATAACGTTAAGGTCCTATGGGATGGATCGGATAACAACCGCTAAAGCCTGTGCGGTTACAATGTATCTCTATGGAGCTTTAACGTTATCCGATCCATCCCATAGGATTTTAACATGCATCGGATAACACTAAAAATCGGATAACACCAAGACTTGTGGAACCAGGTTTTAGCGTTACCGAGGTTTTACTGTACTTTATAAAACCTCACATATGAAATAGATATACAGTAAAACCTCATATAACACTAAAACCTGGTTCCACAAGTCTTCGTGTTATATGATTTTTCGTGTTATCTGATCCTCTATGGGATCCATAGAGATACATTGTAACCACACAGGCTTTCGCGGTTGTTATCTGAAGCATCCCATAGGATCTTAATGTTATCTGATGCAACTCTTCCCCCCAGATTCCTTGATGTTATGCGATTTTCGTGTTATTCGATACTAATGTTATATGAGGTATTACTGTATTGAGGGCAAAGGATCAGAATATGTCTCTCCACATCTTGATCTTCCTAAAAAGGAAGGAAGGAAGGAAGGAGAGAAATAAATAAATAAAGATGTTTACTACAGTTTTCAAGTTCTAATAGAAATACAGAATGAAAACTGGTTTTTTAGCTTGCTACGCACAGGGTTCAGTAATTTTAAACCAGGGTGGGGAGAAAGGAATAAACTACTTTTATTTTGCATCTCAAATAAAGGTAAAGGTGCATCTCATGATGACTGTGAAGAGACATACTGTGGACCTTACCCTGAGTCTGAACCAGAAGTAAAAGCTGTGGCGAAATTTCTCAGAAAGCACAAGGATCACATTAAGGCGTATATAACCATGCACTCTTACTCCCAGATGGTCTTATTCCCATACTCTTATACTACAAATAAAAGTAAAGATCATGATGAACTGGTAAGAACCATATTTATATTTTTATCCAGCCCTATAACAGAGGCATATCATATTCCATCTTTGGAACAGGTGGTGGTGGGATTCTTCCCATGTGATGTACAGAAGAGACACTTCTTTCCCAAAACCTTAAATATTAGATGTGTCTGCTTACAGGTTGTTTAAACAAAATGATAAACCATAGGTTGACATTGTAAAGTGAGCAATGATGAGAACCTTGGACCTACATATATATTATCTCCTCCTCCTCTGGCTTCTACTTCTGATTTGCGTTTCAAATGACAACCTATGGCTTATCGTTACCTTTGGAGAGAGCCACAGTATTGGAATAGCTCTGTCTTATTTTTTAAAGGGATATAAAATATTCTGAGCACTTTGCTATTTGTTGTATTTTCATTTCAGAAGTATGTCTTAGGCTTTAGGAGTGCATTAAATATTTAAAGTGAACAATATGAATTACAGTACTAGTGGCGTTACAAAATACAGCTTCAGTTTTACAACTAGGTCTTCCGCAAAAAAGTCAAAATAGTTTGCACATCCATGCTTTAGGCTAGGGTCTCCCAACCTTGGACCCCCAGATGTTCTTGGACTTCAATTCCCAAGAGCCATGATCAGCAGGTGTGTCCAAGAACACCTGGGAGCCCAAGGTTGTGAAACCCTGCTTTAGGTGGTTTCTTCTGCAAAACCAAAACATTAAGCCACCATATGGATAGCAAAAGGAGACCTTTTATGTTCTTCAGAGGATTTGTTAGTTGATTTGTGTTCTGTTCCAAAGTTGTTTCTCTGGAACATCACAGCTTGCCTCTGGTGAAATGGGTTGTCTGCCTTTTGGGACATGAGTATTTTGACAATGAGCCACATCTACCAGAAGTCATTTAGTTAATGTTTTCTGGCTGCCATTTTTTAACAGCATACCCACAATGTTTTCTCAAGAGTACACATGTTCATCAATCTCAAAATACTGGGAATCTCTGTTTGATGCAGATGCTTATATTTTTTAAACTGCAACTACAATCTAAACAGAAATCCATATCTACTAGTGCTGATTTTTAAAAGACAATATAATTACCTTTTTCTTTCAGCAATTTCTGGCTAACAAAGTAGCAAATGCTATTAAAATTACCTACCAAAACCGCTATCTGGCAGGCTCTGGTGCACAAACCATCTGTAAGTATAAATATGCTTCAATAATAAAGCTTTAGATACCTCTTTTTAAACAAACCATGCTTGTTTATAAGGGAGCTGAGTTTGACATGATTAACGAGTGTTTCTGGTTTGCCCCCTTAGATTTAGCTCCAGGAGGTTCAGATGACTGGGCTTATGACCTTGGTATAAAATATTCTTTCACTTTTGAACTGCGAGACAAAGGAAAATATGGGTTCTTGCTCCCTCAGCAATTCATTAAACCAACTTGCTATGAAGCACTCACTGGAATCAAAATAATTGCTTCTCATATTATTACAAATATATGAAATATTTATTTTATTTAGTATAGCACACTACTGCACCAGTCAACCTGCTTGCCAGCTTAATTCAAGTTGTCTATTATTTTAATTTTATTAAAAATGATTTTTGTTTTCTCTGTTTTACACAAGACCAATAGTTAAGTTAGAGTCTATACTGCTTTATAAAAAAAATATCAAACTGCAAACTGCCGGACTTGTGAATTTATTTCTCCATGCCTGATGCTCCACATTTCAGCAGAAACTTTAAGATTTTACTGATTGTGAAAAGACTCATTATGGAAATGCATTAGCACCAGGAATAAGAAGTAGACTACAAGTAAAATAGACGGTTCATTTCCAGATTCACACCGAGAGGCCATTTTACTAATCCAAGAACTGTGAACATCCATAGAAAAATGTAAAGCTCTAATTAAAGAGATGGGAATACCAGAGCACTTTATATGTCTCATGAGAAACCTGTACATGAATCAAGAAGCAACAGGACAGAATACGGCAGGATGGAGTGGTTTGGAATAGGAAAAGGAGTAAGACAAGGGTGCATTTTGTCACCCTGCCTATTCAACTTAAACACAGAGCACATAAGGTGCAATGCAGGGATGGAGGAATCACAATTTGGGATCAAAATTGCTAGGAGAAACATCAACAATTTAAGATATGCAGATGATACCACCCTAATGGCAGAAAGTGAGGAGGACCTAAAGAAGCTCCCGATTAGGTTGAAAGAAGAAAGTGAAAAAGCTGGCTTGAGACTCAATACAGTATAAAGAAAACTAAGATACAGTATAACACTGGATAACGCTAAAACTTGGTTCCACAAGTCTTGGTGTTATCCGATTTTTAGTGTTATCCGATCCATATTAAAATCCTATGGGATGGATTGGATAACGTTAAAGCTCCATAGAGATACATTGCAACCACACAGGCTTTAGCGGTTGGTATCCGATCCATCCCATAGGACCTTAACGTTATTCGATCCAATTCTCCTAAGATTACTTAACGTTATGCGATTTTAGCGTTATCCGATTCAATCGTTATCCGGTGTTTTACTGTAATGGCAACAGGCCCTATCAGTCCCTGGAAAATAGATGGGGAAGAGGTAGAAGCAGTGACAGATTTTACTTTCTTAGGATCAAAGCTCACTGCAGATGGGGATTGCAGCCATGAAATAAAAAGGTGACCGATTCTTGGGAGGCAAGCGATGAGAAACCTGGGGAACATAGTGAAAAGTAGAGACATCACATTGTAAACAAAAATTCTTCTAGTCAAAACAATGGTATTTCCGGTGGCAATGTATGAGCGCAGAAGAATAGATGCCTTTGAGATGTGGTGTTGGACGAGTGTTTTGAGAGTCCACTGGACAGCGAGGAGAACAAATAGGTCAATCTTAGAAGATATTAACTCTGACTGCTCCCTAGAAGGTCAAATAGTAAGATGAAGCTTGTTAGGACATTTTTCATTTGGGGGTATTGTACAAAGATTGCTGCCCAGTGGAATAGTATAACTTTAAGGCCCTCCATGTGTTTTGAACACAGGTGTTCATAATAGAGCCTCAAACTGATGGCCAGGCTGTGCATGCCGTGTCCACGTGCTCCTGTAACAGCCCAGCTGTGGCTGATTAGAGAATCTGCCCAGCAACAGTAGGGTATAACTGTGGCCCTCTGGGAAGGGTCTATGGAGGAGGCTATCATTCTGTAGGAGATTATCTGTGAGGAGGTTGCTATTCTGATGGAGTCTATATACTGTGAAGGACTGAGACACTGAAGGAGGTGATGGTGTTGAAAGCTTTTCTTCAACTGAGAAGAAATAACTGCTAAAGGATCACCAGAACTCTTTTTGAGTGCTCTTGGAGTTGGAGCCAACAGAGGACTCCAAGCTGTCTACCTACTGTGGGGCTTGGAGAGAGAGAGAGACTGTTGTATATAGTCCTGTGTATGTCTGTCTTCCCCTCACTGTAAGTAAAGCGCACCTTTCCACTGAAGGCATATGTGTGTGTGTGTCATTGCACTAAGGCTTTTGCTGCGTAAGAGCTTAAAAGTGCTACTCTGCTATCCAGCCACACATATCGCTAGGGGAATCCCTGATAAAGCTAAAGTACTTTGGACATCAAATGAGAAGAGAGGATTCGCTTGAGAAAGCCTTGATGCTGGGAAGGGTGGAGGGCCAAAGAAGAAGGGGGCGGCCCAAAATGAGATGGCTAGATGGTATTGTAGACACAATGGGCACAGAACTAAGTGAGTTGAGGAGGATGGTGGAGGAGAAAAGTGCCTGGCGGACAGTGGTCCATGGGGTCGCAAAGTGTCGGAATCGACTGTGCGACTGAACAACAACAAATATTGCTGGGTTTGAACACAAGCACAATCAACACACCACAATAAAATATCATGGGAGGGGGGTAGCCTAAAGGGAAACACATCTCTAACAGGACGGGAACCCTTGATAAGGGAGTTGGGAAATGAGGGGAGCTGGAAGCTGACTAGAAGGAGCTTCAAACTACATTATTTTGTTACTAATGTCTACTTAACTTCCCATTTCCTGTAACAGCACAATTAGCAGTGCCATTTTCAGGGATATTATTCAGGTTAATTTCCAGTAATCTTCCTACCTTTTATTCTGCATCCTTTCTGATTCCCATCTCACACAATGTGTGAAAACCACATAATGGAAGAAATATTTAATTACTGAAAATTCCTGCCTCAAGATGACATTCCCAGGAGGGGGGATAATCGCAATTAAAGACTTCCTCCTTCTGTTCCATGGCTCCCACAGCATCCAGGTGGTGAAAAGGATTGCAAATGAGTCAGAAAAGCCACATGGCAAAAGTAGGAGGTTTTTATTACTGAAAATCACCCCTTCTGGTGTTATTTTCATCCTTCCACAAGGGCAAGTTACATAACAGGATTTCAGCCCTTATGTCTTTATCATGAGATGGACAGGTTTCACTTACCAGTAACTGTCGTTCTCCGAGTATGTTGTTTGGGGATTCACACTGATGGGTTCTGCGCCTGCGCTGAATCCGGAGCGGAGCTGGAAAGCTGATTGGATAAAGAGTTTTGAATGTGGGACCGCCCACCATGCCCAACCCCTTTAGGCGCCATTTCGCGCTCTCCCCTCAGTTTGATATTAAAGCTGCCCGCTAGGCCTAAGGCCATCTCAGGCCGGCAGCCCTGAGGGGAGGCAGGGTTGGGTTGTGTGAATCCCCAAACAACATACTCGGAGAACGACAGTTACTGGTAAGTGAAACCTGTCCTTCTCCTTCGTGTTGTTTGGGGATGCACACTGATGGGTGACTAACAAGCTCACTTACTTGGATGGTGGGCAGCCGGCGTCCTGAGATGCAGGAGAGCGCGATGTCATCATGGATGGGCGGTCATCAACGAAGAAGATCGGAGACCAGCCGTCAGGATGGACCTGCCCCGTCTGACATCAGGGGCGGACCTTGTGTCAACCCGGTAGTGGGTGATGAAGGTGGAGGACCTGGACCAAGTGGCAGCCTTGCAGATATCCTCCATCGGGATGCCCTCTAGGAATGCAGTGGAGGAAGCCAGTGTCCTGGTGGAGTGAGCCCGGACATGAGGCGGAGGTGGCAGGGATGACATCTGATAGGCCAGGTAAATGGTACCTGAGATCCATTTAGATAGTCTCTGGGCAGACAGAGGCTGTCCCTTAGTCTTGCCACCATAAGCCACAAACAGTTGTTTTGCTCTCCTGAAGGACGCAGTCCTCTGGGTGTAAAACAGCAAGGCCCTCCTGACATCCAACGAGTGCCACACTCTCTCTTGTGGAGACGAGGGATTCAGGAAGAATGCTGGAAGCGTGATGGCTTGGGCCAGGTGAAATTCAGTCAGGACCTTGGGCAGGAATGTCAGATCTGGGTGCAACACTGCCCTGTCGGGGTAGAACTTGAGAAAAGGAGGGTCAGACCGAAGGGCTGCCAGCTCCCCTGCCCGTCGGGCAGAAGTGATAGCTACAAGGAAAGCAGTCTTGTAAGAGACAAACTTAATGTCCACCGAAGCCATGGGTTCAAAAGGTGCCTTCGTGAGTGCGGTGAGCACTGTAGTGAGGGACCACTGAGGGGGTGGTATCTTCACTGGAGGATAGGCGTTGCGTAGCCCTTGAAGGAACCTTTTAACAGTTTTGTCTCTGAAGGCGGAGGACAATACTGAAGAAGGTGGGGCCTTGGCGACCACAGCAGCTAGGTGGACCTTCAATGATGAATGTGCGGATCCCAACTCGGCTAGGTGCAGGAGGTAAGACATGACATCCTGCAGGGATGCGGAGTCCACGGTGCGGTCGCTGGATGCTAGGAAGTCAGTGAAGCGACGGTACTTGGCATCGTAGGACTTCCGTGTGGAAGGTTTCCTGGACAGATCAAGGATCCGTGTTATGTTGGGCGGATAAGCCAGGCCGTCAGGTGTAGGCTCGGCAGATCCGAGTGAAGGATCCGACCGTCTTCCATGCGGAGGAGATTCGGATCGGTGGGTAGGCGGAGACGATCGCAAGCCAGGGTTTGGAGTAGTGGGAACCACGGCTGGCGCGGCCAGGACGGGGCAACCAGGATCGTCCAGGCGTTCTCCGCACGGATCCGTATCAGGACCCGTTGGATGAGAGGGATCGGTGGAAACATGTACAGCAGTTCCTGGTGCCACGGCACCATGAAGGCATCGCCCTCCGATCCGTGGCCGATCCCTGCTCGGGAGCAGTAACGGCGGCACTTGGAGTTGGCCTGTGACGCGAAGACGTCTAGGGTCGGTGTGCCCCACCGTCAGCACAGGCGGTCGAACACCGATTCGTCCAGTTCCCACTCGTGCATTGCCGTCCCTTTGCGGCTCAGGGAGTCTGCATCGGAGTTCAGGGTGCCCTGGATGTGGACACCTATGGGGAACACGTGTACCTTCAGGCACCACTCCCACATCTGGACGGTCAGGTAGAGGAGGGAGAGAGACTTGGTCCCTCCTTGCCGGTTGAGATAGGCTAGTGTCGTGGTGTTGTCCGAGGCGATCTGCACCACACTGCCCGCGATCGATGGTCTGAAGGACCTCATCGCCTTCCACACCGCTGGCAGCTCGAGGAAGTTGATATGGTGGTCGGCTTCCTCGGGCGTCCATATGCCGTGAATCCGTAGTCCGCGGCAGCACGCACCCCATCCGTGGGTGCTCGCGTCGGTGGTGACTTGGATGGACGGTGCGGGAAGGGTGAAGAGTCTCCCCGCGGTCACATTCTGGTCCATTGTCCACCAGTTTAACTGGTCTCGGAGTTCGGGAGTCGGTGTGAGCCACTTCCCGAGGTTGTCGTGGGTGCCGTCGAAGGAGGAGAGGAACCACGACTGGAGCGAGCGCATCTTGAGTTTGGCGTGCGAGACCACCGCCGTGGTCGACGCCATGAGTCCTAGCAAACGGAGGGCGTCCCTCGCACGGACCCGACGTCTGCCCTGGATCCGTGCCACCACTGTGCGGATGTCGAGCAGACGTTTGGTTGGAGCGTAGGCTCTTAGAGCCAGAGAGTCTAGAACGGCTCCGATGTATTCTATTCGTTGAGTGGGGGTCAACTGGGATTTCTTGAAGTTGACCCGCAGACCGAGGCTCTGCATAAGGGCGAGGCAATGTGCAACATCGTCCTTGGCTTTTTGTTGGGTTGGGGAGCAGATCAACCAGTCGTCTATGTACGGGAACACTTGGACGCCTTGCAGTCGCAGATGAGCAGCCACCGGTGCCATGCACTTCGTGAATACCCTCGGAGCGGTGGAGAGGCCGAAGGGTAGGCATGTGTACTGGTAGATGTTGCCGCCCACCTGGAATCGGAGGAAACGACGATGTTCCCTCCTGATGGACACGTGAAAGTAGGCGTCCTTCAGGTCGATGACGGTGAACCAGTCCCCGTGGTTGATCAGCGGGAGGATGGAGTGAAGGGTTACCATCCGGAACTTCCTCGCGTCGATATGCTTGTTGATAAGACGGAGGTCCAGGATGGGACGTGCCCCCCCGTCTTTTTTGTCCACAAGGAAGTATCGGGAGAAGAACCCTTCGTGAGACTCCGACGCTGCGACCGGCTCTATGGCGCCCTTCTCTAGGAGAGCTGTTAGTTCCTCCTGGAGCGGTGGGGATGGATCGGTGATGAGGATCCGTCCGACAGTAGGGCATCTCTCGAACTCGATCGCGTAGCCAGAGTCTAAGATGGTTAAAACCCATCGGTCTGTGGTGATGGCAGACCACGCCGATAGGTAGTCGGATAGGGGGCGGTAGGGTAGAGTCTCGGTCACGGAAGAGTCAAACACGTTGTTTGCCCTTCCGTTCCGTACGCTTGCCAGTCTGAGGCCGCTGCTGGTAGCGTGGACGGTTGGGTTGTTGGCGCTGCCGGTAGGGCTGGTACCGGGAGTAGTCCCCTTGCCTCTGTGGCGGGCGAGGTTGATAGGATGGGCCCGCCTGAGACGTCGACGGCTGGTCCTGATGGTAACGGCCGGGCCCACGGTGTGGAGGGCGGAGCTGTTTTATCGTGGCGTAGTCCCCTTTCAGCTCTCCCAAGGAGGTGTCGGTCTCCTTGGCGAAGAGGCCCTCGCCATCGAAGGGAAGCTCCTCCACGAGCCGCTTGACATCGTCCTGCAGGTTAGCCGAACGGAGCCAGGCGTGGCGACGGAGCTGGATGGCGGAGGCCAAGTTTTTTGCCTCCGACTCGGTGACGTGGCGGCCGGTGCGGATTTGCTAGAGGGCGAGGTGGTTGCCCTCCATGCAGAGTTTTTCAAAGTCCGCTTGTCGATCAGGTGGCAGCAGGGACTTGAACGACTCCGCTTGCTCCCAGAGTCGACACTGGTAGCCTCCCATGGCCGTCGCGTAGTTGGACGCACGGAAGGACAAGGAGGCATTGGCGTAGAACCTCCTGCCCAGTGCGTCCAGCTTCTTCCCTTCCTGGGTCGACGGGATGGGAGTGCTGCTGATCGGCGTCCGGTGTTGGGAGCCCTTGACCACTCGGGAGTTCGGTGCCGGGTGAATGTGCAGAAAGTTGGAATCGTCCAGCAGTCTGTACATAGAGTCCACTCTGTTGGATACGGAGTGAGAAGAAACCGGCTTCTTCCACACCTCCTTGGCCGCTTTAGCAATCTTAGGGAGCAGTCCGAGGCGGACGGGGACCAACTCCTTGCGGTCGGCCAAGCCGCAGACGACATCCTCACAGTCGTCCAGGGGAGCCTCCGCCCGAATCCCAAGGGTGGATCCGAGACGGGTGATCAGTCCGGTGTAGGTCTTCAGATCCTCCGGCTGGGACCCGTGGACGGCGCCGATGTTGTCGTCCGGGGACTTGTCGACCGCAACCGGCGGTGGCTGATGCTGCTCCTCCTCCTGATCCGACGAATCGGAGTCTCCTGACCGCTCCGAGACGCTGGGCGGTGGCAGGTAGACCTCGGGGTCCGAGTCCGACCAGTACGGCCTGGCGGATCTCGGATCGCTCCCCGGCAAAGGCAGCTGGTACGGAGGGAGAGAGGCCTCCGACCGCGCCTGTTCCACCCTCTGCCGCTTCGGTGCGGGGCCCTCCTCACGGAGCGGTGGTGCCTCCGTGGCTGGTGGTGAGGGCAGAGGGCGCTCCCACGGTGTCGTCTGCGGGCCCTGGAGCTCGGCGTGCAGTTTCCGCACCATCGCCTCGATGTACGGGGCGATGAGGCTCAACTGGGGCGGCGGTTCGGTAGCCGGACCAGGAACCACGGAAGGGCTGCGGAGGGAGGAAGACCTGTGCGGTGGTACAGGTGGAGGAGTCTCCGGTGGCGGTGGAGGGCTGTGGGCCCTCTCCGGCGTGGCGTCCCGGGCCTCGGTCGACATCCTACCCGGCGTAGGTGGAGCTGCGACCGGGGCGGATGCTAGGGAGCGTGGCGGCGAAAGGTGAGCCGGTGCCGGGGTCGGAGGAAGAGAAGACGAAGAGCTACGGCGCTTCTTTTTCTCTTTTTTGTCCTTCTTCTTCTTCTCCTGCTCCTTCTTCCGCCTGAACAGTTCAGAGGCCGAAGGCCTGGAAGAAGAAGCGGAGGTTGAAGGAGCAGACGTGGAAGCGGTCTGCTCTGGAGCTGGGGGAGCCGGTGGTGCCAGTGCGGCCTCCATGAGGTAGGCTTGAAGGCGGTACTGGCGGTTCTTGATGGCGGCCTTCGAGAAGCCGCGACAGACTTCGCAGGTCTGGACCTGGTGACTCTCCCCGAGGCAGCGAAGACAACGCACGTGCCCGTCCGAGCTAGGGAACTTTCTCTTGCAGGACGGACACTGCTTGAACGCTGCCGCTGAGGCCATCCACCGAAGCAGATGGCCGAAGAGAAAAAATTATCCCGGCCGGGAGGCCCCGACACGAGATGTTGGGTCTCTTTTTTTTTTTTTTTTTACCGGCGGCTGAGGGCGAGCCCCAGCCACACGAGGACCAAGGGAACAAGTCCCCTAGTCCGAGAAAAATTGTAAGGTAGGAAAAATTGGAAGATTCTGAGACAATCTCAGTAAAGTACTCACAGCTTTTTTTCCAGGCTCCTGCTTGCGCAGCGGAAAAAAGCAAACTGAGGGGAGAGCACGAAATGGCGCCTAAAGGGGTTGGGCATGGTGGGCGGTCCCACATTCAAAACTCTTTATCCAATCAGCTTTCCAGCTCCGCTCCGGATTCAGCGCAGGCGCAGAACCCATCAGTGTGCATCCCCAAACAACACGAAGGAGAAGTAATTTTACATGAATATTCTAGTATGGGTTATAACCTATGAGGCACATGTTAACA
Source organism: Furcifer pardalis (assembly GCA_030440675.1). Classification (NCBI taxonomy): domain Eukaryota; kingdom Metazoa; phylum Chordata; class Lepidosauria; order Squamata; family Chamaeleonidae; genus Furcifer; species Furcifer pardalis. The sequence goes on from CP126890.1 coordinate 30,156,675, forward strand.
TTAAATGTAGAATCATACTGGTAACTAATTTTGTATAAGAAATGGTTTTAAAAAAAGAAATTGCAAAAAATGACAATTCTTAAAAATTTAATAGGTGATAAAACAGATCTCAAAAATGGACATTTTCATTCTTACATACAAGTAAGTTATTAAATAAGAAACATGGTTAGAACTCAGTTACAAAACATGCAGCAAAATGGACAAACTAGTCTAATTTTGGTATGCAATATTTTCCTTGATAACTTGTTTCATAATCCACATAGTGGCCTAGAGCTAGTTCAGACATAATGATAAGTCAAAATTCACCAAAGCTCTGGTTTAGCAGGAACAGACAAATATACTGACCAGTAACTTCTACTTGGCTCCTCTTTCCAGCGAAAACAGCTAAACAAATCAGGAATCCATGTTCATGGTTTGTCTAAAGTTTCACCTGAGCCAAGTTCCCTAGCTTTTTGGTCTCCCATTAAGCCAGAATTATAACTGAAGGGCAAGTGGAAGGTTATGACCCCAAGTATCTTAGGAGACCAAAAAGACAGGGATCCCAGTTTAAGTATAAATTAATGAACCATGGGTTGAAGCTTCCTTTTAATAAGAAAATCTGTTCTTCTTAGAAGCAGGTGCTATTCTTGAGACTGCATAATATGCACTTATCATGCTTGCTCATTCCTGACAACCCACTGCTGTGAAAACTTTTGGGATTACCATTACATCCAAGCCGGTCTGATGCAAAACAAGAGAATTTTCATCAATCAGGACTTAAAAGGAACAAAGGTAGAAAAATGAATATTATCAAAGAGATGAAAGAGCAAAGGATGTGGCTCAGGACATGCATATTTCTGGAGTACTATATGGTTGCTGTGGAAGTTTCGAGTCCTCTGTCTTTTCTTGTCCAGAACTCTGGCGCACAGTCTTGCGTTTAAACAATCGCAGACTCAACCGTAGTAATTCATTGTCCACCACTGGAGCATTTGTGTAAGTTTGCTTTGTTGTACCCTGTGTTAAATTGAACATTTCAAGTTAGTCATGGCAGTAAGGTGGGCTCAGATGTTGTTAATTAATAACCTTAGTGACATTGCACAACTCTGATATTTGTGAAGCAACAGCTGCCAGATGTTATAATGCTTAAGGCTAATGACATCATAAACCACTGTGATTCCCACCCAAAGGTCCTAAGACTCCATTTGGATCCTTTTCATGGTGGAAAAGTCAATGGGACCCACAATTTTCAGAAATTGAAGACTTCCTCTGTCCCATGTCCCCCCAAACATTTTTCTCATAATAAAAGGGATCAAAAGGTAACCTCAGGACTTCGAGGTGGGGGGAGATGAGCAATTTTTATATTCTGAAAAATCACCATGGACAATGATGTCATCAGCATTATGTGGCGTAACAGGATTTCAGCCAGCATCTGTTAGCCTTCAAAATCGTATATTGCTTTCATGAAGACATAAATACTCAAAACAGGACAAATGCTTAACATTTAGTATTTTTTTAAATGGGAAACCTCTATTTAAACAAGATAACACAAGAACAGACATCATGGAAGAATATTTAACAACCCCTGTGAAAATTCACAGGAATTTTAGGCTACATAAATATAATCTTAAAGAAATTCTATTCCCACAACTACAACTGCATAAGACTGATGATGTCTTCAGCGAGGATGATTTTTCTGAGCAACAAAAACTTCTTCCCCTGGGTCCTAAAATTCTTGTATAACCTTTTCATTTGGGAGTCATGGGAAAGGAAAAAATTATTGTCACTGGGATGACACTCCACTGGGTAGCAATTTTGATGATTAAAAACTTCCGCCTCCTTTTCTGTGGCTGCTGTGGCTTCCAAATGATGAAACTTCAAATGATGGGAACTTCAAGCCAAAAGAAGGTGTTTGATTTCTGGAAAACCACTCTAGCTGATGAAGAGGATTTCAGCCCGAGTGGTTATCTCAGGGGAGCAGTGTTTCTTACAAGGGACAAACCCTACTTCAGTGGACTTACAGCTTATGTAATATGTTCTAGCTATATAGGGGAAGAATTAAACCAGTGGTGCCCAAACTAAGGCCCGGGGGCCAGGCGCGGCCCCCAAGGCCAATTCACCCAGCCCGCGAAGCCCTCGTCGCTCCTGGAAGCAGAAGTAAAATGCGCCCATATGAGCGCGTTTTACTTCCGCTTCCAGGAGCAATGAGGGCTTCGCGGGCCGGGTGAATTGGCATCGGGGGCCGCACCCGGCCCCCGGGCCTTAGTGACCGGTTTCGTGAACCACATGATTGGCCCACGGCCCAAAAAGTTTGGACACCCCTGAATTAAACAATATAAAAGATGCAATCAAGTTGGTTTACAGTTACTCTGGATTAGAAAGGTATTTCTGTTTGCAGTGGCACTTGCCTTTTCATTTTTCACTAGCTGTTTACGAATTGCAGAATCTCTTCTGAAACACAGCGCTTTGCAACAAGGACCAAGATTACACAGCAATCCTGCTCGCTCTTCTTTCCGCATCAGTGCAGCCATATTCAGGGCTCCAAATTCATGTACAAAAAGGTTCTCTGCATCTACAAAGCAACAGCGCATGTGAAGATGATCATTCACCCCCTCCAATGGCAAGACATTATACAGCAATGCTTGATGAAGAATTTCCAGAGACATTCTGCTGTAACAGGCACTTTGTACAGTAATATAACACAAGCAACAAACAATAAATACCTGGCCCCAAAAAGTATCACAACCTTCCAGAACCGATTGCAAGAGATATATGCAGAAATTAGAATTTGCTTTCTGTATTCATCTGTAGATGGATACAAATTCCTTTCAGCCAGTGATCAGCCCAAAAGCATCTTAAATTCCAGGCCACACAGTTATTGTGAATGAGAAGTGTTTTCTAATGTAATTCCAGAAAGTCTTGAGAAAAAACAAATTACCTTTGGGTTTCTCCAGAGTTCTCTGGCACGTTTCTTTAATTTTGTTGAACAGTAAGGGGCCAGCCAGCTGCTTAGAAATGCCAACTTTCAGCATAACAGCGCCTGGAGTAAATTTCAAAAGAGCAGCTCCAGCTTCTCGCGGTTCTTTTGGTTGCTTTGGCATAAGACTAGACCAGTCGACATCAATTACATCCATGGGATCTGTAAACGAACAAACTAAGAAATCACTACTTTACCCAAAAGAACATTCAGAGAGAGCACAACCCAAGAGTCAGCCTTTCATATCCATTTTCATTAGCAGTTTGAGACATAGAATTCCTCAGGAATCTATTCTAAACTAACCAAAAGGTGTTTGTCATCACATCAAATGCAGCACTGGAGTGACAGGAGAAAAAACAGTCTTTTTGCATTTCACCCTTGACGAGAAGGAAATAAGAGTGTTGTCTCAGAAGCTTAATGAAACTGGCATGCTGATAAAAGGAGTAGGAAGCATGTGTAGAAATGCAGGGAATATACTGTATTGTAGCAACAAATATGTTAAACCAGCAGTTTCCAACCTTTTCAAGCCAGGGCCCAGGTCAAGGTCTCCCAGTCAGCTTCGAGGGCCGGATGGCCATTTTACCCTGCGTGCACAATGGGGGCGGCCATTTTGTCCCAACAGCTTCAAAGGGGTGACCTTGGAGGGGTTGGACACAGGAAATGGCACCGCAGGGCGGATCCAGCCTGCAGGCCTTAGGTTGGGAACCCCTGTGTTAAACTGTTGTCGGACACCCTCCTTTCATTTCAACTTCTCTGGCTATTAAGCTTATTCGTCAAAAGGCATCCTCCAGCAGTTCTTTGGACTGAGTGACTGCTGAAGAACTAATACAAAGTGCTCACATAAGAAATGCACAACAACCTCTTTCTTTCTCCCGCACTGAACCATGTGGGCACTGTGTAAAAAGTGTTTAAGCTGTGGGAGACTCCATGTGCAATTCAAGGTTCTGGTTGTCACCTTTAAAGCCCTTCATGGTAGTGGACCAGGATACGTCAGGGACTGCATTGTCCCTAGGACATCGACCCGTCCCACAAGAGCAAACCGAGAGGGCACCCTTCAGGGACCATCTGTTGGGGAGGCTCGCCTCTCCAGCACGAGGAAAAGGGCCTTCTCGGTCATAGCCCCCACACTATGGAACCTTCTCCCAGTAGATCTATCCCTCCAGGCCCAGTTGCTACCATTTAGGAAAGAGCAGAAGACATGGTTGGCAAAATGGGTCTGAGGGCCGTGATTGTCAACAAGCTCCCCTTTCTGGCTCCTCTGAGGCTCCCCCCTTCTGTAATTAATTTTTTAATGTTAAGGTTTTGTAGATTTTATATTTGTTTTTAGATAGTAAATGGCACAGCGGGGTGGGTTGGGTTGTAATATTGCTATGTTTTTAAGGGTTTTTCCATTGTTTTATATTGGTTTTAACTTGTGTAAAAACATTGGATAGGGCGGTATATAAATCTATTAAATTAATCTTAAATCCACATAAATGATAGCAAACTCAAGGGTAATGTGCCTTTACAAAGGCTTAAAATCTTCCTCAATTTAAACACTCTAGCAGTCCCACGTATCTAGTGGACTAAATGATTCTATGATGCCTTTTCATGATTGGCCCATTAATTTGAAATAAGGTACTGTATTCCCTCTAAAAATTCAGACCATGAAATGAATCAAACTATAATTCAGTACAGTAAACCTCGCATAGAGTGCCTCGCTTAGAGAGTAATTCGCTTAAAGAGCAGAATTTTCTCTGAATGGTCGCCTCGCTTAACCAGTAAAACCAACCAAAAACTTGCTTAACAACTAAATCGGGGTTTGCAATCCCCCCCGCCAGAAACCACAATTGGTCACTTAGAATGGTGTTTCGCTTAAAGAGCAAACTCACTTAAGAGCAAGCCCATGGAACACATTATGCTCTTTAAGTGAGGTACCACTTGTATTTCATATTTAAACACACATCCTATTCAAGGAAGAGCTGGAAAATTATAACCGTTTCTGGTAACATAGCACATTCTTTAAATATGGAGAAATCAAAACTTATGCTGATCGGCATATTTACAGCATTCAGCATTTCAAATATAAAAACTGATGTTATCTGTACATGGTTGTGAGAGAAGAGATATAGGAAACCAGACTGAATTTTGTAAGCATAACGATTGGATCCTTCTTTTTTCTCAGTTCATAAAAACCTCTTTCCTCTTAAAAAATGAAGGATATGACTGGTAAGTAAGTGTCTTCTTTACCAAGCGAGCCCAGGATGTGTGTTCTGCTAGTGGCCGTGAAAAGTCCTCCTGAAGACGCTCAATTCTCATAGGCTATACACTTACTGGAGCTTAATTTCTGTCAGGTTCTATGAACCCAATGAAACATTGAGTATAATCTTAGGATTACATTGTGCATAAGAACAATAGCTAAATACAGAGGCCACCAGAAGGCAAACCAGCTGCAGGATCACAGATATGGATACTGATTGATGGAAAAGCAATCCTCATCAATGAAATAACAAATCAAATATACATTTTAAAATTCTGCTTTAGTGTGAAATCAGGCCAGGTTCAGACAACTTGATTCCAGTTCAAGAAGACATGCCTGGGTATTGCTTCTTATGCATGACCAAACAATAAAAGAAACCAGAGTTATGAAAATCACCAAACCAAGGCAATCTTTTTCACATACAGGTCACCCACAACACACACCTTATCTGTGGGTCTGATATCTGTTGTTTCATTTATATGTGGACTGAAAATATTCAGTAAAAATCCTTGAAATATGTATAGATTACATATTATTATTATTATTATTATTATTATTATTATTATTATTATTAAATATATTTAAGACATGCATTACCACTGTTGTCCATTAGAGGCCACTATCTACAACATAATGTTGAAAAGGAACCGTGTTTTAATGAACACTGTTTCTACCATTTATTGAGCACAGGTGAAGTCTGGCAGAGGCATTTCCACTCTGCACCTACACACACACCCTTTGTATTTGACCCACATACTGTATGTGCATAAAGGCTTCACTTTTTTTTCATAGTTTCAGGTATCCACCTAAGGTCTTGGAATGTATCCCCTGAGGATACGGGGACAATCTGTGTGTAATTTACAGAAGCTGTTAAGATTAGCATATATACTTGAGTATAAACCCATTTTTTTAACCCCAAAAATGAACCCCAAAAAGGGGACATGGCTTATACTTGGGTCAACAACCACAAGGGTCCCAAGACCGTGCTGGATTGAGATGTGCCAACAATTTAATTAATTTTACCTTATTTTCATGTATTTTGATTATTGAAACTCACTAGGAGCTGCTGATTTCCCACCCTCGGCTTATACTCTGGTCAATCTATTTTCCTGGGTTTCCTGGTCAAAATTAGGTACCTCGTCTTATATTCAGGTTGGCTCATATTCAAGTATATAGGGCAACAATTTTTATAATCACAGAAGTCTGAACTTGTGAAAAGCAGTAAGACTAGAACAACAAGTACAACAATGGAAAATATCTGCCATGTTTACCTGGCATTTTCTCCTCCTCCTGCTGATCCTCCCGCTTTTCAGCATCACCTGCCAAAATCTCATCCAGTTCATCATCGCTGATTGGCTCATATTCTCCAGCACCAGATCCCATTGACTGTAGATCATCTACTTTGGCTTCATCATCGCCAGCTACAAGAAAGATTGAAATGGAAAAATGTTTTTATTTAAAGTTTGTCAAGCTCTACCCTCAACAAAAGAAACACAGACTTTTCGATGCAACAGTTTGGAGGGAGGAAGACAGACACAGATACTGCCCCAGTCTCCTCAATGTCTCTGGAGTTAATAACGAGATACAATTTGCATTCTAGAAGGAAAAGGTCACACTCTCCTAGAGGCATCCAGACTCTCAGATGTGTACCATGACCCATGCTGGGATTATTTGTGAAGGAAGACCAAAGCTAGAAGAGTCAATAAAAGAGAAAATGAAAGACTTTGTTCTCTACAGATAAGGTACCTGGGTGTTCAAATAACAGGAATCAACTGAATCAATTATGCCCCAACCCCCAAAGCCACTCCCCTATATATATTTCACCTTCTGTGTTTTCTGCTTTTTCAGCTTCGACACCATCTTCCAAGCCTTGCAAGGGCCCCAAATCTTTTTCTACCCTTTCCTTCTCTAGGGAGGTGGAGTCCAGGCAGATAACCTCAAAGTCTTGATGCTCTTTGCCTGGTTTAGTTTCACTGTGTTTGGGTAACTCCGCTTGAGAAGACATACTTGGACCCCTGTCTCTTTCCGAGTTCTCAGGAAGCAGCCTCTCTTTTTCACGGTCCATCTCTCTCCGCTTTTCCCTCTGCCTGTCTCGGTCCCGAATTCTGTCCCGCTCTCTGTTCCTCAACCATTCTTTCGCTGTGTCTCGGTCCCAATCTCTTGGCCTCCCATCTCGTCTTTCTCGGTCACGGTCACGATCATGCTCATGTCTCTCTCTGTCCGCTCCTCGCTCCCTGCTGTCAAAGGATCCAGATCTGGAATGGCCTTGGCGATCTGATTCAGGAGAACTTCGCCTTGAACTGTGACTTCTTGAATCTTGTCGATCTGAATAAAGTATTGAGATAGCATATGATGATGTTGGGGATGGAAGACATTGGATCAAAACAGACTGACATCACTAAATTATTTTAAGCTTCTAGTTAAGGACAACTCCTTCCTATGAACATCAAATATTAGACTAGATGTTACAATCACAAGTTAATGAACCTTGTTCTTCTGGTCCACAAAGGAGCCATGGTCATGTGCCACCACTTCTTGTCCTTCCTTCAAATTCCTGTACACTTGGCTTCAATGCTGACATTTTTTGTTTGTTCAAATAGCTTCTCATTACATAAGAACTGAGAAACTATTATTTAAATATCGCTGTATAAGCCACAACACAATCCCATATGTCACAGAACATACCAACTTGTTAGCAGTGGATGTCAGAGGTGAGCAGTGTTAGAAAAAACGGACATGTGTTTTCTTTTTTTAACTCACCTTTCATCCATTTATCTCCCTGTTTATTAATCCATTAATTCCATTCTCTCTTCTCTTTTTTTTCTCCATTGCTTTTCCTCTCATTTCCTCCTTAGCTATTATATCCAACTAATCCCCTTCCAGGACACCAAAAATGCTTTTGACAAAGCCTTATTTCTCCCTATACAGGGGCAATATTCAGGGTATAGGTGTAAAAATGCCAAGTTTATTATTCCCTTTCCATCCCTCTCTCTAAGCAACAAACTAAGCTTATTTTTTAAAAAAGCTTCAACTGACATTAACAGAATATTTAAAAACATATTAATTCTTCTTCCATGTTTAGGGCAGACGTGAAACTGCCAAAGTGAAGGCACCTTTAGGTGAGTTCATTCAGCAGTTCCTTCCGCCTGACCTAGTGGGAGAAAGATTAGCCAGCAACACAAGGTTGCCATTACCAGGTACGCCTGGTTGTGGTTCACATTAATGCAGCATACAGAGTGAAATTGAAAAGGAAGGTCCATGTGTTTCTCTAACACTGCTCTAATGGTGTTTTTCTAATTATAAAATACTTTATAATTTATTTTAATGTTTTAGCAATAGCAATTACACTTATATTCCACCCCATAGTGCTTAGTGCACTCTCTGGGTAAAGTAATTAGCATTTTGTCCCCAACATGCTGAATTATCTTTTTATTGACCTTGAAAAGATGGAAAGCTGAGTCAACCTTGATCCCCGTTAGGACAGAACTAACAATGTCAGCAATTTTGGCTGCAGTACATGCCATTTGGGGATTAATATTGTCATTGTGGCTCCTTGAGGATAAAAGCACTCTTTCAATGACAACAATAAGTAATCTTTAAACCAGGGGTGCCCAAACTATGGCCCGTGGGCCAGATCTGGCCAGTGAAGCCAATTCATCTGGCCCGTTAAGCCCTCATCGCACCCAGAAGTGGAAGTAAAATGCGTACAGGAGCATTTTACTTTCACTTCCAGGAGCGATGAGGGATTTGCAGGCCGGATGAATTGGTGTCGGGAGCTGGATCTGGCCCATGGGCCACTGTGACCAACCTCCTGAACCACACAACCGGCCCACTGCCTGAAAAGTTTGGGCACCCCCTTCCACTTGTGAAGGCAAATGGTTTAGTAGGCTGATGACTGTGGCTGGTACTCAATAAACATCCAAACAAAAGGCCACATCTTCCTTGTAGCCTCATCATAGTACATTACTGGAACCACCTGCTCCCTAGGGGGTCTGGATATGCTTCGGAAAAGTCTGCGACAGAATGGCTGAAGTTCTGTTACCCAGCATATTCGTCGTCAACTGCAACTCGTATCCAAGAATACATTTTTTCCCTGACGCAGGAAAAATGTCACTGGCGTGAATTTGTTTAAGGTGGATCCCATCTTGCCATCACCCACGACACACATGAAGCGCGACATGCAGGATTTAACACCGGGACTGCAATGGACCACTGCAGCCTTGAGTATATGGACAAGGTGCACCTTCACAGCAGAGGAGGAACTCTGATTCCCAACAATCATACCAGATGGCCCGGCATATTAAGTCACAACTAAAGCAGGCCCACTGAAGCAAAGGAATTTAAGGAGTTGGCTAATTCAATGGGTCTATTACAGTTGTGACCCACTTTGCAAGCAGCTGGATTTCAGTGGGAGCTCTAGCCAATGCAAGGAGAGACATCTGCACAAACACAGCAAGTCAACTGGAATTTACCTGAAGAGGTGCTACGGCTAGGGACCCCTCGCTTTAGTTGATCAATTCTTGATTTCCGTTCTCCAGAAATTTCTAGACACCTTCTCTCTCTGTCACTGGAGCTGCTATGCAAGATCTTCTTCAAACCAGTCTGGTCATCTCCACTGCGGTGTGCTGAATCATTGGAGGGCGAACGGAGTCTGCTGGAGGTGTGGCTTCGATTGCTACAAAGGCTGCTGCTACGCTTCTGTTCAGCAGGTTTGGCATGCGGGGTTTCTTCTACAACATGTGGGGTTTCCACAATTTCAGCCCTTTTGCGGTGGCTGGTTCCATGGGGTTCCTCAGAACTTCTTTCTACAGGAGGGTCTCCACGCTCTGGAACTTCTTCATCGGACCAGTCACTAAAAGTTGTGTCCTCTTTTTTGGAGGCAACTTCTACTACCACGGACTTCTCCGGCACGACTTCTACCAACTCCTCCCTTGTAGTTACAGGTGGCGTCCTTGGGCCTTTCTTCTTCTTCTGATGCACAGCACTGTCTTCTTCAGAGGCCTCAGAATCTCCTTTTGACCTCTTGCGTTTCTTCTCGGTGTTTTTCTTCTTCTGACCTTTTTTGGGAGAAAATACTTGGGTTTTCTCTGTAACCGGCTCACTGACGTAACGCTCTAATACAACATCATCGTCCTTCTTTTTCTTGGTTGCTTTTTTCTGCACTTTAACTTTCTTCTTGTCTTCATGTGCATGATCAGCAGCCTCACGTTCTTCTGAGGCCCGGTTACTAACAGCCTCCTGAGCCCTGATCTTTGAACTTTCATTGAGCTCTCGCTGCTCTCGTGGTTTGTCCCCTGCAGTTCCCCGCTCTTTGAAGTCACTTTCTTCATAATGTCTAGAGCTGTCCTTTCTCTCTGGCTTTCGGTCACTGTCCTTCCATCGACTCTGCTTATCTTCTGAAATGTGTGCAGGACTAAGCGAGCGCGATTCTTGAGGTCGGACAACTTGACTCAACAACCTGCGCTTCTCATCTATAAAATATGAAAAACATGTAATACTGTATTTTGTTTCCAAACAGGATCTCACATCTATCTAAATCTCATAAGCTGTAGCAGACTGGTCTACATGAACCAAATCGTTATATCATGGAAGCAGCAAGGTCTATTTTAACATATTTGTATATGCACATCCATCTGGAGGACTAAAATAGAAGCTATTCATCATAAAATGAATCAGTATGCCTATATAGTCTTTCCTTATTCTCAAAATACTCTCCCAAACAGAAAATAGCATTAAATTAACATTTTAGAATCATAGCCATTGAACTATGTTGAAAGGTCAATGTAATGGAAAGAGGAGACTATAGTAAGGATTTTCCCCAAAAACCTGAACTTTCTTTGACCAAATGATACCTTCTAAAGATGTGCATCCCCCAAAAAATAAGTAGACAAGTATAATTTAGTATAATTATACTAAAAGTGGGGAACTTTTACCTCTCCAGGTATTTTGACTAGTCTCCATAATCTCATACCACTTGCCATTCTGGGTGAGATGATAGGGGTTGTAAACCATAAGATTTGGAGGACCAAAATTTCCCCATCTTTGATTTTAAAAGAAAGCACCTTTCAAGACATAGCAAATCATTTCACAAAGTTACATTCTAGACTGAAGATCTGTCATGTAACCTATTTTTCTGCTTTGTAATCTATTTATTTTTCTTATTTCCTGCCTCACTCATAGGGAGACTTCCATACAGCAAAATTATATTAATATAGCACTCTCCTGGAGTGTATGAACTAATTTCCTGTCCCTTTTTGAAGTGTGCAAGACTGAAGGTGCCACTATCACTCTTCAATAGTTTGTTTGACATCTAAATAATATTGTTACAACTCCATTAAATATCCCTAAAATGGTACTCATGTGGCACTGGAAACAAGATAAGACTGCAACGTGTCAAATGCAAAACAAATATTTAAGAAATAGCTACAGTCAAACCTCGCATAAAGAGCGCCTCGCTTAAAGAGTAACTCGCTTAAAGAGCAGGATTTTCTCTGCATGTTCGCTTCACTTAACAAATAAAACCAACCAAAAACCCTCTTAACAAATAAATCGGGGTTCCTAATCCCCCCCCACACACACAACTGGTCATTTACAATGGTGTTTCGCTTAAAGAGCAAACTCACTTAAAGAGCAATCCTGTGGAATGCATTATGCTCTTTAAGCGAGGTACAACTGTATTTGCAAAAAGAAAACCCTGACAACTTTGAGCATGTTATAAAATAAACCAAATTTTTAAAAGATGAAGCCGTGTTCTAATAAACCAAATTGTCTCTTTTGTTAGTAAAATGATGAATTATTTCTCACCCCTATTGTGGCATACAGCCCCAATGCTTTACTTACTTTGGTCATCTCCACTGTTGTAGGCATCACTATCAGGCGAAAGCTCACGGCGACGCTTGGGAGACTTATGCGGACTGGGGCTACTTTCATTTCTGTGTCGTTTTCTGTATTTGAGAGGGGAAATGCAATCAATCCATATGCACTTTAGTTCTAAATCTCACTGAACTGGAACAACTAAATTAAATGTCATTATATAAATTGATGAGATAGGCATTCCACCCACAATTCTGAACCTTGACTAAATTACATATAAACCATCAGTTTATTTAACTAAATGCTGTTTCATAGGCCTGACAACAGACATATCTATATGCCTTTACCACCTTCTGGTGCAAATGTCCAAGCTGGCCATTCTGAACTTTTATAGTTTTGTTTTGTTTTGCGATGTACATACTTTGATTTCCTTTCTTCCCGGCTGTCTCTTGTGGTTCTTTCATCCCGGACATCTTCTCTCTTGTCTCTGCGTTCTTCTCTTCCCCTCTCTTTGTCTTCCCATTCTCTTGGACGTTCTCTTTCTTTATCTCTTTCTCGTGCTCTCTCTCTTTCCCGTTCTCTTTCCCTTTCCCGCTCTCGTTCTCTTTCCCTCTCCCTTTCCCTGTCTCGGTCATGGTCCCGGTCTCTGTCTCTATCTTTATCCCTCTCTCTTTCACGTTCTCGTTCACGAGCACGATCACGTTCAGCTTCTCTCTCCCTCTCTCGGTCTCTAGCTCTTTCATCTCTTCTGTCTTCACTTCTATCCACCCTTCGTTCTTCTAGCCTTTCATCACGTTCAAGGTCATCACTTCTTCCCTGGTGTCGTACTGGTGAGCTGGGTCTCTGATCTGAAATAACAGACAGATTTCGTTGCTGTGTATAAATGAAAAGCTGGTTTTCACCATCCAGTTAAAATGTTTGTAAACACATTCTTTTTCATTTCACATTACTGCAGTGGATCTACCTGCATGAACAGTGGAAATTAGCACACACAATTACGGTCCATAATATAAATATTCAGAATTTCTAATTTAACAGAATTGTAAATAACAATTAATGGGGGAAACACTCAGCCTGAGATATTGGATACTTGCTCCCCATTAGACTGAACAAATCAGTCTGATTTGGTGTAAGATACCTTCTCTATATAAACCCAGGGAAGGAATCCTTGGTGTCTCAACTGCTTGAAGAACCCACATGCAGAAAATTTTCACATTTTCTGGGATGAGTTACAAGGTCTCAGCACACCTTAGCTAACATTAGCATTCTGCAGTGAAGTAGGAAAAGATCAATGTTAAGGTGGAAATAAATTTACCTCAACAAAGCCTCATAGGTGTGATTCACTGAGACCAAAAAGAAGAACTTCAAATTATTGATATTTCTTCCTTGAGGGTTACAGAGCTAGAGTTATGATCTGGACTGCACACAATAAATAGTCCATTATTTCAGTAAGCAAAACTCCGAAATTCATTATGACCATCAAGGTCTCTTTAGAGGGAGAAACTGAATGTATTATGGTCCCTGGGGATAAACCACCAGCAGACAATCTCTCAAAGGTTAGTTTTTCCCTAATAAAAAGTTCCAATATGCAACACTACTCCTCTACATGACAGTGTATGCCACTGTTGGGCTACAAATTTGCCTTCTTTATATAGTTACTACAGCCAGACTGTTAATTGGGGCTGGCGTTGTTGTTAAGTCACACAGTCACTTCCAACCCTTTCCGATCCCATGGACCATCACCCTCCAGGGACCTCTGTCCTCCACCATCCTCCTCAGCCAGCCCAGCTCTGTGCCCATTGCACCTACAATACCATCTAGCCAGTGGTGAGCATCAACAGGTTTGCACCAGTTCGCTAGAACTGGTATGGTAGCAGAAATTCTGGCTGGCCCCTGCCCATCCAAGTTTTGAAATAAAGTAGTCCTAATTTGGGTGCAATGCAGGGCTTTTCCTCTGGCCACCCCCACCATACCATGCCCAGAGTGTAGTAAAAATTGTTTTGGGAGCCCACCACTGCATCTACCCATCTCATCTTTGGCCACCCCCCTTCTTCTTTTGCCCTCCACCTTTCCCACCATCAAGGCTTTCTCAAGTGAATACTCTCTTCTTCCTTGGTGTCCAAAGTACTTTAGCTTCATCTTTACTATTTCACCTTCTAAGGAGCAGTCAGGGTTGATTTCTTTTGGAATCGACTTATTTGTTCTCCTCGCTCTCCAGGAGACTCTCAAAATTCTCCTCCAACACCACATCTCAAAGGCATCTATTCTTCTGCGCTCAGCTTTCCTAATGGTCCAGCTCTCACAACCATACATTGCCACCGGGAATACCATTGCTTTGACTATAAGAATTTTTGTTTGCAATGTGATGTCTCTACTTTTCACTATGTTCCCCAGGTTTCTCATTGCTTGCCTCCCAAGAATCAGTCACCTTTTTATTTCATGGCTGCAATCACCATCTGCAGTGAGCTTTGTTGCGAAGAAAGTAAAATCTGTCACTGCTTCTACTTCTTCCCCATCTATTTTCCAGGGACTGATAGGACCTGTTGCCATTATCTTGGTTTTCTTGATATTAAGTCTCAAGCCAGCTTTTGTACTTTCTTCTTTCAACCTAAGCAGCAGCTTCTTTAGGTCTTCCTCACTTTCTGCCATTAGGGTAGTATCATCTGCATATCTCAAGTTGTTGCTGTTTCTCCCAGTAATTTTGATCCCAACTTGTGATACATTCAACCCTGCATTACACATTATGTGCTCTGTGTATAAGTTGAATAAGCAGGGTGACAAAATGCAGCCTTGTCTTACTCCTTTTCCTATTCCAAACCACTCCGTCATTCCGTATTCTGTCCTGTTGCTTCTTGACTCTTGTACAGATTTCTCACGAGGCATATAAAGTGAGAGGGAGCTTATAATCTTCCTGTTATATCACTTCCTCTGGCTGCTAGCCCATTTCACAGTGCTGGTTACAATTTATAAAACTCTCTATAGGTTGGGCTGTCCAAAGGACTTCATCTACTCCTAAGTCTCTCGCAGTTTTAAGACACCTCTACCTGCTTTCATTGACCATGTTTTAGCAAAATCCATGTGAGATGCCTTTCTAGTGGTTGTGAAATCCTCTTTAATAGGAGGCTAAACTGGTCCCCTGATTTTTGTTTTCCTTTTCCTACAGTTAAGGTTCTGGCAACTGATTGGGCTGCAGAACTTCTATCAGGGGAAGCTGTGCTTCTCTTTGAAACTCTTTGTCATGTGTGTCTTTGTTGTTTATATTTATTTATTTATTTGAATTTATATACCACCCTCCTCGCAGGGGCTGTTTATAAACTGTTTTAATTTTAAGATTAGAAAAACATGCTTATGTTTCACAGATTTTTCAATATATCTGTGTTGTCATCCCCATTACATTGTAAGATGCCTTGGATGTCTGAATTAAAAGAAAAGCAGGACTTAAATCAAAACAAATCAAATGAATGAATGAATGAATGATCTATCATGCCAGAGTGGGATAGAGAGGAATGGGCTTTTATAAATCAATTTCAATGTGTGTCAGTATATGTCAGACTCAGCCTAACACCACAAACTATATATTGCAACTTATAAACTAGCAACCAAGATGAAACAATACATACCCCTCTCCCTGTTGTCACGCTTATCCCTTTCTCCATGTCTTCTTTCAAAGGAAGAATCTCTTGCATGATCTCGACTTTCATAGCGATCTCTCTCAGGATAACTGCTCCTTGAGTCCCAGTTGTCATGGTAGCTACTGCTAGAATTGTGGTTATCAACCTGAGATCCTCTTGTTGCTCGACTACCTAATGAAATATATATGAAGAAAACATGGAAACATTCTTGCTACCCCAATTAAATGTTAGTTACTAAAAATTATATAATCTGGAAGTTTGTTATAGACAAGATGACAGACTATTCATATTCAAAGAGGGACAGAAGAAGATATTCCTGTTATTGTTTAAAATGCATTCTGGTAAATTACCATATTTGCTGGCGTATAAGATGCATCAGAGAATAAGATGCACCCCATTATGACCAAAATAGCCCCTATAGGCCACTATATACAATATAAGATGCATCCCACTTTTTTTAGTGTATTTTAAGAGGGAAAAAGTGGGTCTTATACACCAGCAAACAGGGTAATACTGTACCCAGAAATAAACTTTATTATTTGCCTATACAGAGATTAAATCTGTTGTAAAAGAGATATCTATCAGCAATAAGTCTAGAAAGGGCTAGAAATTATTCTCATCCAATATGTGCTCAAAAGTTCTTCCATGTAACTTCTTCATTCCATGTAATTCTGCAGATTAGGGGGGAAACCCTGAAGTAGAGAATACTGCCTACAGAGAACTATAGCACCACAATGATAAGAATCTGCAGACTCATTAGGCAGACAAGATATTTAAAAGTTTTTTCAACAGCTGCACTGAAAGAAAATAAAAGAACACATCAGACATCCAGTAGCAACACCGAAAAGTGCAGAAACATTAATTCTCCTACCATATAAGATACAACAAATATAAAAAAGAAATCCACTTGGTTTTAATATTCCCATTATCCTTCTTTTCCTTAGCATTTCACAGCTTTTAGATTGCCACTCATTAACAGGATGGCAGCTAAAGCTGGGGATGCCATAACAGGAGCAGATTCAGTATTAATTAAATTTCTACTATAGTGACTCAGCAGGTCTTTCAACAATGAATTATTCAATTAAAAAACTCATTATATTATTTATTGTACCCTTGTCCGATAATTCAGTGGTTTTCCCTCTACTTCTTCTGGTCGTTCTGGTTTCATTTCTGGATTCACTTCTTGAGTCTGTCCTTGTCTCAGCGCGAGAATTCTCTTCTCTCCCATGCGATCTTCCATAACTGCGTGTTTCTTCCAAATACTGTTCTTCCTTTTTATGTGTATCTCGACAATCTCTCTCTCGATAGTCATGTGTGTCTCGTGTGGAACGCAACTCCCGCTGGTCACGATTATCTTTATTGTCCCTGCTACAATCCCGTGTATCCCTTGAGTCCCGGGTATCTCGTGATTCTCTTTGATCCCTCCGTTCTCTTGTCTCTCTGGTTTCCCTTCGGTCCCGTCCATCCCGAGACTCTCGATCATCTCTGTGATCTCTGGGCGTACTCTGTTCTTGGTCATAGTCCCGTTCCTCCCTGTTATCTCTTTCTCTTCCCCTTTTCCCTCTAGTCTCTGAAAGGGAATTTTAAGATACTTGCAGTTACATTTTCAATAACCAACAGAATTTTTAAAAAAGGTACACTAGAACATCTGATAACGTTATGACTTGGTTCCACAAGTCATGACGATATCTGATTTTTAGTGTTGTCCAATGCATGCATCGAACGCTAAAAAAAAAAAAAAAGCCCTGACATCAGGGACAAACCGCTTGGTTTGTCCCTGAAGTCAAACTGACCCTAGGCTAGGACAAACCAAGCAGTTTGTCCCTGAAGTCATTCACAGCCCGGATGGGGTTCAAAAGAAGCCTAGCGCAGCCCATCTGGGCTGTGTTCGAAGTCTAGCAACACCCAGGCTAGTTAGCCTGGGCGCCACTAGGCTTTGTCCACAGCCTGGGCGGGTTGTGTTCGAAGCCGCTAGGCTTTGTCCACAGCCCGCATGGGGTTCGAAAGAAGGGTCCGGAGAAGAAGCAGCCGCTGGCACGTGACAAGGCGCAAGAGCAGGCACCTCTTCTCCCCACCCTACTGGACTCTTAGCACTCGCTAAGAGTCCAGTAGGCTTCTTTCGAACCCCAGTATATTGTACATGCATTGGAAGCTTTTCATTGTGGTTTCAATATCATTTCTCAGACCTACATCCTTCCTGCCATTTCTGCTATGACTTTTGGAGTCACTCTGTAATTCTGTATCTGTTGCTCAGGATTTTACTATCCTGTAGAACTTGGTTCCATCAGTTTCTAATCCAGACATAAATATAAAACCCACCCAACCCCTCCTTTCACACGCTTCTTACCAAAGAGTATAAATGTATACAAATGTAAGCTTACTACAAGCTTTAAGTACATTTTCCATCCGTATATCTAGGAAGAGTTAAATTAAGCAATTCCTTCTATCTTCCAAGTCCAACGATCTTAATGGTGATGCAATGTTTCAAGTTAATACCTATGGCCAGTGGTTCCAGATCTGAGTTTAGGAACCTTCAGAGAAAGAGTACCCTATATACTAGAGTATAAGCCGACCCAAATATAAGCTGAGGTACCCAATTTTGACCTTAAAACCCAGGAAAATAGATTGGCCTGTATATAAGCCGAGGGTGGGAAATACAGCAGCTGCTAGTGAGTTTCAACAATCAAAATACATGAAAATATGGTAAAATTAATTAAATTAACACATCTCAATCTGACGCGGTCTTGGGACCCTTGTGGTCAGTGACCTGAGTATAAGCCGAGTCCCCTTTTGGAGGCTCATTTTGGGGGCTATAAAACTCAGCTTATACTCGAGTATATATAGTACTTAATCTCTAATAATGTTAAAATTACACATGGGCTGCAAATATAAAGACTGCCTTTACTTTACTAGCCGCCCTGAGTCTTCGGAGGAGGGTGGGGTATAAATGAAAATAAATAAATAAATAAATAAATAAATAAATAAATACTTTAATCCATACCATCCCTCCTTTCCTGGCGCCGATCATTTGACTGTGAAACTCGTTCACGATCATGCCGGTTTCGTTCTCTAACTGGTGAATGATGTCTTGAAGATGTCTGCTTTTGCTGAGAAGGTGAAGTTCTGTGAGGATAAGGGGAAGAGGAACGGCCTACAGGTGAGGAAGCTGTCCTTTTGTAAGAGGGGGAAGGAGTTCTTTTGTGGCGTGGTGAAGGAGAACGTCTCTGAATAGAAGATCCTGACTGAGATGAAGACGAGTGATGTCTTGAGGAGACTGGAGAATGACGTTGGGTTGGTGGAGAAGCAGACCTGCAGATGCACAAATATTCATTTGGGCTATGCATGTTTTAAGCTTTGTTGGCATCTATCCACTTGATTACTTCTTGTTTAAATGGTACATCTCTTACTTACTAGAAACACAGAGCTAGACTATACTGACTATAAACACTGACTATAAACCCTCCCAAGGCCAATTTAAATTTCTACAGAGAGCAACAGAAATCACATAGCCCAGTATATTTCACACTACCTCATATTCACTTCATTAAGATATGGAACAGTATGTCTCAGATTTTGGCTGTAGATCTGAAAATGGGTTTTTTGCTTTCAGTTACTAAGTTCAAATAATTATAAACTTTGTTGTTGTTCAGTCGCACAGTCAATTCTGACTCTTTGCAACCCCATGGACCACTGTCCGCCAGGCACCTCTGTCCTCCACCATCCTCCTCAACCTGACCAGCTCTGTGCCCATTATGTCTACAATACCATCTAGCCATCTCATTTTTGGCCACCCTCTTCTTCTTTTGCCCTCCACCTTTCCTAGCACCAAGGCTTTCTCAAGTGAATCCTTTCTTCTCATTTGATGTCCAAAGTACTTTAGCTTCATCTTTCTTTATTTATTAGCCAAATCTTTACTATTTGACCTGCTAAGGAGTAGTCAGGGTTGATTTCTTCTCAGGGCGGTTCACAACATATACAAAGTTACAAGTTCATAAACACAACATATAAATATCAAATAATCAGTATCAGTACCACAAAACATCAAAATATCACAATATCACATCACAGCAAAAAGTATCACACTACAGTAAAAAAGTATCATATTACAGTAAAAAGATTCAATAAACATCAACATCAATAATAACATCAATAATCAAAAGTATCCATATCTCTGTCAAGACTACAAAAAAAACTAACCGAAACAAAATAATTGCTAAGTGTTACAACAAGTGACAAGCCTCTCTGCCCAGCTGCAGATGTTCCTGGCGGCGGTGCGAAGAGTCCCGCCTCAAAAGCGTCTCTTAAATCCCCAACTGGTGCAGAGCCCCGGGGACAGGTGGAAAGAGTCCCGGAGCTAAACGCTGCGGCACCCTCTCTGCCCGGCCGCAGATGTTCCTAACATGTCCCTGATCTCAAATATTAGATGTAAACATTCTCAGTTTCAGAATGTTTAAGCATGGTATCTTAGATTACATTTTTTGCTGCATTTCAGTTTCCTGGATATACATTCTAGCTATTTTATTAACTGTCTGTTTGCTTATATGTTATCTTACTTCCTATATAAGAGACTGAGGACTTACATTTAAAAACAAGCATATTTAGACACCCTTGTGAATGACTAGAGCCTAAAATGAACACTCACATACGTACTGCATAAGCCTCCATACATAATATAAAAGAATTCTACCTGCAAGATGGTGAAAAAGAACGCTTATGGCTGCTGGATTTAGTTTGGGCCCATGATGTCTGCCTTCTTCTTGTGGCAGGGGAATATTCTCTTGAAAGCGAAGAATTACTGCCTGAATGTTCTTCTGGACTAGGTGAACGTCTTGGTCTTTGGGAACTTTCTGAAGGATCTCTGAAGGATACACAAATGAGGACATGATAACATCAAAGATTAAACAAAAAATATGTATAAAGCTTTGATCAGGCTATATTCTCTAATGTTTGTTCCCTCTCAGTATTATTTGTTTTGGATCGGGGCGGCCAAACAACGGCCCATCGCAAACGCATTTACGACACCCGCAGACGCATTTGATGGCAGCATTTACAATGGGAGGAACCACGTGATCGGGCCACTCCTGTCTGGGGGACATTGTCAGATCCACAACGCAAAAAGTTTGGGAACCCCTGTTCTAGATTGTCAGACATCTCAAGGTGGCCAGAAGGAACTTCCATCTTGTGCATATGTACTCCCTTGTTGGGACCTTCTAGCAGGGGTCCTCAACCACCAGACTGTGGACTGGTACCAGACCACAGGGGTGGGTGGTATAGGAGTCCTGATGGCATCCTTCTGCCCTCAACGTGATCTGGCGATTCTGCCTGGTGAACGGAGCGAGAGCACAGGCATCAAACACAGCAGATAGGCAAGTGGCCAACCCCCTCCTCCGTGTCCAACCCCCTTTTACTGGTCCATGGAAAAATTGTTTAGCATGAAACTGGTCAGTGGTGAAAAAAAAGTTGGGGACTCTTGCTCTAGCACTCACATGGACCTCCTCCTGTTTTAACAAGTCTTTATCAGAATTAGGGAAATAAAACACCTATACAGAAGCACTGAGTATTTTCGCAAATACCTCTGCTTCTCCTTCTTTTCTTTATTGTGCCTTTCAAAGTCACGGCCTCGCTCTTTTACTTCCCTTGGCTTCTCTTCTATCCGCTCTTTAAGTTTATGCTTTTCCTTATGTTTTTTTGCTTGTGCAGCCTCTTCTTGCACTGGAGGTGGAGGGCTGGGTGTTCGAGGACCTTTCTTTTTATTGTGGTTGCTTTTTGAGCTCCTAAAACCCCAATAAGAAGACAAACACTTGATGGTTTTATACACCATTCTACCTGAACAAAGTTTTAGTTTTAAAAAAAATATTACAGTAATATTCCAAATATTTAGGGTGAAAAGTTATTTCAACTCTGGCCCTTCAAAACTAGTTACATTCTCAACCGGATGTCTGCAATAGCAAATATTCGAACTGAGGGCTATATTTAAGTACAGTTGTACAATGGAAGCCTCATGGTGCTCTAAATATGGTTGCTCTATAATATTCATATCTATCAATTTGTTACAGACAATTGAGGCCAATCTATCTAGTGAATCTGCATATAAATAAAACCTGCCCAGTTACATCATTTTAACTTTTTCTTGCATGGTCTGAACAAAGAGAAGTTCCATAACCATAACCCAAACTAGGACACACATTTTGTGCTGCTTTTTATAAAATATAACAACTGTATGGTTGAGAAACTGGCGTGCAGTTTGCACTGTTTTTAGCTTCAGATAACTTTTAAACTTTTACGATTTTATATGTTTTTATCTTCTACTTTTATTTATCATGATGTAAGCCGCCCAGAGTCGGGTTTTCCTGAGTGGGGCGGGGTAATAAATTCAATAAAATAAATAAATAAATAAATAAATAAATAAATAAGATTAGAGAACAATCAAGGTTCCAAAGAAGTGTGAGATCAGCTAGAATATCATATTCAGTTCATAAATGTCCAGAAAGGTTTTATAAAACAGACTAAAATACACTATTATCCTATAATACTTGATTTATATGCTGATTACATCAAAAACCACATTTTTAATTACAGTATCTAGAATCCTGAACAATTTGGACTTCTCTACTTATCTTATTCATAAAAATAGTAATTTTAAATATGAATATAGTTTATACATAAAGCTGATGAGCAATTCAATATGACTGACACAAAGCATGGGCTGTTATCTTAACTCTGCTTAAATACAATGAAATTATGATTTAACTTATTCAGATTAATCCTGACCCCGTATACTAAAAATTCAGGGCCATGCAAATCAGTTTTCAAACTGACAGTTAATCTTGATTTTACATTTTCTTCTGAAGCCAGTTTTAACCATGGTTCAGGTTCCTGAATGTAATTCTTAACTGAAAATGCAAATGAGTCATAAATGTATATTTTTTCAGGAGCACATGATTACACTATGCCATGTCCATCATTCATAAATTATGCCTTACTATCCAAAGTATTCAACACTGCAGAGGCTATATGAAGCATTCATACTTTCAAGTACTGAAAATAAAATACACCAGCAACCTAACCTGTTACCGGCAATTAAAGGAACTTTGCACTGCACTTATCACTATACACCAACTACAGACCAAACTACAGACCATAAAACCAAACGAGGCAGAACATACAATTTTAAATACAAAAATTCACCCATATACTAACCTCTGCTGGTCCAAGAGAGGTGAAGATACTGTTGGTGTCTTCTTTTCCTTTCTACTGGTAGAGGAGGTAGATCTGGGGCTCAATCTTAACTTTGGAGATTTGCTAGATTTTCGTGGAGAGGGTGAGGATGACAATTTTGATCCAACTGCCTCTGGAGAAATCTAAGCAAGAGAATGAATATTTTCCAGCCTGTTTGCTAGTGATATTTACATCCCACAAAGATACATGCAAGTTGGGATCACAATAAACATGTCAACAAAATCTATTGTCCTACTTCCCATACATATAATTTCTATAATAGTTTTACAGAACTGCAACTTCCAAAGTACAGTGGAACTTCGGTTAACAAACGGCTTGGTTAACATAAAAATTGCATAACAAAAGGAAATCCATTGAAAATAGTGGTTCGGTTTATGGATTTTTCCCCCAGAACAGATTAATTGGTTTTCAATGCATTCCTATGGGAAACCACATTTAGGTTAACATATTTTGGTTTTCAATGCATTCCTATGGAAAACTCCATTCAATGCATTCCTATGGGAAATTCGGTTAAAGTAACGCATTAGTTCCGCTAACCGAGGTTCCACTGTACAATATACCCGACATGAGAAGGACCCTCAAATTAATGACAGGAAAACCTCAGAATGGGGAAGATAGTGTCAGAGAGTACAGGTACACTTCTAACATCAAGGACATGTTCACACTCTAGGAGTCGAGACAAAGCATCAGTGAGAAAACAACCGGCCAGTATTTTGGCCAGGCATTCAGCTTCCTTCCTGAATTTGCGACTTGGATGTTATGTCTTAGATTTGAACTAATACAACCTGAGTACTGCCCAGTGAATGGAACAGCTTTGTTCTGTCTTCTTTACATTGTGGCTCCAAGACCTTTACTAATCCTAAACTGTGGCAAATGGTCACCGTGAAATTCTATATACACTAGGAGAAAATGTGTAAGTAATACTTAATATGACCAAAGAAAAGCAGTTAACCAATGTCATACCACTGTTGTTTATAGAAGGAAAAGGAAGTGTCAACCCTGGAAGCATTCAGTGTTTGCTTTGCCATTACCAACAGAAGAAACATTACTGATATCCTGAAGATCTGTGCAGAGATTATTCTTTACTTTGGGGCTGTGGTGGCTCAGTAGTTAAGAACCCTGCCTTGTTAGCTGGAAGGCTGGCAAGCCGGCAGTTTGAGACCTGGGTACTGCATGATGGATTGAGCATCATCCCTGTCCCAGCTCTTGGGGACATGAAAGGAGCCTGATTCGTACATCCCCTGAGCGGAGTTTCTCCAGCAAAATTCCATTCAACCCAGAATAGCTTCTGACACGAAATTATTATTATTATTTACCTTTACTCTGTTTTTTTCCTTTCAAAATACAAACCTCCTTTTTAATTATTATTTCTTCTCTTTTCTCCATATTTTCTTCTTCAAGCTTCATTAATTCTCTTTGGATCTTTTGGCGCTTCATTTCCAAAGAAAGCTCGTGATCGTAATCGTAGTTGGCGTCTCCGTTATCAGAATCTTAATTTATGAAAAAGAGGATATAAGCATGAGAATCATAATAGAAGGGTTAAAAATATTTGGGTTCAGGCTAATTTATTTAACGTTGATTAATAACAGGAAAAAGAGTATGTTTCTAATGTTTTATGTCCCTAAACTGACACTGCTGATCAGCCTTATATGGCATAACTTACAGGACAAGAGTTCAGCCTATGTGTTGATACAACCATTTAAAACATTTTTGCAAATACCGTATAGTAAAACCCCAGGTTATGACGGAGGTCTGTTCCAACAGCCTCCACTGTAACCCGAAAAAACTGTAAACCAAAACACCCATAGGGATTCATTGAAAAATAAAAAAAAGGTCCTAAATTGATCGTTGTAAACTGGGAAAAAAATCATTAAAAATGTGTAAACTGGGACGGCATTTCCATAGGATTTGTCGTTGTAAACCACAGTAACCTTAAACCAGGGATGCCCAAACTTTTTGGGCTGTGGGCAGATTATATGGTTCAGGGAGCCGGTCACTAAGGCCTGGGGGCCGGGTGCGGCCCTCAACGCCAATTCATCCGGCCCGCGAAGCCCTCGTCGCTCCTGGAAGTGGAAGTAAAACGTGCCCGTATGGGCGCGTTTTACTTCCGCTTCCAGGAGCGACGAGGGCTTCATGGGCCGGATGAATTGGCGTTGGGAGCCACACCTGGCCCTTAGTTTGGGCACCACTGCCTTAAACCGAGGCGGTTGTAACCCGGGGTTTTACTGTACAGTCCAACAATTCTCAGATCAGGGATCATGTTTACTGGCTTCCGCGGACTGCTCTTATTTAAATACAGTAATACCTCGGATAACGTTTACCTCGGATAACGCTAAAATTGCATAACGTTAAGTAATCTGGGGAGGAGAATTGGATCGAATAACGTTAAGGTCCTATGGGATGTATCGGATAACAACCGCTAAAGCTTGTGCGGTTACAATGTATCTCTATGGAGCTTTAACGTTATCCGATACATCCCATAGGATTTTAACATGCATTGGATAACACTAAAAATCAGATAACACCAAGACTTGTGGAACCAAGTCTTAGCGTTATCCGAGGTATTACTGTAAAGGAGGAGTCTTTTCCAGCACCTTTTAAACAAGCTTTGGTGCGCCCCCTCCTGAAAAAGCCATCCCTCGATCCTATGGTACTTACTAACTACCGACCAGTATCCAACCTACCCTTTTTGGGTAAGGTGCTGGAAAAGGCAGTGGCGCAGCAACTACAGGAAGTCCTGGATGAAGCGGATTATCTGGACCCTTTTCAGTCAGGATTCAGGCCCGGATGTGGGACAGAAACTGCACTAGTCGCATTGGTGGATGATCTCTGGAGAGAGCGGGATGGAGGTCATCCGTCTGTCCTGGCTCTTCTCGATCTCTCAGTGGCCTTCGATACCGTCGATCATGGTATCCTTCTGGGAAGGCTCCAGGGTTTGGGGATCCAGGGCACTGTGTTGGCCTGGTTTTCCTCATTCCTGAGGGGCAGGACCCAGTCGGTGTGGCTGGAGAATGAGAGGTCCAGCCCTAGGCCCCTCCAACATGGGGTGCCTCAGGGCTCGGTACTTTCTCCTCTCCTATTTAGCATCTACATGAAGCCACTGGGCGAGATCATCCGTTCCCACGGGGTGAGGTATCACCAATATGCAAATGATACCCAGTTGTACATCTCGGCCCGTAGGGACCCAAGCGGTGCGGTGGAAGTCCTTTCCAGGTGCCTGGAGGCTGTTAAGGTATGGATGGGGAAAAACGGGCTACAGCTGAATCCCAGCAAGACTGAGTGGCTATGGGTAATGGGCCCTGTGTTATCACGGGAGCTGCCAGCTTTGGTTCTGGATGGGGCAGTTCTGCCCCAAATGGACCCAGTGCGTAATCTGGGGATCCTCCTGGACTCACGACTACTGTTCGAAGAGCAGGTGGCAGCCGTGGCCAGGAGGGCTTTTGCACAACTTCGTGAAATACGCCAGTTACACCCACTCCTAGACTGGGATGCCTTGCTCATGGTCACACATGCTTTGTTCACCTCCAGACTTGATTACTGTAATGCGCTCTACATGGGGCTGCCCTTGGTAACCATTCGGAGACTGCAGCTGGTCCAAAATGCGGCGGCCCGGGTAGTGATGGGGTACGGACGCTATGCTCATGCCACACCACTGCTTCGGGAGCTGCACTAGTTGCCAGTATGTCTCCGGGTGCAATTCAAGGTGCTGGTCATTACCTTTAAAGCCCTATATGGTAGTGTGCCAGGATACCTAAGAGACCACGTCACCCTAAGAATGTCTCTCCGTCCCACCAGGGCAGATCGGAGGGGCTCTCTTGTTATTCCATCGACTAGAGAGGCTCGCCTCACTAGCACTAGGAAGAGGGCCTTCTCTGTGTTCGCCCTGGCCCTTTGGAACCTTCTCCCAACTGAGCTGCGCATACAGACAGAGCTCCTGCCCTTTCGGAGGTGCTTAAAGACCTGGCTGGCAGGGCAAGTGTGGGGACCCAGGAACGTGGGATCCCATGTAGGTTTGCTGATCTAAGGGACAGCCACCCCCTTCCTGTTTTTGTTTTTATCTGTTGCGCTGTTTTAATTTTTTTATGAACTTTTAAGGTTTTAAACATTAGTATTATAATAGACTTAACGTGTGATTGTAATTTATGTTGTAAGCCGCCCAGAGTCGGGTCTACCTGATTGGGGCAGGATAGTAAATATGAGTAAATAAATAAATAATAAATAAATAAAAATTTCTATTTTCTTAAGCACACAATCTACAAAATACCACAAAAAAATGTGGTTGTCAATTTCACTTTTGGGTTTCCAGCATAATGTTTAACAGAAGTATATGACTATGAGAAATAACAGACAGCCTATCCAGCTGTATAAAATATACATATGTAATTAAGCTCGCAGGGAAGAAGAGTGTACTTTTTGAGGAAAGGTTTCACATGGGTAAATCAAGTATTTCTGCACAGCAACTTAATTAATTTGATTTAAATGAAATACACCATTGTACAAACCATACCACTTTCAATTAAAGTGAGTCCTGACAAGCAAAGCTAGGGAACATCAGTCAATACCAGTGGATACAAAACAATCCTAAGGGGGCTTATTTGGAATTAAGTCTTGCATTCTACGTGGCTTATTTGCTAAAGAAGTCTGTTTAAGCTTGGAGCCTCAATGGACCAATAGACTTGCCACGAAGGGTCTGTAGTTGCTTTGATCATTCACTTTTGAATCTCAAGAGAGACCTAATATGGAAACAACTTCCAGTCACACTTTTGGGAGGCCCTTCTCCTGTACAAACGCCACCATTCTTTAAACATGAAACAGTGAGGAGAGTTTGCTTGAACAGATGTCCTCCTATGTTGATCCACACAGCCTTTGGAATGCTCTCCCCAGGAAGAGGTAGAATGCTGTGTCTACAATTAAAGATCAATTCTTTGTCCAGATGTTTTCTTGATTATTCTCCTTGTTAAAATGTTCAGTAACCTGGGTTTCTTTTACAAATCTATTGTTCTTCACAGATTTTACTGTCTTTATTGTTTTCTTAGTTTCTAATATTTAGCTCTTGTTTTGGCTGCATCTATTTTATCTGTAAAATTATTTTTTAAAATGAAAAGAAGCACAGATACATAAACAGGCCTCTAAAACGTTCGCACAAAGAAGTGAGAAAATGCTGCAAAGAAGGAATAGCGGTATTCCTTCCAGAAGCGATTATTCTTTTAAGTAAAATGAAGTAACTTGGGCCATCCAACTGAACTAATTTACTGTTGTCTATACCTTGCTGGGGTGATGGGAGCATTAGATTAAAACACTTGGAAGGGCACAGGTAGCCCACTTCTCCCCTTCAAGCGACAGAACTGTACAAAAGAATTTGTAGCTCTATGTGGATATGTTTTATTAACAGTAAAACACAAGTATGCAAGCAACTACCCAATAAACAAATATGACAAGATAAATCTAAACATTCAAAATAGTGTTTTAAACTATATAAGCTAATTGACTTGTTTACCAGGTATTGATCTTACATATATTTCTTCAGTTAAAGTGAGTCCTGACAAACATGGCTAGAGAAGGCTAGTCAATACCAGTTGTTACAGAATAATCCTATAGGTGCTTATTCAGACATAAGTCTTGTCTACAAGAATACATTCGCACTTCCTTCTCTATAGTTCACCCACTCACGCTTTTGCAATTTGAATGTTCCGTACTTGGATATTTCACCTACCGTCTCTATTTGCTTCCCAGTCAGGATTTTCTTCTTCACTTTCTGGTGTTCTCTCTTTTGTAATTTTAATATCTTCCTTCCCCCTGTGCCTTCCTCTGGAAGACTCTTTCTATAAAGAGGACAGGGGAAACTGTTAGTTTTTAAACACAGAAATAAGAAACAGATATATTTAGCAATATTGTGATGATCTTGACTTACTATACACACAGAAAAACAAAAGTTGTATATTTCTTGCTTTATTAAGCTATTTGAATGTTCTAATCAGTCTCTTTACAAAGATAGAAAACAGTACTGTACTTTGAATAAGTCACTGATATTATGTTTGGACACAAGAGGGAACTGCTGCTTCATCACAAGTTCAAAAAGACTTTAAACTGCATTATTTTGTAAAGAAAAAAGCAAAGAAGGAGACAAAAAGAATGCAAGCATAAGGTTTGGACTTGCTCATCCTTTTAAAATTACACCTATGGTTTCACTATATCTGAAGCAAGCTTACAAATTTACGATCAGGTACTATTTCAACATATTTTAAAAGCTTACAAGTAGAAGCTACCAAACAGATTTTTTTCTTACAGCCAGAGACAGGTTTATCATTATTCAGTGATCTTCAATCAATACCGTCCTTGTGGTTCACACCTCAATGATTCTGATACAAGTTCCCCAAATCTTTGTTCTTAGGAATAACAGACATAAGGACTGTGGACCATTAAGTCCTGCAAAACACCCATTTCAGTTCACTTCCATTTCAGCTCATTAGTGTACAATGGTACTGCTGAAACAACAAATATGAAAATATCAGATCTCAACTTCCAACTCAGCTTCCCACAGATATAAGTGTAGGCCTTAATCCTTAGGGTGGCAGGGCTAACGAGAATTGAATTGTATTTGAGTATCTGAAATACCTATGGATTCTCATAGGTGTGGTCCTTCCTCAAGGAGGTGGCACAAAAGCAAAATAGCAATTGGATGGAGATGAAAGTTAAATAGCAGGGAGGTGATGCTGAACTACATCAAGAACCCTGGAGGCAGAGGGGCTCTAACGTCTCCCTTGCTAAACCTTCCTGGACATGCTTGCCCTCACGTTTTACCACTGTGCAGGCAACATAAATACTTGAAACAAGGCAGACAAAGGAAACTCCCATTGAAAAGCATATCTAATCACCCCAAAATGATGCTCTCAGAAATAACTTTAGAGTGCATAAATAGGCTAGGCTCCATGACATGTCCCCTACGTCAATGTACAAGACTGGTAATACAGTACAGTAGAACCCCACATAACGAAAAAAACTCAGTTCCACGGAGCTCTTTGCTATGCAGTTTTTTTCGTTAGGCAGTTCCCTACGGAAGTTTTTTTCGCCTATTTTGGGGCCTCCAGCACCCGCCACCTCCGGGGAGGTTGGGGGACTCGATCCGCGCTGTTCCCGACCTCCCCAGACGTTGCAATTGCAGTGTGGGATCGGCGCTTGGGATGGGGGGTTGAATGAGCGCATGCCCGGTTCAACCCCCAACCTAAGCAGCTGATCCCATGCTGTGATCCGCCTGCCTCTTTGGAAAGGGCAGTGGGGATTCCACTCATGGAATCCCCACTACCCTTTCCAAAGAAGCAGGAGGATCACCACCCTGTTCCCTTTCCTTTAACATTGTGCGATCAATGCATTGCACAACGTTAAAAACCGGATAACGAGACTTGTGGAACCAAGTTTTATCGTTATCAGAGGTACTATTGTAATTAGATTTTCCCCCAAATGAACACATGGATTTCCTGGAGCCCAATACACTGTTATGTCAATTCACTGTTCTGTTAAACTTAAACTGTGCTTCATCAGACTAAACCATTTTCTCCACAAACTCCTCATTCTCTCGTACCATGTTTTGGAACCACTCACAATACTGCACCCTTTGATCAGCGTTGTTTTCATTCAGTGCATGTAATAATCTTGGGAGGAAAACTTTCCATTTTGCTATTTTATGAATGTGTTGTATTAAGAATGTATTCTGCTAACTCCTGTTTTACATGTACAGTAATACCTCATATAACATTAGTATCGAATAACACGAAAATCGCATAACATCAAGGAATCTGGGGGGAAGAATTGCATCAGATAACATTAAGATCCTATGGGATGCTTCAGATAACAACCGCGAAAGCCTGTGTGGTTACAATGTATCTCTATGGATCCCATAGAGGATCAGATAACACGAAAAATCATATAACACGAAGACTTGTGGAACCAGGTTTTAGTGTTATATGAGGTTTTACTGTACATTGTTTTGTAGATTTCTGTGGTGAGCATGTAAACCAGGGGTTTCCAACCTAAGGCCTGCAGGCCGAATCCAGTCCACAGTGTAATTTCATGTTGGCCCCCCCGCCCCTTCAAGAGCATTTGAGAAACAAAATGGCCACCCCTTTGAAGCTGTTGGGACAAGATGGGAATCCCTAGTGTAAACTGTTTCAGCACCACAATAGTAGAAGCAGGACTTGTTGCTGTGGGAGGTCTCCCAGATCCTCCCTTGTGTATATCACACACAGTACCATGTGCCTCAAACTTATCCTGAATGCGTGCAATTGTTAGGCATATTGGAGATTCTGTGGCATACGCACGCCTCCATTGTCATTGTACTTACTCAATGTTCCTGAATTTCAAATACCACTTCAAAATGGTCTTGTGCTTTCTGAAGACAACCATGCTTCTGCTATTTTCTTTTACTGACTTGCCAGTTGCATGGTAATGCTAGCATTAATTCTTTTGTGTGATCATTGTACTACACATTGCTGCCATAATTCAACTTTGTAAAGTAAGATATTTCTTAAAATGTATATACATTTTGGCACCCTCTGCCCTGCTTCTGTCTTGTTTACTGATTAACTGGCCAATATCATGCAATGCTCATAAACACTTCAAGAGTTTAAAATTAAAAAAGTATGGTCCAGGTTCAAAGGAAAACTTCACACAAAACAGAAATTACAGTATGCTCTTAAGAAACAACAATATGGAGGTTGTGAAAAAAACCTCCTAAATTATAAGATCAAAGAGCTTGCTAACAGTGGTGATCTACCTGAAGGGCCAAATATTAACATACGATATTAGCAAACATATCCACATTGACGGAAGTGAAAAACATTTCTTTTTGTATCAAGCTCTCAAGACCTATAAAAACCACCCAATAACTGATACTTCCACACATTGACCAGGCAAAGTCTAACATCTTTATATTTAACTAATGTGATAAAACTACAAATTATACAACTGAACCACTGAGAAGTCTTGAACTCTCAAATAAAAGATTTTCTCCTTGAATCAAATAGTTATTCCACCCAAAGTACAATGATTCAATAGAGTATCTACAGCTTCTATAACTGTAATCCACACTGGCATTGTTAAGCTAAAGATGAGTAGGCCCAGCTGTGTTGATAAACTGGACAATTTTTGCTACATTTGTGGCAAATATACCCTGTGTGATCAACGCAAGAACCTAACCAAGAGGGTGAGATTTGCTAACTTAAGATCCTAACGTTCTAGGCAAAATTGGACTTCAGATTTGGATTCAGTGCACTTTAGTATAGGACACATGGATTAGACCAAGCAGCAGACTTCTTTTTCTTCTTGGTGACGCAGTGTTATTTATGTAGGATTGTCACCATAGCTATACAACTAGATGTTGGTTTCTTGTCAGGCTTTCCCTCCCCATTGCAACCACTGTAAAAGCATTTTGTGGAGACTGGGGGAGTCTGGAAACACAGGATGTGGGGCAGGCTGCGAGACTGTAGTAAGCCAATAATTTACTTTGAGATGTTACTGCCAAGAACTTGAAAAACTACAGTACCTCTGGTACATCCTGTGATTGAAGCATGTAATTGGGATGCTTTCCCCTTTGGACAGCAGACACTCATGCAATTCCACAAATTATTTTCAAACTACCCACAACTTCAAATAGGGGTTGCTACGGGCCATGAATGGAAGAGCAGGGTTGCTTTTATGAAACACACAATACCCAAAGACACTTTGGTTCTCTGAACTACTGGACACTGGCCAGGGTATTCTAAGCACATTTTAATTAACTGGTGTCAAAAACATGAGATAGCTCCAGAGACAGAAGGAAGCAGAAGGAAGAAAAGCAGCCATTTCCCCCAACTTCTCCTTCCCTCTGCACCCTCCAGAAAGCTGTTTTAGAGGGCAGGGGTAACCCTTGGACAGCAATGAAGTAGCAAGAATAACCTCATGAAAACGATAAAATTGGCAAAAAACAAACAAACAAACAAACAAACAAACCACTCTACAGGAAGGGTTTATGTTCTCAATTTCCTCCGTTACAAACTGAAGGAGTTCCATCCAGACAAGTCTGGAGTCCCATCTACTGTGTCCAGCTGTTTTCCACAAAAGGGACACTTCTACTCCAATACTACTGAAGTAATCTGGGAAACAGATGAACCCCCAAGCTTACCCTAGCAGGAGAAGATTGCTCTTCTGTACTATGTTTCTGTGGTTCTGTTTCAATGTCTTGACGCTTATTCTTCATTCTTTCCCGAAGATCCCCTGTAGGCCTTTCTGGTGACCTGTACAAAGCAGATAAAAAGTACAACTGCTTCTACAGAATTTATTTTCAAAACTTATATTCTACAGCTTAAGACTCCAGCTTTCTTAATGTTCAGATGTGTTTTCAAATCTTCTTTTATCCTAGATCCACTAGTAATAATGACAACATAGAACAATTATTATCCACCCTTACTAAATCACAGTTGAATCTGCTGAGATTGAACAAGATTTGTCTAATTCAGGGGTACGCAAACTATGGCCTGCAGCACCTAATAATTTGACCAGAGCCGCCTCCAGAAGATAAACACATGTGTACATGCACAAAACGTGTTTACCACAGCTGCGGGTGCATTTACGGCAGCATTTTGTACATGTATGGCTGCGCTTAACTTCCACTTCCGGTAGAACCATGTGACCAGCCCACGCCCCGAATAGTTTGGGCACCCCTGGTCTAATTATTTTAACCAATTTCTGCTACTGTTAAAGAATGACAAATATAATCCAAGTACATGCTAGGAAAAAAATCTGTCATAATATCAAAACTCTGCATCGGATCCCATCCTGATATTTTCTATAGTCCTTCATTCCTTGTACTACACAAAATCTACTTGCCTCAGACCAAACACACTGAGCTGAGATAACCAATTTATTAAATTCTAATTCTATTGGATACCTCTATCTTTTAAAGGTCTTTATTTTACCAGTTAATATTTTTGTTAAAAAAGAATTCCCACCATTTTCTCTGTTTGCTTCTGAGTAGTCTAAAAAGAGAAAATCAAAATGACTGAAGATTAGAAAAAATCCAAGCTGATCAAACTAGGAAAGTCACTGCATTTTAAAGCTCTGAACACAAACAATATTATTTGGATGTTTATAGTTGATCAAGTCATAGCTTCATTCCAGTTTATCAATGTGAGAGATATTTATCACGCTCACTAAGACTGACCCTTCACCTCAGCTCTCTCCTTGTTCCCTACTGGATCACCTGAACACGTTACCAGGCCCAGTCTTGGAATTCTGAGACTCCTGAGCAGTCAGCCTGCAGCAGAATTACCTGCATCAACCTGAAATATCCACTTATTTCACGTGATATCAATGGAGATAATAAAGAATAATTGTGGTAGCAACGTGGCTTCTTCTTGGCTTATGCCAAGCTTAACTCTATATCTTACCCCTTCCAATAAACACATGATGTGTTGAAGAAATTCTTGTTTATTGTTGATAAAGCATAGTAATCAGGATAAAGTTCTTCCGTAAATTTGAGGATACAGAACAGTTCAAAAAGGCAATTTCTAATCAAAGTTAAACAGGAACATTCACACCTTGACTTTGCTCCCCAAAATAAAACAAATCTAAACTATCTCTAAGTAATCATTTTGAAGACTTCGACTCCAATCTCCAACTCTCCCCTACTTGGAGTCCAAACTCACTCCAAGATCCATGTGTCTAAATGTTAGAACACAGTCTTGGCCTTAGGTCATTAGCATATAACCAATCAAATACATTCTTAACTCATAACATGGTCCTGTTCTCAAAATACAGCCAGTCTGTTCTCACATGTGATGTTGACATTATCTCATACTGTACATTCTTCCCTTAGTGGGTACAGAGATACTGTAGCCGCCAGAACTAGGCAAAGACCTTTTCCAGTAACCTAAGAAACTCCATTTTGAACAACTACATTGATGGTACTATATTTCCATGACAATATTCAAATCACTTTTATTTCAGTGTAAGCCATTAGTAACTTAAGCTCAACATATACTAATATGTCCATTCTAACTATGACTAAGTATATATACAATCCTTACTCAAATAAAGGGGAAGGAAGTTGTTTAGATTAAAAGTAGTATCAAAAAACTCATTTGGCTAGGATGATTCCTGTCATTTATTTATATATGACGAGCTATTTCTTCTAAGATTAGGGCATATGCCTGTTTTTATACAGCCATTCCTTTCTGCAACAATTAAAGGAGCTACTTTGCCATTAGGTGCAATAAATTCATTATATGTTTGCACTTCAGCTCCTTGGAAGTTTGTTGTTCAGTCGCACAGTCGATTCCGACCCTCTGCGACCCCATGGACCACTGTCCTCCAGGAAGAGGCATCCTGATATCCATCAACACAGAAGCACAAAAGCTCAATGACCGTTGTAAGCCTAACACCAATCTTCTCCTTGCCTTCTTTCTCTCCTGTTCTCTTTATATACTGTCATATACATTGCTCTGCTACGACCTCTTTGTACAATCCTTGATGAACTGAACTGGGAGACACTATGATAGTTGGATTTCTGAGTAGCATTACTGTTTACAATGAAATTATAAATCTAAGAATAGGAAGCAATAAATTGGGCACCTTATTTCACCAAAGAACATCTTCCTGGAGCTTCTACGTTATGGGTAACTACAATCAATGAAGTTTCTGTTATGTCTCATACATTCAAGGACAAAACTGCTGATTGGTTCAAAAACTTTGGGCATGCCTAAAATTTCACAAACACTGTTAGAATTCAGGTTCAGCCATGAGGCACTACATGAGTCAATCTCTTATCCCCCTGCATTAGTTTAGTTCAGTTAATTTTTCACCATTGAAAGTTCCAGGGAATTCTCAAGACTCTCACAGTGTAGCAGGGCACTTTGTCTAAGAGTGTCAAGAAGCAAAAGGGGAATGGTGTGAAGGTATGAGGCATGCTCTATAGATCTCACGCTGGTTTGATAGTTCCCAGTCTTATAATTCATTCTGAAGGGGTTACACTGAGTTATAGATCTGTTAACTTCCAAAAATCCCAGCTTTAGTTTTTATTGCAGAATATACAAAAATACCTGTCATCCTTTACCTTTTTATAATTGAGATATAAATTTCATTATACCAATAAGAATTACTCAGATAATGTATGTGAATTTTTCTGAATTTTTGAAATAAGAGCTATCAATTTTAATATGCTTAGATTATTCATATTTAGCTCATTTGAAATTCACCACACATTTCAAATTGGTCAGACTATGGAATTAAGCCTCATTTCCAAGACACAAAATAGATTTTAGTGCATCATATTTGTCTGAAATTATACAATGCATTATAAAAAAGAATAAGTTTTATAGTTTCAACTGTGAAACAAAAAGCACTTGTGCAAATCTTGTTACTTTTCATATTTTAAAAAACCGGAACAATTAAAAATTAAATTAGAATCAACGAGCATCAGAGATTGAATGTCAATGGAAAGTGTGTTAGCAGCTCCAATCTTATGAGAATTGTTTTCTTTTTTCTTATAGACCAAATGACAAATTTGTTGGTCAAGGTGTTGGTTTACACAACTATTTCAGTTGTCTGAACTGGAAACAATTAAGGAGATATTTGACTCTCTTCCAATGCCATTATGTAACTATCATTCCCATTTAAAAACTTTTGTTATTTTCAAACAATTAAGAGAACTCATAAATTTGCCATTGAATAGAGATATATCAAGATTTTGTGTGTGTGTGTGTGTGTGAGAGAGAGAGAGAGAGAAAGAATACCCATGTTAAAGACAAGAAACCTGACAGTGGTTTAATAAAAAAAAACAAATAAAAAAATCACCAATGTCCCTACATATATTTAAGATTATTTTATATTGCATTTCAAGACAAAACCTCCTCAAGGCAGTTCTTAAAGTAATAATTTTAACAGTAGTAAAATATAATGCAATCTATAAAATAATTTTACAATATACATTTAGTTAAAGAATTGTGAATCTGTCAAACTGCTACAACAGGAATCAGTATTGTAAAAGATGGGACTATGTTATATTAAAAAGCCTCTAACAACCAGGTCTTTAGGAACTGTTTTAAAAGGTAAGCAGGGAGCCACATACACATACTGTGGAGGGCATGATGTGCAGATGCAGTCATCACCAAAAAAAAAAAAAAAAAAGCCAGGCATGTTCATGTATGATCAGTTGCAAAGCAAACAGTGTTCACTGCTGATTATTTTCTGTATCTATCTTATTCAGTCAGACAAGAGTTCTGTTTCAGATGTGTGCACCTAAATTAGGTATCCATAGAACAGTGATGGCAAACCTTTTGGAGACTGAGTGCCCAAACTCAACAGGCTACTGTCTGCATCACAGAGGGGCGGGGCGAACTCTGTACTGGAGGGAGGAAGCGCTCCCACTGGGCTGCTGGGCAGAGTGGCAGGGCGAACTCTGTACTGAGGTGACAGTGTGCATGCCTCCAGAGAGGGCTCTGAGTGCCCCCTCTGGCATGCATACCATAGGTTCACCACCACTTCCACAAGGGTGTTTTAAAACCACCATGCTCCTGTAGAGCAGTTTGCCAATTTGTTGCACTCAAACAAAAACAGAAATCAGTAGATACAGCAATTACTCTTTGGAAATTGATATACATCACTTATTATACTCTCCTGATGAACAACTATGTGAAAGCAGAATGATTTTAAATATCATATTTACAAAGTTAAGATAATGCAGTCAAAATTAGTTATCTATAGATTAATGCCACCACAAGAAGGAAAAACAGTTACTATCCAGCAATTTCTCCAAACACCAAATGTTCACTCTCAAAAAGAAAACTGAATTATTTCATCAAGGTTTGTTCCAGTTTCTCACACTGGCTTGAAGCATGATTCTACACAAGCAAAAAGAGTGGAATTTCATTTTAAGTAAACAGTGTATTAATTGGGAATTTGGAAAGAGTATAAGGGTAAACAGTGTGCTCCAGTGCCTAGTCATGCCTGCCACATGACTACAGAAAC
Source organism: Furcifer pardalis (assembly GCA_030440675.1). Lineage (NCBI taxonomy): Eukaryota > Metazoa > Chordata > Lepidosauria > Squamata > Chamaeleonidae > Furcifer > Furcifer pardalis. The sequence continues at coordinate 30,194,548 of CP126890.1, forward strand.
GTCTGCAAACAAAGACAGTGCTGGCTCTTCGGTTATGAAACAGAGATGAGCACTGAACCCTAGAGTCGGATACGCCTGGCTTTTGAGCAAGGGTGACCTTTACCTTTAAAATTTGAAAAACACATTTCTTGAAACGTGTCCACACAAATCACACCCCAAGTCAGTGGTAGAATATATTCCTCAAGAATTATTGGATTATAAATTCCATTACCCTCATTACTGGCCTGTTGGATGAAACAGATCAACACTGAGTCCAGCAATATCTAGAAGGCTATACATTTTATTCTCCTTTCCTCACATGTACCTAGCAAATAAAGCCATAGATAATCAACTTCAAACTCTCTTCTTTTTAAATTTGAGCACGATATAGTATATTATTATATTATGCCTCCAGTCTATACAGTATAGCAAAGTAGACATAATGTGGGAGTAGGGAAATACATTCTGCAGGATACAGGGCAACTGACCAAAAAAATGAATGTTTAATGCCTATATAGATAACAAAAACAGAACTCCATTCATTTCAAAGGCTCTGTCTTGTCCCTACTGAAATGAACATCTGCATATAAAGAGAGCTTTATAAGGAAAAGAAAATTCTGATTCTGCACATATCTATTCAGAATTAAATCACGTTAGTTACACGAGGTTTACTTCCATGCATCTTTAACCAATTACTTATATTTGTCCTCGCTGGCTTAAACTGAATTTGATCACAGATTCAAACAGCTTTAAAAATCAATCCACTATCATCAGAACACGAGGCTAATACAGTATTCAGATTTCAAAAAAAAACATCCTATAATTTGGCTGTTAAGAAACAGACTGCTTTAGTAAAGGACAAATTTTATCATCTCCACTCAAGAGCTGCCAACAGACAACCAAAAACTAAAGCTCCTCTGTTGAATCAGATGACCCATTAGCCTACCAACAGATCCATATGATTTTACCTCTTCAGAAAGGGAAAAACATCCCCTGATGTTGTGCAAGAAAAGATGGCAAGTTCAATTTTAGCTGCATACTATATAAATGAAAGCACAATATGTTGCTTGGACTAATGAAAGAATAGTCTCATTCAACACTTTACTACTGCCTCTCTTCCCTTCCTCCACATGGCTGTCTCTTTTAGGTTCTTATCTTTTCCTCCCTCTTCTCCTTTCAGACTTCACTACCCTTTTGCACATCCCCCTCACTTGTCCTATGTTCAATGTTGTTCCCAGGCAATCTGGCCTCTCCTCTATTCTGCTTTTTTCTTGCTGCTTCTGCTCCTCTGTCCATTCATCATCCTGCTTCCTCTGTCTAGCTTTCTTGCCTACTCTTTTAACTCTTTCTCTCCCTATTTATATTTTGCTTTCCTTCTGATGTCTTTCTTATTTTATTTTCTCCAGTCTTCTGTTACATTGTTTTATCTAATCATGAGAAAAACAAACTATTAAATAAATAATTTTTTGTTTTAATAGCACTTCCTTTAAGTACTTGACTGGTGAACAATCCCTGCTCCTTTCCCCTCCTTCCACACAACTACATACATATGTTGTATTCCTGTTTTCAAGGGTTATGTGCCCCTCAAGATTCTAATATGATACCTGTGAGCCTCAGGACCCATTCAATTTTTTTTTAAAAAAAATCTCAGCCTTCAGGAACTCTCCTTATGTTACCCAGGGTCTTGTTTTGGACACAAAGTGCCGGCATACAAAGACTGAGCTCAGCAGAGTTATGATGTACAATCTGAACCCAGTAAATGAATTTATTTATAAAGTAACATATTAAAGAATGAGGGAACAATAGTTATCTGGTGTTGAGTTTTGTTTTCACAGATGGTCCCCTGAATCCTGCCAGTGTCCAGCAATGCCAGGTCAAACTAACCAATAGTTTGACCTGATATAGGACAGTTTCATATGGCCATTTTTTAAAAAACTATGCAAAACTGATTTGTTACTTGCTTAAAAATTGAACATGTTGCATTTCAGAATCAACTGCATTTTAAAAAAGCAGATCATAACTTCAAATCCATGCTCAAATGATAATAAAAAAGTAAGCCAGTGCTTCATATCACAGCTGACCTTTACATTTTATGCCAATTCCAAATAAATAATATCCATTTCCAGAAACTACCAGGAGCCATATTTAATATCTCTCAGCAGTAGAAGACAGAATAATTCTACACATGCCCACTCACAAGTGTCTTCAATGGGATTTATTCTAATGTAAGTACAGCTTCTGTCTCTCAGAAGCAATAATGAAATTCACAGCAATAAATCTTAACTATGTATTAAATGCATCTGCAAGATACAGTAATACCTTGGGTAACGATTGCCTTGGACAACGCTAAAATCAGATAACGTTGGGGAATTTGAGGCAAACATTTGCATCGCACAAAGCCTACAGGCTTTGGGGCAGAGATCTACCGAGGCTTAGACCACCGGTTTAGTTGGAGGGAGATCAGGCAAGCACGCCTGTTCCCCACCACAGCCAAACCACCACTATGGGCTCTCTGCTTTGGGGTGGGGTGGCTGGGGGTGGCTGGCACCTCCAGCCACCCCAATCCCAAAGTAAGCAACCTGAGTGGGCTACCTGCTTTAAGAGTGAGCTGGCTGGAGGTACCTGACACCCCCAGCCAGCTCGATCCCAAAGGAGGCAGCCTGGGACGCTGCCTGCTTTAAGATCAGGCTGGCAGGGGGCAAAAGGCACCTCCAGCCAGCCTAATCTTAAAGCAGGCAGCGGCCCGGGGTGCATGTTTTGGGATTGGGTTGGCTGGAGGTGCCTCCCCAAGCAAACTGGATGGCCCTATGTTCCCTTTCCTCATTAGAAAGGGAACAGGGCTTTTAAAAAAACTTTGTGCAATCAATGCATCGTACAATGTTAAAAACCGGATAACATTATGACTTGTGGAACCAAGTCATAACATTGTCCAAGGTACTACTGTATTCAACTTGTTTTAACAAATTTGAAAGAAATGCTATATGAAGTGAAATCACAGTATACTATATAGCTATTTGTGGGTTACAAATCAAAATAATTTTCTCACTTGAAGTCATATTTGAACATTGCTAATGATGATGGTGACACAACTATGAAAACACTGTTTTGGTACAAAAGTGTGCTGTGTTATAAAAGCACAATATGTAACTTTATTTTTGAGCTAATCACACTGGCAGTGGGAAACTCAAAATAATAGAAGCTGATTTTTTTTCCTGTTCTCTAAAGCAGCTGTAAGACAAAATTTGAGCAAATCAAGCAGCAAGTTCAGGTAACAAATCCATTTATTATGTTTTAACTTCCAATTTGACATCAGGTAAAACTGTTCAAGAATAAATTAAAATGTAACATTTTTTAACTTTGAAGTTACACTCAAACTGCATTCTTAATCAATCATATCACTGCAATGTAACTTTAAAAAGCCTACAAGAAAACAGCGTTCATAAGCATGTGAATATAAGCTGAATTCTTCATTTACCTTCTGTAACTGCTGCTAAAGCCTTTACCTCGTGGTGAAGGGCCATGTACGAATCTACATGTGTTCCCATAGAGGCAGTTGCCAGTCTTCAGCCAGTTACGACACTGTGTCTAAGAGACAGACATTACTGGATGAATTTCAAACTAACTTTGAAAGGACTGTTTGTATGAATAGCACAAATAATTCTACAGATTATTCCCTCTCAATAGTAATTTAATGCAAACTGATGGTCTTATATCCAACAATACTCCTTGCAAGGAGTCTGGACAACATTAGACATCACAAAATATATTTTCATAAATAACTATTCTCTCTCTTTTCCTTGATCAACTTAGAGCTAAATTTTCCAATACTTTGATGTAAAATACATATCTACCTAAGATGGTCTTCCTTTTTAAAGTATGTATCCAATTATTGATCCTAGCCATTTTCAGATTCTTTTCCTATTACAACTACCACAATTCAGCAGGGTTTACATCAGATAAAATTCTAGCAGTTTTTAGACAAAAGAAATCCAAGTTCTCAGAGGAGTTTTAGGATCCTCATATGTTCCCCAACAAGGCTTTCTCTGCAGATTACCATTAAAGTACAGGCAAGGATACAATTTTCTAAGCTTTATGGCAACAGCAAAGTGTTGGGGGACAGTTGTTCTTCTACTCATTAGGCCATGAAGAGGGTGCTTCTCAAAGAAATCTAAAACACTGCAAAACACTATCATTCTTCTTAATGCTTTGTTGTTCCTATGAAGCTTAAAAACCTCTACCTATGTCTGTACTTTAAAGACCATTGTCAGAGAAAGCCTTGGCAAGGAATTGGTGAGAAACTTGGATTTCCTTCCCTAAAAAACACCAGAATTCTAGCTGAGAGAATTGCTACTGAAATTTGAGTTGTACTAGGGAGGGAAATCCAAAAGTGCCATGCCTACTGATCACTAGACACATACTATAAATGTTAGTGGAAAAGTGTTCAACAACTCAACCCACAGTATATGGGCATGTTTTGTACACAAAATAGATTACATAATTTTATAGCACTTGGATTAGAGAATCAGAACTAGAAGAAAAACATAGATCATCATCTGCAAAAAAGCAGTGTCTAGAGCAGTGGTTCCCAATGTGGGCCCCACGCCCCCACATGTGGACTTCAATACCCAGAAGCCTAAGTCTGTACACTGGCTGATCAGTGCTTTGGGGAATTTACTTAGGCGTCTGGGAATTGAGGTCCAAAAACCAAAGGTTGGGAAACAATGGTCTAGAGGCTCCAATTATAAAGCTAAGTTGCAACTGTTCATGATAAGACAAAGAGAAATACTACTGTACAAAGTAATTAGTCAATCTGATCTGGAGGAAATCCCTTTCCCCTACAAACAGAATTATCACATAATGAATACAAGATTATACAGTAATACCTCGGATAACGTTTACCTTGGATAACGCTAAAATTGCATAACGTTAAGTAATCTGGGGAGGAGAATTGGATCGAATAACGTAAGGTCCAATGGGATGGATTGGATAACAACCGCTAAAGCCTGTGTGGTTACAATGTATCTCTTTAACTTTATCCGATCCATCCCGTAGGATTTTAACATGGATCAGATAACACTAAAAATCGGATAACACCAAGACTTGTGGAACCAAGTCTTAGCGTTATCCGAGGTATTACTGTATAGATTCCTCAAGAGGAAGTTAAGTTGTTAGCCAGTTTTGATATAACGTTCTTGAGTTTTTTAAAAATTAAACTCCTTTTATCCTCTCCTCCTGTCTGGAACTTTTTCAGACCAACAACTCACTGCACCAAATTAAGAAAGATTTCTTATATTTACTGAACTACCATGAAACCAAAGCAAATATTTAACTCCCAAATATCTAGAAGCAGCCCTCCATTCCTCATGAAGAGCTAGAACTGAGTTTGGTTTCTTGGCCCTACCAAGACATTATAATCTTGTTCTGTTGGTTACACTCTTCTGCGCCACAAAAACAGAAAACTGCCTCCCCATTGTGTCTGTCCAATAAGAGGTGCTACGTTAAGAACAAATAATACTTTCCAACTCACCTCTGCAGTACTCCCAGTGCTGGGTCCAAGTCTTTCAAACACACTGGGTCTTCTGGAGGTGCTATCGGATATGGTCTTGGTATTTTCCACTGTGACCTTCCTTCTAATTTTTGACATTTTGTACTACTTCAACCAAAAAAAAAGCAACACTGTAAAATTCTCAAATTGAGCTATAACTGAACTCATAAGAAAAAAAAGTTATAGTGTTCATCTTTAATAACTTCTGAAAAATTAATAAAGTAACATGTATAAGATTGTGTTTAAAAGGAACATTTTAAATTTATTTCATAATAATACGAACAGCATGTTCTATGCCCTATTTTGGTTTCCTTATCCATCAAGTACAATCTGGAGCACTTTTGAAAGAGTCTTCTTCTTCTCCTTTAGAACAGTAAATACATTTGTAGCAACAATCACAAGTATGTCTATAGTATTTTAAATTGATATGGTTATGAATATTCATATTAATAAATAAGAATTGTACTCAATGGTCGCAGAAATGAAGGCAACTCATGCAGCAATCTCTGTCTTCCTCACCACTAGTGCCCCTAAAAGCTCTTGAAGATCCTACCTAGGCAAGGATGGAGTTCTAAATGGGCTGTCTTCTATTGGACCAAAATATGGTAGTGGGAAGTACTGTATGACCAAAACTGGGGAGAGGGAGAAGATTGGTCGTACAAGCTGCTTTACATTCACATAAATAGCGGAAGTAACTGATGTATATTAAATGAAATGGTATTTTTTCTGAATCAATCAGTAATTCAAGAAAAAACCACCAGCATTGGTAACATAAACCATGTTGTTGCAGTGTGCTCTCTTCCACAAGCTGGTTTACAAACAACAACAAAAACATTTCCATGGAAGCAACAGAGATAAATCTTAAAATTTCTTGCCCAAGATATTTGCTGAGAGAAGGGCATATTGCCCACTAGTCAAATTTGTCAATGGTCCTCCCATCAAATGTTTCAGTTTTGTAAAAAGAAAAGTCTGAGTCCAATATTACACCACAGATGGGACACTGAAGTTCATTTGTGCCTACTTCTGGTTACGTGGAGAGGGAGGAGGCTGGTGGATGGTCCCTTTGAAACACAAGGGTTGGAGGTTAGTCTTCAGACCTTCATAAGCTTGGGCACTTCAATGGAATTCAGTGTAGGTTCTCACCAAGACACCTTTATAAATAAAGTAATCTTTTCATAGGAGATGAATTCCTAGGGATATGACTACCCTTACCCACAGGTAAGTACATCAGTTTAGAACTGAAAAATTAAAATAAGGATATTCTTTAGCTAGTTGTGAAATGAAGACTGAAAGATTAAACAGTTTGTAAGATATTACAACAGTAAGGAAAGTGTTGTTGTTCAGTCGCACAGTCAAGTCCGACCCTTTGCGACTCCATGAACCATGGCACGCCAGGCACCCCATCCTCCACAGCCTACTCAGCTCCACGCCCGCTTCATTAACAATTTCATGTAGCCATCTCATCCTCTGCTACCCCCTTATTTAAAATGTGGTATGTTATCAATTATTCTACCTTTAAAAATAGAAACAGCAAAGACAATTTCAATAAGAACATCTCCTATATCAGGGGTGCCCAAACTTTTGGACCTGGGGGCCTGGCCATACCCCCAGAACACCAGAGTGGGCCAGACCATGGCCCTAGAACAGGGCATGTTTGCATATGTGTGGCCATTTTACTTCCTGGTTTGGCACAGAAGCTTCTGCGCATGCACGAAAGTGGCCATTTTACTTCCTGGTTTGGTGCAGACGCTTCTGTGCACGTGGAAAAGCAGCAATTTTACTTCACAGAAGCATCTGTGCCAAACCAGGAAGTAAAATGGCTGCTTTTCGCACATGCGTGGAAGTGTTCATATTTACTTCCTGGTTTGGCGAGGACGTAGTGGGCCTGATGGAATGCCTTCGGGGGCTGTATTTGGCCCAAGGGCCCTAGTTTGGGCATGCCTGAACTATATTGATATCATGCCATTTTAAGAAGAATCTCAGCTAAAGGCTGCATCCAATGCAACATTTACAATCAGGAAGTTCCCTGTGCCTTCTGTATAACTCCCTAAATACAGTAATACTTTTCCCCCATAGCCTAACTTCGTATCAAAGGTGAGGTTAGCAAGGAGAAAACATTTTGGGAGAAAGGATCTAGTAACGTAACAGATGGAAATTATGATAATTCATTGCATTTCAGTCACACACCATTTTGCTATTTGCACTAGATACTCAAAATTAATATTTTCTAAATGATTGGGACAAATTCAAGTACATGGGCCTAGGTGCCAGAACAGTGTCCCTCATGCTGTTCTCTTCAGCCAGAAAACAGAAACATTGTATCCTTGAAGGAAGTTAGTGAATTGGAATCTAGTCTTACATTCCACTATTATAACGTTAAATAAAGACATCACAGTAGATATAGTCAAATAATTCCAGTTCAGGTTATTGTGAGATAAGCAGATGTCTTTTAGTCACATAGAATCATGGAATGATTGAGTTGGAAGGGGCCTATGAGGCTATTGAGTCCAACCCCTTGGCTCAAGGCAGAAATCGAAATCAATGCAGATCTGACAAATGGTTGTCATTTCTTCTGAATGCCTCCAGCCTTGGAGCACTCATCACCTCTTGACATAATTGGTTCCCATGTTGTATTGCTCTAACAATTAAAATATTTTCCCTGATATACAATCTATACATGGCTTTCTGTACTTTGAGCCTGTAATTATATGTCCTGTACAATACCGTAACCAAAACCAGATCCTGCCTTTCCTCTTTATGACTATCTTCCAAATATTGAAAAAAGCTATCATATCCTCTCTCATTCTCTTTTTCTCAAGGCTAAACCTGCCCAGTTATTTCACTCTTTCCTTGTAGGGTTTGGCTTTCAGTCTTGATCATCCTTGTGGCACTCCTTTGAATTTGTTCCAATTTGTTGGCATCCTTCTTAAAGAGCAGTGTCCAGAACTGAACACAGTAGTTTAGATATGATCTCACTAGTGCTGAATAGAGACTATACTTCTGTTAATGCATTCTAAAATAGCATTTGCTTTTTTGCATGGTTGACTCTTATTTAGTTTTATATTCTATTCCAAGATCTTTCTCCCTTGTAGTATTACTGAGCTAAGTATTCACATACAGTAATACCCCGTATAACGTGAGTATCATATAGCGCTAAAACCGTATAACGCGACAAGATTTTTGAAAAATCTTGTTTCAAATAACACGATTTTAACGTTATACGATACAGTCGTTCTTAGCAGCAGGGTGGGTGGAAAGCTGAACGGGGTTCTCCGTTCAGCTTCCCAGCCACCCTGCAGCTACGGAGGCAGGGGTGGGGAGGCTGGAAAGCTGACGGGGGGCTCCCCCGTCGGCTTACCCAGCCACCCCACAGCTGCAGAGGCAAGGGCGGGTGGCTAGGGAAGCCGACAGGGAGTCCCCGTCAACTTCCCCAGCCACCCTGCAGCTGAGATTACAATAAACTGAGATTACAATTGCATAAACTAGACTACTCCATACTTCTTCATAATACAGTAAACCCCCGATTTACGAATACCCCTACTTACGAACAATTTGACTTACAAATTGGTTCTGCACTGAAATCCATGCCTCAAGTTTCGAACATGCCCCAATTTACGAATTAATTCTTTTTCCTCTGTGTTGCCTCCAGTGAAGCAAAAAATGACATTTCCCCTATGGGTTTATATTTTATACACATGCAGCCTTTCAGAGCCCTGTAGGTGGCAGTAGAATGCTTAGAGAGGAGTTATTTGTCTGGCATTTTGGCGCCAAAATGGCTGCCTGTTGCTGTTTCTTGCTGGATTTTTCTGAGTTTTCTGTCCATTTTCAAAGCTTCTTTAAGGTAAGGAACAGAGTTTTTGCTTATGCATGCTCTCCTTTCAATACTGCTGTTGTTTTTCAGTAGTTTGATTGATTTTTGGAAGGGAGGGACTGTTTTGATTTTTGGAGGGGAGACTTTTTCTTCATCGCTATGGGGATGTCTCGAGTTACAAACAAATTCGACTTACGAACAAGGCCATGGAACTGATTTTATTCGTAACTCAAGGTTTTACTGTATTATGTGCCATCAAATTGGAACCAACTTATAATAATACTAACAGGGATTTCAAGGCAAACAAGATATTTACAGAATGGCGTTATCATTTCCATATTCCAGTGAGTTTCCATGAGTGAGCTGGGATTCAAACCCAGGCATCCTGAGTTGGCCACATTCTATTCACTACAATTCACTGGGGGTATCTGTACTTCCTTACTCTTTCTTTTTGCTATTGATAATCCCACTTGCTTTAGCCATGATTTGTGCCACGATTCTCCAAACCAGCCAGAATTTGTTAGCTCCAAAGCTCTCCTTTTTCGGGGGGGGGGGGGAGGGACAAACCATGGTTCGAGGTTTGGATAAAACAATAAGCCATCACTTAAATAACTCAAAGTCAGTAAACGAGAAAGGATAGAATACAGCCAGTAAGAAGTAAGCAGCTCTCAAGGCCATTTCCCATTCCCCAATGCTCCCTATGCTATTGAAATTCAGTGGAATAGAGTAAAACCCCTACTTATGTAAAAAGTCTGTTCTGTAGGCTTTTATGTAAATCAGTTTTTTACTTAACTTGGAGCAAACTCATAGGAAAAATGAATTTTTACATAGCTCGAAGTAAACCCATAGGAAAAATTAATTTTTAACGTAACTCAAAGCAAACCCATAGAAAAATGATATTTATGTAAATCGAAACAACCCCATAGGAAAAATGAATTTTTTACATAACTTGAAGCAAAACCATAGGAAATTGTGTTATGTAAATCGGGACATTTATGTAAATCAGGACATGGTTTTAGTGCAAAAATAATTATGTAAGTTGAATTTTATGTAACTTGAGGCATATGTAAGTCAGGGTTTTACTGTATTACATAGAGGAAATTCAGCAAAAAGAAGAAAAGCCACATGTCAGGCAAGCATTCTGTTTACTGTAGATACTCGAGTATAAGCCTAGTTTTTTCAGTCCTAAAAATGAGGTCTAAAAAGTGGACTCAGGTCACTGAGTGCGATGGAAAAAGGCAGCAGCGGCTAATAGCCTTCAGCACCCATTTCTCCCATCCTATTGTCAGCACATCTCAATCGGCATGGAGAAAACTTCTTTCTGTTGTATCTTTTCATGTACCATATTTTGATTATTGAAACTCACTAGCAGCTGCTGCATTTGTCACCCTCAGCTTATATTCGGGTCAATATGAGTCGCCTCGGCGAGTGGGCGGCAATATAAATCTGAATAAATAAATAAATAAAAATATATTTTCCTGGTTTTCATAATCCTTTGGACTATAATGTATCTTAAATATGAATCTATTGTATATTTTTCCTCCAAAAATCTGGTTAAAATTTTTAAATCCAATCTTTTTTATTGTTTCAAAAGAATCACTGATTTTTATCCATCCTGATTCTAAATAAACAATATACAGTAATACCCTGCATAATGAAAAATCTTCGTTTTATGTTGCCATGCCTGACGAAGACTCACAAGAGGTTGATAGATAACTATGTTTCTGATTTTAGAAATCTAACACAGTACCATCTACCTTTGCCCTTGACCAGGATTGTTGTGTGGATTGGAGGATTCACCTTGAAACACATAGGGGGAAATGGAAGATAAATGAAGTAAGTAAGCAACCTAAGACAGTGGCATATCAACTAATGTATGACATTTTCTGATGCCTTAACAAGAACTAATCTTCCTGTGAAAATGCATCAATAAAAAAATTCAGTTGTGGATTACTTCAGTTTACAATTTATATTCAAGTTGTGACTGTATATAGCAGGTGTGGGTAATGTAAAACTCTCAAGCTTCCAATAAAAAGAGGGGGTACAATTTTGTGTGTGTGAAGGAACTGTATCACTATCAAATAGGGTGAAGCACCCCCTCCACAAACTCACAAAGGTCATCTCAACTCCCTGTAGCAACACAAGGTGACTTCCAGAAACAGCAAATGCAAATACTGTACCAGAATATTCTCTTAAATCAATGCAAGAACTATTGCTTCTTGTTCATATGCTTTTAGAACAGCACCACCATTAAGAGTTTAAGCAGCAGGTCTCATACTATATTTGTAAAGTCCATAAACTGAATTAAACAGTCTTCCATTTGTGCTCATAATGTAACTGAAAACTCTTGGAAAAAATTCATTGTACAGTACTCAGTAAGTTTTGCTGCTAGATTTGCAGTCCAACCAACCAACCACTTATTCAGAAATGCTAATTTGATAAGGGATTCTCCACACTAATGTTTCTCAATGTTTTCATATCACAGGCCTGACCACACCTCCTGGACAGCTGATTGGGCCAGTCACATGGTTCCTCCCACCCAGAAGTGGAAGTAAAATGCGTCCCGCACATGCACAGAATGCATTTAGCACCATTCTGCGCATGTTTGGGGCATATTTTTCCTGCCCCCAGAAGGGGCAAGGGCATCGGGTGCTGGGGATGGCCCGCGGGCTTTAGGTTGCAAATGCCTGCTCTACACTCTGGTTTTTTCATTGATGGTAAAAAAAAAACCTGAAAATAACAGACCACTATTTTAAAATTCAGCATTTATCAACATAGCTGCTCATCCTGCAGACATCTGCAAACACTTCATTTTTGAAACAGTAAACACACCTTCTGTCAAACAAAATAAATCCATCCCCCTGCATTTCATCCTCATGTTTATGTATATCTTTAGATAATTCAAGACAAGTGCTTACTGTCATCTACATTAACAAACTGTCAAAAATTATGCAACGGATGACTTCCTTACTATTTGTTGTTGTAACTCTCTGAGGATCTGTTTGCCAGACCTTCAGGCAAATACTGGATAACATTCTTACATAAACTGCTAACCATTTAAAAAAAAAGAACATTGTACTGTACCTAGGAATCAAATAATTCTGAACACTTTCAATACATAAATTTCATTCCTAGAACACTTTGGACAGTGCATAACATTTAAAACATCAATTAATTTTGTGATGGGACATATTCAAAGAACACCTTTCCATTGAGAGATCAGGAGAATGTGGGGCCAAAGACGTGAAGATGAATCAAAATGAGTACCAAGTTTTAATAGTTTGCATAGTTAAAATATTTACATTTCACTTCGTCCACTGAAAGAACTTTCCTATCTTCAAAACCAAAATTCACACAGGTGAATAATGGGCCCATTAGCTAAACTGATTTGGGTAATAATGACAGCCATTTTACAAGAGTCGGGGAGGAGCTTCCTCGGTATACAACAAGCCACCAATACTTTCCACAAATAGGATAAATTGATTAAGTTTGAAATACACAATTACTGCACCTGGAACCAAGTTCTAAAGAACTAAATGGGGCTTAAAGGGGACTATACTAAAAGCCTCTGACCTTTTGAATAGAGAATTATTTCTAAACAAACATGCACCATATAATTCTAAATCTGTCTGAGAGTGACCAAATGCAGAGATGGCTGGGATTTTAACAGTGCTATTGTTCCTGCAGAGGTGGAGAAAAGACCTCAAAAAAAGGTCATTTTCTGTATAAAATGACAAAAATAAAATATTTGCACTGTCCCCTTTGACATGTGATCATCAAAAACAAGAAAGCCACAGAAAATATGATTAAATATAATGTGTAACCCTTATATTATCATATTTAACCAACTAGGAGCATTTATCTGCAGTTCTGATTATACTGCCAAAACTGCAATTCTATGCCTATTTGACTCAACAGTAAATTCCACTGAACAACAACAAAATCTACTCTGTATTTGCTAAGATTATCAACAGATGTTTCTGCAATGGAGGAGAGAATTCACTGCACACCTATAATAGATACACATAAGAAAAAATATTCACAGTTCAGTTTTTCCATAAGGATATTCTTCTTCCATACAGCTGCACACTTTTAAAAAATCCCACTGCAGTACATACTGGATAAAATCAGACTGCAAGACTTCAACAGGTTTAGAGAAATCTATCCAAACACATCCAGTGTTAAAGTGAGTTACAGAAGTGTTCATTATGTGAAATATCAGATTTCAAGGTGTTCAGAAAACTCCATGGGCACTTTCAGAAACATCCCAAAAAGGGTGTGTGTGAATTGTCCTAAGAGAGGAAAGAAGACAACCCTGAAACTGAAGTGGAGAAGAAATACATCCTCTGGAATGGTGCGTACAGAACATGTCCCTTAAGAGCCCTTGTGGCTCAGTGGTTAAACTATTGTACTGCAGTCAAAATGTAGTGAGTTCGATTCTGACAGGGATCCATGTTGACTCAGCCTCCCATCCTTCCAAGGTTGGTAAATGGAGTACCCAGCATATTAGGGGCAAAATGGTAATTACAGTACCTTGTAAACTACTCAGAGTGCTCTAAGCATCATGGGGTGGTATATAAGTATACTGTAACTGCTATTCTTCATTTTCGAGTGTCGTACCCGGTTCTGAACATTGGTTATCATCATGGGAATCAGCCGTGCAGTGGCCTTCCATTTGCCATTCCCATCTCAGCAAGCCACCCATACCACTGACCAGAAAGTGACTCGTGGAACTGGGTCACGCTGTGATGATGCAGAAGGCAGATGAAAGGTCACTGCACTATATTCTCAGGGCAGTCTTCATGGCTTATTATCGCCATGATGATCGCCAATATTCAGAATCGGAAGAATCCAAATCCAAATACAGTACTGTATAATAATAATACTAATAATAATGTCACTCTTTAACAGTTTCCCCCACAGGTGATTAACCACGAGTGACTCCCCCCCCCCACCTCCCCACCTCCTATTGAGACCTCCCGTTATTCCATCCGTGGCAGAAGGTAGGAGACCCCCCACCCCACCCGTAACCCCTTCTTCTCCCCCCACCCCCACCCCCTCCGCCTGGGGGGCCGGTCCAAAAAACACTCACCTGATCCTTCCTCCCGCGAGCTCCTCCTCCCCGCCTCCGCCTCCGCCGCCCAGGGCGGAGAGGGGGGGAGAGGGCGAGGGGGGAGTCCGTCCTCCCGAGCCTACGAGCCGCGCCACACGGGGAGGAAAGTGAGGAGCGCGGCCCGCTCCCACCGCAGCGCCGCCAACACTTCCGCCGCGGCGGCGGCAGCGCCCTGAGGCGGCGGCAGCGGCGGCGCCGCCCTCCGTCTCTTCCTTCCTTGGCCGCGCAAGGCCACCGAACGAAAAAGACGGGCGGGGGGAGAGAGAAAACGAGCACTACCACAGCCTCCCCCCCCTCTCCAGAAACAACCGACGCTCCTTCTCACTGCGCCTGCGCACCCCCCCACCTCACCAACGGCCTCTTCCCTTCGGAGTCCTCGCCAGCCGACGTCACTTCCGGCACCGCGACAGCAACGGACGCCGCGTCAGGAGGGCCGGGCAAAGCGTGCGCGCGAGCGGGCGCGAGCCAGCCAGCCAGCCGTCCGCCGGCCTGAGGAAGCGTTAGCTCTACCTCACGCGCCTCGTACAAAAGAAAAAAAAATTTAAAATAATAATAGTAATAATAAAGGACCCTTTTGTTTGGGTCTCTTTTACAGGAAACCAAAGAGCCGCCGAGCTCTGCCCCGGGCGCGTGTGAGACGCAGAGAGAGATGCTCACCCATGATAGTAATGGAAACAAAACACCTGCAATTACACATCCGAGTCCCAGCCATCATTCATAGAGACACACACAAACAAAAGGCAGGTTGGGTTAAAAAAAAAATCTTTTCAGTCGTAGGTCTCCCGTCTCCAAGCGTAAACCAGCCCGGAACTTCCGCTGTGGAAAACCGCTCTTGCCCGTAATTCTCTACGTGCCCTCAAAAAAAAAATCTTTTTGTCCCTCTAGCACTTGGCAACTCTATGACGAAAGCTTTGGGGTTTTGATTGAAACAGCGGTGGGGGGTGGGGTTGGTTTGAGAGGAGGAGGAAGACGCGGGACTCAGAGCGGGCGTGCCCCGGCGTGGAATGTTCTTACAGGTATGGGAGTTACGCTGCAATAACAATCACACGTTTGTGTGTATACACACACAGGTGTGATTGTTATTGCATATCATAGTACTGTATATATGCATCTCTCTGTCTCTCCCGCCCCATAGCACTTAGTGCATTCTGGGCGGCTCAGGAGGTTCTTAGCATTTTGCCCCCAACATGCTGGGTACTCATTTTACCGCCCTGTCGGAAGGATGGAAGAGGCTGAGTCAACCTTGAGGCCTGATCAGGATCAAACTCTCAACCTTCTGGCTGCAGTACATCTGTTTCACCGCTGCGCCACATTGGGGTTCCGAACCAGTGCATGTGCTTTGGTTCGTTATGACTTCCCCATCTGTGAAAAAGGGGGCTGGTTCTGAATGAATGACTGAAGCGGGGGGGGGGGAGTGGGTAGACTACAACATCCAGATAGCTGTGTGTTGGGGATGCGGCATCACGTGAACGGGGCTCGCTTCTCTCCTCCCCCCCCCCCCACTTCCCTCATCCTTCCTTCCCAACTGATGGAAAATGGCAGTGTTGCCTCCCGGGGAGCGGCGGACTGAAGGTAACTCTGCGGGTTGGTGATGCTGTCAGAGCCTGGGAGAAACTGAGCCTTGGTTGGTGGTTCTCTCTCCTGTGAGAAACGGGGAGGGTATTGTGTGAAACGACCGCCACGAAGAGCCATGGAAGGCTCATCAATTATTGTGGTGAAAGCTTCCTTTTAGAGAGATTTATTCGCTAGATGCCCAGAAGGTCGGCCTCAACTAACAAAAAGATGCCATTCATATTGGATTCCTCCTGGTTTGTTTATATTGCCCAGGGTGTAAGGAGTTTATTTACTCCGAGCTTTTCAAGGAAATAGCACAGACTTATTGCTGTCCATATGTTTCATGGACTCACGCTTTTACTGTTTCCACTATTTCTCACCACACATGCATGCATAGAGGCAGGTATAGTACTGTATTAACTACACTATGTGTGTCACTTCCTTCATGCAGCTGATCTGGCTAGTGATGCATTGGCCAGAATCATGTTACTTAGCCTAGTAATTGTGATTCGTCTTCGGTGTCTAGGTCAGATGTTCACCTGACCTAGTGTGAGAAAGATTAGCCAGCGCAACAAGGTTGCTGTCATCTGCAGTACAGCCAATTGTGGTTCAAAAATACCACAATCTTTGAGGAGGCTCTTTATGTATACCGCATGGTTATGCTTGCACAGGCATCGGGGTCGGCAGAGGGGGCAAAAACCCTCCTGAGCTAACATCCCCCTAGCACACCCCCAAACCCACCCTGGGATGCCAATGTTATATGTGTGTGTGTGTGACATTGTTGCCCTTCCTGACCCCCCCCCCCCCAGTCATGGCTACGGCCCTGACAGGCATATAGTTTGCAGTTTGGCTTGGGCTGAAGTGATTCTCCAATGAACAAAAAAAGGTGTTACAGTATAAAAATCACTCCCAACAAAGCTATTCATTTGATTAGACACACAACTTTCTGCTGTCGGATTGCATCTCACTGCATTAAGTATGCCCATTGAATTAATAAGGATTTACTGAATCAACTCTTTTGTAAGTTCCATTGATTCAAATGACCCTACTCTAACTGCAGTTTACTATGCTAAAGTCAGTTGTAGTTAGAGGAGGCTCATTTGTTTCAACAGAACTTACAGAAGAGCTGCTCAATCAAATTACTGCTGATTCAGTGAACCTACTCCAGTACTGTAAAATCTGGCCATTGTGTCATTAAATGTCTTTAGAAAAATATTTTAGGTGCCACAAATGATTATTTTGTTTTTTCCATAATAAACTAAGAACAGTAGTCAGGCATCAGGACATATACTGTGAGGAAAAGAAGTCCAGAGATAAAGTCTGAGAATGGAAGTTATGGGATGAAGGATTAAAACAGGAAAAAAGAGATTTTGATTGAATGCAAAATTCCTGGATTTGTATAACAAGATGTTATCTACACCATTTTCTGTCGGTATTGCAGATTATTTTGTATGCTATGTAAATATTGCTTTACCTATTTAAATAATGACAACTGAGTCCTACACTTGAGTTGCTTGGTGACTGTGACCGCAAGCAACAGCTTAAGTATGTGAAAAACCATCATGAGTGAAACACCCCACACAGAATAGTATTGTACTCTCTACTTCACCAAAGTTTGTACAAAGCTGATAATCATCGGGTGTTGAGCCATTAGATTAGAGGTGGCCAACCATGGTTCCCCAGATGTTCTTGGGCTTCAGTTCCGAGAAGCCATGATCAGCAGGTTGTGCTTACTTGAGCTTCTGGTAACTGAAGACCAAGAGCACCTGGGGCACCAAGGTTGGCCACCCTTGCACTAGGTGATGTAAATGTAGGCAGTGCACTAATCTGAAGTCTAATATAGTGATGATAGAATTGTCTGTTTTATTTCTCGTGCCATCCCAAGCCATTCAGATATAGCTGTGCTGAATCTACTGTAACTGCCTTCACTTTTAAAAAAAAGTTCAGATGTACACTGTTAGAAGGGAAAACAAATGTGAAGAGATGGATACAATTAGTATTGTTGTTGTTCATATTTACATACCATCTTTCTTCCAGTGAGCTAAAGATGATATACATGACTCTCCTCCTCTGCATTTTGTCCTCACAACAATCCTGTGAAGTAGGGTGAGAGTGACTTGACCAAGGCCACCAAGTGAGTATAATGGTTTGGTGTGGGAAGGGTTGGGCATTATTCCATTTCTCATGTATCCTAGTCCAACACAGATTAGACGCTGCATGTAAGCCATGATTTTATTGAGATGTTTGTTCCAAGAATACTGTTCCTTTCCTTTGAACATAAGAGGCCAAGTCAAATGACTAGTCCCCCTAATAGAGTAGATCCTGTGAATCAATGTGATTTTGCTGCAACAATATTTATGTAAGTAGTGCTGATTCAGTGGGTTTTCTATAGTTGAGACAGACAGTTGGATTTAAGTTAGATCTCCATAAATTAGTGCAGTTTTTTTAAAATTGACGATTAACTACCTGAAACATCCAATTTTTAGGATATTATCCTCTGAACACTGCTTGTTGAAGGCAAAAAGGAAGAAATTGGATTAAGGAGTACAGTATAGGGCTTCTGTAACAAATCCTTATCTTATCCATAGTCTTGTCTACATTTTATGTCTTTGTGCAGCCTGCGTAAATCTTTTCCCTAGCACTTGTCCAACCATTTAAACTTTACTGAACTTTTAAGGAGACCAAATATTAGGGCATTTACCGGGCAAACCCTCTTATCTTTTTGCCTCAGTTCAGACTGCCAATAAGAATATCCATGCCAGCATTGTAAACTGGACTAGATTAATCTTTTGCCTAATTCAACAGGACTCCTCCTATTTACAACACAGTTCAACCTTCCCCACCCTGGTCACCTCCAGATGTTCTGGATTTCACCTATCTTCCTTTGCATTGAGCCTGTTGCCTGGGGCGAATGGCATAGCAATTGGGAGAGACATTAAATGGGGGAAGGCTACTGTAGTTCATGGCTGACAATAGTAAGAACTCCCCACCACCACCACTTTTAACAGAGGGTGATGCTTATGCGTTTTGAAAGATGTGATTACATGTTTCACTATGTTAAATGTAGAAACCAGAGGCCTTTCTTTCTTTGCAGCATCAATTGATGAGATCAGAAGAAATCCATGTCCATCGGAGAAAATGCGAGACAAATTTGACTACTGTGGTTGTGCTAATTGTATAAGAATGAAGGAGCGCGTGTCTGAGAATGGAAGGAATCAATCTGTGCCTGGGGAAGGCAACAGGACCTACACAAAGGAACAGCTACTGGGGGTACAAAGGTAAATAGGAAACCTTTCTGACTAAACTAACTTTTGCCAAATTGGTGCCCTCCAGATGTTTTAGAGTAGGTAATAGTAACTTCCTCAAAAGCCAGTCGTGTCTGACTCTAGGGTTTGGTGCTCATCTTCATTTACAGCCAAAGAACCAGCGTTGTCTGTGTCTGCAGATGTTTCTGTGGATATGTGGCAGTCATGACTAGATGCTGGAGCACACAGAATACTGTTACCTTTCCCACCAAAGTGCTACCTATTCATCTACTTGCAGTTTCTTGCTTTCAAACTGCTAGGTTGGCAGGAGTGGGACAGAGATGGGAGCTCACTCCATCGTGTAGCACTCAGATCTCAAACTGCTGAACTGCCAACCTTCTGGTTGTTAAGCTCAGCATCTTAACTACTAAGCCACCACAATACCATGTTCTCAACCTTTTTAAGCTGGGGTTTGGGTCACACTCCCTCTGACACCTCTGGGGGCCGGACAGCCATTTTGCCCTTCTTCCACCACATGGCGCTTCTGGTGTGGTGGAGGCGGTAACCCCCCATACACACACACACATAAAATGGTGCCATGGGCCATATCTAGCCCATGGATTGCAGGTTGAGAATCCCGGTTTTAGATTATCACTCCCAAATGACCAGCAGCTCTGATGGCAGCTGATGCCCAAAACCACTGGAGAATGTCATGTTGGGGACGGTCAGGGCAGAATGTATTTGTCAAGTCTCTAATTGACAGATGAATGGATCAAAATATTAGTGGCTAACAGTTAGGCTGATATCAGAGGCCACTTGTGATCATTAGATTACATAATTAGTGATGCAACTTGAAACAATAAATCAAACTGCTATTTTACTAGGCACTGAAACATTATTGACCTTTTCTCCTAACAGAGCAATAGTTTTTGCTTCTCAAATGCTGTTTCTCTTTGATGCTATTATCATAGCCTCTAGACTAGAGGCACTTGTTGTAAAGGTTACAACAAGAAATTTTATTTTTAATTACATTGAATCAGTCAAGAGGCCAGTCAGTTATTGATCATCTTAAAATTAATTGGTAAATAACTTTAATGTTGGAAAAGTAAATGAATTATGAAATATAAAAGAGCTAGCTTGCAGAATGAAAGAGTATTCATTTCTGATCATTTTCTTTTTCTTTTCTTTTTTGAAATATTTTTATTAAAGTTTAATGGAAAAAATATTAAAAAGAAAAAACAGAAAACAATTACAATTTCTCATCATTTTCATAACTCCACTTTCACAACCTCCTGTTGTGCAGATGTTGGATTTTTCTAGAACCCCCCAACCACATGGGAAGTTGTTCTGCACTCCCTAGAACAATCTCAGCATATAACTATCAATTTAATAGAACTCAAGGCTATAGTAACTGGTATCTTGTGTCTCTTTTTAAAGATTGTAGACCTTTAGAGTGTGTGTGTGTGTGTGTAAAATGTAAATGATAAAAAATACTGTAAGAAAGGAGGATGTGAAGACCACAATAATCTATTCAACATGGAAGGAGGGTAATTCCCATCTTCCCAGCTCCACAGTTGAGATGAAGGCTGAAATTTCTCTTACTGTGTGTAGCAAAGGGTGACAAACATCTGACATGAAGGTGGAACAGTAGACTCTGGAATAAGCCCTATTATTTTGAATTTGACCCTGAGAGTGAAACATCTTTAGAGGAGGATCACTCATGCTTTTAATAGTTTTTAACTAGATTTTTTTTAACTTGGTGTAGGTGGGAGGTAGTTTTTCAGTGTTTTTAGGAATTTTAAGGGTTTTTATAGTTTATGCATTAGGGATTTTTATGTACAGGACAGTAATACCTCGGATAACGCTAAAATCGCATAACGTTAAGTGATCTGGGGAGGAGAATTGAATCGAATAACGTTAAGGTCCTATGGGATGTATCGGATAACAACCACTAAAGCCTGTCTGGTTACAATGTATCTCTGTGGAGCTTTAACGTTATCTGATACATCCCATAGGATTTTAACATGCATCGGATAACACTAAAAATCGGATAACACCAAGACTTGTGGAACCAAGTCTTAGCGTTATCTGAGGTATTACTGTATCTGAATTGAATGCTGTACGCCGCCCAGAGTCACATGTCAATTGGGGCAGCTATACAAATTGCCTAAAACAAACAAATAAATCTTTATCTTCCAAGTGTTTTGGATTGCCAGAAGTCCTGGTCACCATGGCCAATAGTCATGATAGGAGTTCCATCCCAAAACACCTAGAGGATGCCAGGTTAGGATAGGCTGTGCTGAATATTTCCTTTTTAACTTATAGTTGTTGAAATAGTTCAGTAGCTTTTATTTGTTCTCTCTTCCAAGATGCAGTGATCACTCTAATGGCATTACTAGTAGTCTTGACTCCCTTCCTTCTGTCACTGCATCGAGATTTTTTAAACATTGGCACTAGGAGTCATCATTTTTTGGTTTCTATCAACCAAAAATAACATTTTTCTTCTGAAATCCCAGGGTCATAGTCACCTTTGGCCTTTTTGACACTCTAGAACAGTGGTTCCCAATGTGGGGACTTCAATTCCCAGAAGCCTATGTCAGTACATTGGCTGATCAGTGCTTTGGGGAATTGACTTAGGCTTTTGGGAATTGAAGTCCAAAAACCAAAGGTTTGGAAACACTGCATCTAGAAGCCATGATGTTCTTGCCATCAGCTAAGTGCAAAGGGTTAGAATAGCTTTTTCTATTTAGGGAGATCTAGCAACAGGGGTTGCGTTTTTGCTTACATAATTGACAACATGTCTGAAGATCTGTTTTAACTTTTTCTGTGAGTGCTATTTAGAAAAGGCCCAAGCAATTAAAGAATTGTTGTGTCTCTGTAGAATAAAGAACAGTAAGAATTACTATGAGATTTTAGGCGTTGGGAGAGATGCAAAAGATGAAGACCTGAAAAAAGCTTACCGAAAACTTGCTCTGAAATTTCATCCTGATAAGAACTGTGCTCCAGGAGCAACAGATGCATTCAAAGGTACGGTACGTGAAAAAGACTGGATTAGGGTGTTGTCAAATGTAAAGATAGTTCTGTCACCTGCTGGCCAACAGAAAGACATGTTGAAGATGTAACTCTTGTAGAAACAATGAAAAAAATACAATAACTCCAGATGGCTGAAGTGCAGGTTGTTTTGCTGCCTTGTAAGGCAGCAGTGAAAAAGTCCATGTACATTTCTGTTTCTCAGTACAGTATATACAGAATCATAGAAGTGGGGGAGGAGTTTCAAAAGTCTCCATTGTTTTACATGAGAGCCAACCAAAATTCTGCCTCTGATCCTTGTAAACATTAGTCAAAACTCTACATACAAATTTAATTCATTCCTCGCAAAAAGTTCTTATCTTGAATTTCCCATAGGAATGAATTGAATTCAATTTCCCATAGGAATGCACTTAATTTTGTATCTGAAAAAAAACCCTATTAAAAATTTGTATCTCAAACCTGATTTTCCCCCCTGAGATTTCCAGATGTATCTTAATTTGAACCATTCTTATCTCGAGGTTTGACTGTACATTGAAGACAGTTGCCTCTACTGGCTAGCTCTGGTAATTAGGTATAGAAATACATAAATATTTTATGGAATTTTTAATCCAATATTTTTAGATCCTTGGATAATTGAAGCTGCAGATACTGAACCAGCATATATTGCAAATATTATTATTATTTATTAGTTCGAATTTATATTGCCGCCCACTTGCTGTAGTGACTCAGGGCGGCTTACAAACAATACATTACATTACAATACAATACAAATAACATATATCCCTTCTGTTAGATAGTGCAGCACTTGCAATTAAACCCATCCTAATATTTCTGTCTTTCTCTACTTTTTTACTTTTTAAAAAAAATAAAAAAGTCTTTCCCTCTTGTATAATTGGTTAATGTTTCTAAAGCACTTAGTACATTGCAATCCTTTCTTAACTGTGCATTCAGTGAGATTTCATTTTTCTGGATTATTGAAAAGTATGCAGTTTTTTTCCTTTCTCCATGGCAGCAATTGGCACAGCATTTGCCGTTCTAAGTAACCCTGAAAAGCGATTACAATACGATCAAATTGGAGAGGAAGAAGAATTTTTGTATACCAATGTGCCCAAACATTATAACTATTATAGAGAATTTGAAACAGACATCACACCAGAAGAAATATTTAATATGTTTTTTGGCGGCAACTTCCCAACTGGTAAGTGCTCCTTTTTGCTGCCTTTGCTTTGAAGTACAGCAAAGGTGGCTGTTTCTTCACTAAAATGTTTATATTCCAACCTACATCCATAGTTTTCAGGACAGGGGATTCTCTCATGCTGCATGAGATTCCTGTGGTAAAAGTTTATAACAAAAGTTCAAGTTTCTATTATTGTCCCCTTGATCATTAATTACTAGTAATGTTTTTAAAAAATAGCATTTTGTACTTGTTTTCGCTTCTAGAATGGTTCAAAAACATCTAGCCACATTCCTTTGGTGATTGGCACAAGTTTGAGGATTGTATCACATTGTATCTGTGAAACAGGGAAAATATGAAGCCGGTGGTTCCCAACATCCCCACGCCCCACAGGGAGACTTCTATTCCCAGAAGCCTAAGTTAGTACATTGGCTGATCAGTGCTTTGGGGAATTGACTTAGGCTTCTGGGAATTGAAGTCCAAAAACAAAAGGTTGGAAAACATGGGGTTAAGTCATCATCTCTCAAAGGGGCGGACTGGTTTTACTCTTAAAGATTTTCTACATAATGTATAGTGTTCTGCAATTAAAACCTGATGCGCAAATTACTCCTGCTGGTGGAAAAACGGGGAGGCAATTTTTGCCAGTTCTCCTTTCCTGCTGCAGGTCCTTGAAAATCTGCTGCGTGGTATTGGCAGACCCTCTGGATTAAAATGAAAGGCAACCTAGGGGACTGGTGGGGGGTGAGGTCTGCATAAAGAATCAATAAAATTGCTTCTTCTGACCAGCAAGAGCTTCTATTGAATCATAGTCCCATCCTTGAACAGAAGTAGCTCTTCCTTCACATAAGAAAAGTCAAGATCCAGCCCTTACTGTTAGTTCATTCCACAACCCACAAAGGCTGGAATTTAACTTTGTAAAATGAATACTGAGGCTGTCACGAAAAGAGCAAGAATGTATCCTTTCTCCTGCAAAGGTCAAACATTTACTACTATTAATTAAAAGATGGTCTTTTTCTTTAAAAAAATGATTAGGAAACATACACATGTTTTCACATTCATCCATGGATCCACCATGTTATCCACAGCGGAATAGACATGAAAGAACCTGGACCCAGGAAGAAGATGAAGAAGAAACAAGACCACAGGTACGTACTAGACAGGGAATTTGTTACAGGCCCCCACAAAAAGACCCTCCATGTTGCTTGTTCTTTGCAAAGAAACTAGCATTGCTCCTGATATCCACACATTTTTTAAAAGATGGGAGGTCGTTATCCTTATTATATATGTTAAGTGTAAGGCACTCTTCTAATTCATTTACTAGGAAATATTTTGATATTTGAGAATAACTTAAGCCAGCTTTGGAGAGAGAACTTATTTATATGTGTGTGTGTGTGTGATCCTACTAAACATATGGGATTTGTCTCAAAGTAAGCACATCACGCATTAAGCCGAAAATTGAAAATTTTGTCTTGGTTAATTTCTATAAGCTATTCCTTATTGGAAATATGACATGATAGAAATGTAATAAATAAGTAAATAATTGGATGGGCCAGAGTGATGCGGATCATTTAACTACAGAACAGCCTCTCTGAACTTCTATATCATTTTAAATAGCCTCCATAGTTGTATTACTAGAGTCCTGCAATGACCTTCTAAAGCAGCTGCATTTTGCCTACCAAGGGGCTGGTGAGATTGAAAGCGTGTTATCTGCTCAAGATCACCAGCGACCTTCATACCCAAGTTGGACACGTAACCCCAGATCTATCAAAGTCCAGTGCTGTGTCCCTAATTGACAAACCCTTCCATTCACCAGTATTGTGAATACACACATTGTTGGACAGTATCCATCCCTCTGATTTTTGTATCATTTTATGAAACACTCCCTTTTATTCTAGTACACACACCACCTACTGGAGGAGTATTTGGGGGGAGGTCACAGAGAGCAGATGTGTGTGTGTGTGAGTGGTGGTGGTGGGGGGACAAAATTCTGCTGTATGAACTGTGCAGGCATTGGATGCAACCTGTCGACTACTCAGGACTATTTAAAGAAAAGTAGGTATGGTTCCCAAGCAAATAATTCAAGATTGCACAACCTTAGTAGGCAAGTAGGAAACGTTTACCTATGGGACCTATTGCAGGGTTATTGCTTGTTTCCAGAGTGCCACTAAGAGGAGAAAGTGGTATTTGTATAACTGGAGTCCTGCAATGACCTTCTAAAGCAGCTGCATTTTGCCTTCCAAGAGGCTGGTGAGATGGAAAGCATTTTATTTGGGATCAGTTTGATCCAGTTGTCCCTGAGGAAGTGGACAGGCTCCTGGGATCGGCGTGCCTTTAGAAAATCCTTTCCATTACTTTACATACATGATAAAAATGCAAGCTAGGCCACATCAGTTACTATAATTAAAATTGAACAGTTATTTTACGTAGCTAACAGTGCTATGAGTAGAAATACTGGTAACAAATTCAAAAATGTTTTAAAATATTTTATGCATATATGTATGTAGTGGTGATTCTGTCTAGATAGGACACGCACACACAAGATAAAACAGGGAAGATAAGAATCATTTTCTGGTGCCTTGCAAAGCTTTATGAAAGTGATAATGCTCCTGCCACGTAATTTGTATTAACTTAAATAGCCTTGATCAAACAGTAGTAAACTTCTGTCACTATATGCTAATTTACAATAAGTGGTGCCCTTTAAATGAATTTCACTATGAATTTGATTTCTTCCCATCCATAGGTTAAGTGCTTCACTAATCTTTTTCTTTAATTTTCAGAATTCCTATTCAGCATTTATCCAATTACTGCCAATCTTTATTATAATAGTTGTGTCAATAGTCACTCAGCTGATGGCTACAAATCCACCCTACAGCCTCTTCTTCAAGTCGTAAGTTCAGAGGTTTTTGTTTGTTGTTCCTTGCAAACCGAGATTAAAATTCCTAAGGGCTTTTTCCACATTGACCTTTTGGACATAGAGGTTAATTGGTGTTAGAAGAGACCTGCTGCTTGTTGTGTATAAATGGCAGCTAAACCGGAAAGCTGATTAAAGCCCCTTGAACCAGAAAAGGCTCCCCCACAACACTTTCCATCCCCTACTGGGTGATTTACGTTTCAGGCTGAAAGTAGTCTTGATGGATACTGATTGTGGATGTAACACTAGAACAAAGGACGGGTGCACACAGATTTAGTCATGTTTCTCCTCCTCCTCCTCCTTCCATATTCAAATATAGGCAATCATCATGGCGATCAGCCATGAAGACTGTCCTGAGAATATAATGTAATGGCTTTTCATCTGCCTGCCACATCACACCCGTACCACTTAGCCAGTTCTGCCAGTCACTTTCTGGTCCTGACTGAGCCCTTTTGGCATGCAGTCCTCATCGGCCCCAGGCCTGTATTGATGAAGCTGCTGCCCTCCATCAAGATGGATTCAAGTGGGATTTAATCCACTTGGGGGTCATCACCTTCCCTGTGGACTTCGCCACCCAAGGCCGTTAGTCCTCAGGGTTGTCACGTTAGTTAACTGCCAACTGACACTTGGCATTGAGTTGCTGGCAGTGTGGTCTATTACTCTATTACCACAGCAGGATAACCAGTCAAGCTTAGGCATGTTGAAATCCATTGAACCTGTGTTAGCCATGCCCTAACTTGCCCCAGGGATTTCACTGGGTCTCCTCTCAGCTTTATGTAATTCTTATCAGGAAATACAGTAACAAAAAAAGTCCAGTAATCATTTTCTGGCATTAATTTGAATAATAAAATATGGGATTTTCAATGCTGAAAATCAGATAGAAAAACCCATTTATTCATTAGAACATTTTGGCCAGTATTTTATTGAATATTTACATTTGCAGAACTCAGACTAAGAACTTGTCAGATCACTGACAAGCTTCTGGCGTTGAGACTCCATGCATACGTACATTTTGAACAAGATACTGGCTTTAAATGCTGAGAAATAGTTATAAAATTATTAATATTGGATTGACATTTCCATCATCCTTATGGCAAACAGGGCTTAAATAAAAATCAATCAATCAAGATAAAGGTCCTGGTTTTATCTGAATGGTACTTGCATCAAACAATGTATTGTTGGTTTTTTAAAGATTAGAATGTATTTTTAAAATGGTTGCTTTTTTCAGAAAGAAGGCTTATATATTAGATCTAACAGAAGTGCTAAAAGCTGGTGGAATTTACAAAATGTTTACAAAACTGAATGGCTTGGATATAGTACATAATGCCAACTTCTTAACATAGGAATGAGAGGTCTTCCCTCATGATTTACCTAGGATAAGATAACAATTAATAGCAACATGGAAACAGAGCCTTTTCATTGGCTGCAACAGTATTGTAGAGTATTGTAGAATGCATTACCTCCTTAGGAAAAATGTGTGGTTTCCTGTTTGGCTAAAATAAAAAAATATTTGTTTATTCTAGTTGTCTTCAATTTGTGAAGTATTTTCTCTTTTATGTAAAACATGTGCAGTACTGTATTGTGTATAGTGTCTGTTTTTCTATGTTTCTGACATACTGTATATTATTGCAACAGAAATCCATTTTATTTGTACAAGTAATACCTCATATAACATTAGTATCGAATAACACTAAAATCGCATAACATTAAGGAATCTGGGGGGAAGAATTGCATCAGATAACATTAAGATCCTATGGGATGCTTCAGATAACAACCGCTAAAGCCTGCGTGGCTACAATGTATCTCTATGGATCCCATAGGATTTTAACATGCATCAGATAACACTAAAAATCATATAACACCAAGACTTGTGGAACCAGGTTTTAGTGTTATATGAGGTTTTACTGTATTTTATTTATTTGTTTGTTTGTTCAAATTTATATTGCCACCCACTCACCGTGGCGACTCAGGGCAGCTTACAACAATGCAATGACAGTAACAAAATACGATGAACAAACACAGACTATTTCCCCTCCGGCCAGCTGTTGGTGGGGGCCCGGAGGTGGTGGTTCTTTTGCTGGTCTGCCGATTACTGCCAGAAACATGTACCGAGGAGGATTTGTATGTTTTGCACTTGGTCCAGATCCAGTAACTCTACAATGCCCCCATAATGAAATTTTATTTCTTTTCCCCCTGGAGTTCCGAGGATTAACTGAAAACTGTGAAGTGTCTTCCAGCTTCTGGGGCAGGTTTTAGGGTGTTTGGGAGTGAGGGCTATAGAACAAAGAAGAGATTGCATCTTCCTGATTCTGGAAACAGAAGTAGTTCCACTGTGTTTACGCTCCCTGTCCTCATTTCAGCATTGTTTTTATAAAGTCATTAAACCACCCTAACTTTCTCAAAGGATTGTGGTGGCTTCGTAGTTAAGACATTGAACTTGATGACTAGAAGGTCGACAGGTTAGCAGTTTGAGACCAAAGTGCTACACAAATTCCCATCTCTATCCCAGCTTCTGCCAACCTAGCAGTTAAAAAAGCACATATCTTTTGGACTTATTTTTAGTGCTTTGAAGCCTTATGTTTTTGCTTATCATCTTTGCAGGAACCTAGGGCACACACTTGTAAGGGAAACGCAGAACTTGCAGGTGCCTTACTATGTTGATAAGAACTTTGAAAATAACTATATGGGGGAAGACCTTGAAGAGCTTGAAAAACAAATTGAAAAAGACTATATTGACCATATCCAAACTACTTGCAGGAAAGAAAAGCAACAAAGTAAGTCTTTTATTCATTCTTAAGCTTTTCACAGAGACAAAAATAATTCCTTCTCTCGGATTACAAAGACTGCTTCCAATATAGTTAAACTGATTTACTACACAAACTATATTACTGCCTGTTAATATTAGCAGAGAAAAGTAGAGAAGGTATGTCCCAAAGGTTGCCAAACATAAGAACAATTGTGTAGTAATACATATCTTCAGTGGTGGGCACCAGCAGGTTTGCACCAGTTCGCCAAAAACGGTAGCAGAAATTCTGGCTGGCCCTGCCCATCCCAAGTTTTGAAATAAAATAGTCCTAATCCAGGTGCAACGCAAGGCTTTTCCCTGGCCACGCCCACCATACCACGCCCATAGTGTGGTAGTAAAAATGTTTGGAGTCCACCATTGCATATCTTGGAATGTGTTTACCATTAGTAGTAGTAGTGGTAGTGGGCCAATGGGCAGTCATCTCAGTTTTCCTCAGGCGAAAACAAATACTGGATCCAAGCAGATGGCAGCAAGGAGTAATCAGTGCATTAGATACGTGTTCCAGCAAGGGATGTTGAGGGATATGCACTGCTTTTACTTTAAATACAGTGTTTTGTGGGGCTGTAGATTTAGGTTTAAATATATTTTAATACTTTCATAAGAATCGTGTTTTATTTTAAGATAACCTAAGAGATTGGTGTGGCATGTCCTCTGAAGAACTGTTCCAAGGAGTTAAGAACAGGAAGACTGTTGCCATGATGAGAGCCAATATCCGGAACAGTTACAGCACCTGAAGAATAATTTATAACAGCATGTGTTTTTAAAGTAAAAACACCTTAATCAAAAAGGTGGCTAAATCCTAATGCTTATTGCAGGTGTTCTCAACCTAATGCCCGTGGGCCGCATCCAGCCCCTGGTACCCTTTCATGTGGCCCCTCGCCCTTCTAAGGCCATTCAAGAAACAAAATGACTGTCCCTTTGAAGCTATTGGGACAAAATGGCCACCCCATTGTACAGGCAAGGCAAAATGGCCGCCTGGCCCTTGAAGCTGACTGAGAAAGCATGACCCAGCCCTAGGCTTGAAAAGGTTGGGAACCCTTGGCTTAGTATAATAAATCACAATTGAATCAGTGGAACCTATAGAGGAATTGGATCACCAAGTTCCCATAGATTAAATGAGCCTACTCTAGTTGTGACTTTCTGTGCTAAGCAACAGAATTTCAGCCAACCTGACTTTTATTAGTGTATCCTCCAGGCAGTTTGCCTTTCCTTCAATGTACGGTACCAAGTATCCTGTAAATTACCAGTCACAATTAGAACTTCCAACTTTATTGATAAAGCTTAGAGTTCATTACATATTCTTTTTATACTTCTGGATCAATTGTCAGTTAATCCCTTGAGAAAACCTATTGGAGATATGTTCTCACAGTCCCTTTCCATTCCTTAGTCTGCCAGATTCTCTGTACCAGAAATAGACCATAAATTCCACAAGTGTTTGCTATACACATATGTCTAAGCCAAACCATAATATCATCATCACTGCCATGGCTTAACTTAAGAGTTGTAGAAACTTCTCTATCACCAGAGATTGTCAGCTAGAGTCATATATGCAGAAAGGTGTGCATCCATTCTAATAATTGACTTTGACTTCAGACATAATAGAAGCAGATGTCTTATCATCACACCCCAAAAATTAGTGAGTTAATTTTTCAGAATTACCCTGAAATCTGTGCTTATGTGTAAATGAACATTTTACAACTATATCAGTTTGCACATTCCAATCAGTGAATATAAATTTCCTTCTTAATGTCTCAACTTGTGTGCCAAAACAATATTGTATGTACTAAGAACAAAAATTGTTCACGGAGATTTTGTAATGCTGAGACCTTGCCACCCAAACAGAAAGTGTTACCAAACTGTTTTAGTCAAGTCATGTTATGTTTCAAACTGTACATCCCCCTTCCTCACATATTTCCATCACCCTTCAATATTTTCCTAAAATGTACGGTAATCCAGTTTGGAATAAACATGTTAGATTTCTGGGGTTTTATGCGTAACCATCAACTTTATTCTTTTTCTTCTTTCAGAATCAGAGTTATCTAATTTGGCAAAGCTATACAGAGATGAGCGGCTGAAACAGAAAGCAGAATCCTTAAAACTCGAGAACTGTGAAAAACTTTCCAATCTCATAGGAATACAAAGGAGCCCTAATTAACAAGAGACACAACAGGAGAAATAAGCAGTACTGAGAAGTCCTGGTAGGAAGTTCAGCTTGGCTCTGTTCCTTCTAAAACTGAGAGGAAAACTATAGTATAGATACATATGGAGACTTAGTACTGTATTTTTATTATGTAGCCAGAGCTGTATGAACTGAGCCATCAAGGTGGTGCCCTGCTGTGATATATACCGCATATTTGGTTCCAGGGCCCAGTAAATGTTAGGTGAGCCTTTGGAGATGGAATTACGTTTGGCAACAATCTTCATATGATACTATCCTGCCATTCAGGTGGCACACACATGCTTCCTAGGAACAAATCATGATCACTGTTCTTGCCACAAGATCAGAGCCTGCTGAATGTAACATCCATAAATTGTCATAATCCTTTAACATCGTCCCCACTGTTATCCAAAGCCACTCTTTTAAGTTGTGATGGATGTTTAGACAGAAGGGGCACCATTTGCTCCACTTTTAGTTTGCATGCCCATTACTATTTTGTTTTAGCAGAACTTGCAAAGAAAGAAGCACTGACAGTTCTTCTCTGTGATCCATATTAATGGGTTTGCCTGCATTGAACATTTTGGAACCTCCTAGGCTAAGCTGATGCAGCTTGATGGGAAACCTCCCTCCCAACTGTGCCGCATATATAAATGCCCATTCCCTCCAATTTCCATTGTTTTTTTTTAATCCACTACTCAGGCAGTTTCATTTTAGAATATTTCCTCTCTGTCAAAATTGGCTGAGTGTCTTCATTGCTGTAAAGTGTTCTTAACATTTTCTGTTCTTCATTTCAAGGGGGAAATGTGCAAAATTAGATTCAGAGTTATTTTTCTGGCCTGCTGAGTCCCCAAAGTCCCACTTTGAGAAATGTATTACCTGGATATACAAAACCCTTCCTTTGAACTTTATAAGTACAATAGTACCTCGTACAATGATTTTACTTTTTTCCACGGGGCTTATTATTGTATGAAAAAATTGCTATAAGATGCATGCATCGTATAGTGATTTTCCCTATGGGATGCATCGTACAACGAATATCTCTATGGGAAAAATCATACAACAACAAAAATTTGTTGTACAATTTTTCCCATAGAGATGCATTGTGTCATATAACAATTTTAGTTGTTATACGGGGCACAATGTTTTTTCAAATCCTCGTTGTACAATTTAATTGCTGTACGAGGCATTCGTTATACGGGCTTCTACTGTAAACTTGTAAATATTGTTGAGCATATAATCTACCAGTGGGTGGAAACTGTAGGCTAAACTCAGAATTCTAATCTGCTATAAGGAACAGACACTACAATCAGTTGCAATCTGTAAACATTCACCTCCTTACTTGATATTTTTCATTGTAACCCAGTCTTTGGAATTATTTTTTACTTCAGATTTTACCATGTTATCAGGTGTCACTGTCTTACCTACTGCTATGTTACCAACTGCTTTGATACTAACTTTCCCAACAGTGTGATGATTGATGTTGAAATCAAGGCCCTGTCACTTTCTCAGCAGCAACAACAAATATTTTGCTCAGAAGGCAAAGATTTCAGAAAAACCCTTCCAATTAAAATCTGGGTTGTCTCTCGCCAAATCAAAGGCAGTACTGTATCTGCTGTTGGAATGCTGTGCAAACACATTTTTCACAGTTTTCCTTGCTTCTGTTGTTTGGACAGCTACAATTTCACTTGCCCAGGGACTTGATTTTAAAAACTACCGATTAAAGTGTGTTTTTCTTCCTGTGTAGTTTTGTCCTTTTTCGATCACAGCTCTGCAGTGACAAGGCGTTGTTATGGATCAGGAGACTGCAGATTACCACTGGAAACTGGTATCAGTTTACAGTACAACTGTTCAACTTTCCTAATCACCTTGGCAACCCTTACTTTCCCATGTGATTTAGCAACAAATGAAGAATGGAGGGAATAAGTCTTGTCATGTGTGCAGAATTCCTTCCAAAACACATCAGCTCAACTGCAGGAAGTTCTGGAACTTTCTGCACAGGCAAACCTATTAGCCTGAGTTCACAGATGACCGCTCAAAGAACCAGTTCCATTTTCTCAAAGAATTGTATAATTTGTTTAAAATAAGGCAGGCTCATTCACTTTTCATAGGCTCAGTCTGAGAGACATGATTCAAAAAGAAAATGATGAGAGATGAGTTATCAGGCATTGAAGCATTAGTTCTGGCTGATGGATAGGGACATATTTTGCCTCCACCCTTAAGGAAATCACCTAGTTGTGACTTATTTTTTTACTATCCATCTAGTATGTGAACCAGGGTTTATGTTTTTAGCCATTAGGGCCAAAGGATTTGATTCCCCAAGAACAGGAGTGGGCAGAATATGGCCTATGGTCCACCTGTAGTCCGTAAGGGGCCTAAATGTAGCTCCTGCATTTCTCAGCAGCACCCCAATTTTCTTACGTTTTTAAATAAAGAACTAATGGCTAAATTCAACACACACACACACGTTCTCCAAGGAACATGGAAGCATTTTTGCTGTTTTAAAATGTGGACATGGTTTCCTTCCATCAATTTTTTTAAAAAGCCAATAGAAGAAATGAGGGGTTTTTCATTTTTGTAAGGAAAAAATGGATGTGAGTGTGTGTTAGGAGAATATCACTCCAAAACTGAGGGATGGGCTTGTTGAAGGATATATCCAATAGCCGTTGTTTTTAATTTTGATACGTAGCTTATTCAGAGTATGCTTACCCAACCCATCCCTTTTCTAAGTTTATACAAAGACATTACTTACAGCAAATATTCTCAGATACTAAATACTGTATTTGGGAATATTCCAAAAGTGCATTTCAGGCCTAGTAATTTTAGATAGTGTCGGACGCTGGCCAACGTGTCAAAACATTCCTGCTTTACTGATGAATTTTTACAAATAACTGTGTTGCTGACTGCAGGACACCTTACATGCTTAACTTTTCTAGACACAATGAAAATTGTATTTTGTTTGTCTCAATTAGGCTATAGATAAATCTGTAGCAGACATTGTAGCATAATCTAAAGACTTGGTTACCTTTAGTGAAATAGGTTTTTTAAATGTACTCCAAAATGTGCATGATTTTTGAAAAAGTTGCTTTGTTTTGGATTTATTTATTTCATATAAAATGCCAGATTAACTTTCTTATTTAAATAGTTTGGTGAGATTTATTATTCTGAATGTAAATATACATTGGCAATACAGTAATGCTATTCTCACATTGGATCTTGATTGTACACTTCATTCAGAACTCATTTTGGTATGTGTGATATAACCAGACATGCGAATAACACATGCTTTAAATATACATTAAAAATCTGGAAATGTCCTAGGGTGGATGTGAAATTAATAGTTCTCTGTTACTTCGACCTCGGCTCTTACGCAATCCCTAAGGACAAATGAAGTGTATGTTTGCACCCTTTGACAGGAAAACAAATGTTAGTATGTGTGTGTGTGTGTGGTGTTTTTTAAGCCATTAAATGTAATGCATTGTATACTTATGAAAATGATATTTATTGATGTGTGAAAATTATAAATAAAATAAAAGGTGAAAATATGAAAACTTGCTTCTATTCAGGAGATTACCTTTGTTTCAAGCTTCAGGACAGCAAGTCAACTCCCTATGACAAATATTAGAAGGGAAATAGACTTGATTTGTAGTCAGAGCCACACAAAGCAGTATGAAGGGCTGGAAAAGCCTGAGAAATAAATGCACAGATCCACGACTATGTGGATTCCTTTAAAACTTGAGGCAGGAGCGACCTGGGTGTCAAATCTGCTGGATGCAGAAGATACTGTACCTGAAAAACTCAAAGAGAAGCGTCACT
This sequence comes from Furcifer pardalis, assembly GCA_030440675.1. Taxonomy (NCBI): domain Eukaryota; kingdom Metazoa; phylum Chordata; class Lepidosauria; order Squamata; family Chamaeleonidae; genus Furcifer; species Furcifer pardalis. The sequence continues at coordinate 30,229,687 of CP126890.1, forward strand.
TTGGGTAGTGGAAAGTATGAAAAATAGGAAAGCTGGGGGTGGGAAAGGTTGCAAAAGGCAGGAGATAACAGGTGGGGTTTTGCAATATTGTACAGAAAAAAAGGACTGCAGTGGCTTAATGGTTAAAATGCTGAGCTTGACAACTGGAAGGTCGGCAGGTCAGCAGTTCGAGACCAGAGTGCTAGGCGACAGAGTGAGCTGTTACCTATCCCAGCTCCTGCTAACCTGCAGTTGCTCAAGTGGCTAAGACGCTGACTGGGAGGTGGCAGTATTCGATGCCCGAATACTGCAGGACAGAATGAGCTCCCGTCTTTGCCCCAGCTCCTGCCAACCTAGCAGTTCAAAAGCAAGAAATTGCAAGTACGGTAGATAAATAGATACCACTTCGGTGGGATGGTAAACAGCACTCCGTTGTCTAGTAGTCATGCCTGCCACATGACCACGGAAACGTCTGTTGAAGCAGACAGCGCTGGCTCTTCCGCTATAAAACAGAGATAAGCACTGAACCTCGAGTCGGATACGACTGGCTTTCGGGCAAGGGTGACGTTTACCTAAATAGGTACCACTTTGGTGGGAAGGTAAACAGCGTTCCATGTCTATTTATTTTTATTTATTTAGATTTATTATCCTGCCCCAATCAGGCGAACCGGACTCTAGGAGGCTTACAGAAAATTCATAAATTAAAACCTTGAGGTTCAAAATTACTTAAAAATCAATTTAAAAAGAATTAAACCATGAATTTACAAAGATCTAAAAGATTTAAAAAGGTTAAAAAGTTTAAAAAGATTTAATAAGTTTAAGAGTGAGGGAGGGGTGGCTGTCCCATCAGATCAGCCACCCAACATGGGACCCCATATTCCTGGAGCCCCACACCTGCCCTGCCAGCCAGGTTTTTAGGCCCTTCCGAAAGGGCAGGAGCTCTGTCTGTAGACGTAACTCAGTTGGCAGGAGGATCCTGCCAACTAGTCATGCCTGCCACGTGACCACGGAAACGTCTGCAGAACACAGTGCTGGCTCTTGGGCGATAGACGGTGATGAGTACTGAACCCTCGAGTCGGACCTGAGTGGTTTTCGATCAAGGGAGACTTTTTGCCTTAAGGCCCCCGCTTCCCCACATGACTCCCCCCCCCCCCGCCCCGGTTTGAGTCGGTCGGGCAAGCAAAGGGAATTTAACTCTGGCCCTAAGAGGGATTTATTGGACCCCTCTGAGCCCTTCCAAGCGAAAAAACTCTGCTAACAAGTCCCTCCTTTAGTCTCCCGCTCTTTGGAAAAAGACCAGTCAAAGCGGACACCGGGGGACGGGAAGGGAAAACCAACGTTCCATTTCAGAACGGAGTCGAGCCAATAAAGGGCTGGTTTGTGGAAGACAGACGTTCCATGTGTAAAAGTCAACAGTCTATTCCACGCCTTAAATGCAGCAGGAGGGGATGGGGGTGGTGGCTTTTTTCCCGTTCTACTTAACGCCCGCAGGAGGGGCTCTATCGCGAGCGGCCCTAACCGACGCTCGGGCCAGGCTTCTGATTGGCGCAGGCGGCTGGGAGTCTCGGCGCCCGGCGGATAAGCCAAAATGGCGTCTGTGGCCTTCCGGCAGTTGCGAGATTTAGTCGAGGGCCAGGAGGTCTTACTGGAGAGCTTGAGACGGCAGGTGGGGCGGGGCGTGTGTGTGTGCTTTCTCACGTTTCTCAGGAAAGATGCAAAGCGGATAGGCTTGTTGCTTTCACGAGTCTTCCTATGCAGCAGGAAGGCGATACTTTTATGGGTTCACTATAATGAACTCCTGCCAATCTAGCAGTTCGAGAGCAAGAAATTGCAAGTAGATAAATAGGGACCACTTCGGTGGGAAGGTAACAGCGTTCCATGCGCTCCGGTGTCTAGTCATGCCTGTCACATGACCACAGAAACGTCTGCAAATTAAGACAGCGCTGGCTCTTCTTGGGCGATGATACAGAAATGAGCACTGAACCCTAGAGACGGATATATCTCGAGCAAGGCACCTTTACCTATAATGATAATTTCGTGTTAGAAATTATTCTGGGTTGAAAGGTTTTTTGCTGGAGAAACTCTCCTTGGGGAATGCCCAAATGAGGCTCCTTTCACGTCCCTAAGAGCTGGGACAGAGAGGGGTGCGCAATCCGTTATGCAGTACCTGGGTCCTGAACTGCCGACTTGCCTGCCTTCCAGCTAACAAGACGAGCTTCTTAACCACTGAGCCACTGCAGCCCTTTCCATTGGTTTTTATTTGGTCACTGAAACAAAAAATATTGGATAACCGCAGCTTTTATTGGGTCACTGAAAAAATAATAATCAAGCCTTGCGCAAGCTTTCGTGATCAATAAAAATCACACTTACATGCCACCCCATAGCGCTTAGTGCACTCTCTGGGCAGCTCACAAGTTAATTAGCATTTTTGCACCCAACGTGCTGGGTACTTCTTCAGGCATGCGTCAGTTTCTTTGTGGAAAGGGCTGGAAGATTGTCCTTTTGAAAGTCCCAAAAGTTCATGGCAGGATGTTGTGCCTGGCTCTGTTGCTTAGATGTGACTTGGGAAAGCCCACGAGACTACATCTGATATCCTCAATACGCTGTGTGAATGTGGAGATACACAGAGTCTGGCTCATTTACTGGCTTGCCAATTACTGCCAGAAACATGCACCTATGAGGACTTAAGTTTGGCCAATGACAAAGCCAAGAAAGTCGCTCCATTTTGGCAGTCCAGGGTTAAATCGGACTTCGGACACGAAAGAAGAAGAAATCTGATATCCATCCTCCTTCAACAAACAGGAAATCGGGGACCTCTTATCAGTAAACTCATCCTGTTCCCCCTCCCTCGAGAATACATTGCTATATTGGAGGGGCCTCTCCGTTAATCGTCTGAACGTTCCCTGAGGATTCAGAGAATAATATTTATTGTGTATTTAATGCAAGTTTTCTTAAGGAGCCAGCTCAAGGGAACAGTCAGTTGTGGGAAGCTTTACTCTTAATTCAGCAGGGTGTCTAGTGTCACTGCAAGGCAGAGGGAAGGTTCTCAGAGACCTTGTCTCCGTGTAGGATGGCCCTTATGGGGTGATCTGTAGGCACTCATTTTTGGGATGCTTCAGGACCGGGGCTAAATGGCACTTAGACTGCTCCTATCCAAACATCCTAAGCGAATTTTGCCCATATAGTGAAGTGGCTGCTAATAAACAAAACACTTCTCCCTGCTCCTATGCTGAAGGGAAGGGGGACTGTTTAATTGTACAGTTTATTTAATAAACACAAGGAGTGTCTCATATGCTACCAGCAATAGCTTCCAAATTTAGAGGAATAGCATTACTATAGAAAGCAGATGGGGCCCAAGATTTGGCACAACAAAAGTAATTCTCCCAGTGTGTTCACATCCTACTATCCCTCCAGTAGAAAGGATAGTGAGAACAATGATTAAGCTAGGAGGGGAAAAAACCATATGAAGAGCATTGTCCTGTTTGCAGACTTCCTATTTCACTTACATATTTCCACTGTTTCCCATATCGTTGGGGTTGTTGGCAAGAGAAGCAATTAGACTACAGAGGAAGGGATGAGCACACCATCCTTGTCCATTGGGATTGGGGCAGTGTGTATGCATTTATCAATACAGTACATGATTCAGGAGAGAAAGGTACTGTAGTTGTGTGCAGCTGTTGGGGACCTCACTTTCAATTGAGTTATTAGAGCCTCTATGTAGGTGTTACCAAGATGTTGCCACAGAGCATCTGTGAATTACAGTGACTAGAAAACAGCAATGACCAGTGGTTATTTGCCTTTTTATGATTGTCAAATGAGATGGCTATATGGTATTGTAGAGACAATGGGCACAGAACTGAGCGAGTTGAGGAGGATGGTGGAGGACAGAAGTGCCTGGCGGACAGTGGTCCATGGGGTCGCAAAGGGTCAGAATCGACTGTGCGCCTGAACAACAACAACTTATGGGCTTTGTGGAAGCATATGGCTTGGTGTTATGGAAATGGTCTGATCCTGCAAGGCTCCTCCTATATTCTTTCTCAATTTGGACACTCATAGTTGTGAGGTGAAATTAATTATGAAGTGTAACATTCTTTTTATAGATAAAAGAGCAGGAGGAGAACTTTGTAAGCAAGGCTGAATATGAAGTGATTGTGAAAAAACTACAGGTATGTTTATAATTTCTGATAATTTTATTCACTTTTCTAGAAAAATAAAGTAAAAATAAGCAGTGCTCGCTTGCAAAGTTTTGCACAGTGTCTATAAAAGTTGATCTAGATTACACATGATGTTTATGGGTGTTTCAGTCTTCCTTTTCCACACAACAGCTCTAGGAATTTCCTGAGAAACACATTGTTGGGTTTTTTCTTCTTCTCATTTTCCTCTGAAGAGAGCAGATGTACCATATATACTCCAGTATAAGACTAGTTTTTAGCCCCCAAAATGAGATCCAAAAAGGTGACTCGACTTATATTCAGGTCAACAACCTCCAAGGATCCCAAAACCGCGGTGGTGCAAATTCAAACATACAGTTTTTTTAAAAAAGCACTAACGCTACCGTAAAAACTGAAAAACATACCCACACAAATGTCTAAATTAATTAATTTTATCATAGTTTCATTTATTTTAATTATTGAAACTCACTAGCATTTTCCACCCCCGACTTATACTTGGGTCAATCTATTTTCCTAGTTTTAGAGGTCCAAATTAGGTACCTCGACTTATATTCGGGACAACATATAGTTGAGTATATACGGAGGAAGGATAGATTCCCCTTCCCAATTGGATTCTATTATTGATACAAGCAATCATTGAATATTATACACATTGTTGAGTTAGCTGGTACTGAACATTTGGTTGTAAGTAAATTGTAATGTTTCAAAGATGGGGAAGTAACATATTAATACTTCAGCTTGAGACAGAAAATAGCATATGTTTTGAATATTTTCTGTGTGTCCTGAAGCAATCAGACATTTTTATTTTTATCTTATTACTTAGTGAAATCTTAGATAGTCTAACATAATTTTCCTACTATGGTTTAATTTGCAGAAGGAGGAAGAAGAACATGCAAAGACAAAGAATAATCTAGCTGTGGTATCAGAACAGCTGCAGTTCGCTCTTGGGGAAATTGATGTCCTATCAAAGCAGCTTGAGAGGGAGAAGCAAGCATTTGACAACGCGTATGCTTGTAAATTGGTGGGAAGGCCTCTGTGAAGAAAGCAGGCTTAGACCTTGCCACTCCTCCCCCTGTGCCTATACCAACTGCCAGGGGAAGAAGAAGCCAGGGCAGGATGAGGACCTTGCCGCCCCTCCCCCTGTGCCTATACCAACTGCCAGGGGAGGAAGAAGCCAGGGCAGGTTGAGGACCTTGCCACTCCTCTCCCTGTGCCTAGACCAACTGCCAGGGGAGGAAGAAGCCAGGGCAGGATGAGGACCTTGCCGCCCCTCCCCCTGTGCCCACCCCAACATATTGTAATGTAATGTATTATCTGTAAGCCGCCCTGAGTTGCCACGACGAGTGGGCAGCAATATAAATTTGAACTAATAAATACATAATAATAAATAAATTAGAATTCGAGTTTAGGAAAATGAAGGGAGGAGTCACATTTATAAATCCTGACAAGTCTTGGCTGGCTCAAAGGATCTAGCAGTTGGTTTTTCCCATTGAGAAAAATGATGGTAAACAGTGTGAGCACTAGAGAAGGTGAACAATCTGATGCTGTGTGAAGTTAGGTGAACTTAAACCCATTGGTTTCATAATCCCAAACATCTGTTTAGGACCAGGGTGCTAGTTGTATTCCTATAGAACTGAGATTTTCAATCAGATATTCCATTGTTACCTGTTCACGTCTTTCTGGTCAAGTCTTTGTTTGAGCAAATCAATTATGCTCTTTTTCATGAACCTCCATTCAATTATTATCTCTCAGCAACAAAATTCTGATTCCATGGAATCAATTAGGATAACTGTATTCAATTGTCTTTTTTCATTCTCCTTGAGGTTTCCTCCAGCCTTAATATACTGTACTGTACTTCCTTGTGGTAGGAGGTTATACAGGAGCCACAAGTGGACAATGATCTTGGTATTAATATATAGGATAGAGCATATCTTGAGTCAAGTAGTGTGTATGAATGATTTGAAATTATATTACATCATAATTGAAGCTTAAATTTGTTACTTACTTGACATTACTCTAGATTAGGGGTTCCCAACCTGTGAGCCAGATCCGTCCTGTGGTGCCATTTCATGTGCCACCCAAGGGCGTTCAAGAAACAAGATGGCCACCCCTTTTGAAGCAGTTGGGACAAAATGGCCACCCCATTGTTCAGGCAGGGCAAACTGGCCATCCGACCCTCAAAGCTGAGAGAGTGTGACCCGGCCCCCAGCTTGAAAAGTTTGGGAACCCCTGCTCTAGATTCTGCAATACCATGAATGCTTGAGAGACAGCTTTTGAAAGCGACTAAGAGGTTGCTTGTTTTAATTGAATCCTACTTATTCTATCTGGTAATTGTCAATTTTTTGAAATCCTTACTGCATTTAATGGTATTTGCAAGTTGTTGATAATTTATTGATTGTAATTATATCCTATAGAGCAGTGTTCTCCAACCTTTGGGTTTTGGACTTCAATTCCCAGAAGTCTAAGTCAGTAATTTGACTGATCAGTGCTTTGGGGAGTTGACTTAGACTTCTGGGAGTTGAAGTCCAGAACCCAAAGGTTGGGGAACGCTGTTCTAGAGAGCTCAAGGCAGCATGTGTGGTCTCCCCTTTTAATCTAAAAACAACTCTGTTGAGTAGGCTAGCTGTAAAGCAGTGACTAAACCAAAGTCATGCGATAAGCTTCAGAGACAAGTGAGGATTTCAACTTGTAGCTCCCCAATCCCACTTTAGTTATCAATATGCTTAGAGATGACTGGCTAGTTTCTTCCCTCCCCCCTCATACTTCCTCCTATTCCATGGCTCTACATGTAAGCAAGAACCCAGATGTTTTCAGTTCTTACCTAAGTATACTAGAGATTACATGGAAGCAGCAGTTTTTCCTTTTCAGACATAATTGGTGTGGGAAAAATAATGGCAGAGAGAGGAGGGGCTGGTCACTCCTTTCTAAGCATGTTCGCAGCAAGTAGAGCTCTAATCTGAGATCAACACTGTGAACCAAAGATGTAAATGGAGTGGTAACTGATACCTGTGTCATTATAGACTTTCTCGTGTAAACAGCAGAGTGCTAAAGCAATCAATCCAAAAGGACAAATTGATAAGCAAATGTTCTGGTAAGTTTCTAGATGTCACTGCCTTATACCTGGGACAACTTTGGAGGTCTAGGAAGCAATTTTATGACAGCCACTTACCGTATTTGCCGGCGTATAAGACGACTGGGCGTATAAGACGACCCCCCAACATTTCCACTCAAAATATAGTTTGTTATATACTCGCCGTATAAGACTACCCCCTCTTCCGCACACCTTCCACACACCAAATAAAACATAAAAGAACATCAGATTTGATTTCAACATCTCTTTGTGGCTCGCGCAAGTGCGCATGTGTGAGCTCTGCGTAGACAAGGGGCGGGACAGAGCGCCACTGCTTCCCGCCGAGTAGAACGGGCCGGTCACGCCAAAAAGACTGGCACCCCTGTCTCACTGCTGATGCTCGGCACAGCCACACTGGATACCGCACAATACTGGATGGTATGTAGAATGAGGTGGGCGGGCATCGGGAGGTCACTATCGGTACCGGGCGGACATCGGGAGGCCACTATGGGCACCGGGCGAGCATCGGGAGGCCACTATGGGCAGCTATGTTTATCCCAACTGAAGTGTCCCCGGCGTATAAGACTACCCCCCCCCCACTTGGAGGCATGTTTTTCAGGGGGGAAAAGTAGTCTTATACGCCAGCAAATACAGTAGATTGCAACAACAAAATAGCCCTTCCTGTGAAACCAGGTCACTAAAAGTCAACTTTCAGTATTTAAGAAGTTTGCCTTGTTAGCTAGAAGGTCGGCAAGTCGGCAGTTCAAGACCTGGATACTGCATGATGGCTTGAGCGCCCGTCTTTGTCCAAGCTCCTGCCAACCTTGCAGTTCGCAAGCAAGAAATTGCAAGTAGATAAATAGAAACCACTTTGGTGGAGAAAGATCTTGGGGACATGAAATGAGCCTCATTGTGGGCATCCCCTAAGCAGAGTTCCTCCAGCAAAAAGCCTTTCAACCCAGAAAGCACCTTTGCCTGCTTCTGACACAATTAAAAAAAATTGAAATTGATACTTTATGGTACTAAATGATGAGGGACTGTAAATTGCTTGGAAGGCAAATGACTCTGAAGTTTGTCAAGAAGAGTATACATCTACATCCAACCCCCCCCCCCCCCAAATAGAGGAGAGTTGCAAAAAAAGTCTTCTAACTCTATACTTTACCCACTCTATTTTAAACTGGAAATAACTTCAAAAGGTACCTTTTAAAAAGTGTAACAATTCATTATATTGATGTCAGCTCAGAGTTCTATGTCCAGGCATTTTAATCAGTTGAAATGGTCTTTCTGCTGTATTTGTAGCGTTCCCCTTTCTTTCTTTTTTTACAATGAGGTGTCATTTTTAACAAATTATTAATGAATATTACTTATGTGCAAATATGACGTGTACAGGGTTTTCCCAAAATTTTCCCCATTTTCTTTACATGCATGCACGCATGTCTCTAGAGACTATGTAAAAAACAGTACTATAAGCAAGTTGTGGTTCATCTTAGTGATCTTATATTTTAAATTAAAAATTGTGTCAGGTATTTTGCTAATAACTAAATTCTATATACAGTGGTACCTCACTTAAAGAGCATAATGCGTTCCACGGGATTGGTCTTTAAGCCAAACACCATTGCAAGTGACCAATTGTGACTTGTGGTGGTGGGGATTGCAAATCCTGATTTATTTGTTAAGCGAGTTTTTGGTTGGTTTTATTTGTTAAGCGAAGCAAACATTCAGAGAAAAGTCTGCTCTTTAAGCGAGTTACTCATTATGCGAGGTGCTCTTTATGCGAGGTTTGACTGTATGTGTATAGCCTGAATTTTTGTTACAAGCAGCAACTTAATGATAATCAAATTCATCTTGCAGAAATCGAGAACCATATTCAGAAACAAGAAGACAGGCTAAACTACAAAGAGAATGAGATCAAAGAGCTGCAGCAATTGATCAATAAACAGAAGCAAACCTTAAAGTTAGTATTTTAGACTGAGATCTCTCCCTTCCACTGTTATTTGTTATTTTTAGTGGGGATGAGACAGGTGCTCTTCTGATAAAAACAAATTCTATTGTGCGTTCTAAAAAAACACTGATTCCGTACTGCGACACAATTAGCTTAACTGAGTTTTTCTCTTTTTAATCCATGTTACATCTGGAAGGCTTGTCTTCCATTCAACCGTTCATCAGATCTCAGGTTGTGATGCCAAAGAGGAAAAAGAGCATAATATTCCCTTTTACTCTCATATTCCTTTTTGTGAATTACTGTCAATTCAGATATTCTTACTTTTGCTCTCAAAGGCAAATTTTCAACTTGAAGGCTGTCTAGGTTTTTTCCAGTTGCATTTTTCTTAATGTACGTTATGATCTTCTCTCTCTGGTTTTATCTGTTACCCTTCATTGCTTGTTCAATGGCAGTGATCTTGTTTGGATATCCCATGCTTAAAATCTAACTGCAGTTTTGTGTTATTTTCGAACACTACACTAAAGTAAACTTTAATTATGGTTTGTTGAAATAACCCAGTTTATCCATGATTTGAAGTCAGCTTGTTTGACCACAGTTGGTCAGGATCAGAAAGCTGTGGTTAATTAAAAATGGAAGCATAAATCTTCAGACCTTCTTGCAGATACAGCAGAAAAGACAGGGAGGAGTACATAAATCAAAGCTCTGAAGGGGTATGACAATAAACAATGGTTAAGTATGAAGTGTGAACCAACTTTCTTAGGGTCAAGAGAGATGGTCTTTCCTTGGTAGAAATGGCAATAAATCGTTATTTTTGCAGTTATGTTATTCAGGAGCCTAAACATATAGGTAGTTTTCTATTTATTTTCCCGTTATTTCAAATGGGTTAGAATTAGTCTGGCCAGGAAATCCTGCTATGGTAATGGAATAGACCCTGCTGCCAGTGACTCAACAGCAATTGTCAGGCAGTGGTTAAGAAACCTGAGAACTAATGGCCTTGGGTGGTGAAGTCCACAGGGAAGGATGATGGTCCTCAAGTGGATAAAATCCCACTTGAATCCATGTTGTTGGGGGGCAGCAGCTTCATCCATATTAGCCTGGGCTGAGGAGGACTTTGCTCAAGACCAGAAAGTAATTCACAAAAGTGGCATGGGTGTCACACTGTGATTTGGAAGCTCTGCATTATATTGTTCCTAGGACATGATGATAGCCAATATTCAGATACGGCACATGAAGAAGAATTCAATAAGAATTAGGCTAACCGGATGCTTATTTCTATGCAAATTATGCAGTAAATATTCTTCTAAATGTCACTTCATGTTTTTAATAATATATTTTATTTTTATTGCAGAAAGCAAGCATCTGATTTCAAGATAGAGAAACAACAGGAAAATTATATAGCAGAAGTGGTTGGAAAAAAGAACAAGAAAGATTTTAAATGGCCATAGAAGTATTGTGGTTAGTTGATTGATTCTAGACTTCCTTTAACCACTGTAAAGGCCATGGATGAACTTAATTTTCCAACATTATTTGGAACTATCAACTGGAAATTCACCTCTAAATGTCAATTTTTAATACACTACCATTCTGTTCAGCCGGATAAATATTGATGTATATTGGTAGATGCTTAGGTGGACAAAGATTATGGGGTTGGGCATTCCTGGTGTTTAGGTATAAGGTACAAGCTATTTCGCAGATATGTAAAAGTCAAACAGATTTCTAATGCTTTTCAAACTTCATTAAAGCATTATTATATAATGTAATAACCCAGTCTCTGGTCTTTGTGGGCACCTTTCTAGAAGTCATTTCTGATGTAGTGTGGGCTACGGAACAAGCAATGCACCTTCACATTTCTATTGAGAAATACATCCTAGAGCAGTCAAAAGAGCTTATTGCTATGTAGGTGGTTAAGGGATTACAGTCTAAGTCTAACAGCTCATTCATACCAAACATATTAATCAAAGTTGTCTATCCTTTGACAGCCAACTTTAGAAAAAAATAAGAATTATGTCAAAATGATATAGAAAAGCTTCAGCCTTCACGTAGTAAAAATGTATTAAGCCATCTCTTCCCTATTTCTTTTTTATATGCAGGGTGTCCCAAGAGTCACCATACATAGGCAAAATTGCATAACAATAAATATTTTGGAATGAGAGTAGGGGAGAAGACTCTGTGTGTGTGTGTGTGTGAGAGAGAGAGAGAGAGAGAGAGAGAGAGAAGTGGTGGACAATTAGTGGACAACAATTAGACCAGGGGTTCTCAACCTTTTTAAGCCACGGACCTGACCACCACCACCCCTCAGCTGGCTGAGCAGGCCGGACTGGTGATTCCCCCTGCCATAAATGCTGCCATAAAACCCGCCCATGGCTGTCATAATCACGTTTACGACAGCCATGGGTGCATTTACAGATGTTGTAAACGCGTCCGTGTCCGTTGGCGGCAGTGGTGACGATGCGGGCCTCATGAAATGGTGTTTTGGGCGAGTGTGGGTAATTGTTTTAAATAGAAAACTAAATAGAGTGGCATTATTTAACCATACATTGAGAATTGTCTAATGTGTTAGGGCTTTAAGAATTAGGTACTGTGAGCGGTTTCTTTGAGAAATAATGTGGTTGAGAACACATGAGAGAAAAAGAGAAAGAAAAGATTTTAATTAGGACCTAAATTAAAAAACCTTTCCAAGCATCCAAATACAACATTTTACACTTGGAAGCATTCAATGTTATATATTGATTGTTATTGTGTTTAGGCTCATTGCATTGGGTGTCTTGCTGGAGAGCCAGGGATTGGGAATTCAGTTCTCTATTTTGCCTCCTAGGAGAAAAGCCAGGCTGTTTGGTCATGGGCAAACTGCACAGATCCAGGGTGCTTCCAGAAGAAGAGAATGCTAAACCACTTCTGAGTAACCCTGGAATGAGTCATCGTATATGATCAGAATTGACTTGTTATTACCAGGCACATTGCTGGGTACCCTGAGAAGGCACAGGACAGAGAATGATGAGGGCATCTGTTTTTTAGGAGTGTCTGTCCACACGACAGCATCGGGACGAAAAGTGCAGAAAATGCCGTGATGTGGGCAAGGTTCTCGGGAATTGATTGTGCTTGCACTGTGGATGCTTACTCATGAGGAGGTGTGCTCCCCACCTCCTCCTCCTGCTTTGATGTATATGCACATTCATGTCTGGAATAGTGTGCTTTGAAAATTAGAAAGAATGCCTTTCGGAGGTCTTTGGGGCCTCCCAAGTTAGAATGTTTGCTTTCCTTCCCTGCCTCTCATTTTGAGTTAGCTAATTTGGGTGCGGGGAGTGGGTGGGTGGGGACTGCAGTGGCTTAGTGGTTAAGACCTGAAGGTTGGCAAGACAGCAGTTCTAGACCAGAGTACTACACGATGGAGTGCCCATTGTTTATCCCAGCTCCTGCCAACCTAGCAGTTTGAAAGCCGCCCTGAGTTGCCACGGTGCGTGGGTAGCGATATAAATATAAATAAATAAATAAGTATGCCGCTTCGGCAGGAAAGGTAACAGCGACTGCTGCTGTAGGAGAAGAAGGGGGGGAAGAGATCGAAGGGATCAACAATGAATATGGGGGGGGGGGGTCCAATCAAAGGGCACCATTTTATTTATAAGTAAGAGCACATCGGGACATGTCCCATTGTCCTGCCGGGCCATCACAGGCGTGGTATTACTGTGTTTTGTATGCAAACCCAGTTATCCAAGCAGTGATATACAATACAAGGGATTTGTTTATTAATCTGCCTATGTCTCCCTTCACTGTGAAATCCAAGAGTGGGTTTTTAAATAAAGTGTTTAGTTCCTATTCTATTTTTCCAAAACCAGTATAAAAACATCATTTGTCAGTATAGTACTTATAATTTATTCATTCGTACAATTCTAAAGTGAAACATGCAACAAAAATAAGAAGGGAGACAGAGGAGAAGAAATAGCATTCAGTATGAGGAAATATTTAGAAATCCTTTCTCTTTTAACCATATGTATTCATACCGGCATCCAAAACATTGATAGGGTCTGGCACCCATGTTTACAGTCTGTCATCCTTTTGTGTAATCCTGCTATTGTTCACTCATGTCCAGTGAAATTCTTGACTGCCAGATCATGTGTTCTTCATTAAAGCCACCAGCAATACTCTTAAATCTCTCAGGATGGAGCTTCATTACTAACTAGTTTACCAGCAAATAACAAGAATAGCTAAATGAAATATTTCCTAGAGTTTGAATTACACAACATATTACATTACTAGCCAAATGCCAAATAGATGTTACCAAAGGGCAGTAGTGTAACATTTGTCATTGCAACTCCAGTAATTCCCCCCTCCCTCCCTCCCAATGGCCATTTGCCAGTACAGAAGGAGAGGAGATACAATAAGTAAGACTGTTCTAATTCCTTGTGTGTAGGTAGAGTAGTTAAAAAGAATATATAAGGCAGCATACAGGAAGTGGATCTAGAATTGTGGCTTCCAATGTGGGGCACACATCCCACGGGAGGGGGGGCGATTTGATTTTTAGGGGGCGGGAGATTTGAGAATGAGTTAGACTAAGTTAATGGCCTTTTAGGCTTCCTTCACGTAAATAGGAATTCATTTTTTGAATAATAAGAATTATATGTCAAGGGAGGGATCAGGATTTTAAAGATGGTTAGGTGTGGCCAAGAAAAGGTTGGGAACCACTAGTCTAGAACTAGCTAATTTGTAGATTTTAAAAGATTTTTTTTTAAAGTAAATTTTTATACTTGTTATCCTTATTACAATTATTGCATGCTAACTTAAGGTGACCATTACCAGGGTTTTCTATGTAGAGAATATATAGAAGTGATTTACCATTCACTTCTGGGAGCATCCTGGGACTGCAGCTTGCTGATGGCTACACAAAATGTTCTTCTTTCTGGGGGCACAGTGTGGGATTGAACTTCCAGTGTCTGGGTCTGCCACTAGCTATCTAAACCAATGTGCATTCCAGCCATAGCAACAACAAAATTATTCCTTCTCCAGTCCTAAATTATACTTCTCCCCTGGCCAGAGGTTGGCGGTGACATCTTCTGCTGCCTGCGAGGCCATGGCAGCTCCATCTCACCCCCAGTTGTGGGTGGGGCCTGGGGTCAGCGGCAGCATCTTTTGCCACCCGCGAGGCCACAGCAGCTCTTTATCACCCCGGCCGTTAGTGGCGGCTGGAGGTCAGCAGAGGCATCTTATACCGCCCACAAGGCCATGGCGGCTCCCTTTCACCCCCCCGGCTATTGGTGGGCCCCAGGGTTGGTGGCAGCGTCTGACTCTTCTGTCACCCATGAGGCCACAGCAGCTCTTTATCACCTCCGGCCATTGTTGGGGGCAGAGGTCGGCTGTGGCATCTTCTGCTGCCCACGTGGCCACGGTGGCTCCCTCTCCCCCCTGGAGTTTGGTGCTGCGGGGGGTTGTTGTCATCATTGTCTTCTGCCACACATAAGGCCATGCCAACTCTTTGTTACATTAATTTTGCCTATTTATGCTGACTTTTGAGAAAAGTATTCCCTGTACAGTATTTTGAAGGAAATATACTTTGGGGTTTTTTTTAATACCCAACCATCTTTTAATCCATTCTTCCAATCAGTTATGGTTACATGCTAGGAAAACAGAAGAATGTCTGAAGATCCTTCATGGTGTTAGTACACTTCAGGCCCAGGATGAGCCACAGTCTCTGCTGGTTCATCCCCCATTGGTTCATCCCTCAGTGAATGCCTCCCATCTGACATTCACTCAACGTATGATCCACAAAGTAATGATTTGTTTTTCCAGCTCACTTGGGTCTTACGTTCCTGGCATGAATAGATTACTGGAATCTATGTAAGAGGTAGTACATCTCTCAACATACCATTTAGAGACCCAACCTTTGGCAGTGCACCTAAAATAATATAGACAACAAAAAGCCTCCAAGAAATAGTTCACAGAGTGTTTTCACTTTAAGATTAAAGGGTTAAGTGTCATGAAATTTATTACTGATTTTTTTTTAAATTCCCAAGCCTTTAAATTTAGCTTCATTGATGAACTGACCTGACCCAGGGTATCCAGTAACTTATCCTGGCATGCCTCCAGTGGATTAGCACCTGCTGCTGTTACTTCACTAGTCTATTAAATAAATAAATAATATCTGTCACTATAGTTTCAAACAAGAGCAGGCCTTTGCAACTCATTTGTTATGTTACCCATTGTGAAACAAGTAGAAAGATATTACAGTACTGTAATTTCCCGTTGTGTAGCATACTTTTCTTTAAACAGAAAAGAAACATTTTATTTAACATTTTCTCATTTACTGATTGCTGAATCAACGAAGTTACATTTTTGAAGCTATACTTCATAGCTAGACTTCAGTTTTGGCACCATTTTGGGAACAATCTGAATCCTACCACTGCGAATTGATCAGCTACATCTATATACAGTTATACCTCACTTAAAGAGCATAATGTGTTCCACA
Source organism: Furcifer pardalis (assembly GCA_030440675.1). Taxonomy (NCBI): domain Eukaryota; kingdom Metazoa; phylum Chordata; class Lepidosauria; order Squamata; family Chamaeleonidae; genus Furcifer; species Furcifer pardalis. The sequence continues at coordinate 30,245,307 of CP126890.1, forward strand.
GGATTGCTCTTTAAGCGAAACACCATTGTAAGTGACCAATTGTGACTTCTGGTGGGGGAGATTGAGGACCCCGATTTATTTGTTAAGCGAGTTTTTGCTTGGTTTTATTTGTTAAGCGAAGCGAACATTCAGAGAAAATTCTTCTCTTTAAGCGAGTTACTCTTTAAGCGAGGTGCTCTTTATGCAAGGTTTGACTGTATGTTTCTTCATTATCTTTGCTGCATTTCACTATCAAAATGATGTTTGGGGAGCTTGATCAATAAAGACAGCTGGCATCTAGACACTGAAATATATTCATAAGAATTCACATTGCACTGGTAATAACAAATATTTCCAATAGCAATTTTAACTTTCTTAATTTATTATTTATTATTTATTTATTAATTCAAATTTATATTGCCGCCCACTCACCATGACGACTCAGGGCGGCTTACAAAAATACATTACAATACGTTAGTGTCGGCTCAGGGGGAGGGGCCTCAACCTGCCCTGACTTCTTCTTCCCCTGGCATGCTATTTGGAATAAACTTGAATTTTGAGAAATAAGAGCTCTTGGCCCTGAAATACTGTGCTAGTCAAGCTAGAAGTAGTATGGTGTAAAGGAAAACACAGAAAGGCATGTTAAATAGTTCTTTACTGATTTTTTTTTTGCTCAAAGTATGCAGAAAAAATCAAAATGTTACAAATGAGTTTACCTAGATAACCCATTGTGAGTTAATTATTTACGCAAATTTATAAATTAGTGCTGGAGGTTTTATCCTACCCACCTTTAAACTCCACTTTGATATGCTTTGAACAGTATCTGCAGTGTATGTGCTTCAGACAAGAAACAAAACAAAAGTTAAAAAGGCAGTAAAAATGTGGCAACTTAGAGACTAACTGCTATACAGTAGTCTAATGTGAACTTTCATGGATCTAATCTACTTCCACATGGTTCACATTCAACTGCTAGTCTTTCAGGTGGCACAATGTTTTTTGTCTTTATTTGCAGAGGGGAAAATGAAGTGAATTTACTAATTTTTAGGCATCTCAGAGAATAAACAACAAAAACGTGTAGCACTTAAAAGACAAATTGTTATAATTCAATGTGAGCTTTAGTGGATCAAGTCCACTTACTAATGTTTATGTCTGCTAGACTGTTGCTGATGTGCTAAATCACTTACGTTAAAAAAAACTTTGTCTTGTGTGTAGTAGTTTTGATTGTAACTTCACACAAAGAGAAAGAAAAAAAATCATTTTTTCAATTTAATCTTAGTGATTTAAGCAGATGCACACGCACCCATACACACATTTTATTTCCCCCACCCCTCTACAGAGAAGTGGGAAAAGTATTCAATTTGTCCACATCCTGAAGTAGTTTGCATATTAATCCACTTCATGATAGCAGAAATTCAACCTGGAAGGAAGCTTAGCAGCTTTGACAGCTGTAAGGCTCAATGCTGGCGTTTGCACATACTGGGAACAGCCTAAACTAGATCACATCACAGTAGTAAAACACCCTGACGGGATCTCAGTTCAAATCAATCACTTTATTATGGCTCACGATCAGCACAGTACAACAAAGGGTAAACATTTTAAATTTAAATAATGTACTACTGTATTTAAAAGGCACATCTTTTCAAAGTTTTAAAAGATGGGATACAAAGCAATATTTAAAATCATTATTTAAAATTAGTGCTATGGCGACTATTACTATTCTATAGCATTAGTGGTTTGTGCCTCTGAGGAGCCTAACAGAATTGTTCTTCTGATCCTGATTGCTGTAGTAGAAAACTTGGCTGTGTTACAAAACGGGACTTTCGTCAAAAATTAGCCAGTGAGTGTAAGTGCTATTTAATCAACTATGGTATTTGGAGAGCAACGGGTATATGGATTTATTTTGGATATCTCTTTAAAAAGAACAGAGGCATAAAACATGTACTATAGTTTCAGTTTCTTCTGTATGACAAGGATACATTTTCTCAAAAAGATGTGCGTGGGGGCAGATTGGTTCACTCCAGGGATTACACAACATTTTCCCGCCAGGAGCCGGACCTGCCCCTGACACTTCCCACCAGGGACCAGAGGCTTTGCTGCACCCACTATTTACGTTTTCGGCGGTGATGGGAATCACATGGGTTTTCCAGGTTGTTTCATAGCCTCCACCGCTTCTCAGCTAGAAAGCAACCATGGCCGACTTCCTGGTTCCACGCTGGGATCCCAGGCACTAATGTAAGCTCCACCCAGCACCAGAAGTCACCCCTGGTCCCAGTCCAGCTTCCAAAGCGCAGAAGGGAAGCAACAGAAAAATCCCAAACTGAAGTGAAATTGTTCCAAAAAGCCTCCTGCCATTTTGGGAAGCAGCACAGCCTGTCCAAAATCCCAGGAAAGAGGCACAATTCCCACCGCTACGGTAAGTGATGTATTATTTACGACTTTCCGGTGGTGATGGGCGGGTGTAGAGGTCCCTTGGTGGCCACTGCAGGCCAGATTAGGCCCATGGGCCTAATCATATCAGAGTGTTCACTTGGAATAAATACTTCTTGGCTTCTTTCCAGGTTCACCAGCAGGTAGAAACCAGGAAGGGTCAATCCTTGAAATGCACAGTGAAAGCTTCTTTAACCCCTTGAGGCCATTACAGATACATACTATAAATGCCTGACTACTGAATAAGTTAAGACAAGTTGAAATAAATGCAAAATAGCTGCAAATAAACTTGAAAAGGGCCTGGGAAACTCACCAATTTTCAGTAGCAAATTATGCCACAGATTTTAGGCAACTTTGGGTAGGGTGCAAACATTTTCTTGAGGAGGGCATGTGGCTTACTGGCACCTGACCTTCAGCCACATAATCCCCACCACTACCTCTTCAACACCTTTTAAAAACAGTATTCACACTCCAGCTTTATGATGAGAAGGTACAATATGCAACCATTTCCAACTACTGTATATACTTGAGTATAAGTCTAGTTTGTTAGCCCCCAAAATGAGATCCAAAAAGGAGATTCAACTTATACTTGGGTCAACGACCCTAAGGGTTCCAAAACCACAGTGGTGCAAATTCAAACATACATTTTAAAAAAAACACTAACACTAACATAAAAACTCAAAAATAAACCCACACAAATGCCTAAATTAATTAATTTTACCATATTTTCATGTATTTTAATTATTGAAACTCACTAGCAGCTGCTGAATTTTCCACCCCCAGCTTATACTTGGGTCAGCCTATTTTTCCTAATTTTAGAGGTCCAAATTAGGTACCTCAATTTATATTCGGGATGACTTATAGTCGAGTATATACAGTAATATAGCACATACAACAATCAGGTGTCAGGGCTTGTTTATTACTGCACCCACTTGCAGATGATGACTTTGGAACCCTTGTGGCACATCTCACAATACACAACTTGAAATGCAGTTGGATCCTGTCCCTCCAATGCCTAGAGCGTAGCAGCCTGTTTAAGAGACAGACTCGGATAGAAGGGAGGGGGAAATAGAGATTCTCTGTGAGTCAAACATTTAGTTCAACTTCTCCTTGTCTCTGTGAAATACACAAAACGTACTCTCCTAGGACTGATCTTCCTGCTCAAATATCTATCAGCTGATATGGTGACAGCCAACTGGGCTGCCATGTAGACAAAATTAAAAATAAAATGGGAAAGGAAAAAAAAAACACTGCACATACAAATGTAGGCCACCAAAGCAAATACAGTACATAAAGAGCTATCTAGTGTGCAGCCACAGCAACTGGCCTCAAACATACATATGTCTACATTTCCAGAATCTAGAAAATTTAATGGCCAGGCTTGCAGGCTGTGTATGGCTTGCAGGCAAACTTTACTCAAAATATCCATTGATTTCAATCTGTCTGCTCTGCCATAAGTGCCCATATGACTGCAAGGATATGTATTTATGTATACACACAAAAAGCAATAGGTGTAGAGAGAGTGATTGTCTGTCTGTCTCTCTGTCTGTCTGGTGTTGGATACGGAAAGGAATGGGTATACAGATCAAGCAGGAAAACTCTTGACTAAGCAGCCCAGTCAACTTTGTCAATCTAGGATCCTTGGGGATTGGGAAGGTTCCTATCTATGGCTTGAAACTGAGCTTTTCGTAGCCAACAGGTCTATTGCAAGATCCTTAATGAAACACATCCCAGTCTAGGAAGGAGATCTCTTTCAAATGGCAGCTGGGAGAGCCCCCCCCCCCCAGATCTTCTTACAATCAGACAGTTCCAGACAGCTCGTCTACTCTCTTTATTATTACAGTCATAGACCAGTACATTAAAAGTTACATCTAAGAATTATGTCTAAACACAGAATAAAAGGTCTAAGCTATAATAACTCTTCCGTCTAAGAATGTGGCAGCCTGTAGTTGAAATTAGTAACTAATACATTTATACAGACAGTGTAGTAAGATTTATAAATGTTTATAAATTAAGTCTGCCTAACTTAATCTAGGGTTCGGTGTATGACATACATTGGTTTTATAAAATACTGTATGGCAAGAATTATGGCATTAAATGTTTATTAAGGATTTTCTTTCAAATGTCTGCAAATCATTAGCACCAAGGAGCAGAATCTCGTCACCTGCGCTGTGACCACACGCCGCTCATCCCTAAGCAGAAACTGAAGACAATCTGTATCAGAGTGACCAGAAAACCCCTTGATCAAGGGAAGAATGGATTTGGTTCTGGTATCGCGGTAAAAGGAGCATCTAAGGAAGACATGACCCATAGTTTCAATTTCACCAGAGCTGCAGGGACAAAGTCTTTCAGTGAATGGTACTTTTTTTGTACTTGCCCTCTAGAACGGCTGTGGGGAGTGCATGGCATGTCATAAGTGAAAAGGCTTTTCGATGACTTGCAACCTTTAGCTGCCTAAGACAGGGTTTCCAACCTTTTCAAGCTGGCGGCTAGGTCACGCTCTCTCACAGTGGTGTAGCGTAGGAGGGCAGGGGGCAGCCCACCCCGGGTGGCACTTATTGGGAGTATGAGTGTTCTTGGACTATAATTCCCAGAAGCCCTAGCAGGAGCGGGTGCCAGCATCCACTGGGGGGCGGCAAATTTGGCTTACACCCCAGGTGGCTGAAATCCATACTACGCTACTGCTCTCTCAGTCAGCTTCGAGGACCAGATGACCATTTTGCCCTGCCTGCACGTTGGGGTGGCCATTTTGTCCCAACAGCTTCAAAGGGTGGCCATTTTGTTTCTTGAATGCCCTTGAAGGGGGGGGGTCCACATGAAATGGCACTGCAGACTGGATTTAGCCCATGGGCCTTAGGTTGGGGACCCCTGGCCTTAGATATCTGGGTTTTTTTAAATAAAAAATTTAAAATGTTTGTTGTAGGTTTGGTTTTTGTGTTTTCTCATCCTTTTTTATTTTCTATTGTATGTTTAATTTAAAAAAGAAGAAAGGAAAGAGGGCAAAAGTTGGCAGGAGCTGGGACAAAGACGGGACTCATTCCATCCTGCAGTACAGTATATGGGTATTGAACTGTTGACAATAAAATACTTTGAACAATAGAACTATTTTCACGAATTCATGTCTCAGTTTTGAGAAATTACTTTTGTTGGGAATGTTGTTCCCCATTCACAGCTATTCATCTTTTTGATGCAGTGTCTTATTTGGCTGGCATTATTCATTTGCTTTTTAAAAGCTGCAGCTGCCCATTGTAGGCTGAGGTTTCTGCCTATGCCATTTGTTCCAAACTCCCCCTCTTCTGAGCTTTCTGCCAGGAAAGAGTGGGTATGGCATATCGCTTCAGCACACTTTCTTTAGGCTTTATAAGGGCAGAAAAAAGTGAAGCGAGGTGGTGATAAATTTCCACAAATACCTACAGCCAACCCTCCCTCCATAAGGAGAGACCAAAAGTGCAGGCAGGGGATTGGACTGTACCAAACCACAGAGGAGCAGGTCTTTTATAAAGTTAATAGCTTTTAATTGTCTACTCAAGACAAAATAATCCTTATATACTTTATATTACAATAGGAACAACTTGTACCTATGGGTGCCGGGGAAAATTTGTATCTCCCCCAGCCATTATGAAGCTCAGAGAGAACAGGGACACATTCAATTCCTACTACTGAAAATAGCCTGGTGTTTTGACCCTGCAAGTCTTGGCTGTACCACACAATGGCCTACAGCAGCTAGAGTATTGTGCTTATGCCAGAGAATTAAAACCACAGTCAATGAGGGACCGATGGGATGGCATTATCCTTAAAGGGGCCAGGTTGACAATGGGGCAGACAGGTGAATGGGTGAACATCGCTCTGTAGCTCAAGTGTGGTTTTGTAACTTATTTCTAAAAGGATATGCTAGTCTGTTGCAGCAAAAAGCAAAAGAGAATCCTAGCCAACTTTAAATGCTAAAGCATTTATCAGAACACAAGGATGTTTGTGAATTTCATCAGGTGTGTTAATTACAGTAATACCCCGGATAACGTTAAAACATGGTTCCATGAGTCTTAACGTTATGCAATTTTTAACGTTGTGCGATACATGTATCACACAATGTTAAACCCTATGGGATGAATCGCATAACGTCAAACTCCATAGAGATACATTGTAACCAGCACAGACTTCAGGGGATATTGTGCAATACATCTCATAGGGTTTAATGTTGTGCACTGCACATTTTTTCTTCAGATTTCTTAACGTTATGCGGTTTTAACATTGTGCGGTGCACACTTTATGTGGGGTATTACTGTATCACATTTCTAAGGATGAGAATCAAGGCAGTAAGGACAGGAGGACATTGGCAAGTACAGAGCATAGCAATTACAGTATACGGCGATATAAATCCAAACAAATAAATAAATAAACCCCATATAACAAATGTCTCTTACAATGGAAAAAATCATACAATGAAGAGGATTTGAAAAAAACCATTGTGTCCCGTATAAAGAATTTTTTGTTATACTATGTAATGCATCTCTATGGGGAAACTTGTACAACAAAAATATCTATGGGAAAAAACTGTACAATGAATTTTTTTTCATCGTATGATTTTCCCAGTAGAGATTTTCATTGTACGATGCATGCATTGTATAATGAAAAAAATCATATAATGAAGTGCCTTATAGAACAAATTATTTTCATTATATGGGGTTCTACTGTACATTATTAATATTATCTGCCCATTTTCAAACCTCTTGCTTATAACATAAACTGCTGTTACTCGATATGATCTGACTGCTGATTGGCTTGTGCATGCCGCCATGTTGGTGTAATCAGCAAACATCTGTAAAGTAGTTTAGTATGTACTGATTATTTATCTCATAATATGGATAATGTATTATGCATCTGATAAAGTGGGTGATACTCCATGAAAACAGTGCTGTAATAATGTTATTAGTCACTAAGGAGCCAAGGACAATCTATAACTGAAGGATGTGATGGAAGCAATACTAAATATCGATGAAAATGAGATAACTTCAGTGGTGGGCATCAGCAGGTTCACCCCAGTTCGTCAGAACTGGTAGCAGAAATTCTGGCTGGCCCCTCTGCCCATCCAAGTTTTGAAATAAAGTAGTCCTAATTTGGGTGCAACACAGGGCTTTCCCCTTGGCCACGCCCACCATACCAACGCCCACAAAGTGGGTAATAATTTTTTTAAATCCCATCACTGGGTAACTTGCAATATAAGTATGACTCAAAATATGTCAATATTCACTATATTTTTTAAAGTCATGGGCTCATTAGAAATCTAGTACCATGCATTAAAACTACCAGTGGTGGTGGTAGTAGAACTAAGTGGTGGAACCACAAGTCCCCCCCCCCCCATGCTGATTCTGATTAAATCTGCACAGGGCAACATTTTAAATAGTAAATAGAGAGTGACAAGAAACTTAGCTGTGTTTATTCCACTTTCCCCCACTGACGCTTTCCTTTGGTGAGGCAGACTGTTCACATTTTGCATCCTAAGAGAACTAGAAATCACGCAGCACCTTAAAGATTGGCAAGCTTAATTTGGCATTGGTTTCCTTTGGACCGTCTTCAAATGCACCTGAAGGTTCCCCATCTGAAGGAGGCCAGAGGTGTTGGCAGGCCAGGTGAAAGAAGAGGTAATGACATGTTGAAGACGTGTTGGTAGAGCTGGAACATCTGAAAAAGTGGGCTACAATCCACAAATGCTTATTCCAAGGAAAACCTGTTTGTCTTTAACACAGCACAAGACTGCTTCTTGGTCCTGCTGTGTCACACTGACACACTGATACGCAACCTGAAAATTTGTCCTCCACACAGTACTGAGCAGTCCCTAATGTGTGCAGACTTCAGGTTTGCAACAGAGTCTTTTCTCCCCCCTTCTCATTTTTAATAGATTCCTTAGATCTAAAATGCAAAAATAATCCATTACAATTAAAGACGTCTAAGCCCAGAAATGTTTTTGGTCTAGATGAGAATGCAAAAAACTCACAGTCTTTCCAAAGCAAATACTCATGTGAGGTTGCCTTGAGATTTAATTTAAGATGGAAGCAGATGTGTTATTTCTGTTGCTTTTATTAATTAATTAATTTATTTATTTATTTACAGAAAGAGAGCAAGAGAGATCCAAAAATCCTTGTCATCTTGATGCAAGTTGTACAGAAATGTACATGTGGATGCCAATAAATTCTTTGACTACTTCTGCTAGAGAGTACATTCCATGACTTTAGCACCAGGGTTTATATTTATGTTATTCATAAGATCAAAATAGCCACAGCCTTCTCCTAAGATAATGTATGTAGCTAAGGTGTAGCTATGGATTCAGCAGTACAGTATCTTGGCTGCAGTCCCATAGAGGGGCTGGCTGCCATCGATTTAGCCTTTTCTGGAATCCACATTAGTCCATTTGACTGGAGCAGTTTTATCATTTTAGTGCATGAGTTCTCAACCTTTTAAAGTCGGGGGCCAGGTCATGCTCTCTCAGACAGCTTCGGAGGTCGGACAGCCATTTTACCCTTCCTCCCAGTGATGGGATGTCAAAAATTCTACTACCACGCCATGACGTCACGGACGTCATGGGCGTGGCCAATGTCATGACGCCATGACGTCATGGGCGGAGCCAACGTCATGACATCATGACGTTGTGGGCAAGGCCAAAAAAATAATAAAAAAAATAATAAACACGCACACAGACCCGTAATTAACTTAAAGAAATAAAATAAAGAAATAAAATAAAAATTAAATAAAAGTACAACCACCCACCCACCCAAAATATAAAAGCCTCACTTACCTTCCGTGGCCGCAGCCAGAGCCGGGCCGAAAAGGCAACGGCCCGAGGAAGCTCCAGGCGCCCGACAGAAGAGGATGCGGCGGTGGCGAGCCCCGCCGGGTTTACCCAGGGCATGGGGGTTTGTTGGGCCCAAGACCCTAGGACGGCGCGGCGCGGGCGGATGGCGCGGTGCCTGTGGGAGCCAGGTAGCCGGCTAGGGGAGGTGCCCTTCTCTTAGGGCTGCCGCCGCTGCTGCCGGAGCCAGTCTGCTTGTGTTTCCGCAGCGAGAGGGAGGACGAGGTGAGAGCCGGGGTATGTGTGGGGGGCAGCTCGGCCGTCTGGAAGCCTTCCCGGTCGGTGTCGAATTGGGGGGGGGAGACCCTCCTCTTGTCTGCCACTCCCGCCATTCAGCCTCCGGCAGAGCGACGAGGTCGTCTCGCCCGCCCTGCCACCCGTTTGTCCTCCCTGTTTCTGCGGGGCAGGGTGGCCTTGTCTCCCCCTTGCGAGGCTGGTGGTTCCCACCCTGACCCTTCCCTTCTCCGAGGGCTGCATTTTTGCTGAAATGTGAAATTCAGTTTCTTCTGTAAAGTCGGCCCTAGTGGGCTGTAGAGCTGGAGGCTGGGAGGGGGGAGATAAATGAATGGACGAGGAACCTCCCATCCAGCTTCAGAATATTTTTTTTTTTTAAATTGGAGCCATTTGGCTCCAATTTAGTGCGCATGTCCAGAAACTCAATTTGACGCATGCGCAATGCGTCAAACTGAGTTTCTGCGCATGCGCAGTCAATTGGAGCCATTTTAGCTCAGATTTAAAAAAAAAAATTCTTTCGGTGAGGCGTCCGGAACCGGACGCCTCAAAAGTGGACTCCCCTCCTGGAGAACTCTCTGGGATTAGTCTTACCGGTTCCAGAGATCCGTCTGGAACCGGGGACATCCCATCACTGCTTCCTCCGCCACGTGATGGCACTTCCTGGTGTGGTGGAGGCAATGCAGGGGGGGGGCATATGAAATGGTGCTATGGGCGCATCCAGCCCGTGAGCCACTTTTTTGTGCTGGCCCAGGTCTTAAGTTCAAGAGCAATTGCACGCTGCAACATGCCTTCTAAATGTGTTGAAACACAACATCCACCGTCATTCAGTTAGCAATACTGGCCGTATTGCCTTTACAAGAGGCTGATTTACTTTGGAGTTTTGGAAAAGGAGTGGAGGGAGATGCAAATTGGGAAGTGCATTTAGAATTTTATGACTACAAACCCCCTAATTCTCATTTCTGGGAGTCCCACCTGCAGGAAGATAGACCTTGCTGACATCTAACTTGTGCTCACCTAAACAGAAGGCCAAGCTAGCAAGCTTCAGTTCTTGGATAGACCTAACTTCTCTGCAAAACACAAGAAAATGATGGGGAAGGAGAAATGCAAGTGGGTGCTTCATCATAATTAGGTTGCACTCCTATATGACTTGATTGATCCAAGGAGAAATACGGGGGAGTCCTTTGCAGGTTGCCCCACAAAACGAGGCTCTGTATTGTTTAAAGGTGGAATCAATATTGGGAGTATGAGTGTAAAGAGATTTACTTATGTGCAGGATGTATACCCAGCAGGACATCTCCTAGAGCAGGGGTGCCCAAATTTTTTCACGTGTTTCAGCTGGCCGGTCACATGGTTCCTTCCACCCGAAGCGGAAGTAGAACACGCCTTGCAACAGATATGTTTTTCAACAGGATGAGATAGATTTTAGGCTGCCATTTTCTCTGCTTAAAGCAGGGGTGCTCAAACGATGGCCCATGGGCCAGATCCAACCCCTGATGCCAATTCATTTGGCCCATGCTGCCCTCATCACTCCCATAAGCATTTTACTTCCACTTGTGGGAGTGAGTAGGGTGGTGTGGCCCAGATGAATTGACGCCAGGGGCCAGATCCAACCCGTGGGCCGTAGTTTGGCCATCCCTGTCCTAGAGAATTTAGAAATCATAACTGAAAAGGAAACAGTAACTGCATCTTTTAGACTTAACTCTTCAGAGGATAGTCTCATGGGTTTTCTGTGTAAAATTGAAATCCTGTTGCATAGTTATGCAAGTGGTATAGCTTTTAGATGCAAATGGATGTAAGTTGAGAAATCTCCACAGCCGTTATCTGTTACGTGCCAAGTCAGGTGACACAATGTGCGACAGATAATTTTATGGAGATGTCTTGCGGCAATTTGTGTCTAAAAGTTATGCTGTTGGCATAACTGCACAACAGGATTTCAGTCATTATTTTGATGTTGTCATTCTGTGCAAGCTACTATTCAAGCAAAGGTGCTGACTCATTTGTCTTAGTGAAAACCTGTTGCCTGATGGAGGAAATGCTGTATAATGTTTTAACTTCTCTGTGAACAATGTTTTTAATTTGCAGAGTCACCATATATAAAAAGTGGTCATTAGTGTTAATTTTTGGTTAAATCGGTGGAGAAGAAGTAGAAGCAGTGACAGATTTTACTTTCTTGGGATCAAAACTCACTGCAGATGGTGATTGCAGCCATGAAATAAAAAGGCGACTGATTCTTGGGAGGCAAGCTATGAGAAACCTGGGGAGCATAGTGAAAAGTAGAGACATCACATTGCAAACAAAAATTCGTATAGTCAAAGCAATGGTATTCCCTGTGGCAATGTATGGTTGTGAGAGCTGGACCATTAGGAAAGTTGAGCGCAGAAGAATAAATGCCTTTGAGATGTGGTGTTGGAGGAGAGTTTTGAGAGTCCCCTGGACAGCGAGGAGAACAAATAGGTCAATCTTAGAAGAAATCAACCCAGAATGCTCCTTAGAAAGTCAAATTGTAAAGATGAAGCTAAGGTACTTTGGACATCAAATGAGAAGAGAGGATTCACTTGAGAAAGCCTTGATTCTGGGAAAGGTGGAGGGCAAAAGAAAAAGGGGGTGGCCAAAAATGAGATGGTTAGATGGTATTGTAGAGACAATGGGCACAGAACTGAGCGAGTTGAGGAGGATGGTGGAGGACAGAAGTGCCTGGCGGGCAGTGGTCCATGGGGTTGCAGAGGGTCGGAGTCGACTGTGCGACTGAACAACAACAACAAAAATTATTCCACTAGAGCTGTAGGTTATAAGTGCCACATTCAAAGCAGCTTTCCTCTCTCATTCATCACGGGAGGGAATTCCTTTTCAATTAAATAGTGCCAATGGTAACAGATGCCTGAGCCTAAAGCAGGGATGGCAGATGTGTGGCCTTCCAGATGCTTTTGATTGGCACCTTGCACCTATGCACTGTAGCCAATGTAAAGCATAATGGTGATAACAGTCTGAGAACCCATGGAGAGAATAATTTCCTGAGGAGCTGAATAAAATACACTTTCCCCCCTCAAGTTTTAACCACGCACAAGTTTTAACCACGCAAGACTACATGAGTAGCATTTCTTCAGTCAGATAGCAGCCCTAATTTTTTTTTAAATGCTAACTTCCTTTGTGGTGGGATATACAGAAAGAGTCTCCTCAAAAATTGTGTTATTTTTGACCCACAATCGGGCATACCCTGGGAACGGCAACTTTGTGTTGCCGGCTAATCTTTCTCACACTAGGTCAGGTGAAAGGAATGGCAGAACGAACTCGCCCAAAGGTGCCTTCATTTTGGCAGTTTCATGTCTGGCCTAGACACGGAAGACGGGGGAAGACTCCCTTTGTGGTTAGTTTAATTTTATTTATTCATGAATATGTATCTGGAGTTATTTTCCTCTCCCCACCCCCACCCCAAATATAGTCTGTATCTGAGTTTCCGACTGAGCTGCTCTGGACAGAAAGGTGACAAATATAGCACTGATATTTTGTTCTCTGTTTACTGATGCTTGTGTTTTTATAGCACGCTGTATGTGTGTGTGTGTTTCTGTTTTCCTTGGCGCTCCCCTAGCAGGCACATGACACAGCCAGGGGTTTTGCTCTTTATCGTGACTGGATTAAAGAGGGAGAGGTTGGAACATGAGCTTCATCCAGAAGATCAGGTTCTCAAGTTGGAGCGGGAACAGCCTCAGATGCACCAAAGATATAAAGGGATCCAGCTTCCCACTCTTCCAAACCAGGCACCCATGTTTCCCACCACATTGAAAATGTTCTCCTCTGCGACAGGACACAGCCAGGTTTCTTCTACCCTGGACAGACTGAATGGAGACGAACAACTGAATTCCTACAGCTGGAGATTCCACTCTAAGCCTGAGAAGGACGGCCACGTATCTAGGGACTCCAAAACAGACCGCATCTCAGACACTTCTAGTTCTTCGTACCATACCGCCCCAGGCTCAGAGGAAGCCGAGTGCGCTATGGACTGTACCGAGTACCTTGATGAAGCTGAAGATCTGACCGGGCCATGCACTTACTGTGGCTCAGAATATGAGCAAAGGAATCCAGTAGCACTACCAATCCTCCCTGGGGCTCAGACAAGTCCTGCTGACAGAAGCAAGATTTCCACAGTTCCAGGCGGCCAACCACAAGGGACTCTGAAGGGTTCTGGTAATATCCTGGAAGAAGGTCTATTCAGTACAAATGGCCCAGGGAAAAGTGATCCATATGCTGTTACATCAGGAAGAGTAAAAGCTTGTGTCCTCCCACAGGGGACAGAGACCACTTTGGGAGGCTCATTGCCATTCCAGGAGGAAAGAGGACAGACCCTGCAGGCAGACTGCGACGGCGCTATAAAAGATCAGACTTGCAGAGACAAACTCTGTCCCAGTGGTCAGAAAAACCAACAGGTTCAGATGTCTATCAAAGCCAAGAATAGCTCGGACCCAGCGTACAGTGGTAGAATGGGTCCAGGGACACGGAGGCTACAGCCAAGGGACGACAGATCTCAATGCTTGGATCATACTGCAAAGATGAGTTCTGACAAACTCAAGGAAAGGTTACCCAGTGCTCACAAGCAGAAGAAAAGCACTCTGGGCAGTCACATCCACAGCCTTGTAAGTAACAAAGCAGCATGTCCCAAATATTTTTTTGAAAATCCAAGTGTTTTGAGTGACTCTGATGAGGCTGATAGTGAAGTAGAGAAGCTTACTGCATTGTCTTTCCAAAGCCTCTCACCTCCTCAGGGCAGCTATTTAGACATGTATACGTCCAGTAGTGGGACATCGCCCAGCCTGTCCAGTTCCTTGCCAGAAGAGTGTAATGGAATAAACGGGTGGGGAGCCTGCAGTGATCCAAGGCAAACGATGGTGGTCTCCCACTCTGAAGGAAGCTGGCCATTCCTAGCAGCTAGCAAAGCCTCCAAAACAGAACTGCTGGGAGGTGTGTTGGGAAAGGACCACTTGGAGTGCACCGATGTCATGCCGGAGAATGCCAGTGGCAAAAAGAGCCTCTCTAGAAAGAGAGTGGTGCCCAAACGCCAGATCCAGTTGAGGCGGAAAGAGAAGAAGGAGACGGGCTTCTGCGATGTGGGCAATTGTGCTGTACAACCAAGAAAAGAGCCGTGTGCAAAAGGAAGGTGTATCAGTGATGAGTTCAGAATAAACTATAAGCAGTTCCTAAAAGCAGCCTCTTTGAGCAGTGATTACAACAACACAACGCTTGCTTCTAGTCTGGTGAAGAATGTTTTGGCAAAAAAAATGCAATATGAACAAAAGATTAAAATGGAACAAGCATCTGTCCAGGGCAGCTCAACTTCCTCTGCCCCTTCCTCTGTAAGCACTGATCTCCAGGAGGAGAGTTTAGAAGGCAAGTCAAGTTCTTTGTCCAAGTCAGACTGCAGTTGTTCAACAGAAGATATGCAAAGCCATTCCACCACCAGTGAGAGATCCGAGTCTGTTGCAGTGAGGAAAGAGTGCACGGATGCCTTGAGGCCCACCAAGGGAGTTGTGCTCAATGGGCAAGTCAAGGAAAAGGTCTGCAAACTGAAGAACACCTTTAATGAGCTGAATGAGAGGATGAAGTCTCAAGAATCCACACATCTGAAGAAGCTTCCCATCTTGGCAGAGAGTGGCATGAATAAGACAGAATCAAACAATATCAGGAAGAAGGCCTCTGGAGAAAGGAAAGAGTACAGGAGAGCAAGAGCTGTGTTTGAGTCCATGGAGGCGGATGCAAGAAGGTCTGTTGTGGTGCCAAAATTTACAAAGCCACAAAAGCCATGGCCCAACCTGAAGCAGCGAGCCATATGTCAGAACAAATACATACAGCCCAAGGAAGAAACATTTCTCTTCAATACTAAAGGCCTTCTAGTACCCAAAGATACTTCCCAGAATATCTTCACCTCCAAAACCAAAGAAATGAAACTCATCCCTCAGCTCAATGGTGAACATAATGTTCCGCATGCCTCCAAGTACAACTCTTTGGACAGAACTTCCAGGGAGAGGAGGTTGCCTACTTTTCAGACAATGAAGCTTTCGTCTGTCAAGCTTCCAACATCTGGAACAGCACCAAGTGGTGAAAAACCCAGATGCTCCAAAACGTCTTGCTCAGAGGAGACCACTCAGGTGGGAAGCAAAGGGACCATAAGAATTCATCAACCTAGGGGTGTTAGGAAATTAGTAAATGTCCCCTATAGTCTTGCCTTTAAGTCATCAGACAGCTCCAGCACAGATCAGACTTCCTATTCCGAAAGTAAAAGTGACAACAGCTTCACTGTCTCACCACTCTTCATACGTTGTACTTCAGTATGCCGGAAAGAGGAGCCACAAAGCCACATGCGAGAGGAAAAACAAGAACAAACAGGCAACATAAGTGGATCAACACTTTCTCTATGTGACAGTAATGCAAGTGGGAGGGAATCTGTCAACAACAATGGTCACCCCTCAGATCAGTCGCAGGGAAGCATGTCAGTGTTCCCTCCGCTGGGTGAATCTGTGGTACACATCACCTCTATTCAGTCCAAGAAGTTGGCTTTCGAGGATGAAAAATTGCAGCCACAAGTTGAAAATAAGCCCATGTCCTTCAAGCGGAGTGAGTTGCACGTCAGACCTTCTTCGACTACAAAGAAGGAGTCTCAGCTTAATGTTAGAGTCAACAGCTCCCTTTCCAAACCATTACACAAAACAGAAACTGATTATTTCCCTGCTTCAAGTTGTTCTGCACTGGGTGGAGGGACCATGGAAGAAGCATTGCTACCATCTCATCATAGTTTGTCTCAAGAAAACAAAGCTACTGCTTCTTCGGAGGCTGTTCGGACACCACCCTCTACCTATCTACAAGAAATTACAAAGAGAGCTCATGATGGTGCAGTCCCAAGTCACACTCAGAAGCATTGCCAAACCCAAGATGCTGAGCTGTCCTATCAGAAGCACTATTCCAGCAAGAGGCTCCCTGGGATTCATAGAGACAGTCAAGGTTCTTCTCACTACCTGAAAGAAGAAAACACATTCGTTGAGCCTGTCTCATCCTGTGGCAGCTGTAGACATCTGCAAGTTAACCGGCCTTCTATAACAAGCACCCAAAATGTACAAACAGAGTTGCCAAGACATCACCATTTTCTGGACAGTGCATCTGAAATGACCGCACTGGAGAGATCTTTAGAGTCTTTAGAGGGCCACAACAGAACACAACCAGAGTGTTTAATTTCAGACAACCCGTTGACAACCAGAGAGTATACAGAAGGAATCAAGCTGATATCCTCATCTTTTACGCCATCAACCTCTTGCAGCACCAACTCTGGATGTGATTATCCCAAGAATAAACTTCAGGCAACAAATGAACAGTATTTTGCAGCCATACAGACTGACAATGCAAATTACTTGACAATTCCTGTGAAAGCACACCAACTTGAGGCAGCTGCCAAGCCCCCAGTGTCTTTGGGCACAGAGAATCCCTCTTTTGCTTCCAATGTCTCTTTCCAGCCAGGAGGGGAAGCATCTGGAAATAAAATAAACAGCGAGTTTCTCCTGCCAAAACATATGGAGAGGAAGGCACCCTCGGACAATTTGGTATACGGTAACCCATCCCATGGGCCACTCCCCTTGAGACATGAAGAGTCCCCCATCTTTGCAAAAAGAAATGACAGAACTTCACCGCCCAGCAAACGTGCCCCCAGCCCAACCAGGCCCTTTGCAGCTCCACCACTGCAAGGGCAAAGGAAAATGTTAGTTGATCCAGAGAGTGGGAGATGCTACTATGTCGAACCACCAAGGCAGCCTCAGCTGAAGATGCTTTATGATCCAGAGACGGGACAGTACATTGAAGTATTTATACCACCCGTCCCACTGGCACCACCCAGTGGGCATTTTCCATCTCCCTTCTCACCTGCAGTCATGAATACAGGGAGTTATGCACCTCCATACATGTCTTATTCTCCTTTCCAAGGTTTCCCTCCCCCTCCCCCTCCTGCTGCTCTGCCTGTCCACCCAGATTTTCATGATCAACCAACTGCTCAAGAAAATGCCAACTTCAGCGAAGCCTTCAACCATTTCCCAAAGAATGAAGCTCCTCCAGCTGGCCAAAGTGCTGATAGCAACTACATGGGCAGTTTATACTATACTCCCACTGGCATGAACTCAAGTCCTAATCCAAATCCATCTTTGTATTCCCCATTCACAAATTCCAGTCTTTCTGTGCCTGAAAGGGGGTCTTTTGTTAGAATGTGATGCACAGAGTACAATGACCATGAGAAAGAACTGTGGGTTTTCTTGTTGTTTCAGATCATTTTTTCCTTTAAAGATCAAGCCAAAACTCTTTCCTTTGGGATCTAGGAAAAGGAATGTGAGGAAGAGTGAGGTTTGAGTTGCCTCTTGTTCAGTTTTTTGGTCACTTGGGTTCTAAAAGTGCCCATAAGTGATGAGAAACCAAGAGTTTACAGTGTAGATATCATTTGCTTGACAAATTCAATTTTAACATAAACAGCCTTGGCATATCTTGGACCATTCCAGTGCTAAATCAATGCAGATTTTTGGTGTTTCATCAAAGGGACCAGGAATTAAGCTCATGAGGTTGTGTTTTTCCCTTGTTACTGTTTCTGGAGGCATGCTATGTACACTGTAGTCTTCTAGTCCTAAACCCTTTCCCGAGGGTCCCTAGTTGTTCACAACTCTTGGCTGTTCTGTAGAAATTAAATGTTCATTCAAACTTCTTGAAGATGTGATACTTTTGTATATTATACATCAAACCACCAATTTCTTCAGACACTTCCAGGTACCTCACTTTAATTTTGCCATCAGAACCCAATCTACTCTTGTAGCCTGGCCTGCCCTATCACGAGGCAAATTAAAGCAGCACAAATCAGAAATAGTGCATGAGGAGCAGGAGAACAAAACTGTGTTCCTTGTTTCCCTCAAATACAGTGGAGGATACTGTCCAAGCAAGCTTCATCAATTGGTATAGTTAGATTCTGTATGTCAAATTGGGGAAGGAAAGCATCAGTTTGTCAGCTATGTGTATTTGGGCCAGTCTTGTGTAGTAGGCTTCTAGCAGAATGAACACTCTGAGGATTGAAGGACTTGTGAGCTAGACTGCCTGAGTTTGAACTTTCAACACATCTCTACATTGGAGAGACAGACAGATTCCCCCCCTGCTCCCGGCTTCATCCTTGACTTGGTAAGTGGCAAATGAGAAATAATACAGATGCTGACCATAATACTGTACAGTACTTGCAAGCAAATTAGGTTTTGTCGATAAATAAGTGAGAATGGTTGATTGAGCAATGGTTTCACTGACCAGAAGCAAAGGAGGATAGGATACCTGTCCCTTTAGTAGCTGTGTAGAAGAGGGAACTTGAACAGAGGCAACTTGCATGAGAAGCTATCCCTGGTAAAATCACCACTTCTACACAACACTCACAAGATGCCAGAGCCCTGGCCTATTTTATTTCTGGTTAGCCAAACAACCTGGAGGAAAGATGGCATATCCTTAGAGTATATTCTGTTCTGTCAAAATACTGTATCATATATACTTGACTATAAGTTGAGGTACCTAATTTGGACCTCTAAAACTAGGAAAATAGATTGACCTGAGTATAAGTCGGTGGTGGAAAATCCAGAAGCTGCTAGTGAGTTTCAGTAATTAAAATACATGAAAATACAGTCAAATTAATTAATTTAGACTTTTGTGTGGGTATGTTTTTGAGTGTTTACATTGACCCGAGTAAAAGTCGAGTTCCATTTTTGGATCTCATTTTGGGGGCTAAAAAACCTGACTTATACTCAAGTATATACAGTAGCATTTTCTGAACATGCCGTTCTTAGGCAATACTTCCCTGGGCAGCAAGTTGTTGGTGTTTACTTGATAGCTGGATGTTTCCCACTCTGCACAGTGTACAACAGTTAAAATAACAAACAACAACGCCATTCAACACAACAATGATAACTAATTACAGTATTACTATAATTTGTATTTTATATTTTTATTTTATTTTAGTAACTTTGAAGTTTTCATTTTTTGAAATGATCAAGTATGTTGTAGTTAGATGTTTATAAAATAATGTACTTTTTAAAGTACAGTATACTTAATTGACATTTCTTGAATGTGGCCTTAGTTGATTATAGGTAAATTAATGAGGCCATCCAACAGGAAAAGGTTCCCCATCCCTGGGCTAGAAATCCGATCATCCCCAGCAGAAGAGCTGTGCAGTGGGTGGTAGGACCCAAAGTTAGAAAAGTCTCTTCCAGCTGATGTGCATAACTATGTGGATCATTGAGTCCCCCGGCATCATGACGTCCCATTAAGCATTCCACAGCAGTAGCACAGAATGTGCCTCCTCGCTAGGGCTGCCAACTGGCTGAGCAAACCACAAACAAAACAGAAATCTACCTGGCTCTCTCCCGACTCTCCTACTTCTCTTCTTCACTTGCTCAACAAAAACAGGCAGACTGTTCCTCGCATTCGCCCTTTGCAGTCTTCCAGTAACCATGGATGCATCCCCGACCTACAAAACTGCACAATGCAGCTTAGTCCAGAGAATAAAAAGGTTTCCTTGCTAAGGATCCTGCAAAGCCAGAACTCCTGTTCTTATGAACAAAGCCTTCCTTGCATTCACCTGGAGGCAGAGTTCAGAAGCAATTACACATAGTTACTTTTCAGAATAGCAAGTAATGTATCTAGTAGTTAAGATGTTAATAATACCCAAGTTAGGTCAAGGTCAAGGTCCTGTCTGATTCTAGGGTGCAGTGCTCATCTTCATTTACAGCCAAAGAGCTAGCGCTGGCTGTATCTGCAGATGTTTCTGTGGTCATGTGGCAAGCATGACTAGAGTGCATGGAATGTTG
Source organism: Furcifer pardalis (assembly GCA_030440675.1). NCBI lineage: Eukaryota > Metazoa > Chordata > Lepidosauria > Squamata > Chamaeleonidae > Furcifer > Furcifer pardalis. Next base: position 30,265,641 of record CP126890.1, read on the forward strand.
TTACTTTTCTTGCCAAAATGGTATCTATTTATCTACTTGTAATTTCTTGCTTTCGAACTGCTTAGTTGGCAGGAGATGGGACAGAGACGGAAGCAGACTCTGTCATGCAAAACTCAGGTCTCAAACTGCTGACCTGTCCCGGTCATCAAGTTCAGCATCTTAACTACTAAGCCACTGCAGTCCCACACCAAAGTTACTTAGGTGTAAACAGTAATTCCTGGTTAGTTTGAAAAGTTACTTCAATAATCCATTTAAAGCTTTTTTTAGAGGCATGTGAGGCCACAGGTTCCCTACCCCTTTTCTGGTCCAAATCCTCAGGAGGAGACCAGGTAGGAGAAGAGGATTGCTTTGAGACTTATACCCTAGTTCAATGATGGCGAACCTTTTAGAGACCAAGTGCCCAAACTGCAACCCAAAACCCACTTATTTATCACAAAGTGCTAACACAGCAACAGGGGAGGGAGGAAACACTCCCACTAGGCTGCTGAGTAGAGGGGCAGGGCAAACTCTGAGCTGGGAGAGGGAGGAAGTGCTCCCATAGGGCTGCTCCCTCCTTGCTGTCTTCCCAAGCGGGGAGGAGGAAGAGAAGCTGCTAGCCTGAAGCTCCCTATAGCCTGCTCCCTAGGGTAAGTGACTCACCTTTGGGTGTGAGGTGTGGGAGTGTATTTTAATGTGTATTTAATTCGTATTTATTTTTAATGTCTATTTTTATGTGTTTTTATGTCTATTTAATGTGTATTTAATGTGTATTTATTTTAATGTGTATTTTTATGTGTTTTATGTGTATTTAATTTATATTTTTATGTTTTTATGTCTATTTAATGTGTATTTATTTTAATGTGTATTATATGTGTTTTACATGTATTTTTATGTCTATGTAATTTGTATTTTATGTGTTTTTTATGTTGGCTCCGCCCACAAATTAGGCTCTGCCCACATCGTTGGCCCTGCCCATGGTGTGGTAGTAAAAATTTTGACATCCCACCACTGGTGCCATAGGTTTGCCACCACTGCCCTAGGTCAGTGATGGTGAACCTTGGCACTCCAGCTGTTCTTGGACTTCAGTTCCCAGAAGCCCAAGTCAGCACTCCTGCTGATTTGGGCTTCTAGGAATTGAAGTCCAAGAACAACTGGAGTGCCAAGGTTCACCATAACTGCCCCAGGTTGATTGGCTGAAGGTGGAAAACAAGCAAATGCTTCCTTCATGTTGTTCAGTCCATAGGAAGGAACAAGACTTCCAGAACAAAATGTAAAATAGAGAAAGAGATACACAAATAAAAAGTAAAACAACTGCATAAGTCTCAGCTGACTTGAGAGCACCTGGTAATAGTAATTATTAAAAACAACTGCAAACAATCCAGATAAAAATCACATGACATGACAACATAATTCATGTAGGCATATTTGCTACATGATCAGATGTAAGTACTGTTACATGTGAAGATTACTCCTGTGTAAGAATGCACATGGCTGCAGCCTCAAATCTCAGCATTAAGACAGATTTAAAAGGTTACATTAAAGCCACAGTAAATTTTAAATAGTTTTCAAATCAATGGGATTTATGATCGTTGTTCCCAAGTATGTTTAGTGTTGGATTTAACATTTTAAAAAACCTGATTGCTCCTCCGATTCTCATATACTTCTAAAGAAATTGTGTTAGTCATTTATATGGCATAACATAATATCATATCATAGTTTAGGCACATCAGAAAACAAAACAAAATAAAAAACACTGTAGCACTTTAAAGACTAACTGCTATATTTTTATTGTTAGCTTTCGTGGATCGAGTCCACTTCTTGATCCACGAAAGTTAACAATAAAAATATAGCAGTTAGTCTTTAAAGCGCTACAGTGTTTTTTTATTTTGTTTTGTTAATTTTGTTTTGTTTTCTGTTATGCCTGAACCACAGATTAACACGGCTACTATTTCAAAAAAATAAAAATAAATCATAGTTTGTAACCCAACTACCCAGTATTATTAGTCTGATCCTCTATATGACTAATTCTCTTTCCATATTTTCAGCCAAAGCGGAAATATTTACATCTTCACTTCAGTGGATGATAGAATGAATGTCAAAATCATCCTACGAATATGATCTTTCCAGATGGCTGGAGCATTCCTTATAAATCCATTCTTCATTCCACCACTTCATTGCATCTCCTAACGTCCCGAGGCACTTGACAGAACCCACTGCTGTAAATCTTGCATAGTCCGCACCAGGGAAGCAGCTTAGCATGCCTTGTTCTTCCCTATGATGCATTATGTGATATGCAGGACTACAATACAGTACATGCAATTCATGTTATTCATGGATTCCCTTTTAAAGTGGAAACAACTGTAAAAGAATTAACCACAGAAAGAGCTGGAGACGTCTTTAGTGCACATAGATGAATGACTGAGTCATTTATGTTCCTTTTTAACTTCCACTTCTCACCTTGTTTTGCCCAACAAATAGAATTTTGTTTTACCTTTCTTGCATGGGACTCATTAGCCAAAACATTAGCGAAAGGAAAGTCAGTAAGTAACCCTGCTAGTTATAAATGATCCAGTAACTGCAGACAGACTTTTCCCCAGCATCATGCAATGGAAGTTAAACCTACAACAACTACAGTCAAAGCTCGCATAAAGAGCGCCTTGCTTAGAGAGTAACTCACTTAAAAAGCAGAATTTTCTCTGAATGGGTCGCTTTACTCAACAACTAAAACCAACCAAAAACTCGCTTAACAAATAAATGGGTGTTCGCAATCCCCCCTGCCAGAAGTCACAACTGGTCACTTACAATGGTGTTTCACTTAAAGAGCAAGCTTAAAGAACAAACTCGCTTAAAGAGAAATCCTGTGGAATGCATTGTGTTCTTTAAGCAAGGTACAACTGTATTTCAATATTATTTTTTTTAAAGGCAACACATTTGCAGTTGCAGTTCAAAATGCTCAAGACTGTGCAATACAACTATAGATGCTTCTGTTTACTGTACATGCTGCATATCTTGGATTATATCTCTAAAGCCCAACCTGTATGGATGTTTACACTGAGAAAGAAAAATGAGGAATTTATACTGCTGGTTTTGAAGAAAATCAATGGATTTGTGTACTTGCAGTGTATGTGCAGTGTTCAGAAAAGTGACTTTTCTGAACTACACCTCCAGAACCAAACAGCTGCCTGAGTTGTGGAGTAAGAGACAGAGGATTGGGGGATTGAGAGTCCAGTTCTGTGTTTCACGTATTGACACAGAACCGTTTATACAGCAGTTTCTTGAATCGGCTCTTTCTTAAAGTTCCCCTGTATAAATGTATCTTTACTTAATTATATGAGCCCCCCTGAGTCGCCCTGTAAAGAGGGTAGCATATAAGTACGGACAATAAATAAATAAATAAATGAGGTTTGTATGAAAAAGCATGTTACGCTCCTTATGAGGGCTATTAGTGGGTGGAGCATAAGTGTGGTTGACAGTTGGATGCTTGAATGCTGATTGGTTAAGTGGGATTGGAATGTGGGGAGGAGTCTCTTCAGTGTGGCAGTTTTTAAATATTTAGTCTAGAATTGGAGGTTTAGAGCTGAGCTTTGATCATGAAGGAAGGCTGGTGCCAGAGTCAGTCAGGAAGAGCAGCCTGTGCAACAGTTTATTAAAAGAAGTCTGTCTTGAAAGGTTAGATAGATATAAATATACATATACACACCTATACACACACATACATATAGAGCAGTTCCAGTGATGGGATGCCAAAAATTTTCCTACCACACCGTGATGTCACGGATGTCGTGGGTTTGGCCCATGTCATGGCATCATGATGTCGTGGGCGAATCCGACGTCATGATGTTGTGGGCGGGGCCAAAAATATATAAAAAGAAAAAACTTTTAAAAAATTAAAATAAATAAAATTAAATTAAAATACACACACACACACACACACACACACACACACACACACACACACACACACACACACACACACACACACACACACACACACCCCTCAATGCACACACCCAACCAAACAACCACAACACAAACCCGTAAATAAATAAAATAAATAAAAGAAAGAAAGAAATAAAATAAAATTTGAATAAAAATACACCCAAACACCCACCCACCCACCCCAAACACAAACCCCTCAGTTACCCTGCTTGGAAGCAGCAGAGGCAGCAGCGCGGTGGCGTGGTGGCAAACCGCTGCAACAGTGCGGCGTCCTGGTGGTGCGGTGGGGCCAGGCGTGGAAAGGCTGCCACCGCTGCGCCTTCTTCAGGCGCTCCCTGTCCCCTTCCTTTCCCAGCAGCCAAAATGGCTGCTGGGAACTGCGCATGCGTCAAACTTTCATTTGACGCATGCGTAGGAAAAAAATAGAACTGTACATGCGTCAAATGAAGGTTTGACGCATGCACAGTACCCGGGAGGCATTTTGGCTCTGTTGTGGCCCACCACTCACCAGAGCAGCAGAGGTAAGGGAGGTAGGCAAAGCGTTATCAAAACAGTCCAGAGGTCAAACCAGTCGAGCGTTTCAAAGTCCAAAGAGTTTTCTGTAAAGCAGTCCAAGGTCACAGGCCAGAAGTCCAGATTCTACGACAGGCAGTATACACAGTATGGGTCCAAAACTCCAGAGTTGCTCTGACCAGGAGCAGGCAGATTTCACTTCCTTTTAAGGTCAGTCAGAGTCCACAGCTGTGGGCCTGTTAAGGAGGCGTGCCCGAGCCCTCCTTCGCCTCACCTGAAGCCGATGCCTTAAAGCACCCCTTGTTGCTTCTGAAGTGCTGGCCTGGTTATTTGGTTCTCCTGCCACGCCCGGGTCCCACAGCCCAACCTGGCTTGAGCCCTCCACCTCTTCCAGGACCTCACCTGCTGCAGTCGGCCCTAACCCAGAAACCTCACCAGTCTGTGGAGTTGGCTGCTCATCCGGGACCTCATCTGTTCCAGCTGGCTCCAACCCAGAAACCCCACCCGATTGTGGAACTGACAGGTCGTCCTCTTCCTCTGCCTCGCACCCAGGACCCCAGGCCAGTACAGGCTCCAAATTTATTTATTTTTTCCCAGTGAGGTGTCCAAACCAGACGCCTCAAAAAAAAAAAAGTCCCGAGTGGTTACTACCGGTTTGGCGAACCACCCAGGAACCGGTGCGAACCGGGAGCATCCCATCACTGAGCAGTTCTCAATCTTTTAAAGCCAGGTGCCAGGTCACGTTCCCTCAGATTGCATTGGGGGCTGGACTGCCATTTTGCCCTTCCTCCACCTCATGGCACTTCCTGGTGAGTTGGAGGTGGGGGTCACATAAAATGGAACCTCAGGCTGCATCCAGCCCACAGGCTGCAGGTTGAGAATCCCTAATAATTCCTCTGTTTGTAGAATGAGAAGCAAGTGAAGGAATGTTCAAACCTGATGCTTGATCTCCGTCTCAACAATAATCTTTGGGCCAAATAAGAATGAAGAGACCCTTTGCTTAGTATATGCCTGCATTAGAATATGTAAGTGTGTGAGAGAACAGTAACCTTTTTTTCCTGCCCCTATAATATGTTTGTTTTACTAGTCCAGTGCTATTCTCATGACAATGACAAGGGTAGTCGTACCTGAAAAATCTCTCCTCCCAGCTATACAAAGTGTTTCAGTCCGCCCCAAATGTTGTCATATTTTTATACTACATAAAATAATAGTGATAATAATAATATAGATGCCATATTTATAAACAATAAAATGTAACTTTGAATTCATAGTTTAATGCAAATGAAATCTTATATTCTTGCAGTACTTTCATTGTATAGCGATTATTACAATATACCATTCATATATTTTAAAAATACTATTTTTTAAAAAAAATTAGGAAGCATTTAAAATTATTTTCAGTCATGTCATGATGTACTCTGCAGCAACAAGAAGGAGCAGAAATGGCTTCCAACAAACCTTGGTGTGTTTTGATAATGATGTTGAATAAGGCACTGTTTGCAATGTGACTACAATATATTACTTATTTTGTAAGCCACCCTGAGTCCTTGGATGAGAGTGGGATATAAGTGTGATTAATAAATAAATAAATAAATAAATAAAATATAGAGGGTGCCAAAAATGTATACACATTTTAAGAAAATAACAGAAATGTATTAAAATTGTAATACTCAATATATACTGATAACAAAAGATGAATACATGTCACATTTGACTTCTGCAATTACAGGTGGTGCTCAAAGTGGTTACCATCAACACCCAGACACTTCTAATCAGTGCAAACTATTACTTGAGCAACATTGACCCAAGTGTTGGCTTGTATCACTGTGCCTGTCGTTTCAATTCCTTCCTGAAGTACAGCCAATGCAGTAGTGTAACCGGGGGACGGGGGGGGGGGACCCGCCCCAGGCGGCAACTCTTTTTGGGTGGCATTGCACCTGGGCGCCGCTTCCTTGGTCTGGGCCTACCTTTGCCTGGTGTTGCCAAGCGTGGTTGGGCGGGTGGAACAGCCTGGCCTCTGGAGATGGGGTATAGCAGGGGCACACCGCCCCTGCCCCCACCTGCCTGACATCACTTACAGCTTTTCCCCAAGGCAGCAGAAACCTCTGCCAAAGTGGAGTGATACCTTGTAAAAAAAATTGTTGTGTCCTCTTTGAAATCCGTGGCCCACAGCACTGAGCGAGTCTAGGAAATGTAGTCATTGCCGTGAGGTCCCTAATGCTGCAGATTTCAAAGAGAAGACACAATGACATTTTTTTACAAGGCACCAATCCACTTTGGCAGGGGTTTCTGCTGCCTTGGGGATGAGCAGATCCAAGCAGGCAGGGAGGAGCGAGGGCAGTCTGGGCAGAATAGGGACGGGCACCATGGGGTGGGGCGAGCCTAGATGGGGTGTATGGCAAGTTTGGTCTGAAACCCGTGCTATGCAACTGCGCCAATGTAGCCAGTTTTTTTTACAGTACACCACAACCTTTAATGTCCCCCATAGATAGAAGTCAAGGGGTGTTAAGTCAAGAGAAAGTGGGGGGAACTCAATCACACCTCTTCAAAATGATATTCTGTTCCTCAAATGATAAGCATCATTTTCTTTGCTTATCCTACCTGTCACATGGCGACACTAGCACTGATTGTTTTGTGTGAATGTCATACTATACATTGCTACCATAATCCAATTCATCTTCAAAAAATAAGATGTAAATAACATCTCTTAAAATGTGTCTACATTTTGGCATCCTCTGTGTATAAGGAGCAGCCCCCAAAAGGATGGTGTTGGCAGGCGGTTGTCTTCTGGGGGGGGGGGGGGGCTAAATACCTTCCATTAAAGATATGAAGGATCGGTGGCTAGGTTTCAGGTGCCAAATCATGCCAAGAAAATAACTGAGAGTGGTGTGCCTCAGTAGTGGAAAAAAGTAGTGGAAAATTTATGACTTTCTTGGGAAGTGAAGTTGCTGCAAAGAAGCTCTTCCCATTAAAATCCACAAGACCATTTGTAATGGGAAGCACTTGTTTAGAAGAAGTGCCACATCAAGCAGGTAATTAAAGACCAGTGAATTGCTCATTGTTTAATGGCTTGTTGTAGTATTTTTCATCCACAGAGGAAAGCCCTGGTGCATTTTTCTTCTGCCTCAGGGGCCAGAATAACATGACCAGATCATGGGGTGGAAACTGGGTGGCAGGAGGAAAAGGGCCACTTGTTTTTCCACCTCAGGCAGCAAAATGAGCTGGAAATCAGAGCAAATGTTCCACAAGCATCCAGGGTTAAAAACAATGCTATGCTAGATTGACTCAGTCTGCCACCCTTCCCATCCAACTCAGCATTGGGAAGGTCATAACATCATGGGAAGGGGCTTGATTTGAGTTAAAGGAAAGACTAGAAAAACCAAATGAGCCCTGAATTTTTACAGCTTCTCCAACAGTTTACTTTCCCTTCCCAATGCACATATATTCCATCTGTATGTAGGCTCGGTGTATCTACAGACCCTTTCTAACATGTGGCGATCAATTCTGCCATTTTTGAGGGGGAAGAAGCAGCTCTCCAGCACCCTTTGACACTCTCAAGCCATTTCTTTTCTTAAAAGAAATCTTTGGCCACCAGATGGTGACAGAGACTTTTCAATAAAATAAAATAAAAACAGGAAAGCGTGGAAAGGGCAAGGGAACAGACTGGACCTCCGAGATACATGTGTGACTACTGAAGATTGCTATCCCTGATTTTTATCTTCCTGCCTTTTCCACACTTGCCAGTAGTGGGAATAGGAAGAACAATTTCCATTGAGTGGACCATAATTTTAAAATGTCTGAGCTATAATATTGTATTACTGTATATACTCAAGTATAAGTCTAGTTTTTTAGCCCCCCCATGAGGTCCAAAAATGGGACTTGACTTATACTACTTAGTAAATATGAACAGCCACATAAACTACCGTTTAGCTGTCATGCTGTCTAAGAATAATATGTCACTCTTACTTTGATTTTCAGGCTTTTCTCCTGTCCAGTCCTTTCTGTGGGCTGAACTTGATAATATGCTTCATTCATTATTAGAAGTAGAAATTCCTTGAGGGGAAAGCAATGCCTTCTTATTCTAACGGAAGTTTGGCGAATTAGCTTGCTTACGTATTCTAATCAATCACTAAACACAAATTTGTTCTCATGTCCGATTTCATAGGTAGGTTGCTCCAAAAAATGTGTATGCCTAGACAGTTGCATAGTGTAGGGGCCCCCAGGGGGGCTGCCCGCCCGGGGTGGCACTTTTTGGGCTATGGGTGTTCTTAGACTACAATTCCCAGAAGCCCTAGCGGGAGCGGGTGCTGACATCCACCAGGGGGCTGCAAATTTGGCTTAATCCATGCAAAGCTACTGCACCTAGAAGGATTGTGTAAGAGGATGAAATACAGAGTTGCTTTAATATGTGATTTGACACTGAACTTGAGTTTCCTTTTCCTTACCTGCGTTGAACTGTATACTGAACTACATGCTCATAACCAAGAAAAACTCTTCATTTTCCTATTCTTTTTGAACTATTTCCCTCTAAGTGGATTGCATTATAGAGAGATGGATGCTGCTACACTTCAAGATCTCTACATCTTGAGCATACAGTTCCTGGACTGAGGGTTGTTATAGATGTGTGTACATTCTAGAAGTAAGAAGATTTAGGAGATGGCATTAATAAGTTTTAGATCAGCTAATCACTTCTTTTTGTATTGTGACATTTTTCAAAGTACTACTACGGCGAGTGGGTGGCAATATAAATTTGAACTAATAAATAAATAATAATAAATATAGAATACATATATTCCATCAGCACCTGTTTTAATTTTCAGTACAAAGTTTTCTGAAATGATAACAGTTTATATTTCTTCTGTACTTTGCACAATTAAAACCCCAGGGCCATGTTTGAACCTAAGCTATTACGAAGACCTTTACCTCCAAAGGTGGAAAGGGAACGACTTACACCTAAGAGGAAAAGCTATAAAGGTAATATGGAACAATTGTTTACAGCTGTCCCAAGTAATGCATTACACTCATATTTTGCTGATTTGTCAAATTAGCAAAATATGAGTGATAATTCAACTAATGTATAATGCAGTTGCATTGGCATTGATAGTAGCATTTCAGGCACAGCAAAGGGTTGGTGGCTGGAGCTGCATCATATTCCTGGGCACATTTACTGATACATAATACCCAAAGGGATTTCATTCTTAGGAATTGACTTGTTTTGCAAAAAGTCCTACATTTGCATTGGTTTTGCCATGTTTGGAATTGATTCAAATACCGAGGAATATATAATGCACAGTTGAGGTGTACATTGTCTTGCTGAATTGCAGATTGTTTTAAAACAACTGGCGGGGGTCATTTATTTTTTGTCCTTTTAAACCTCTGTAATCTTCTGTGTTCATGCATGGGTTGGTGCTTATTTTGTATTGTGTTTCTTGCCTCATAAAGTCTGTAGAATTCTGAAGTTTGCAAAGTGCTTTAGTTTTGTGACTAGTCTTCTGGACATAAACATGGAGTAGGTTTGCACATCTGCTTTTCCCATTCTCCTATTGAAATCACATCTGAAACACTATTTCAACTAAATTAGCATTTTACCTGTAGTTTGGACGTCAGTCTATTTGTTAAGCACTTCCAAGCCAGCACTACCTTTCACTTCAACTGCTCCTTCTTGTCTGCTATCCAATGCCCATTTCTTTCCTACAAAATCCCCATACATCCCTTTTCTTTGGCACTACTCTCAGTCAACATCAGAGGTTGGCAACCTTTTAAAGTCAGGGGCTGGGTCACACTCCCTCAGACAGTTGAAGGGGCCAGGTTGGTGGTCCCTCACAGTAAACACTGCTATAAATACTCTGTGGGTGTCGTAAATGCATATACAACATCCATAAACACTTCTGCACCTGCCGTAAATGTGTCCACAGCCACTTCCTGTGGCTGCGGTGCTGGCAGCAGTGGTTGGAGCAAGAAGGGGGGGCTGGTGATTTGGTACCACAGACTGGATTCAGCCCATGGACTGTAGATAGCTGATCCCTAGTCTACCTGGTTCTACGGCACTTCCTCCCACAGTTCACCCCAACATCTGTCTACGCAGAAACTGCAAATGTCAGTCATGATCCATTGTGTACTCTCACTCTTTTTCTCATTTTGTTCAACTACAAATTTACTCTTCACAAAGTCAAGTGAATTATTCTATATTTTCATTGTATATACCGTATATACTCGACTATAAGTCATCCAGAATATAAGTCAAGGTACTTAATTTGGATCTCTAATACTAGGGAAATAGATTGACCCCAGTATAAGTCAGAGGTGGAAAATGCAGCAGCTGCTAGTGAGTTTCAGTAATTCACATACATGAAAATACATTAAAATTAATTAATTTAGACATTTGTATGGTGGGTTTTTTTTTGCATGTTTACATTGACCTGAGTATTAGTCGAGTCCCATTTTTGGACTTGGGGGGGGGGGGCTGAAAACTAGATTTATACTTGAGTATATACAGTAAGTATCTATTAGCAAGCATTAGTTTCAATTTTGAGTTATCTATCTCTGAATCTCATTCTTTCTCTATTTCTTTGTGTTTGCCATATTTCTTCCACTAAATAGGTGTTATTGCAGAAGCTGAAGAACCCCTCAGAGGATATGGGATATTTGATGACCACCATCAATTGGCACCACTGAAGACCCAGCAACCAATTTGCCAGTCTTTTCCAGACTATGATTTGAGAACCAAGCTTCTGGTCCCTCTGAATAGAAGCTTTGTTCTTTCTCCACAGCCTAGTGGCCCTCCTAGTTTCCCATCACAGAAACGCCCTGTACCTTCTCGGTTTCGGATTTCTGTTCTGAAACGGTATCCCTTGCATTTTGTGTCGGGTTTCATGCTACAGGGTCTGGCTGCATTATCCTGTCTTCCTCCAAAGTTTCTTACATCAGCAGTGAAAACGCCGACGCTTCCGCCTACACTTTCTCGCGTTAACTATGAAGTGCTCACTAGCGAGCTGATTGCTGAAGAAAGAAGAGGACCCCAACGAGTCGCCCACATATACTTGACCTTTGATGATTTCCCCTATATTAGATACAGAAAACCTGTGAGGCAAAGGCTCTTAGGTACAGTTCCATTGAATAAACTTGAATGTGCTTTATTCCCCCCCCCCCACCTTCTTTGGAATATTTCTTACCAAATGTCATAATAAATGTTTATTTATTTAAATCTCTCCCAAGAATGCTAGATTGGTCTCTTCCCTGTTGCCTTTCCACCAGCACAGGGAGGCAGGCCTTTGTAAACTAAATGTCCTGGTTAGAAATGAGTTGGGAGGGGTGGAGTACGCTCTACTTTTTCATTATGTCTTTTTAATTATTTTTAATGAGTGCCTTTTAAAAATACTGGTGTATGTTTAATCCTATTTTTTTTACTGTAGCAAATTTTAGTTGTACGTTTCTTCTAGTAATTTGTAAAGTGCCCTGGGTCCCTTTTTGGGTAAAAGGCTGGAAATAATAAATAAATGAATATTTCTCTCTCATTTGAAGAAAGCCATTGTAATTTGGCTCATATTTTTCAGAAAGGATGTTTGAGCAAAAGATGCTCTTTGGGGAGGAGAAGGAGGAAGAGGGGGAGAGCATTCCGGATGAGGAGAAGAGACTCTTGGAAAAGAAAAAGAAGAAAAGAGTGACCTATGCAGGTAGAAAAAATATGTGTATAGTTAGTATGTGGGTTTTAATAGTCTTCTGATGTTTTTCACTAAAAAGCTTTGGAACACTACAGACATGTTCTTGTAATGAACAATAAGAAGTAAATCTCCAGTAAGCTGTAGAGATCAGTTTTAAAACACGGTAGCAATTCATTCAGTCAAAATCCAACATTTTATAATGTGTAATGTCTATTTTGCCACCAAGCAAATACACTAAACTTCAGATGTGTACTATGTCCCGTTCTTAAGTAACGTCGGTTGCAGCTGATCTTCTTTTGTATCCTGATCAAACTTTAGACTGAAAAAATGAAGCAACTTTCTTGGCTTTGTCATTGGCCAAACTTCAGTCCTCAGCAGTGCATGTTTCGGGTAGTAAATAGCAGACCAGTAAATGAGCCGGATTCTGTATTTCTCCATGTTCACACACTGTGTTGTTGTCCGCCAGCAGCCCCCACTTGAGCATGTTGGTCTACATTTAGGGACTCCACCCCTCAGCCTGTTAAGAGTCCTCCAGTTGCAGCTAATGAAATGGAGTTGGTCCATGCAAGCTAACGGTGTAATAAATGTTGTTAGTCTAAAAGATGCCTCATGGCTCTTTGTTATTTTTTATATGAGAGAGAATGTTTTGTTGCAGTCATGAATATAGCTTATGGTGAATGATACTTACAATCACAAACATTCAACCAATACACAATACTTAAGAGGCCTTGGAGCCATGGAGAAATTCAGACAAATCCTTTTCATGTGTGAAAGATTTATATCAGAAACTCATGGACAAACCTCACTCTTTGCTATTTAAACATTCTCCTTTCTTCCATTCATTCACACAAATAACAAAGGGCCCTGAGAAACACACTGATATACAGTATGTAGATGGAGATCCTCCACATGGAGGGAAACCATCATAACTAAGGAGGACCTATGTGGAGGCATCTTAGTATACATGTAGGATGTTTTCTCATAATTGTTAAATCAAACACTCACATAGCTTACTTCAGCATATTCAGCATAGTACAAGGGTACCCAAACTACGGCCTGTGGGCCAGATCCAGCCCCCGACAATTCATCCAGCCCATGAAGCTCTCAGTGCTCCTGGAAGCAGAAGTAAAACATGCCCATATGGGCATGTTTTACTTTTGCTTCTGGAAGCGACGAGGGCTTCATGGGCCAGATGAATTGGCGTTGGGGGCCAGATCCAGCTCCCAGGCCACAGTGACTGGTCCCCTGAACCATGTGATCAACCCATGGCCCAAAAAATTGGGGCACCTCTGGCGTAGTATGTTGCAACTAAAGTAGGCCCACCTGAAACAAAGGAAGTTGTGGAGGACTTGACTCACAAAGTGACAGGATTTCAGCCACTGTGTCCAGAAACAGAGGAGATGAATAGAGCAGTTGGAGACATTTACAAGGAGCGCCTGCTATCCCCCCTTTTAAAGTGACCTATAAAAAGCAAGGGTGACCTTTACCTTATAAAAGGTATCACCTCCCTCCTGCATTTGCTATCCCCTTGTTTGTGTGTCCCTCATATATTTGTCTCTCACTCTTCTTCAGGAAGGTGAGAATGACATGCATGGACCTCTATCTCCCCACTCTATTCTCACAACAATCTCTCCTAACCTGAGGTTCGGTCAGAGTGTGAGAGAGTAACAGGCCTATGGTCATCTTGTGAATATTATGGCTCAGCAGAGACCAGACCTACCATTTCCCAGATGGCCCACATCGAAACCAGATTGATTACATACTCTGCAGTCAATGATGGAGAACTTCCATACAGTCAGCAAAAACAAGACCAGGAGCAGATTGTGGCTCAGATCACAACCTACTGATTGCAAAATTCAGGCTTAGACTAAAGAAAATAGGAAAAACAATTAGGCCAGACAGATATGACCTAGACAACATTCCTTGGGAATACACAGTGGAGGTGTGGAACAGATTTAATGGCTTGGACCAGATAGACAGAGTGCCAGAAGAATTATGGACAGAGATGCGGGACATCATGCAGGAGGCAGCAAGGAAAACCATAGCAAAAGAAAAGAAGCGTAAGAAAGCAAAGTGGTTGTCCGATGAGGCTCTTAAAATAGCAGAGGACAGAAGGAATGCAAAATGCCAAGGAGAAAGGAAAAAATACAGTCACTTGAATACAGAATTTCAAAGAAAAGCAAGGAGAGATAAGGAAACCTACCAGAATGAACAGTGCAAAGAAATAGAGGAAAACAATATCAGGGGTAGGACTAGAGATCTTTTCAAAAAAAAAAAGGGGGGGGGGAACTCAAGGGAACATTTAAAGCAAAAATGACCATGATAAAAGAGAAAGATGGCAAGGAGTTAGCAAATGCAGAAGAGATTAAGAAAAGATGGAAAGAGTACACAGAGGAACTCTACAAAAAGGACCTCAACACCCCTGATAATCACAATGATAATCACAATGATGAGAACATTGAACGTGAGCCAGACATTCTAGAGAGTGAAGTCAGAAAGGCCCTAAAAAGCACTGCAAACAACAAAGCCAGTGGAGTTGATGGTATCCAAGTTGAACTTTTCAAAGCCCTGAAAGATGATGGAATCAAATTATTGCATTCTATATGCCAGCAGATTTGGAAAACACAACAATGGCCACAGGATTGGAAAAGATCTGTATACGTTCCACTTCCCAAAAAGGGTAATGCCAAAGAATGTTCAATTTATCGAACAATTGCGCTCATCGCTCACGCTAGCAAGGTGATGCTCAAGATAATACAGGATAGACTGCAGCAGTATGTGGAGAGAGAATTACCAGAAGTGCAGGCGGGTTTCAGAAGAGGCAGGGGGACTAGAGACCACATCGCCAACATAAGATGGGTCATGGAAAAAACAAAGGAATATCAGAAACAAGTCTACTTCTGTTTCATTGATTACACTAAGGCTTTTGACTGTGTCGACCACAACAAAATGTCGCAAGTAATTAAAGAAATTGGAATACCGGAACACCTTATAGGCCTCATGAGAAATCTGTACATGAATCAAGAGGCAACGGTTAGGACAGAAAATGGAATGACGGAGTGGTTTGGAATAGGAAAAGGAGTAAGACAAGGCTGCATTTTGTCACCCTGCTTATTCAACTTATACACAGAACACATAATGCGCAATGCAGGGATGGAGGAATCACAATTTGGGATCAAAATTGCTGGAAGAAACATCAACAATTTGAGATATGCAGATGATACCACCCTAATGGCAGAAAGTGAGGAGGACCTAAAGAAGCTCCCGATTAGGTTGAAAGAAGAAAGTGAAAAAGCTGGCTTGAAACTCAATATCAAGAAAACCAAGATAATGGCAACAGGCCCTATCAGTCCCTGGAAAATAGATGGGGAAGAAGTAGAAGCAGTGACAGATTTTATTTTCCTAGGATCAAAGCTCACTGCAGATGGTGATTGCAGCCATGAAATAAAAAGGCAACTGATTCTTGGGAGGCAAGCGATGAGAAACCTGGGGAACATAGTGAAAAGTAGAGACATCACATTGCAAACAAAAATTCGCATAGTCAAAGCAATGGTATTCCCTGTGGCAATGTATGGTTGTGAGAGCTGGACCATTAGGAAAGCTGAGCGCAGAAGAATAGACGCCTTTGAGATGTGGTGTTGGAGAAGGCTTTTGAGAGTCCCCTGGACAGCGAGGAGAACAAATAGGTCAATCTTAGAAGAAATCAACCCTGA
This sequence comes from Furcifer pardalis, assembly GCA_030440675.1. Lineage (NCBI taxonomy): Eukaryota > Metazoa > Chordata > Lepidosauria > Squamata > Chamaeleonidae > Furcifer > Furcifer pardalis. Next base: position 30,281,446 of record CP126890.1, read on the forward strand.
CTGCTCCTTAGAAGGTCAAATAATAAAGATGAAGCTAAAGTACTTTGGACATCAAATGAGAAGAGAGGATTCACTTGAGAAAGCCTTGATGCTTAGAAGGGTCGAGGGCAAAAGAAGAAGGGGACGGCCCAAGATGAGATGGCTAGATGGTATTGTAGAAGCAATGGGCACAGAGCTGAGCGAGTTGAGGTGGATGGTGGAGGACAGGAGTGCCTGGCGGACAGTGGTCAATGGGGTCGCAAAGGGTCGGAATCGACTGTGCGACTGAACAACAAAAACTTTTTTACATGTTCTCTCAAGCTTGTTAAATCACACTATTTTGAATAGTTGTTTGCTACTGGTGATTCTTTGAAGAGGTGCTGAAACCCTCCCTGCTTAACAACTTCCATTATGTTTACTGCAGAATCAGTTCAAGAATTGGGTTTTGCTGCATCTCTTATCTCTGGCATTGCATACAAGCCTCACGTGCGATCGGAAGATGAGGAGAGTCAGTTAACGTCCAAAGCTGAAATGGCAGTTCTTAGTTGTCTGACGCATAGAAGAACTGGGCTGAGTCTTAAGGTACTGTATTTCCTTTCTATGCATACATTTGTTGGCCTTTTCAATATGCGGCCACAGTAGTAAGCAACTGTGACAGACAGGCTTCAACCTGGCCATTGCCCATGCGGCTCTTCCGTTCCTGGTGAGTGACTTTTACCAGCCTGCCTTATGGAACTTCCCCAATGACAAATTTAGATTGCACAGATCAAGCCTTTTCCCCAGTATATGTTATATCCATTGGCTACATTCCAGCACATCTAATGTGTAAATGTAAATTATTCCCTAGGCAATCTCATCCATTACAGCAAATTGATGCTATGAGTTATACATGCATATAAATATTTCTCTTCATGAATCTGAGGAAGTGGGTTGTAAGCCATGAAAGCTCACACTGAAATAAACTTGTTACTCTTCAAGGCAAGAATCCTCAACCTACAGCCCACAGCCCGAATCCAGCCCACAGAACCAAATCGCCGCCGCCGCCTCTGCCTCTGCCGGCTCAGTCCTTGTCTCTGCTTGGCTTGGTGTGTCCCTAATCATGCTCTGTAGCAGGTCAGATGTTGTAAGCCTTACAATATCTGCCCTGCTACAGAGCGCTGTTAGGGACACACCAAGCCAAGTGGAGGAGACAAGGATTGAGGAAGAGGAGGCAGAAGCGGCCATGGGCATGTTTCCAGTGGTTGCGCGTGTTTTCAGTGGCCATGGGCGGATTTCTTTCACCCACGTGACTCAGCTTCTCCAAGCCAAAAAGCAGGGGAGTGATGTGTGTGGCCTTTTTGGATGTGTGGTGGGCTCAGGGTGGTCATAACCACTGCCTTTGGCAGTGGCAGCAGAGTGTGTGTGTGTGGGGTGACCATCACTCCACCCCTCCAACAGTCTGAGGGAAAGTGACCAGGCCCCCAGCTTAAAAGGTTTTAGGACCCCTGCTTTAAGGTGTCACAATACTTTTAAAATAAGTGTTTAATTTGTTTTACACACTCTGTACTGTCCTCTATGCATGTAATGAAGCCTATGTTTTCTTCTTTGACAAGTAAACTGGTAGATTATTAGCTCGGTACATTGCAGAGGGAAGGAAAGTTTAAGTCTCAATACCAGTAGTGGGCAGCAAAAAATTTCACTACCACACCATGGGCGGAGCCTACATCGTGGGTGGAGCCTACATCATAGGCGATCTAGTCATGACTGCCATTTGGCCATGTATACATCTGCAAACACAGGCAACACTGGCTCTTTGGCTGTAAATGGAGATGACCACTGCACCCTAGAGTCAGATATAACTGGCTTTTGAGCAAGGGAGATCTTGAACCACTTGCAGGGACAAAACCTGATGGGGCAGGGCAGGGAGGTGGGTGTGGACACCTAATTTCGCTGCCCCCCTACCCGAAGGCCACCCAATTTTGCCACCCCCCTGCCCAGAGACCACCCAATTTTGCTACCCCACCCTCCCGGGGGGTGCGAACCTGTTGCTGCCCACCACTGCTCAACACCCAAAAGAGCTAATTTTCCTAAGGGCCCCCATTCTATAAACTAAGACTTCTACAGGTCCCATTGGTGGTATGGGATGCATATTGCTTCAAACAGAAAATAAGAGAATAGGGAGAAGTAGAACAAAAGAGAGCAGGGTTTACAATCTTATTGTCACTATTTATGTTTATATCAGTAACCTCACTAAAAAGGTTACTGATATTCAGTGGGACGGACTCACCAGTATTCAACAAAAACTGTTTCAACAGATTTAAGTGACAGATTCTTCTGGTTATACATTTTCTTTGTACAGATGTTCAGGATCTTATTGCTGCAAATCTCTTTCTTATAGAGATCCACTTATCAGAAATATGAGTCTAATGTCCATTTGGCTCGGTTATTTGTAGGCCTTTTTCCTGAGTCAACTTCCAGATCTCTCACCTTTGGCTGACTTTTTGTTGTACCTAAATTTGTCATACAATTTCTTGGATGTCTTTCCTGAGGAGGTGAGTGTACCTGCTGCTTGAACTGTTTTTAAAAGTCACTTTAAAACATTTAACACAACAGCAACTTTAAATGGGCATAGGTATTCGTTTTCTAGATGCTTAGAAATGATGAAACAGTGAGTCCATAACTTTTAAAAAAATTCTATCCCCATCTGTTAATTTGACTTGTGTCTAAAAGCTTGTCTACACTGATGGGCATCCGTGCAGCATTGTTGCACTCGTGCAACATTGGGAGTTGCCTCAGTGTGTGTGTGTGTGTGTGTAAAGTCGATTCAATAGTCATGGCATGTCACTTGATCTTTGTGTTGATATGTGCATCCTAATAAGAGGAGTTGTAATTCGATTGGAATCTATGCAGTATATTGGACTACATGGGATTTCAAAGGACTACATTTGCAAGTGATCTATCAGATCTGCGTTCCAGTAAGACAGGGTGGGTATGAGCAACAAGCAAGCCTTTGTACCTGAAATGGTCTTTCTGGTGTTCCTTTTTTGTCCCTTCTTATGTCCAAAAGCACATGTACTCAATTCCCCTTGTAATATTTAATGTAGAAATAAAGAAACAGCTACCAGAAAACGGAGAAGAAGAATGATTCCTGCCTTGAGCAGGAGGTTGGGCTTGATGGCCCCTTCCAACTCAGCTATTCTATGATTCTAGGAAGGTGACAAACTACATGGTTGGGTCATTTTAAAAGCTCGGCAGGACTGACTTGGATTAGGATAGTGCAAAACATTTGTAGAAGCAAAAAAAAGGGGTCTATAACCAACAATGCATGCTAATGAGCTGCTGCTGCTTCTGTCTAGGCCAGACCAGATGTGAAACTGCCAAAATGAACCCACCTTTTGGTGGGTTCATTCCGCAGTTCCTTTCGCCTGACCTTGAGTGAGACAGATTAGCCAGCAACACAAGGTTGCCGTTACCAGGGTATGCCCGATTGTGGGTCAAAAATAACACAATCTTTGAGGCGGCTTTTTCTTTTAATGAGCTAATAAAGAAGAAAGGAAAAGTAGCCCACGGCTGTTAAATTAACTTGAGATATCAGCCAAGCAACATAGGGGTGGATTTTTTCAGTTTGGCCCACTGAATTCACCATAGCCTTGTGTTAAAGTATATACAGTCAAACCTCGCATAAAGAGCATTTCGCTTAAAGAGTAACTCGCTTAAAGAGCATAATTTTCTCTGAATGTTCGCTTCGCTTAACAAATAAAACCAACCAAAAACTCGCTTAACAAATAAATCGGGGTTTCCAATCCCCCCCACAATTGGTCACTTTCAATGGTGTTTCGCTTAAAGAGCAAACTCGCTTAAAGAGCAATCCTGTGGAACGCATTATGCTCTTTAAGCGAGGTACAACTGTACGTAGTATAACAGATATCACTATGTTTCACTCACCCCATTTTCCCCCTCCCACAGGTGTATTGTCTTATACATTTAGAAATACTAAAGCTTCGAAGCAACCCCATCAGATTCATCCCAGAAGAAATAAGCCAAATGACCAGTCTTAAATATTTGGTTATGTCCTTCAATTTGCTGACTACGCTCCCACTTGGGTAAAGGAGTGGATCTTTTAAATACTAGGTTAAATATGAGGAGCAAAAGGTTAAGGATAAAATGGCAAGACCTGTGGAGGAGGAGGGGTCCTCTTTCACTTGCTTTAGCCCAGGGGTGCCCAAACTTTTCAGGCCCAGAGCTGGTCATGTGGTTCAGTGGGCCGGTCACATGGTTCAACAGGGCGGTCACGTGGTTCCTCCCACCAGAATCAGAAGTAAAACACACCTTGCAATCTGTTTTGCAACAGGATGAGATAGATTTTAAGCTGCCATTTTCTCCGCATAACCCAGGAGTGACCAAGCTACGGCCCATGGGCCAGATCCGGCTCCCAACACTATTCATCCACTCTGCACTGCCCTCGTCACTCCAGAAAGCGGAAGTAAAACATACAGGTGCATTTTACTTCCTCTTCCAGGAACAATAAGGGTAGCAGGGGCCAGATGATTTGGTGTTGGAAGCCAGATCTGGCCCACAGGCCATAGTTTGGGCACCCCTGCTTTAGCCCATGAACTTTTTGAGGGGGGAAAGACCAGCTGGGCTGACTTTTGGGGAGAACTTGGACAAGTTACTCTTGTGGAATGTTGTTATGTCCTGTCAAGTCACCTCTGACTTATGATGCCCCTCTGAATTAGAGATTTCCAAACTGTCCTGTCCTGAACAGCCCTGCTCAAATCCTACGGTCAGTGCGGTCGTGTGTTCGAAACTCCTCTGCTAACACTAGATATTTTGCTGCCTCATGTAAAAACCTGATGACATCTCCTCTTCCTGCTGCACCATTTAAAACTTGTACCCTGTCTTTGCCAAATGTCACTCACGAGCAATTTGCAATAATAATAATAATAGCATGCTGTCAAGTCAATTCTGACTTATGGCGACTCTTACCAGTGCTAGCCCAGGGGTTTAGGTATCCAGTTGTGGGATCAGAGGTTGGAAGTTGAGTTTCCCACTGTGTGCTTATCTGACATAGCGCCATATTGAAAGAGCATAATTTTTAAAACATTGTCTAGAGGAGAAATCAGAGATGCCTTGCAGCAGGTTTACCCTTTAGCACAGGTCAGTATGCCAGTGCAATAGGAACATCTCCTTCAAGTGAGGGCCTGTCATCTCTCCTCTAAACAACTGATGATGATGATGTCAGATAAGCATTGCAGTTTCACAAGCTGTAATTTCAATTCACAGCTATGTCACTTGCTCATTTTTTAAAAGAAGAAAGCCCATTCTCATCATTATCCTGGGAAACAGCTATCACCACCTTTGGAACAAATATAAAGCGTCACATAAAAATCATATGAGCAGAGTCGCTATCCAAAAACACTAGTCCCTGCCAGCTGAACACAAAGCAATGGACACCCAAAAGAAAATTGGTCTTATTTCTGCTTAGCTGTACCTCAGGTGGTCGAAGGACAATACAGTATGTCAAATTTAACTGTGCCAATGCCAGCGCAAAATAGGGGGTAAACTGTAGTGTACTCACACCCTAACTAACCATTTTAGTATTTTGTATTCCTCTGATAAAACTCACTGTGATTCCTGTGTGTTTGTGTCATGATACAGTGGAACCTCGTATAACGAATGCATCATACAATGAAAAAAATCATACAAAGAGAATTTTGGAACAAATGGGTGCATTGTACAACAAAAATCTCTATGGGAAAAATCATACAACAAAAATATTCTTTGTTAAGACATTTTTCATTTGGGGGTATTGTACAAAGATTGCTGCCCAGTGGAATAGTACAACTTTAAGGCCCTCCATGTGTTCTGAACACAGGTGTACATAATAGAGCCTCAAACTGATTGCCAGGCTGTGCATGCCTGGCCTGGTCCATGTGCTCATGTAACAGCCCAGCTGTGGCTGATTAGAGAATCTGCCCAGCAACACTAGGGTATAACTGTAGCCCTCTGGGAAGGGTCTATGGAGGAGGCTATTTCTCTGGAGGAGGTTACCATTCGGAGGAGGTTGTCATACTGAGGAGTCTCCCGTACTGAAGACTGGGACTGAGCTACTGAGAGAGAGTCTACAGACAGAGACTGCTGAATGAGGGTCTGCTGTTGTTGAGAGCTTCTTCAACTGAGAAGAACTGCTCAAGAATACCAGGACTCTTTGCATGCTCCTGGGATTGGAGCCAACAGAGGAATCCAAGCTGTCTACCTACTGTGGGGCTTGGAGAGAGTGAGAGACTGTTGTATATAGCCCTGTCTATGTCTGTCTTCCCCTCACTGTAAGTAAAGTGCACCTTTCCACTGAAGGCATATGTGTGTGTGTCATTGCACTAAAGGCTTTTGCTGTGTAACAGCTTAAAAGTGCTACTCTTCTATCGAGACACACATATCGCTAGGGGAATCCCTGATATTCTTTGTACAATTTTTCCCCATAGCGATTTTTACTGTGATTCCCATGGGAATTTTCACTATGATTCCCAACAAAAATCTCTATGGGAAAAATTGTACAATGAAAACTTTCTTTGTATGATTTTTCCCATAGGGATTTTGTTGTACGATTTCCCCCCATATTTTCATTGTACGATGCATGCATTGTACAATGAAAAAAAATCATATAATGAAGTGCCTTGTGGAACTAATTATTTTCATTATACGAGGTTCTACTGTATGTTATTTAATATTTAAGGTGCACCAAACGTTTTACTTTCTAGATGCAAAGTTTATTTTCTGTATTTTGGGGTCTCAACTTATTTAAACCTGCTTGCACCAGGCATCTATATTCCATCTAGTGCAAAATAAGTTTTTTTTTCATGGTTACAAATTAAGTGACTCAAAGCAATGTTTTTCTATTTATTGTTCTTGTGTTTTGAATCCCCTAAATGTTGATTCCAAGTTAAATAATTACTTAATACAGTGCACATTGGCAACAAATTAAATGTTTGCAACCTTTCAAAGGGGTGTGCATTTCCTTTCCCTTTCTATAGGCTGTTTGCATTGCCAAATCTTGAGGGCCTTGATGTTTCCTATAATGAACTTGAAACCATCCCGGATGATATTAGAAATCTCAGGTACTCTAGTGGTTTGCCCATTTTAGTGAGCAAACCCTACCCTAAATAACTTACAATCTTTTGCTAGTTGTATCACACGGTTTGACTTCTAGTATGAAAGGGTGAAGTTTAAGCTGCCCCTTTCCCTGCCTGGAGGTTTAATTGCATTTTTCCTCATGTAGAAGTTGGAAAAGTGGGTCCCAGCTTCAGTCAACTGGGCAAGGAGTCTTGTAAGGAACAATGGGGCACACTTTGAACAGGGAGGAAAGCACACAGAAAACTACGGTCTCCACATATGCTTCTGAAATTGCCCTCTATGTAGCCTGTAAAGGGCTAGTTTTCAGCTTAAATGGGCAATGGTTGCAAGGGTGGAGTGGGTGGCAAGCAGGGAGAATTTCCCCTTTGAGTCCTCCACTTATAACTGTGCCCCTATTGCTCATCTGAGTGGCAGGAAGTAAAATGTGGTGGTGGTATTTGGGTAGAAGGCTGTGAGATCAGCAGTTTGAAACCCGAGTACACCATGACAAAATGAGCACCTATCATCCGTCCCAGCTCCTAACTTAGCAGTTCAAAATCAAGAAATTGCAAGTAGATAAATAGGTACTGCTTTGGTGGGAAAGGTAACAGCATTCTGTGTGCTTCGGCATCTAATCATGCCTGGCACATGGCCATGGAAATGTCTGCAGAAGCAGACAGCGCTGGCTCTTTGGCTGTAAATGGGGATGAGTTGGAACTGGCTTTTGAGCAAGGGAGACCTTTACCTTTACTATTTGGGTAGCAGTGTTAACTAATCCTTTTGCTACACAAGCCATGCTGCCTGTATAATTTCCAACTGGCCACACAGCATCCATTGCCTGTATCATCTCCTCTGCCCGTTCAAAAATTTTTTTGCAGCCTACCTGTTCCCTCCAAGATGTGCCAGTTGAATGTCTTTTTTCTGTCTGCAAACTTTCAGTAAACTGACATATCTGAATGCAGAAGGGAATCTACTCCACTTTTTGCCTTGTGGGATTCTGAAGCTTCCAATGACTTGCCTCAAGGTGGAAAATAACTTCCTCCATCCCTGCATCTGGAGCACAATCTGCACGCTCGAGCCTCAGCGACTCACTGACATGGCTGCACATTGCTTTGCCAAGCACAGGCTGTGGGAAAGATATTGTGAGATCACAGTGAGAACCCATGAGATTTTGTGGAAGTAAGTTCTTTTGAAGTATAAAATAAATGGAAGAGTTGTGCAAGATTATTTTTATTGGCCAAAGCAAGTGAGAGATTGGCATGGTTCCAGACAACAGTAATGGCACTGGTCGCTTTGGTGGATGATCTCTGGAGAGAGCGGGATGGAGGCCATCCGTCTATCCTTGCTCTTCTCGATCTCTCAGCGGCTTTCGATACCGTCGATCATGACATTCTTTTGGGAAGGCTCCAAGGATTGGGGATCCAGGGCACTGTGTTGGCCTGGTTTTCCTCATTTCTGAGGGGCAGGACCCAGACGGTATGTCTGGAGAATGAGAGGTCCAGCCCTAGGCTCCTCCAATATGGGGTGCCTCAGGGCTCGGTACTCTCACCTCCCCTGTTTAACATCTATATGAAGCCGCTGGGTGAGATCATCCGTTCCCACGGGGTAAGGTACCATCAATATGCAGATGATACCCAACTGTACATCTCAGCCCGTGGGGACCCAAGCGGTGCAGTAGAAGTCCTAACCAGGTGCCTGGAGGCTGTTAGGGTCTGGATGGGGGAAAACGGGCTACAACTGAATCCCGGCAAGACTGAGTGGCTATGGGTGAGGGGCCCTGTGTTATCCCGAGAGCTTCCAGCTTTGGTTCTGGATGGGGCAGTCTTGCCCCAGACAGATCCGGTGCGTAATCTGGGGGTCCTCCTGGACTCACGACTACTGTTCGAAGAACAGGTGGCAGGCGTGGCCAGGAGGGCTTTTGCACAACTTCGTGTAATATACCAGTTACGCCCACTCCTGGATCGGGACTCCTTGCTCAGGGTCACACATGCACTGGTCACCTCCAGACTTGATTACTGTAATGCGCTCTACATGGGACTGCCCTTGGTGACCATTCGGAAACTCCAGCTGGCCCAGAATGCGGCTGCTCGGGTAGTGATGGGGTGCGGGCGTTACGCTCGTGCCTCACCACTGCTTCGGTGGCTGCACTGGCTGCCAGTATGTCTCCGGGTGCAATTCAAGGTGCTGGTCATCACCTTTAAAGCCCTATATGGTAGTGGGCCAGGGTACCTCAGAGACCGTGTCACCCCAAGAACGTCTGTCCGTCCCACCAGGGCGGATCGGAGAGGCTCCCTTGCAATTCCATCAGCTAGAGAGGCTCGCCTCTCTAGCACCAGAAGGAGGGCCTTCTCCGTGACCGCCCCGGCCCTGTGGAACCTCCTGCCAATCGATCTACGTCAACAGACAGAGCTCCTGCCCTTCTGGAAAGGTCTTAAAACCTGGCTGGCAGGACAAGTTTTGGGATCCAGAAATACCGGATCTCATGTTGGGTGGCTTATCAGATGAGACAGCCACCCTTTGTTCTTACCTCTTACCCTGGTCCTGCTTTTTATAATTTTTGTAATTTTATAACTTGGAAATGTTTAATTTCTTTTAGCTTAACTTTTAATATTGTATTAATTCACATTTTTAACTATTAATAGGTTACCGTATATTGATTTGTTGTTTTTAGCTATGTATTTTTTAAATTTGTTTATGTAAGCCGCCCAGAGTTGGGTTTTTACCCGATTGGGTGGGATAATAAGTTGAATAAATAAATAAATAAATAAATAAACTATGTCAGGCATAGGCTAGAAGCAATTCCCAAGCTAAATTCCCAGGAGCCTAAGTCAGTACATTGGCTGATCAATGCTTTGGAGAATTGACTTAAGCCTCTGGGAAAAATTGAAGTCCAAAAACCAAAGGTTTGGGAACACTCACCCCATTGACCAGGATAAGATACTTATCACATTTCTGACTTTTTCCTCCCTCTAGTTCCACTACCTGTGATTGCTGCATGGGACCGCTGTATGGAAAAGGCCTGGAATTCATTTGCGTTTATAAGAACAATTATGGACTAAGGCTTCCTTATCTCTTTCATGCCTGTTCCCCAACCTGCTATATGGACTTTATAGCTGCAACACCCTCTGACTGATGGATGGCAATCTCTCCTGACTGAAGAGGTGGCCAAGCTGGCAACTTGAAGAATAAAGAGCAAGCACTGGACAGAGTGTAACGCCATGCCCAGGGTCAGATAATTCTAATGATGTTGCTTCAATGCAAAAATCGGGAAGAATTAGCTGTATGTTTCTTTGTCACTTAGATACCACCTAAGAGAAAAGGCCCTCAGCAGGTGGGTTTTCTTATCACCTGCATGTTAGCAGTTTCATAATCCTAACACAACTGAAACTGGATGTGCATTGCTCTGTCATATTTCTTACTGCAGCACTCTGCCCATACAAGAATTATTAATGAAACAATGCAATCACACAAACAAGCGTATTAATCGGCTACCATAATCTTAAACAATTAGTGCTCAATTGGTGACAATCTAAATTTTTTACCACTCTGTGTTCACAAACACAAGCATGGCTGAATAAGGTTGATGTGTTTCAATTCAGTGGCTTGATTATATCAGCTATCTACAATGGGGCTTTCAGTGCTGCATCATTTGCCATTCCAAAACATAATAAAGTATAATTTATTAGTATATGACTTGAGGGCATCTTTTTTCTGTTCATTTAAAACAGAAAACTACAAGAAAACAGCAAATCTCTCATGTTCAGTACAGATCTACCTACCTACAGACATATGTATATACTTTATACAAACGCACATTTGTCTGGAATAGCTAGGTGCAGATGTGTCTTTTGTCTGATGGAAAAATATTGTACATATATCTTTACTTCCCGGCACATCTGTAACATGGTTTCCAAAGACAACTTCTGTACATACACTTCTATGAACTCTCAGAATACCCTGGAAAGGGTCCCCGTAAGTCAGAACTAACAGGAGAATCCCGTATAACGAAAATAATTCGTTCTACAAGGCACTTTGTTATACGATTTTTTCATTATACAATGCATGCATTGTACAACGAAAATCCCTATAGAAAAAAATGTACAACCAAAATCATGAAAAAAAATTCATTGTGATTTTTCCCATAAATATTTTCATTGTGTGATTTCCCCCCCACCCCCCGAGATGGATTGCATCATATAACGAAAATTTTCATTACATGGGATACAATCGTTTTTTTTCAAATCCTCTTCGTTGCACGATTTTTTTGCTGTAAGAGGCATTCGTTATACAAGGTTCTACTGTACTTGACTTGATAGCACACATTTATTATAGTGGTGGTAGTGGTGGAAGAGGACACAAAATTTCCAGGCCAGCTTCTAGGTACAGTAATACCCCGGATAACGACTGTACCGGATAGCGCTAGAATCGGATAACGATGCAAGATTTTTGGAAAAATCTTGCATCGGATAACGCGATTTTTAGCGTTATCCGGTACAATAATGTGTGTGTGGGGCGGTTGGATTGGGTAGAATATCTACTCAATCCACACACACCCCCAGCGATGGATCGCTGCTACTGAACTAGCAGCGATTGCTGGACTTGCTGCACTTGCCCAGAAACAGCTTAGATCAGGTACTCTTATCTCCCTGGAGCAGGCAGCCTACTCCAGCGAGATCAGAGGAGCTGATCTAAGCTGTTTCCAAAGGTTTCCTGTTTCCACTTCAAAAATAAGCTGTTTCCACTTCAAAAATAGCGCGCATTGGCTCTAGGGCGGTCGGGAGACCTGATGTGCGCTATTTTTGAAGTTCCCTCACCCTACTGGAAGTTGCAATGAGTCAAAACGTCAGGATTCAAATCCTGACGTTTTGGCTTGTTACAGCTTCCAGCAGGGTGTGGTTTTGTAGCAGAAGGGTGTCTTATCTTATCTGCAGCTTATCTTATCTCCCTGGAGCAGGCAGAGCCCGAAATTGGTAAAAGTCCGTATTTTTTACCCATTTCGGCTCTCTAATCCCTCTGCCTGCTCCAAGGAGATAAAATAAACTGCAGATAAGCCACCCTTCTGCTACAAAACCACACCCTGCTGGACGCTGTATTCCCCCCCAACCCCAGCGCTAATTTTAAAAGCAAGAAAATCCGAAGAAAAGAGACCTTGTCTCTTTCCTCCGGATTTTCTTGTTTTTAAAACTCGCGCTGGGTTTGGGGTGGGGTTTGGGGGGAAAATACACACCCACCCCCGCAAGGGCAGTAACTTAAAAGCAAGAAAACCCTGATTTTCTTGCTTTTAAAGCTGTGAATGAAGAAGGGATGAGGGGAATCCCGATCGCACGCGCTGGGAATTCCCCTCACCCCTTCTTCATTCACAGCGGTACCTCTGTGAATGAAGAAGGGGTGAGGGAAATCCCGAGCGTGCACACTTAGGATTCTCCTCACCCCTTCTTCTTTCACATCGATCCATAGAGCGCTGCACTTGGGGAGGGGGGAAAATACCCACCCCACCCCACAAGCGCAGCATTCCATCACTGTGCTTGGGGGTGGGTCAGTATCCCCCCCCCCCCAGCACAGCAAATGACTTCAGGGACAAACCGCTTGTTTTGTCCCCAAAGTCAAGCTGACCCTAGGCTAGCAATCGCTAGCCTAGGGTCAGTTTGGCTTCAGGGACAAACTGCCGCAGTTTGTCCCTGAAGTCAGGGCTTTTTTTTTAGCGTTGTTCGATGTATGCATCGGACAACGCTAAAAACCGGATAACGTTAAGACTTATGGAACCAAGTTATAATGTTATTTGGGGTATTACTGTATGTTGTTTAACAGCTTGTAACAGTAGTCAAACATAAATTAATCCAAACTTAGGCAGGCATTTTCAAAATGTTTATTCAGAGACCAAGTCAAGACTCCATTGCAGGAAAAGAGACACAAAATCACAACTATGTGCAATAGATTAGCGTGCGGCTTTTATTTTTCAGTTCTACCAATTTCTTCCCAATTCTACTGATTTCTTCCCAATTTCACTGATTTCTACCTTTGTGCGTTGTCAAGAGAAGTTCGGCAAGTGCTCAATTTAAGCATTGAGATATTTTGCATGGTGCCTGATGTGGTCATTAATGAATGTTGCTATAAAATAGTAACTGTGATCATAACCCTGAGGAAGAGGGGAAAAAACCACCATTTAGTTTTGGAATCTCACCTGTTTATCTGTAGATATTTCCTCAAACAGTTTCAAAACAAAAATTCTGCAGAAGGAATTCTATGGAATTTTAAAAAGACCAATTTGAACAACTTTAGGCTGGTCGCCATTATTCCATTTATGGGCAAGTTAACTGAGAGGGAGGGACTGTGTTGGCTCAAGTGGTTAAGACACTGACTGGAAGGCCAGCAGGTCAGCAGTTCGATACCCGAGTATTGCAGGACAGAATGAGCTCCTGTCTCTGTCCCAGCTCCTGCCAACCTAGCAGTTCAAAAGCAAGAAATTGCAAGTAGATAAATAGGTACCACTTTGGTGGGAAGGTAACAGCATTGTGTACTCTGGTGTCTAGGCAAGCATGCCACATGTCCAAGGAAATGTCTACAGACACAGACAAAGCTGGCTCTTTGGCTATAAACAGAGATGAGCATTAAATCCTAGAGTTGGATATGACTGGCTTTCAAGCAAGGGCAACCTTTACCTAATTGAGAGGATGGTAGTGAACCAACTGCAGACATTCTTGGAAGTTACAAGTTGTCTGGAGTCATTTCAGTCACGGTTCAGGCTTTGGTATGGGGCTGATAGCACTCACCACTCTGCTGGATAACCTTTTAGAGGAGGCTGACTACCAGTGCATGGCCCTGTTTTTCTAGATTGATCAGCAGCTTTTGATACTCTTCACCATAGTATCCTTCTGGACAGATTATCAGGTTTGGGGATAAGTGAGCTGACATTCTGCTGGCTCTGGTCCTTTCTTGATGGTTGTGTCCAGATGGTTCAGCTTGAGGAAGTTGTGCTGTACCCCTGGGTTTAACATTATGGGGTCCCATGGGGTTGATAATTTCCCCAATGATTTTTAACGTCTGTATCTTATTTTATTCTATCTTATTTTAACTTCTGTTACCTAGAGACCTAGAGTGTGTTGCTATCAATATGCTGATGACACATAACTTTGTCTCTCTTATACATCATCACCAGTGGATGCTATCTGGGTCTTGGATTGGTGCCTGGCTACAATAATGGACAAGATGAGATCTAACAGTTTGAAAGTGAATCCAGACAAGACAGAGATCATATTGCTTGGTGGGTCTTCTGATCAGCTGGGTGTCAAATGACCTCCTCCGGATCAGGTTACTCTCCTGTTGAAGGGGCAGGTTTGTGATTTAGGAGTTATCTTGGCCGTGGCCCTCTCAATGGAAAAGCAAATATTGGCCTTGACCTGGTCTACCTTTTTTCTTCTTGGGCAGAATGTCTATCTACACCATTTTCTGGACAGGAAGTCACTTACAGTGGTTGTTTATGTACTGGTAATCTCAAAAAACATTGCAATGCTCTTCTGCCTTGAAGATGGTATAGAAGTTGCACCAGGTACAAAATGTGGCTGCTCAGGAGCATAGAAGCTTGACCACATTTCCTCACTCTGGCCTGCCTGCAATGGCTTCCATGCCAAATTCAACGTGTTGGTAAAGACCTTGATTCCGCTGAAGCATTGCTCCCAGAGAAATGCTGCCCAAGCCTCCCAGTCATCACAGGTCTTGGGTTTATGGGTCCCCACTCTGAGGGAGACTCAGAAAGCTGTTATGAGGAACAGAGCCTTCTTGATGGTGGCCCCATCGTTATGGAACTCACATGAGGCCAAGAGCTGAACGGAAGTCTATCAATTTGTAGCTCAAACAAGAGGTTGTTTATTGTTGATCCAGAAGAGGAGAATGTGGATGAATTATAAGTTGGAATTAAAATTACTGGGAAAATCATCAACAATTTGAGATATGCAGATGATACTACCCTGATGGGAGAAAGTGAGGAAGAGCTAAAGAAGCTGCTGCTTAGTTTGAAAGAGGAGAGTGCAAACACTGGCTTGAGACTCAAAGTCAAGAAAACCAAGATTATGGCAACAGCCCCTATCAGTCCCTGGAAAATAGATGGGGAAGAAGTAGAAGCAGTGACAGATTTTACTTTCTTAGGATTCAAGATCACTGCAGCCATGAAATAAAAAGGTGACTAATTCTTGGGAGGCAAGCTATGAGAAATCTGGGGAACATGGTTAGAAGTAGAGACATCACCTTGCAGACAAAGGTCCGCATAGTCAAAGCAATGGTATTTCTGGTAATAATGTATGGCTGTGAAAGCTGGACCATAAGGAAAGCTGAGCGCAGAAGAATAGACGCCTTTGAAATGTGGTGTTGGAGGAGAGTCTTGAGAGTACCCCTGAAGAGCAAGAACAACAAACAGGGCGATCTTAGAAGAAATCAACCCTGACTGCTTCTTGGAAAGTCAAATAGTGAAGATGAAGCTAAAGTACTTTGGACATCAAATGAGAAGAGAGGATTCACTGGAGAAAGCCTTGATGCTGGGAAAGGTCAAGAGCAAAAGAAGAAAGGGAGACAGAAAATTAGATGGCCAGATGGAAGCAATGGGCACAGAGTTGGGTGGGTTGAGAACGATGGTGGAGGACAGGGGTGCCTAGCGTGCAATTGTCCATGGGGTCGTGAAGGGTTGGAATCGACACTATATCTTAGTAAGAAAAATCAAAATGCTGCCTCTTCCCTCAGAAGAGAGAAACAGCCACCATCAGCATTTGCTATGGAAATTTAGACGTTGTAACACACAATTTCTCAGGCATTACCTGCTGCATTCTGAAGACTACTGGGACTTTACGTTCTGTGCAGGCAGCGATGAAGTTATCAGGCAGCAACTGGCCTGCAGAAAGGAACTGATCATCTTTGCCTTGATCAATCAAGATATCCAAAGGAGAACCTTGGTAAGACTTCACAACGTTGGTAGCATCGTATGCCTACAAAAGAAAAGGGCAGATTCACTTCTAATATTTGCCAGAGTCTTGCAAGAGCTTTAAAAGTCTTGTGGGTGGGTGTGGAGACAGTGATCAGCGGAAAAAGCAAATTGCCTTTGCAATTTTCAATTAATCTAAAATTGAAAAGCAAGATAGACTAAGCTCACAACAACATAATACGGAAGATATAATAGCTGTTTACACAAATTCTCTTTCTGAGAAATAAAAACACATTCTGATTTTTTCATCCTATTTCCCCCAAGATGCAAGCAGGCCCTGATCCATTAGCAGCCATAATGAAAAGTACACAAGGATAAAGACTTATCAACCAAGGGCCATTTTGGGGTAGGCAAAATGACCACTCACCCTAGTTAGGCACTGAGCTGAAGGAGGTGACCAACCTAGCTCAGGGACTTATTGTTCTTTGCATTTTCTGTACTGCATTAAGGTGTTATAGAGCATTAGTATTTTTAATTTTTAACACAATGTATTTGTGTTTTGGATTTGTATGCCACTCTATTCGCCGAAACGACTCAGAGCAGCTAACAACATAGATTACAAAACATCACATATTTGAACATATCAAAGTATCACATATTACATACCAATAATATAAGTATCACATACATTTCAAGAAATCCCCCATCACAATTACAAAATTAAAACATCATAAAGACATTTCAGAAACTTTCAGAAGGGTCTTAAACAAAAACAAAGTATCAAAATATCAGCTACAAATTTCAGTTACAAAAATATCACAACAATACAGTATCAACACAATGTAACATACCGTATTTGCTGGTGTATAAGACCCACTCCCCCTCTTTAAACACAGTGGAAAATGGAGTGTGTCTTGTACTGTATATAGTGGCCTATAGTGGGCTATTCTGGTAATATCAGGGTGCATTTTATACTCCGATGTGTCTTATATGCTGGCAAATATGGTACATTCATTTATTCATTCAATCAAATCAAAGCAATTACACTTATATACCTCCCCATAACACTTAGTGCACTCTCTAGACAGTTCACAAGTTAATTAGCATTTTGCCCTCAACATGCTAGTGACCAACATTTTATTGACCTCAGAAAGATTTATTTATTTATTGGTCACATTTATATGCCACCCTACTCGCAGAGTGACTCGGGCAGATAACATGGTGTCATAAAACAGCAATAAAACAAAAAATCCAGTCGTCAATGCAACCCTGACCATTGCATAAAATTTAAAGGAATTAAAAATTTAGAAAAGTTAAAAGATTAAAAGGTTAAAAAGAAGGATAAAAGAAAGATAAAAGAGGGAGAGGATGGAAGGCTGAGTCAACCTTGATCTCTGGTCAGGATCAAACTTACAACCTTTTGGCTGCAGTACACCACCAGGGCTCAACCAACCAACCAATCTTTTTTTTAACCTGTCAATTATCGCTGAAGTCTGTTTCATTTTTAATTTCAAGTTTGATGGTATTTAGTTCAGATAAAATCCAGCACAATACAGCTATACTTTCCTAGGTATTGAAATTATGCATGCAGTTCAGCAATGCTGCAAAAACCATACAGGTGAGTGGATTGGTGAAGGCATTCTTCAGTTGGCACTCCTTTTTCCATAGGCTTCTGGAACTAGACAAGCAATACCTACCTTTTCTCAAGAGGAAAGTATAACACAGCCACTCTGCCCACTTTTTTTGGAAGTTGAAACATCAAAAGAAAATTGCTACCAAGTTCTCACTTGGGATAACTGGATATCCCTCCCCGCTCTTGCCCTGCCACCCCCTCACAGTGTTTCACTACAAAGTAAAAACAGTCATGTTATGTCCAAAACATACCTCCCAGTCTTTCACATTTGATCCCAAGTATCCACCAAAAGCCTTCTTTCCCCATGGGCACTGAACCGGATTGCAGATTGGAGCAAAAGCTGAAACAGACTATACAGAAATTGAAGATAAAATTCATCATGCTCTTGTGTTAAAATCTGGTCATGACTGACCCCCAGCAAGTCTTTATTCTAAATCTGCACTTAGAAAGGTGCTAGAAAATAGCTGCTGGCTTTTCTCAAAATAGGGAATGACAGGTCACGTCTCTTCCGCTTCAGATAATGCAAAAGTACACTAGCCCGACTGTTGCCAACACACTCAGAACCGAAGCTGTTTCATACAATTTTAGCCACACAGCTCTTGAACTCCTAACCTTTTCTTAGAAAACATGTAAAAACTGTATGAATTCTCACATCCCACTATTTGTGAAAACTGCCAGTGCAATCCTAAACATGTACACTGAGAGATCTCAACAAATCTTACTCTCAGGTCGGCGTGCATAAAGTTTGCAGCCTTCCACCTCTTAAGCTTTCAGGGACTTTTCACATCCACCCCACCCACACACACCCCACTACTATTTCTTTCCTTTCTCAGAATCTTACTTTGTATCGTCCAGGGTTTTTCAGAGCAAGGATTAATGCACCGTGGCCTCCCATGGAATGGCCTGAAATAGACATCCTTCCAGAGTCAACCGGGAAATTGGCATTTATCAGGTTGGACAACTGAAAAATATCATTGGGGAGGTAAGAGAGGAAAAGCACAGGTGCATTTTTTTTACCCATACCTGCTGAAAACAGATAATGACACTTTCCATTTCAGTGGAATACCAATATTTTTTTTTGGCTACAATATCTGAAAAAAGAGCAGATACGATGCTCACCAATCTATATTTTATATCAGCTACATGTGGCGAATCTATTAGTCATGTTGTTCTTGGCTTGGGGATGTTTACTATAATCTGGTTTCAGAGCTGATGCTAACCTAGGAAGATAGGTAGAGTTCGAACAATGACCCTGTTCCTGCATGCTCAGACTATTTCCAATTTTATTTATTTTCCTTCAAGTGCCATATCCGATTCCAAATTATTGGCTACCGTAATGGCAATCAGCCATGAAGACTGTCCTGGGGACAATACAATGCAGTGGCCTTCCATTTGCCTTCCGCATCACAGCGTGACACCCATACCACTGATCCAGTTCAGTGAGTCACTTTCTGGTCCTGAGCCCTTTTGACACACTTTCTGGTCCTGAGCCCTTTTGGCTGCCCTGCTTCAAGATGGATTCATGTGGGATTTAATCCACTTGGGGACCAACACTCTTCCCTATGGACATTCCCCACCCAAGGCCGTTAATCCCCAGGGTTGTCAGGTTAGTTAACCCAAAGCCTGATTATCGGCACTGAGTCGCAGGCAGTCAGGTATACTGGGTAACCCTGGCCAGACATACTATTTTATTTAGATATTTCATTTATTTTTCACCTTTATTTCACCATGGAAGCCAGGGATAGGGCATGAGACACCCAGGTGCCTCTCCCGGTCCCCACCATCCAGAGGGGACCAATGGACTCAAGGAATGTTTAGTTTCAACAAAATGGCCACCCCAGATGATTTCAAACTGCCTGGTTTAATTTGTGGGAAGAACAGGAAGGGAGGAAGAAAAGGATTCAAAAACCAGCACTCTGTTTGCCCACTGTGCCTGCCACTGTTCATTATGCACATGCTGGGCTTCTTCTGAAGCATCACCGATTAGCCTCTAAAACACAGACACCTCTTGGTCCACTGTGGAGATAATCCGACTGTTCTGTTCTCTCTCTTCTTCCCACCCACTTTTGTGGCTGCCAGGAAGCACCAGGGGGAAGTTCTGTCAGCATGAATCATACATACAAAGGGCATTTACCTTAGGCGACCATCTATTGGGGACTAGCCAAAGAATTTAAGTCAAATGATAAGGAGTTGACAAGAAATTACAGAGTGCTATTCCCAAGACAGGAGCATCTCAGTCACCTCATCTTTTATGTAAGAGTACATGCGGTAATTTGTTTTCCACGGCTCTTCAGTGGCATCTACATAAAAACCAGCTCCAGTGCCAAAATCCCAGCTCTCATCTTCTCCTTTAATATTGCATCCACCTGCCATGAAAAGATAATCAAAACTGATTCAAAAACACACACAGAAATACAGAAATAGGCACTGACGTTTCTTCTTCAGGGGAAGGAGGCAAGCTGTGTTTCCCTTCTTCAAAAACACAGCAAGACTAGGCTCTGTGCGTTGGGCTGGAAATTTGTCCGGCAACCAGGAAGATCTTTTTTAATGGGCTGCCAAGCCCAAAAAGCCAACATGCTCAGAGGGTCTTTTTGCGAGAACAGCTTGAGAATGCTGTTGTCTTGACCTTTGGGCCAAAGGAAAATGCACCTATTCAGTCTGTATGTTGTTTTCAGTGGTGGGCTCCAAAAATTTTACTACCACACTGTGGGCGTGGTATGGTGGGTGTAGCTAGGGGGAAAGCCCAGCGTTGCACCCAAATTAGGACTACTTTATTTCAAAACCTGGATGCACGTGGCCAGCCAGGATTTCTGCTACCAGTTCTGGCAAACTGGTGCGAACATGCTGATGCCCACCACTGGTTGTTTTCCTAGCCAAGAGCACAAATGTAACTTCTGAATCCCTATTATTCAGGCAACTGTATTCTCCCAAACCAAAGATCATTCAGACTTGTCTATACAAATAAACTGAAGAAATGTGAACCATTTCAATTGACACAGCAATCTTAATGTTGACTCAGAATTTGGAAACTCTTTCTTCCATATCAGTTAGCTAGACAATACTGGAAGCTGTAGTCCAGAATTTCTTCTTCTTCTTCTTCCATGTCTAGGCCAGATGTGAAACTACCAATATGAAGGCACCGTTTGGGGAGTTCATTCTGCAGTTCCTTTCGCCTGACCTGGTGTGAGAAAGATTAGCTGGCAATACAAGGTTGCTGTTACCAAGGTACGCCTGCTCATGGTTCAAAAATAACACTATCGTCTAGGACAGTGGTGGCAAACCGTGGCACTCCAGGTGTTCTTGGACTTCAGTTCCCAGAAGTCCAAGTCTCTGTGGATCCACATGAATGGGTTTACTGTGCATACATTCACTGAGACTTGGGCTGCTGGGAATTGAAGTCCAAGAACACCTGGAGTGCCAAGGTTTGCCACCACTGGTCTAGGAGGCTCTTTGTGTGTACCCTGCAGTCCAGAATAGCAACAGCAATTACACTTCTATACTGTCCCATAGCACTTAGTGTGCCCTCTGGGCAATTTACAGGTAATTAGCATTTTGCCCCAAACATGCTGGCTGTTCATTTTATGGACCTCGGGAGGATGGAAGACTGAGCCAACTTTGAGTCCCATCAGGATCGAATTCACATCATTTTGCCTGGAGTACAACAGTTTTCACCATTGTGCCACTGTTACTTTGCTTCGACCGGTGCTAAAACCAGTGAGAGTTACTAAAACCAACTGTATAGATTGAGCCTGAATTTTTTGCTGGAAGTAGTGACTAATAGTGTAACAAGGCCATAAGAGTTCATTGTTAATCTAGTAACATATGGCCTTTGGAATCACTAGCTCCCAAAGTGACCTGATACTAAATCCAGTTACTAGTAGGACTTTTAACAACACCTATTTCAATTGGCATCTTAAGACTCCTTAGAGAAGGGAGAGTGGACTGCTGGTCTTGTAGAGATTTCTGGCTACAACTTCTCAAATTCTTTACAACTGGCCACACTGCATGGGGCATCTGGAAGTTGAAGTCTGAAACATCTGGAGAGCCAGAAGTCCTCCACTCCTGAACTAAGGTAAACACACATAATTATTTCTTAATTGAGTCACTTCTCTACATGTGTTACAAATGGTATATTAAATGTGAATTTTTTGACCGATAGCATGGCTTACATCCAGATTTCCATACAGACTTTGGCTTAAACTTACTAGCAATATGAAGACCTACAGAAAAATTATGTCAAAAAGCATTTCATCTGAGGCTCACTGGTGTGACAAGACTTACGTGGACTGGTGTCTGGAGCAACTACAATAAGACCATGTTCAGCAGCAGCTTGGTGGAAGCCTGATTTTGTTATAAAATTTTGTTCTGTGCACGTTAACCCTGAAAAGACAGTATATTGCAAGGATAAGAAGAGTGGCTACAGCATTCTGGGCCATTAGATCATGGCAGTTGAGTTTATTTGAGCCACCATGTAAGAATCGTCTGCATCTTCCCTTTTCACACTCCCTTCCCATACAAAGACACTGAAAACCTACATGACAGGATCAGGATGCAGCACGTAAAGCAGAAGCAGGAGAATCCCAGCATCTCATCAACCAAGTTACTAGAGTAGGAATGGGGAGAAAGTGGAGCCATTTGATCTTGCGGAACTACAGTTCCCAGCATTCCTCACCACTGGCTGTGCTGGCTAGGGCTCCTGGAAGCTGTAGTTGAACAACATCTGGAGGGCTGCACTTTTATCCACCCTGTTCTTATATAACTACAAACGAGCAGACGAAAGTTAGGGAAACATTTTGCTTTCAGATTTCGGTGTGCAATTATTTTTCTGCCATCAGATGCCTTCATTTGTGATCTTTTTTGGGGGGAGTCACAAACTAATGATGGCAGAGGCTGCATCAAATGAATAGCAAAGTGACTTTCCTCTCTCTTTCAATGCCATTCTTTTCTTTTCTCTTTTCCCCTTCCTTCCTTCCTCACTGAGCAGGCTGCTAGAGAAGGGACAGACTGCTCTTGGAGACATCTGAACTGACCAAACACAGAAGGGACTGAAACTGTACCAAGAGCCATCAGATACCCGTCCCTGCTGTTCGCTCTAGAGCAGAACTTCTTCACCTAACAGAAATATCAGATGCTCCTGATGCTTCTAAAACCTCCTTCTACAACTTGCAGATCTCAGAAGAACATAGAAGACAAAATTCCTAATTCTGCCAAGCATATACACAATTCTACCAATAGTGCTACTATACAATGAAAGGCAAAAGCCAACTGTATCCAATTCTAGGGTGCGATGCTCATCTCTGTTTACAGTCAAAGAACCAGTGCTGTGGTCATGTGGCAGGCATGACTAGATATCAGAGCATACGGAGTGCTTCCCACTGAAACGGTATCTGTTTATCTACTTGCAATTTCTTGCTTTTGAACTGCTAGGTTGGCAGAACTGCAGTCACTGCAGTCCCTAAATACATAACTGTATAATCACTATATGTAAATTTAGAATGGGAGGAACTGCAATGGCTTAGTGGTTAAGATGCTGAACTTGATTACTGGCAAATCGGCAGGTCAACAGTTCGAGACCTGAGTGCTGCATGACGGAATGAGCTCCTGTCTCTGTCCCAGCTCCTGTCAACCTAGCAGTTTGAAAGCAAGACATTATAAGTAGATAAATAGGTACCACTTCAGTGGGAAGATAGTGTTCCGTGTTTAATAATGCCTGCCATATGCCGACAGAAATA
Organism: Furcifer pardalis; assembly: GCA_030440675.1. NCBI lineage: Eukaryota > Metazoa > Chordata > Lepidosauria > Squamata > Chamaeleonidae > Furcifer > Furcifer pardalis. Next base: position 30,304,787 of record CP126890.1, read on the forward strand.
ACTGCAGAAACAGACAGTGCTGGCTTTTTGGCTATAAACAGAGGTGAGCACTGAACCCTAAAGTTGGATACAACTGGGTTTTGAACAAGGGTGAACTTTACCTTTACCTAAATTTAGAACAGCAATAATTTGTTTAGTTGATACCCTTCAAAAATTTTGATATGATAAATAGAGTTCACTATTTTCACCACAGAACTGTGGAGAGAAATATGTATTCTAAACATGTTATGGAATTATACAAAAACAGACTTTGGTATCTGACAGACTGTCAAACTTGCTTGTTCAAGTGTAAAGTTCAACAACACTTGGTCAATACTCAAAGAGAGCTGAGGAAGAAATCAAGGAACAAAGAATTTGTGTTTGGGAAGAAATACCTGACCCTACAAGAATATGTTATGTTGGCAAGGTGTTAAGGTAACACCTCAGATCCCTTCTGGGATGTACAATTACTGGCCTGTAGCTGTGTCTCCTATGTGGGGGCTACACCTGGTGGGAGGGGGCAGTAGAATATCAGAAAGATAGCAAGCCTTTGGCAAGAATTAGTGGAGCAACCAAGGAAGGAGAAAGCCAAGATTTTCTCAGCATAAAGACAGCTGGAGGGGGAGGGAGTGTCTGGATTTTATTGTGAGGAAATAGACTAAGGTTAAACCAATCCCACTCTTTCCCACAAATAGTTTTAGATCTGGCAAGCAGTGGGTGTAGGAGCTCTTTACAAGTGGAAAATATCTACATGATTTTTTAAGTTACAGCGTTCCATTTTTTTTTCTAGGCCCAGAAATGTGTCTTCTCCTTTGTAATGCCTGCAGCATAATGAATGAGAAAAGATTAAACAAGATTGTGTATGAAGTATTTTTAAGACTCTAAAAAACAGTGTCTTAAGAGATAAAATGTTGTTTTTACAAGGCTCATTAATCAATTACAGCCAAAAAAGGCGTGAAAAGCATAATGATTAATCAAGATAGGCATTGGATTTGCAGAACAGACTCTATTTTGTGTTTCAAAAGGCATTATTGGAGAATAGGGCTGAAGCAGAGGAAATACTGCAAAACCAACAGTGTGAGATAAATGCCACTATAACCAAGCCATAGAAAAGCTTTTAAATAGCTTGTTTTCCAGTCCAACTATTTTTAAAAAAAGACTCGGAGCACTGTCAGTTTCATTTGCATGTCAAGATGGCATTCTTTTACTGCCGTTTTCAATCTTTTAAGCTGGAGGGAGGTCATGCTCCCTCAGACAACTCCGGGGGCACGACAACCATTTTGTCTTTCCTCCACCACATGGCACTTCCTGGTGTGGTGGAGGCAGTGGAGGGCCACACGAAATGGTGCCATGGGCCACATCCCTGCTCTACTGTAACACAGGTGATAGCATAGGCAAAGTCTTCTTCATCAGCAGGTGACACACTTCTCTAGATAAGCTACAATAGCAATTTTAATCCTTGGTTATATTTAGCAATCTACTTTTAAAAGCCTGTTCAGTTCATGCCAACAAAACAGCACAAATACAGGTCATCCTCCCTTCTTATCCATAGGAGATACGTTCCAAGACTTACCATAGACACCCAAAACTATGGATAGTAGTGAACCTTATACTGTATTTACATTGTAGACCAGGGGTTGGCAACCTAGGGCCCATGGGCTGAATTTGGCCCACAGTGCCAAATCTTCCAGCCCCCGCCCTCACTCCAACCGCCGCCACTGCTAGAAGCAGCCAAGCCTGCATTTATGGTCACCAGAGATGTGTTTATGGCAGCATTTACAGGGAGGGGGTCACAAGCCCAGCCCCCTCAACTATCTGAGGGAACATGCCCGGCCCCTGACTTTAAAAGGTTGTCAACCCCTGATGTAGACACTGTCATCTAGTGGTCAACTTTGGCCATAGAAATGCATATGTATTTTAGGGTTTTTAATTGAATATGTTTAGACTTGCAGAAACCAAAACCATGGAAACTGAACCTACAGATATCGAGGGGAAAGGGCTGGGGGATGACAACCTCTATTTCAATCTCTTGTGATGTCATTTTCAAGAGCAGTCTCAAAATACATACCTGATAGCCAGTATAATACAGGACATTTCTCTGTTTGGGCCTTGGGTGGCAAATAAATCCCAAACTTCATTTTGCATTTCAGCTCGGCACTGTTAAAATCAAATTCCATTAGTACAGATAGCGTTCCAGCAGAGCATCCATAGTTTCCACAATAACTTTTAAGTTCCCAAACTTAGCACTTGAGTCATGTGCTTGACTTATGCTTTTTTTGTCCATGAAAAAAACTGTATGATACATACAATGACGAATGGATTTGATGAAAAAGATTAAACTACAGACAACACATTATTAAAACAAAAACTTGTCAAGATTTGGGGGAAATGCAGCTCATCTGAGAGAATCTGGACATGTGAGTGTAAAAGGGTGGTTATATAATAAGCTTTGAAGAAGAACAGGGAAGACACATGAGAGCAGAGTACGGTATATAAGCTAAGGCAGTGTAACTACAAGGCAACAAACATTTGGAGAAGTAAAATATGCACTGCAGAAGTCAACACAGACCCGGTGCGTAATCTGGGGGTCCTCCTGGACTCACGACTCCTGCTCAAAGAGCAGGTGGCAGTCGTGGCTAAGAGGGCTTTTGCACAACTTCATGTAGTTTGCCAGTTACGCCCGCTCCTAGACCGGGACTCCTTGCTCATGATCACACACGCTTTGGTCACCTCCAGACTTGACTATTGTAATGCACTCTACATGGGGCTGCCCTTGGTGACCATTCGGAGGCTGCAGCTGGTCCAGAATGTGGCTGCTCGGATTGTGATGGGGTGCAGGCGTTATGGTCATGTCTCACCACTGCTTCGAGAGCTGCACTGGCTCCCAGTATGCCTCCCAGTGCAATTCAAGGTGCTGGTTATTACATTTAAAGCCCTGCATGGTGGTGGGCCAGGATACTTAAGAGACTGCGTCACCCCGAGAACATCTGTCCGTCCCACTAGAGCGGACCGGAGAGGCTCTCTGATCGTACCTTCAGCTAGAGAGGCTCATTTCTCTAGCATAAGAAGGAGAGCCTTTTCTGTGTCCGCTCCAGCCCTATGGAACCTCCTGCCATGTGAGCTGCGTCTCTAGGTAGCACTGCAGCCCATCAGAAATGGGGTAAAGACCTGGCTGTGGGGCATGTGTGGGGTATGGGCCAGACAGTCAGTTCAACCAGCTGGCTCTTTTTACCCCACCTCTCTCCCCGTTATCTTTTTAACTTTTTAATCCTTTAACTTTTTAACCTTTTAATGTATTCAAATGTGTTTTAATTGTTTTGTTTTTATTTTGTAAGCTGCTCGGAGTCTCTGGATGAGGGTAGGATATAAATTTGATTAATAAATAAATAAAACCTCAGGACAATATTGTGGGATCACTTAAAAAGTGTAAGATTAAATACCTTGGATACTTTGGGGTTGCTATTCAGTGAGGAGTTCGTACATTGGTACTCATCTCTGTGATGACGTTCTGCACATGCAAATGGATTTGAGAAATCAAGTCAATTTGCATGCTTTTTTCAGCCATTGGGATATCACATCACCTGCTGGCTAGGCGGACCATGACGTGTGCCCTCTGCTTTCACCTTACCTGAGGGATCCGACAGAGGACGCTTTGGAGAGTTTTAGTCCCAGCCTAACATCATTGACAAGAGATGGGCAACACTCCCTAGTTAGACCCCACAAGCCCCTGCACCCAGACAAGGCTCTCACTTAGCGGGGTAGTGGTGGTGTGAGGAGTGGTAAGGTTAAATAACAGTTTTTTCCAGAAACTTTCTCTGGTATTACTCCAAAGACTTCACTATCCTAAGAAATACTGTGATGTAAGCAAGCAATAAAAATTGTATTGAGAGGTCAAGATTAAGCTGTGTAATCCTAAGGATGATTACATAGTAAGTGTGTCTATATTGCCCATTTTGTTCAATGGCATTTATTCATGAGCAAGTTTGCTTGTGATTGCTGCTGAAGATAAAAGATCTTGATAGGCTTAAGCATTGGGCTAGAAACAACAGAATGAAATTTAACAGGACTAAGTTCCAAGTTCTACACCAGGGGTGTGCAAACTATGGCCCACGGGCCAGATCTGGCCCCAACACCAATTCATCAGGCCCTTGTTACCCCCGGAAGCAGAAGTAAAATGTGCATGCACAGGCACATAATATGTATCCACAGAAGAGTGGTGTAAATGACCTGCAATTGTCGCAAACACGTTTTTTAGTCATTTACGACAGCGTTCTGCGCATGCATGTGTGCATTATGTGTCCGTGTATGCGCCTTTTACTTCCGCTTCTGGTGGGAGGAACCATGTGACCGGTCTGCAACCCAAAAAGTTTGGGCACCCTTGTTCTACACCTAGGGATTAAAACCCAAATAGAGTACAGAGTTACAAGATGGGGGATACTTGGCTCAGTAATATTACAACCAAGAAAGATCCTGGAATTGTTGTAGATCACAAGCTGAATATGAGTCATAGGTGTAACGTCGTGGCTGCAAAACTGCAGAGGGGCTGCCACCCCAAAGGAGTCAAGATTATTCACAAGAAAAATGCAATGAAAGCAATTTTGGACATTTTAATAGGGTTTCCAAGAATTTCCAACATTATGTCATTCCAAAGGGGGGGGGGGGAGGAATAACTTCAATTGGAGCTGGAAAACTGTACTGGTCTCCTCCTTTTCACTGTTTCCACACACTCTTGTTAACAGAGATGGACTTTGAAGATGCAAACCCAGTTTAAGAACTGCACATTTTCCTGATATCTGCTAGACTGAGTAAGGGGGAGACAGACATGTTCGCCTGAATAAGCTGCACAGAAGCTTGTGGACTTTCATACAATCAAGGCCTCAGTCAGAGAACAGATGAACCCATTCTATACAACTTTTTTTAAAATTATATGAATTTACCATATCATTATAGAAGTCTAATTTATAATTTATATTCCATAATGTGTAAATCATTTTAAATTAAAACACTAGCAACACATAGGGCAAAAAGGGAGCATTTTAAATATAAATATGAAAAGGGATCTGATTTAAAGGTGGGGAAATACACTGATTTTTAGAAACTCTTCTGGATTCAAACTCACTACATCAACTCCTTCTGCAAAGCGGCTCATCTGAACAGCAACTCACATTGTATTTATTTTAATTGTTTTACCTACTGCTTTGATTGCCTTAATATTTTCATTTTTAATATTGTATTATATTGTGATTTTATTGCAGGTAACCAATTTAGTGATAGGAAACGGAGGTATACATTCCTTTAAATAAATAAATAAATAAAATATTACCTTTCATGCTCATATACTTTCTGAAAGCCCTCAAAGCATTTATTGCTTGAAATTTCCTTCAAAGCCATGATCTCACCTGAAAATAAGAAGAAAAAACTGGTTTTATGGGGTAATTTTTAAAAGAAGAGGACAAAAAGAAAAGGAAACATATAGTATAGTAACTCTGAGAATAGAAGACCACTCTACAATCCCATTACAGGAAGATACAGATCGCCAGATTTTTTTTTGTTTTGAAGCCTTATTAAAATATGAATAAATACATATATCAATTCTGTTCCAAGAATTCATTTCAAAATTAGTTTTCTGAATTATAATTCCAAAGTAATTTTCAGAATTAATGCTTAATAGCTAAGTAAAAGGCAAATACAATTAGATGTTGTTGTTTTTTTCATACACATTTAAAATTAACTATATTTAAATATGTACAGTCAAACCTTGCATAACGAATGCCTTGAATTGCAAAAAACTCACACGAGTGGGCATTTCAAAAACCTTTCCGACTCACATAACAAAATTTTTTGCTATGCGAAATGGTCTATGCGAACATGAAAATAACACCTAGTCATACCTTGCATAGGGAATTTAATTCGTATCTGCGACGCTGCTCGCTACACGAGTTTTTTGCTAAGCAAAACGCTCGTTATGTGGGGTTTGACTGTACTTTATTTTATTTTCAAAAATTCTGAGTCATATATCTGTCACGTGTTGGACAAATAATAGACATTAGTTTCCATCACATAATGTTTTATGAAAACTCTGTGAATTCATTTTTCGTTTCCATTTAAATCAGATTTTTTTTTGCACAGATAACGTTCAGGCACAATCTTTAAAACAAACACATAAAGAAAATTTTTATTTTTTCCCCAAATAATTTTTGATGTCACGGGTGGGACATAATTTGACACGGGTGGGATCGATACAATTTCCTCTGCAAACAAAGAGCTAATAAATCAGTTTCCTACACAATAAAGTTCAAATACAATATTAAAACAGTAAAATCTAATGCAATTAGTTAAAATTATTAGTTATAGGATTTTAAGGAGGCCAAAGGTTCACAATCGGAATCATTCCACTCACTCTCATCTAAGTCGGAATATACCTGAGCTAAAGGTTTCCCTTGCTTGAAAGCCAATCATATCTGACTCTAGGGGTCATCTCTGTTTCAAAGCCAAAGAGCCAGCGCTGTCTGATTCTGCAGACATTTCCATGGTTATGTGGCAGGCATGACTAGACACTGGAGTGCACGGAACACTGTTACCTTCCCACTGAAGTGGTCCCTATTTATCTACTTGCAATTTCTTGCTTTCAAACTGCTAGGTTGGCAGCAGCTGGGACAAAGACGGGAGCTCATTCCATCCTGCAGTACTCGGGAATCGAACTGCTGACCTTCCGCCTCCCAATCAGCAGCTTGAGCCACTGCAGCTTGAGCCACTGCAGTCCTGAGCTACATTAAGTTTAAAGGCTCTACACTTGGTTCGTTTTGGTTTAAAAGGAAGGCTCATTACAAGATCTTCCTGGGTGGCAGCCTTGAAGTAATGGTGGGATTGTAGTTTTGGAATGCCAAGTGCAAAGTTCTACCTATTGTTAAGGATCAGTTTGTTTTCATTAACTTCAACTTCTAAAAGTTCCATAATATTGATGTTCTTAATGAGAATTCTAGCTGACAAGACAAACTCTTTTGCATTATTTATTTCAACCTTCCGCAGCTATCCTTGGGTCCACGCTGCCCTTTTGACGACGGTACCTACCCAACCTACCACCCCTTTGCCATGATATGTTGCAAAAAACAAAAAACAAACAAACAACCCCAACCCACTCTCCCTGAACACCAAAGGCTTGCTCCATATAACATAAGTTTGAAAGTGTAAACTTGTTTTTAAATTGTGATGCTGCACCATCAGAATTTTTAAAAATAGTTTTCAATCCCGGGACTTGATCTTTAAGCATCATGGTAATTTTTTTTAAGCAAGCAAAAACTGTGTGCTTGTTGTGTCGTAGAACATCACTTACGATAGCAAATGAACACTTTTTATCGCCAGAAAGCCAAGCACACCCTGTAAATACGGTAATTTGCTTGTGGCTCCAATGTGCAGGTTGGATTTCGTCTTGTGAGATCACAGCGTAGTTCTCAGCAAAATCAATTTGCAAGATTGCTTCATTGATCTCCACATTGCCTTTTGCCTCTAAAAAAATATCAGATTACATTCTCTTTACATACATGTGAATCTTGAATTGCTGAAGTTGCTGATTTAACTCTTCAATCGCTTTTTCAATGGTCCCTTCTAACCACATTAGGTCGCCCTTTGATATCAATCAATTTTTTCCAACTACAAGATTGGTACAAGTCATTGGTATCACCCGAGAAAACATGCAAATCATTGGTACATTCACTGTAATCTCCAAGCATTCATTGTTCACTTTTAACATTGCAAGATATTTTTCCAGCAATAACCACCATTTATTGGGAAGCCTGTTATTTTTTTGGCTATACTTTCAACTAAATAATTGAAATTGGCATATTTATTTATTTATTTATTTATTTAAATTTCTATACCGCCCTCCTCGCCGAAGGCGACCCAGGGCGGTTTAACACATCCTAAAAAACATCAAAACAGTACAGGCTAAAATTCTAAAAACCCACAGTTAAAACCAATTAAAACTACGACTAAAACTTTATATAATTTAAAAACTTAAGAACTTAAGGGAGCAGGGGAGGTCAAAACAGCCAGCAGGCTGAGGTCGTTGTACCTCCAGTACCTCAGACCTGCCAGCCAGGTTTTTACACCCTTCCGAAAGGGCAGCAGCTCTGCCTGGAGGCGCAGCTCAGTTGGCAGGAGGTTCCACAGGGCCGGAGCAGACACAGAGAAGGCCCTCCTTCTAGTTCTAGAGAGATGAGCCTCTCTACTTGCACACACAGACATTATGAGGCATTTGGCTAGTTAGTAAGACATATGGAGAGTGAAGTTCATAAAACAGACGGGGTTACTGGCTTTTAGAAAGGGCCTGAAAACCTGGCTGGCAGGAATGGTATGGGGTAGTGATGGTTTATTGACACACACACACCCATTGGCTTGTTTAACTTCCTTCATCTACCCTCCTATTCCTACCCCCATTCCTTTTATTCGGTTTTTCTTCAGTCTAGGGAATGACAGGTTGTTTTTTAATTGGTTTTAATTTTTATTTTGTTCTTTTAGTGTTTTTAGTGGTGTATTACATGTCGGTTCTGCTCCACCCTGAGTCACCTGTGCGAGTAGGGAGAAATATAAATTTGAATAATAAATAAAATAAACATCAGGATTATCATTAGTGAATAGAGAGTAGGCTTCTCTTACAGTCATATTCATGTAACACTTCTGACATAAAGTCTCATCTCCTGTGCTTCTATTTTTAACAGACTTGACATCCTTAATGCCTGGGGCCTGACGACTTATGTCATCACGTTCATAAAAGTTTATTACGTTTTCTTTATTCTCTTCTGACAAAGAACGATTTACAACTATATTTTTGTCGGACGTGCTAGAGAAACGTGCAGCATTATCGAAATTATCAAATATAAGTTTGCGTTTAACTGCTAATTTCTTCCCTGGGGTAGAGGGTTTTTTTTAAAACTTTCCTTACTGCTTTTCCTAGGGTTTGCACACAAGAGTATGAACTCAAAGATGATTGTCCTGCATGTTCATGCAATGTTTGTGTTAGAAGCTTTTTTCTTTCTCTGTACAGTACTTTCTTTTTCTATCAGCTTCTTTGCATTGCTTTTCACTTAGTAGCCTTTTAGAAAGTGTTTCATTTTCCTTTTGTATTTCACGTCTTTTCTTATCATGTTCTCTTTCTCGTTGTAGGTGATTACTATAATCCTCAGGTCTGTCTTTTAATTTTTGCCTCAATTTTTGCATTCGCTCTGCAGATTTTGTTTTGCCCATTGTTCTGCAAAAAATAAATATGTGCATACCTGATGAAATGTATTGTTTTACAATGTAACTGCAAGCTTATGATGCGTACTGATCTGAACATGCACCACGTCCTTAAACCTCAGACCTTTATAAAGGGCCGTGGTTTGCCAACCAAAAAATCCATGGTTGCAAAGAAAGCTTACAATTGATCTTACAGATTGATACAGAAGCACGACTCAAGTCTGAGACTTTTGTAAATAAAGGCCTTAACTGTATGTTAAGGTTTGTTGTTAAATTCATGTTTTCCCTTTGGTATGTTACATTTAAAAGCCTGACTGTCCCACACGGGAAAAGTGCCCCTCCATGGTGATTGTCACGGGTGGGACATAATTAAAGTTCTAGAAACTCTTTCATATGTCTATAGAATAGAGACAAACAAATCAAAGTCTTTATAGTAAAATTATATCGGTATTTAATACGTTTCAGACATAACCTGAAAGTCAGTGACTTGGAATACAGAACTTTTTACCCATTTGTCACGGGTGGGACATGAGAAACCATGGTTTGTTCATTCTGCAATATAATTAAAATTCTTACCTTTCTTAGAATGCAATGTCACTATTTTTAAAGTAGATTGATTGGCATTTATTTTCACATATCAAACACATTTTATTTCTGCACACAAAAGATTCTGCAGTACTGCCAACATTAGGAAAAATAAAACGCATGCAAGGAAATTTTAATCGTTAAGAGTTTGCAGATTGAAAATTAGATAAAACAAAATCGAAAGATTTTTTTTCTGAATAATGCTAATTTTGGATTTTGACATATGATTTATCTAGCAGCAATTAATGAATAATAAACTTCAAAATTCAACACCAATGTTCACTTTGTCATGGAATACCCCTATAATAACTCGAGAATAGAAGACCACTCTACAATCCCATTACAGGAAGAGACAGGTCGCCAGATTTTATTTGTTTTGAAGCCTTATTAAAATATGAATAAATACATAATTATCAATCCAGGGAATATACTGTTCCAAGAATTCATTTCAAAATTGGTTTTCTGAATTATAATTCCAAAGTAATTTTCAGAATTAATGCTTAATAGCTAGGTAAAAGGCAAATACAATTGGATGTTGTTTTTTGCCATACACATTTAAAATTAACTATATTTAAATATGTATAACAGTTAGGTAGAGGCCTCCCTTGCTTGAAAGCCAGCCATTTCCAACTCTAGGGGGCGGTGCTCATCTACATTTACAGACAAAGGGCCAGCGCTGTCTGCGTCTGCAGATGTTTCCATGGTCATGTGGCACACATGACTAGACACTGGACCACCGAAACAGTACCTATTCATTTACTTGCAATTTCTTGCTTTCAAACTGCTAGGTTGGCAGGAGCTGGAACAAACAATTGGCACTCACTCTGTCATGCAATACTTGAGTCTCAAATTGCTAATCTGCTGAACTTCCGATTATCAAACTCAGCATCTTAATCACTAAGCCACCATGGACTTGTATATTAGTTATACATTAACATTTTCAACTGCTAATATTCACTAGTTATATGGGCATGGGAGTGCAGCTATATTACTGTGCAGCACAGTGAAACAATGTTCTACAAGGCAATTCTAAAAAGGGGGAAAACCCAAAGGGGAAAAATGGTAACTTTGAAATAGAGTTTGGGATGATCACTTAATTTGAGGGTATCCTGTTGACCAGTGGTTCCCAACCTAAGCATCTCTAAAAATCCTGACACCCCCTCCCCGTGACATACAATTCTTATTATTCAAAAAGTGAACCCCTATTCGCATGGAGTAAGCCTAAAAGGCCATTAACTTGGTCTAAACAAGTTTCTCAAGAACATGACACATATTGTCACAATATATATTTATGTAAGGCTCCTATAACCATAAAAAATGCAAAAAAATCACTGTTAATAACTCATTCTCGAATTTCCCCCTTTAACAAGCAAACTGCCACAAGTTGGGAACCACAGGGTTCTTGATGTTGTCAAAATATTAAGGCTGACGTCTGTTGCTTAAAACTTAGTATCTTTTTTCCTGCTGGCAATATGGGCCATTTCCTGGCATTTTGAATTCATAAATCACAGGGTTTTTTTTTTAAAAAAAGAATTGAATATTAATCACAATAGGTTAAACCAGAGATCTATGCTACAGGAGAAGATGCATATCCAGGCTACTTCAGTCAATCTTAAGTCTTAACTCAAAAGTGGACAGGGTCCAGAGGTCTGGGGGCTCATTTTCTGCCTATAAGACCGATGAGGAGCCTTCGCAGCAAAATAAGAAGAGGGGGAAATAAAGAAGAGAAAAAGTAAACGAGATACACAGAATTCTGCTCCTGGCTTTACAACCCTATTATATTTATAGGCTAAAACTAAAACATGTCCGTTCCCCCCGCACTTTGGTTCAAGAGGCAGGCAGCTTCTAGAGGTCTAATATTGGTGGGCCTCAGTGGGCTGTAATCCCATCTACCTCCTTCTAACAACAAATATTTGGTGAAACAATGGAAGGTGGCATCCCCACCCCCAATCCTACATGACATAGTTTGCAATTTAAATATTGTTTCAGGCACTGACAGGCCTGTTTCAGGACAAACAAGCTATTTCAACAACAGGAAGTGACCAGATGTTTAGAAGCACACCTTGGATAGCCTTGGTTTCACAAACAGCTGTGAGGGGCAGGTTAAAAATTGTGCTTTACAGTACTGTACAGTGGTACCTAATACGATTTTAATCCGTTCCACGGGGTTTGTTGTTGTATGAAACAATTACTATACATGCATTGTATAGGGATTTTCCCTATGGGATGCATTGTACAATGATTTTTTTCTTTTGCTAAGTGGTTTTTCCCATTGAAAAAATGCTGTACGATTTTTTTTCCATAGGGAAAATTATTATGCAGGATGCTATTTCCCCCCAAAACCTAATTGTTATGCGCTTTCGTTGCTATACGGGGTAATTGTTGTATGAGGTTTCCCCTTGTGTCTTCTGTAACTCCTCCCTCTCCTGTCCAAATATGATCAAAGATAAAAGCCCAGTCTTTTAAATATTACTGTACACTAGAATACAGACCTTACTTTTTCCTGGAAAAGTACAGTTGTACCTTGCTTAAAGAGCATAATGCGTTCCACAGGACTGCTCTTTAAGCGAGTTTGCTCTTTAAGCGAAACACCATTGTAAGAGACCAATTGTGGGGGGGGGGGGGTTGTGAACCCCGATTTATTTGTTAAGCGAGCTTTTGGTTGGTTTTATTTGTTAAGCGAAGCGAACATTCAGAGAAAATTCTGCTCTTTAAGCGAGTTACTCCTTAAATTAGGCGCTCTTTATGTGAGGTTTGACTGTACTGTACTTTGATTTGGAAGCTCTTAGCGGGCCCTCAATGCTCAATTGCACCCTGGTACCACTCCTTCTCAGTTACATTATCAAATGTTTTTGGCATGAAATCCTGGAACTGAGCACCAGTGAAAGCCAATTCAAATTAACCTTTGATCAGGCTGGGAGGTGAGGGAATCCTTGGGGAAGCTGCTGCCCAGAAGAGGGATGAAAGTGAGCTGCTGCAGGAAAACTCATCCCCCCCCCCCGAAAAAAAGTATTGTTTTCTCAGGTGCTACTATACTTTGTTGCTTGAGAGAGGGTGAAGATTTTGTTTTACAGAACAGAAGTAACTTTCCATGACAGAGTGGGCATTGGAACACATGTCTCCTGAGCCCTAGTTCGTCATTCTACACACGGCACTCCACTAGGTCCTGCCAGACGTCAATGTTCAATGTAAATGTTCCAACCACTCGGAAATTATATTTTTGCTCCTGGAAGCCCTTTCATCAAATACAAATTACAGGTTCAACCTTCATTCTCCCCTCTCCCCCACAGGTGGGCAAACTCCTCAAAGCTCTGCAACCACTTCCTAAATTGAATACACACTTTGGTTCTTTTCAACTGCCTCCCTACATTCAAAACAACACAAACAGAAAGCCACGCTTACGCTCCTTACAACTCAGTCACCTTACACAACTCAGCCAATTTTCAGTTACTACCCAGCCCTTCTGAAAAACAGTTTATGGATCCAGTGTCTTCCGAACCATACTGCAACATAGTCCCTAAATTAGGAAACATCATTTGCAACCTTTCAGGTGCCCATGCCTCAAAATTGCCCACTCTGCAGGGTTCAACCTTCTGTGTACACTCTAGGCTAGGGCAAAACTTGACACCAGGGGGGCTACTGTTTCTTTTTATAGTGCCTGAAGGTTAATGGTTTACTGAAATTTTGCTTTGACAAAGTTTGCAATACTGTATTATATACTACATCTACATGGAAGCAGTTCCACTTAAGGGATTATGTTTTGAAATAACTAGAGCTTTGAAATAACTAGTGTCCTCCTTTGTACAATTTTTGGCACAAAATTTATTTCCCACACTTTTCTTCTTCTCTACTATTTTACAAACTCTATCTAGGGCATGAGTTCTCAACTTTTTAAAGCCGGGGGCCAGGTCATGCTCCCTCAGATAGCCTGGGGGGGGGGCAGACAGCCCTTTTGCCCTTCCTCCACCACATGGCACTTCCTGGAGTAGTGGAGGCAGTGGGGAGCCACATGAAATGGCGCCATGGACCACATATGGCTTGAGAATCAGCGTTGAGAATCCCTGATCTAGGGCTTTCTCTTCGCCAATTAATCATGCTAGCTATAATACCATCCTCTTCTCCCATAATTACACTGATCCTTTCCTCCTCTGGTTTCACTTTTCAAATACCTCCCCGTCCACTTTTTTTGTTAAATTTTAGACCAGGAGTTCTCAATCTTTTAAAGCAGGGGCTGGGTCACACTCCCTCAAGACAGCTTTGGGGGCTGGACAGCCATTTTGCCCTTACTCCACCACATGGCACTTCCTGGTATGGTAGAGGCAGTGGGGGCCACATGAAATGGTGCCATGGGCCATATCCGGCCCATGGGCCGCAGGTTTAGAATCCCTGTTTTAGACAGTAAGCTGCTTTGGAGGAATAGTAGCCATGTTAGTCTGTGGTTCAGGCATATCAGAAAACAAAACAAAACAAAATAAAATAAAAGGTCTGAAGAAGTGGACTTGATCCACGAAAGCTAACAATAAAATATAGCAGTTAGTCTTTAAAGTGCTACAGTGTTTTTTTATTTTATTTTGTTTTCTGATATGCTTTGGAGGAATAACCCCTCCCCTTTCTGGGCTCCTAATTTACTAATGAAACACCCATATGCATCGGTAACAACGTAAAATTAGTTAAGCCAACCTAGCAGTTCCGAAAGCAAGAAATTGCAAGTACTGTACGATAAATCGCGGCCACTTCGGTGGGAAAAGATCTTGGGGACATGAAAGGAGCCTCATTCGGGCGTCCCCGGAGCGGGGTTTCTCCAGCAAAAATCCTTTCAACCCAGAATAATTTCTGACACGAAATTATTATTAGTTAAGCAACCACAGCAAAAAAAAAAAAGAGTGCAGAGATTTTTAAAAAATGCCCATGGCTGTTAATTCATTCCCAATTCTTATACAAGCCAAAGGGCACACCACGAAGCAAGGGTTGCATTGGTTTTTTTTTTAATGTAACTGCACGAAAGGAGCTTTTTTGCATGTAACGTTTCAGGGCGAAGCGGAGACCTGCTCTGGGCGACGAAGCCTCCCTCCCTCCCTCGTGGAGAAAATTTATTTATTTATTTATTTATTTAGATTTATTATCCCGCCCCAATCAGGCGAACCTGACTCTAGGCGGCTTACAGAAATTCATAAATTAAAACCTTAAGGTTCATAAATTACTTAAAAGTCAATTAAAAAAGAATTAAACGCTGAATTTCCAAAAATCTAAAAGATTTAAAAAGGTTAAAAGGTTTAAAAAGTTTAATGACAAAGGTTTAATGACAAAGACATCTCTTTCTGCAACCCTACTTACCTGCCTGCCTGCCTACTTGGCTCCTAACCGGGGTGCTAAAGCTCAGTCAAAGCCACCCGTTGCTGATCGCAAGCAAAACCCCCAAAAAGTTGGTTAACCCAAGTGGCACGGCCCTGCAAGGAGGCTCTCCTTGCCCTGCTGCTTCATGGGAGTTGTAGTTCCTGCACCTGTCGTCCCTTTTGCGCCGTCAGGAGGAAAGAACTCCATTTCCCGTGGGGCTTTTCTCTGACCAGTTCCTCCTACCAGGGAGCTGAGCATGCGCAGCCCCTCCTTGGTGTGGGCCGTGCCCATCACGAGAGCTCCTGGTGTTGGTGTTGGCGTTGACCCCATGGGGGCCAGAAGAGTTTCCCGTCTTCAGGTGGCAGCGGGCCTTTCAGGGTCGTTTTCGTGCCTCCTGTTGATAGCTTTGTATTGGGTAGCGTCTGATCTGCAGGTGGGTTGTTGGCATATGAGTTATGATAGCAATGGTCGATGATTATCAATTCACCTTTGACTGTTAGGGAGTAGTGCTTCATGTGCTGAGACGTTGCCACCCATGCAAGGATCTTAACTTCCCCACCCCAAGCAACCCTGTGGGGGAGAGGAAGCCACTGGTCTGGCAATACGTCGCTGGCTAAGCAGGAGCTTTAAAACAGAACGATTTTGTCATCCTTAAATGTATGAAGGGATCTTTATATGAGTGGGTACATGAGTAGATCAGTAATTAAAAAACAAATCCACAGGCAGGTAGTAAGGACCAACCAGAAAGTTTTTAAAAGTGCAATAACTCAGGTTCTCCATGTGCAGAAGTAGTAGCTGATACCTTTTCTGGATCACTAAATTTAAATATATATATATATTTGTGTGTGTGTGTGTGTGTGTGTGAACACGGACTACCTGTGAGCAAGCTGTGTGGCAATGCATGTGGGCCATTTGTTTTTACTTGGCTCTTTCCAGTGGTATCAAGTTGTTAGTAAATCAGTCTGAATGGATTTGTTGTTCCCAAATAAGAGGCATAAGCGAAGAACAATTTCTGATCCAGAGTCTTGGTTTGTAAAGTGTGGATAAATTTAGGATCAGATTTTGTAAGCTTTCTAATTCTTGTCAGTTTCCATGCACTCCTGGGAGATACTAGCATGATCAAATGTACTTCTTCCATGACAAGCCAGGATCCACCAAAATCCTGCTTTATTGTGACAGGAGAACAAACTGAGGACAACTATGTTTCTCCCTGCTCCCTCTTTTCTAATTCTGGCAGCTGGTGTTCAGCATCCTGCTAACTTCAAATCTAGAAGCAGCTATCACTGCTAATTAGGAGCTATCCCTGCTTCAAGAAGAGTTATTTTTGGACTGAGAAGAACAAACGCAAGTTGTTGCTTAGCCACAAAATTGAGTTAATGAAACAGTGGGCCAGTTGTAATCTTCTGCCTTACCTTCCTCACCAGGTTGACGTAAGAACCTAAGGGTAGAAACCATATAAATATTGTTATAGTCGTTAGAACATTCCCGTCTAACCTAGTGCTTTCCAAATGTGTTGTGTGATGACTGCTACTATTCCTATCCACTCTGGCTATTAATGGATGATGGGAGTTCTAGAGCAGGGGGGGCCAGACTATGGCCTGTACAAATCTGGCCCACGGGCCATAGTTTGGGCACCCCTGTTCTAATGAAACACATTGACAGGGCATGTGGCTAAAGAATGCTTTGAAGGAAGCATGGAATTTGTTGTTGTTCAGTCTCACAATTGATTCCGGCCCTTTGCGACCCCATGGACCACTGTCCGCCAGGCACCTCTGTCCTCCACCATCCTCCTCAACTCGCTCAGCTTTGTGCCCATTGTGTCTACAGTACCATCTAGCCAGCTCATTTTTGGCTGCCCCCTTCTTCTTTTGCCCTCGACCTTCCCAAGCATCAAGGCCTTCTCAAGTGAATCTTCTCTTCTCATTTGATGTCCAAAGTACTTTAGCTTCATCTTTACTATTTGACCTTCTAAGGAGAAGTCAGGGTTGATTTCTTCTAAAATTGACCTATTTGTTCTCCTCACTGTCCAAGGGACTCTCAAAATTGTCCTCCAGCATAATATCTCAAAGGCATCTATTCTTCTGCGCTCAGCTTTCCTAATGGTCCAGCTCTCACAACCATACATTGCCACAGGGAATACCATTGCTTTGACTATGTGAATTTTTGTTTGTAATGTGATGTCTCTACTTTTCATGGAATATAAATAGCATGGAATATAAATGCTATTTATAGCTGAAAAAATATTGCTTCCTGGCACTAGCCCACTTACCGTTTTACAATTTATTTTTAAGGTAATAAGCCCAGTGACTTTCTACTCCCTCTGGAAGGATGAGAAACCATTTTACAAGCTTGACATAAGTTGGCCTAGATCTCCAGAGATGCTGACTGGCCAAGCATTTTCTGTTGCTGTTGACCACATCCATGGCTTAGTTTATGTGGCTCAGGTAAGAAAAGACGTTACTGTACAGTACACTTCTGTTCTTAGTAGGGGCATCAGCTCCATAGCTCTAATACTTGTAGATCAGCAACAAATCTGGCAAATCTCACATAGATTACTAGGTAAGGTTCATTCTTCAACTTGTGGAAGCCCACATTTTCTGTCACTCTTTCCTTCTTGAGACAGATGCTGTGGAAGGAATAGCATCTTTGTGAGACGAGTATATTGGCATAGCTTTCTTCCTTTGGGACTACCTCTACTGATTCTTAGGCTTCTCTTTTTGGGTGGAGGCAGGGAAGCTTTGGTCCTCCAGATAGTTTGGACTATACCCTGACCAATTTTTCTAACAAGAGTATTTGTGGGAGTTGTAGTTTACAATGTGTAAAAGCCCAAAAGTTGTTCACCCTTTGGGAAAATACAGCTTGGGAGTTTTTGATAAGAATGTGAAATAATGAGAGCTTCCTAGAAGGACACAGCCACTACGCTAGATGGGTAAAGGGTGGTGACATTGATTTTTGCTTTATTTTGAGTTTTACTGTGAATTAGCAGAGAGTTGGTGTATGCCAGTTCGTCCACACTTGCTTTGGTCCTCTGTTCACACAAGCGGGTGAAGTTAGCTACAGTTGCTGTCTGTTATATGATGTAACTTACAGAATCAGTGCTGGGTGTATGTGGGATTATGTTTTCCAGGTCACAAGGTAGATGACAGGTCATTCTTACCATCCTCAATTAATTCATTAGCAGATGTGTAATGCCAAAATGTTTATTTTGCATCCATCCACCAACCATTTATAACTCAAGAGAAACAAAGTTCATGGTAATAAATCTGAACCCCAATCAGGCATCTTCTGCTATTCTAGTTGTAAATAACCACATTGATCTTCTGTTATTATTAGTTGTAAATAGCTATCTGTTATGCTAGCCAGTCATTGTGTATCGCTGTTTCTGATATGTATAAAATAACGCCATGAACTCTCACTCTAATGTCTGACAAACTGGACTTGATCCACGAAAACTAACATTAAAATACAGGAGTTAGTCTTTAAAGTGCCACAATGTTTTTTATCTTTTGTTTACTCACTTATATGCTTGCACACGCTAACAAAGCTACCACTTCAAAAAAAATTTAATTTGATGTGTAATTCACAGCTTCTGATTTGTTGGTTTCAAACATGCTAAAATCTATTAATTTATTTACATTTATACCCTGTCCTTTTGATGCAAGTACCGCTCAGGGTGGTAAAATTGGCTGCTTGTGAGCTTTCCAGAGGCATCTGTCTGTCTCCACCAGCTTGGCTCTAGGAAGGTGTGTTACGTTCTTGAAGCATGACACAAAAACAAGGACTAACATCTGTGAGGCTTATTTGTTCGTGTCTTAAACATAATTTACTTTTACTCTGTTATCAAATAAACACTGTGTTTGAAGTGTCTCCTTGAGCACACCAACTGTTTGCTCAGTATATGTTTGCATAACCCAATCATAGGAAGCTTTCAATCAGTGCGAAGTGGATACTGT
Organism: Furcifer pardalis; assembly: GCA_030440675.1. NCBI lineage: Eukaryota > Metazoa > Chordata > Lepidosauria > Squamata > Chamaeleonidae > Furcifer > Furcifer pardalis. The sequence goes on from CP126890.1 coordinate 30,323,872, forward strand.
ACTATTCCTCTTGTGTGTGAATGATGTTTAGTCAGACCCCAAAGAGTTATGAGAATGCATGGTACATCTTGGAAGTTGGGGTGGACAAACATCATGTTTGCAGGGTCTGTTTTAATTTCTGCTGGGACTCTGAAATCTTGTGTAACAAAGAGGCATATAGAGTTAAAAAGTTCTTGGTTCAAGCATTTATTTTAGGTACCAGGACTTCTTCTTCCATGTCCAGGCCAGACATGAAACTACCAAAACGAAGCCACCTTTTGGTGAGTTGATTCTGCAGTTCCCTTTGCCTGACCTAGTGTGAGAAAAATTAGCTGGCAACATCATTTGTTACCAGGGTACGCCCAATTGTGGTTCAAAAATACCATAATCTTCAAGGTGGCTCTTTCTGTTTACCCCTCAGCAGAGATTGGCAACACAATAAAACCTCGCTCTAAAGCCATCCCATGTTCCTTTGCCATCACCATTTGTTGAGGTCATACCCCCAAAACTTTGGACATAAGTTAACATTATAAAGCACAGAATGGAATTCCATTGTTAAGTTACAATTGGAGTTTGGAGTTACTGCCAGTATTCTGTTCATATTTGCACAAGATTTCTACTAACCCATGTGGTGCAATGCATAGCGTGATAGACTCGGGTTCAGGCAACCTGGGTTTGAATCTCCATTTTGCCATGGAACCTCACTAGCAATGGGTGACACTAGTAAAGCTACTCCTTAAATACTGCAGTGGCTCAAGTGGCTAAGACGCTGACTGGGAGGTGGAAGGTCAGCAGTTCAATTCCCGAGTACTGCAGGATGGAATGAGCTCCCGTCTTTGTCCCAGCTTCTGCCAAGCTAGCAGTTTGAAAGCAAGAAATTGCAAGTAGATAAATAGGGACCACTTCGGTGGGAAGGTAACAACGTTCCGTGTGCTCCAGTGTCTAATCATGCCTGCCACATTACCACGGAAACGTCTGCAGAATCAGGCAGCGCTGGCTCTTCGGCTTTGAAACAGATGAGCACTGAACCCTAGAGTCAGATACGACTGGCTTTCGAGCAACGGAAACCTTTACCTTTAAATATCTCACTTGCTTTGAAAACCTTATTATGGCCTTATTTTTGCATTCATTATTAGGGAAGTTGGCTAATTACAAATAACTTTGTTTGCAATTACTTTCATGCTCTGAATTACAGAATAATAAAAAATAGAAGGAAAGAATGAATCACCTTGCTGATATACTGCAGATCACTAGGAAATCTACCACTAGATGGCAATCTAGCAACTTCTCCCCAATCCTCCAATAAGAAAGTACACTAGTACCCCGGACAACGTTATGACATGGTTCCACAAGTCATGACGTTGTCCGGTTTTTCGCGTTGTCCGATCAATGCTAAAAAAAACCTGAGAAGAGGCGCTCGCACGCGCGCGAAAAGGCGCACCAGCGGGAGCCTCTTCTACCAAACGGGTATAGCAACGGGGATCGCACGTCAAGGCAAGGGATCAAAGCGGGGGGTGCCATCCCCCACTTTGATCCCTTACCTTAACGTGCGATCCCCGTTTCGCGCACCTGGGCAAGGGTCGGCTTTTCCGAATTCCCCCCTCCCCGGGCTCTAGGAAGGGGGGAGGGGGATTTCGGAAAAGCCGACCCTTGCCAAGGCGAGCGAAACGGAGATCGCACGTCAAGGCAGTTGCCTTGACGTGCAATCCTCGTTGCTATAGCGCGCCCGGGAAAGAGGTGGCTTAGTCAAAATCCTCACCCCCGCACAGGGGGAGGGAATTTCGGCCAAGCCGCCTCTTTCCCAAGCCGGGGAGACCCCGCAGAGAGGCGCCTCTCCTCTCCCGATGTTCCGAAAGGGTAAAGATCCTTATCCTTTGGGAACATCGGGTGGTTTGCAGGCGCACACGCGTTGGTGGGGGTTAGCACAGGGTACGGAGGTCCCCCCCGTATCCTCCGCTAACCTCCACCAATGCGCGCCGCGCACCTGAAGTTTCGAAAGGGTAAAGATTCTTATCCTTTGGGAACATCGGGTGGCTTGCAGGCGCGCGCGCCTCGGTGGGGGTTAGCGCAGGGTACGGAGGTCCCCCCCCCGTATCCTGCGCTAACCCCCACTGACGCGCGCCGCTCGCCCGAAGTTTCGAAAGGGTAAGGATCCCCGTACCCTCGTGGGGGCAGGCACTGGGTGTGTGTGTTGGATTGGGTAGATGTTCTACCCAATCCAACTCCCCCCCCCCGACGCATACGCTTGTTCCAAATAACGTTAAAATCGCGTTATTCGATACAAGATTTTTCCAAAAATCTTGTCACGTTATGCGGTTTTCGCGCTATACGGTACTCGCGTTATCCGGGGTATTACTGTACAGTGGTACCTCATACAATGATTTTAATCCGTTCCATGGTGCTTGTTGTTGTATGAAACAATTGCTATACAAATGCATCCCATAGCGATTTTCCCTATGGGATACATCGTACAACGATATTTTTCACTAAGTGGCTTTTTCCACTGAAAAATTGTATGGATTTTTTCCATAGGGAAAAGTGTTATGTGGGATGTCATCCCCCCCCAAAAAAAAACAACCACCTAATTGTTATGTGATTATTGTTGCTATACAGGACGATTATTGTATGAGGTTCCACTGTACAGTACTGTATAGTAGAAAATACTTGAGGACTTCTCTCTAGAATCTTATTTGTCCTCTTTTATTATGTTTGTTTCCTTTTAGCGAGGTGATGCTAGTGTGCCAAAGGTGATTGTTTTTTCAGAGGATGGCTATTTCTTAGACGCATGGAACACAACAGTTGAAATGCCCCATGGTATCTTTGCACTGAACATTCCCAATGCAAGTTCTGTGTGGATTACAGATGTTGGAAATGGTATGTAGTAAGATTATAGTGCAATATTAAGAAAAGAACGAAACAGTTGGACTTTATGCTTTTTAAAGTAGATTTTTAATTATTGTTATTATTGCTGTCGGGTCATATCTCACCTATGACACCCTGTGAATAAGCAATCTCAAAAATGTCCTGTCCTAAATAGCCCTGTTCAGCTCTTGCAAACTCAAGCCTGTGGGTTCCTTTATGAAGTCAATCCATTTTGCATTTGGTCTTCCTCTTTTCCTGCTGCCTTCCAATTTTTCAGAGACTCTTGCTTTTTCATGATGTGACCAGACTAGGACAGCCTCAGTGTCATTATTTTTGGTATGAAGGAGAACAGTTCCTTTTTAAACTAATCTATCAACTTCATTTAACAGAAAAATAATTGTTTTAAAAGTCTCCTAAGCAAATTCTGCTATAGTGAATGAGATTAGCAATCAGGCGAGGAATGGAAATCCACAAACCTAGTCATAGGAACTTGGGAAACTGCCTTAGGCTTTGCCAGGCCATTGGTCTGTCTGGCCCAGTGTCATCACTCTAGAACAGGAGTGCCCAAACTACAGCCTGGGGGCCAGATGTGGCTCCCAGTGCCAATTATCTGGCGCTCCTGGAAGCGGAAGTAAAACGCGCCGCCCCTGAACCATATGACCAGCCCGCAGCCTGAAAAGTTTGGGCACCCCTGCTCTAGAGCTTCTCCTGAATTTCATACAGGATACAGTATCTTCTTAAAATTCAATGGGGATCCTTGGTACTCCCTGACATACTCCATCTAATTATGAACTAGGCCTAGCTCTGTTTAGTTTCGAAAACCAGAGAAGATTGACAGTTTTTCAGCATGTCCATCTGGTACCCTGTCCGATTTCCTCTGCCGAGTAGTCTCACAATTCCTGTTCTTCTTGTTCAAAGGTCATTCTTTGAGTTGTAACCAATTACCCCTTTGTTCCCAGAACTCAGTGGGCTGTGTGTTTTTGTTTGAATCAAAGTGACGTGAGTTTACACACACACCCTTCCTGGCGTGGCATTCTCCTCTGGTACATCCTTCTTCTGAAGGGTGTTGGAACTGAAGGTTTGACCCAATGTTCACTTATTTACTTGGTGGATCCATGTTTCACACAACACTATACGTAGTTTGATATGGCAGATCGAAGCATCGTCTCCCACTATTTCCAATCCCGTGCAATTCTCATCCAGGGCCTCTGGAGCTTTGCCCTGAAATGGTCTTCCCTTTTGGCTGCTGGCCTTCCTAGTGGTCACTAGGAGAAAATAATCAGATCCTTGATTATTGTCAGAGAGGCTGTTCACACAGGTGTAAGAGCTTGCTATTTGGGTCACTTTTGGTGTTTGGTTGAAACCAAATTATGACATCCATGTGTATATTGCCTTAGAATGCTCCCTCCCACCTGTTTTTAAAGTTGCCCTGTTCCTTTCTTGCCCAGTGCTAAGACTATAGGGCTGTGATGGCAAACCTTGGCACTCCAGATGTTCTTGGACTTCAATTTCCAGAAGCCCAAGCACTCTGTGAGTCCTAACGAATGGGTTTACTGCGATTCATCCAGCCTGCGCTGCCCTCGCCGCTCCCAGAAGCGTATGAGCACATTTTACTTCCGCTTCTGGGAGCGATGAAGGCAGCACAGGCCGGATAAATCACAATAAATCCATTTGTGTGGATTCACAGGGGGCTTGGGCTTCTGGGAATTGAAGTCCAAAAACATCTGGAGTGCCAAGGTTCACCATCATGGCTATAGAGTTTTTGCTTTGATACCAAGCGCTCCTAATTACAGTAAAACACTGGATAACGTTTGGATCGGATAACGCTAAAATTGCATAAAGTTAAGTAATCTGGGGAGAAGAATTGGATCAAATAATGTTAAGGTCCTATGGGTTGGATCGGATAACAACCGCTAAAGCCTGTGCGGTTACAATGTATCTCTATGGAGCTTTAATGTTATCCAATCCATCCCATAGGATTTTAACATGGATTGGATAACACTAAAATTCGGATAACACTAAAACTTGTGGAACCAAGTTTTAGCATTGTCCAAAGTTTTACTGTATCCTGTTCTGTAGCCCGTGTGAATAGTTCCTTTGCACCATGATAGAGCCGTGGACGGTGACAAAGCTGTGATGCATTTGATGGAGACTGACCAAGTGGTTGGCCACCACTGAACCTTTGTGCCCAGAGCTATCTTTCTGCAGCTGTGCGAATTTTGCAGTTGATATGATTGAAGATGATTTTTTAAAAGAAGGGAGTTGCCTGCAGAGGATGTAGAGCACAGATAAAGATTTACAGCAGGAGACTGCATGCAACAGAAAGCACGTGTGGAAATTATAATGGCAATCATTGCTCACTCCTGATGTGCCTGGGTTCCTCTTCCAGCTTCCACACTGGAGATGGGCAAATTATGGCCAGTGGGCCACAATTAGACCACAAGCCCCCTATTCAGTCACTTTCTGTTCTTAAAAAAATCATCTTTGGCCTGAACAGACCCAGGACAATACAAATAATATTTTTAAATATTGCAATTTTGCCCTGCCTGCATAATGGGGGTGGCCATTTTCCCCTAACAGCTTCAAGGGGGTAGCCATTTTGTTTCTTAGGTGCTCTTGGAGGGGGGGAACATGAAATGGTGCCATGGGCTGCATCCAGCCCACAGGCCTTAAGTTGGGAACCCCTGCATTAGAAAGTTAGTCATCCCTATTTTAAGTAGGCTTGGTCTTACTTAAATGATAGTTTTCAAAAACACCATGTGTTCTTCCCATGAAATCTCCTATTATTGTTGTTGTTATTGTTTTCAATGTAGGCATAGATGGGCACACAATTAAGCAGTACAGTCGTTCAGGTGAACTCCTGCAAGTTATAGGCACTCCAGGAGAAGCAGGTTCCAGTATAAATCCCCTCCAGCTCGATAAGCCGGCAGAATTATATGTGGAACCAACAGGAGACATCTATATTGTGGATGGTGATGGAGGGCTAAACAGCCGCCTGCTCAAAATGACACAGGGTGAGCAAAGTAAATGCTAGTGGTCTGTTGGTGAAGCTTTCCGATGACAGTGGGTTTGTGATGCTCTGCATGGTTGTTTGGTGTGTGACAGTATGCATTCTAGCTCACAGTTTGATACTTCAAATACATTCAGTCACCTCAATGTTTCTTGAAGTTTTCTCTTTCATGTACACGAACACATCAAAGATGTATTTAATAAAGCCTGTGTTAAATGTGACTTATCTATACACAGTAGATTTTCAACATTCAGATTGTGATAAAATAGGTAGTATTTTTGGAAGGAGGTGGCAACTCAGATTAGGAGATTCATGTTTTTACTACCTCTCACTCAGATACAGTCAAACCTCGCATAAAGAGCGTTTCGCTTAAAGAGTAATTCGCTTAAAGAGTAATTTGCTTAAAGAACGGAATTTTCTCTGAATGTTTGCTTCACTTAACAAATAAAACCAACCAAAAACTCGCTTAACAAATATATCGAGGTTCACAATCCCCCCCACAATTGGTCACTTACAATGGTGTTTCGCTTAAAGAGCAAACTCACTTAAAGAACAATCCTGTGGAACACATTATGCTCTTTAAGCGAGGTATAACTGTATCTTCAATCTATTGTCTTTCGGATGTGTTCGGCTGCAAGTCTCACTACTGTCAGCCAGGGTGGATTTGATCTGAATCAAATTGAATCAGTATAAATCAAATTAATTTAAATCAATCTCCAGTCAGTAAGTCTAGATTTAAATCATGGTTATCTTCATCAAGGTTCAAAAGGTTTCACTTGCCTTTTTACTGCTTGACCCCACCACCCTCACACATAATTTCTATTCCATGCCGAACAATCCTCCTCTTTTCACTGAATTATTTTTTTTTAAACTTTGCACTTAAGAAGTAAGGACTTGATTTTGCATATATAGATTTGCAATGAAACAAAATGGGATAAAAGCCTTTTCCTCAACTCTGTATTCTTATTTTATATTTTTCCTATGAAGAAGAGGAATGTGATCTCTGCAGACACAATAGTTTTGAGAACTATAAAACCAAGTATCTGATAATATGTTATAGACAAAAAAGCTGCCTAATAATCTTACAGAAACCTCTAGAATAGCATGACATTGTAACTGGATTAATGCACTATAAACATTGCATGAATATACAGTCTCATACTCTATAATTAAAAATGAATTTTTGTTTCATTATAAGCAACCTTTGGACTGCTATGTATTTTAAATAGAACTGTATTTAGATAGACTTTTTTTCCTTAAAAAGCATTTTGTAAAAAAAAAACTTTAAAATTTTAATTTTTAAAAAAAAATCTCAGCTAAGTACTGTATAGCAGAAGTTGTAGTCCACCACATCTAAAGGGCATGAAATTGAAAATGCTTGCTTTAGAATGATTTCAGTCACTCTGCTTATAACAAATATGGACATTAAAGGCCCTCAGGAACCTCTTCATCTTTAGGGGAAAAATTGGTCTAAAACAGTGCTGGTTTTTGGACTTCAATTCCCAGAAGCCTAAGTCATTTCCCCAAGTCCACTAGTGGGCTGTGTACCCCTTGTTGGGAACCACTGGTCTAAAACCTACTTAGGCAGCCACTCCTCTCCCTTGGCTTAGTGGTCAAGACATTAAACAGGACAACTGGAAAATCAGCAGGTCAGCAGTTCAAGACCCAAATGCAGCACAATGGAGTGAGCTCCCATCTCTGTCCCAGTTCCTGCTAACCTAGCAATTTGAAAGCAAGAAATTGCAAGTACAGTAATACCTCGGATAATGTTTACTTCGGATAACTCTAAAATCGCATAACGTAAAGTAATCTGGGGAGGAGAATTGGATCGAATAACGTTAAGGTCCTATGGGATGGATCGGATAACAACTGCTAAAGCCTGTACGGTTACAATGTATCTCTATGGAGCTTTAACGTTATCCGATACATCCCATAGGATTTTAACATGCATCGGATAACACTAAAAATCGGATAACACCAAGACTTGTGGAACCAAGTCTTAGCGTTATCCGAGGTATTACTGTACTGTACAGTAAAACCTCGTATAACACTAAACTTGGTTCCACAAGTCTTAGTGTTATCCGAGGTATTACTGTACTGTACAGTAAAACCTCGTATAACACTCAAACTTGGTTCCACAAGTTTTAGTGTTATCTGATTTTTAATGTTATCTGATGCATGTTATCCGATTTTAATGTTATCTAATGCATGCATCGGATAACGTTAAAATCCTATGGGATGCATCAGATACACATTAAAACTCCATAGAGATACATTGTAACCGGCACAGGCTTTAGTGAACATTATCTAATGCATCCCATAGGATTTAATGTTATGAGATGCAATTTCTTTTTCCAGATTGCTTAACGTTGTGCGGTTTTAGCGTTATCTGATGCAAACGTTATCCAAGGTATTATTGTAGATAAATAGGGACCACATCAGTGGGAAGGTAACAATGTTCCGTGCACTCCAGTATCTAATCATGCCAGCTACATGACCACAGAAACGTCTTCAGACGCAGACAGCGCTCGCTCTTTGGCTGTAAACGGAAATGATCACCACCCCTCAGAGTTGGATACGACTGACTTTCAAGCAAGGACGACCTTTATCTAAAGTCTTTATGCAGAACTAGAAGCTCTTGGAGGTTTGGAGAAGGGGGGAATGTCCCCTTGGTCCTCTGCAGCTGCTGCTTCTGGGTGTATAGGGGAAAGGTGGGGAAGGATTTCCCGTTCATATTAAGCAATGTTGGTCTCACAGAAGGCATGTACGGGGTTGCACTTATCTCTTTATTTCTAATTACGTAAGAGTGGATACACTTTAACTTCTAATTCTGTTTCTGCTGTTAAATGGCTAGCCTGGTAAATATTTCTGTTAAAAACAGCTGGATTCCCAAAACCCTTAAACCCATTGAGTTGTATTTCCATAGGGGAAAAACTATTTTTGTTTGAACATAAATCTTAGAATTCTTGCAACTCATAGAATGTGGCCTCAGATTCTTTGCAGATACTGTACTGTACATCTTTTATCTGTATGCATAAAATTGAACTTTTGATGTTGGATTATTAACAGGTTAGCTGTTTATAGAATACAAATAATTTCTTCTGTATGGCACCGTGGGCCCTAATCACATCTTGGAGAGATGGGGAAAATGTGCCTTTCAATAATAATTGAATACTTACTAAAATACTGGACAGTTGTTTGTTCCAATATATTGCATGTATAATTTCTCTCTAACATTCAGGTAAAGGGAATGGTCATCCTTGCTTGAATGCCAGTCATATCCAACTCTAGGGTTCAGTGCTCATCTCTGTTTATAGCCAAAGAGCCAGCGCTTTCTGTGTCTGCAGATGTTTCTGTGGACATGTGGCAGGCATGACTTGATATGAGAGCATATGGAGCACTGTTACCTTCCCACTTAAGTGGAACCTATTTATCTACTTGCAATTTCTTGCTTTTGAACTGCTAGGTTGGCAGGAGCTGGGACAGACAGGAGCTCACTCCATTGTGCAGTACTCGGGTCTTGAACTGCTGTCCTGTAGACCTTCCAGTCATAAAGTTCAGTGTCTCAACCACTAAGCCACCACAGTCCTTTTCCAGTGAAAAAGTGGTGTTAAAGTTATAACAGTTATGAAATAATTATAAAAATTAGCACACACAAGCTAATGTATTACAGGCATGGCAGCGCATGATGGTTGACCAACTGTCTTATACCCACAGACTTGAAGCTTATTTGGCTGCATGGACAAAATGGTTCTGCTATCACACAGTTCAGAATTCCTCACAGTGTAACAGTGGATTCTGTTGGACGGGTAATGTATCAGTGCAAGTTTTGATTTGATTTTATATAATTCATAATATCAACATCCTGAAACATCCAGTTGATGTTTAAATTTGATACCAGTAAAAACCAACTGTTACAATTCAATATCGGAGAGTAAACAAAACAAGACAAAAATGCTTTGGCAACATAAGGACTAACTTCTGTATTTTAATGTTAATGTTAGCTTTCGTAGATCAAGTCCACTTCATCAGACATAAGCGTGGATTTTCATGGCATACATTTATATATCTTCTCAGAGTAGCTGGGCAGAGTTGGTCGATTCAAGAGCTTGATATGTAATATAGATAAATAAATGGAGTGTAAAAATGTAAACCCCCTTTCCTCCAGGTCTTTAAATGACAGTACAGTAATACCTTGGATAACGCTAAGACTTGGTTCCACAAGTCTTGGTGTTATCCGATTTTTAGTGTTATCCGATGCATGTTAAAATCCTATGGGATGGACCGGATAACGTTAAAGCTCCATAGAGATACATTGTAACCGCACAGGCTTTAGCAGTTGTTATCCGATCCATCCCATAGGACCTTAACGTTATTCGATCCAATTCTCCTCCCCAGATTACTTAACGTTCTGCAATTTTAGCGTTATCCGAAGTAAACGTTATCTGAGGTATTACTGTAGTTGGAAAGGCAAAGAATGACAAAGGGTAAATGTGAGAAAATTCAGTTTCTTCAGCTTTGTTTTAGTTTCTTCATTTTGGCAGTTTCACGTTTGGCTTAGACACGGAAGAAGCAGCAGCAGCTGGTCATAATGTCAGACATAGTGGGCTGAGAAAGAGAAAATGCAGCTCTGTAAAATGTACCATGCTGTTGAGTCTCAGATGTTCTTTGTAGTCCCAAACTAGTTGTGGATTACTCTGATCATAAGTGGGGGAGGCAAATGTATGCCATTTCTCTCCTTTCTGAACACTTCATTTCACAACAGGTTTAAGCCTGTCCTGTTCCCAAGTTATGTTCCTGATCTAGATGGGATCTAGGGGTGCTATTCTCTGGAATAGCAATGAAACAGAGACTCAGCTATGCATTGTGGCCAAAATCCTGTTGTGTTTTATAGTGTCTGTAAGGGCAGTGTTGTTCCATTTGCTGGCTGCTTTTTACATGACCAGTCATGGAATGAGGCTCATGATCAGTTGTTGTTGTTGTTGTTGTTGTTGTTGTTGTTGTTGTTGTTGTTGTTGTTGTTGTTGTTGTTGTTGTTGTTGTTGTTGTTGTTGTTGTTGTTGTTGTTGTTGTTGTTGTTGTTGTTGTTGTTGTTGTTGTTGTTGTATTTAGACTTATATGCCGCTCTACTTGCCGAAGCAACTCAGAGCGGCTAACATAACATGGGCATCATATATTACAATATCAAAGAAATACAACATAAGCATATACAGTCAGTAAATCTAACATAAAAATGAAAATGCATATAAAAAATCAACTCCCGCCTGCTGAGAAGAACTATTACCACATACTAGCACAGTTATACAATACAAAATAGCAAAAATATACAATACACTAGCACAGAAAATACAGTACAGTAAGGAGAGTCAAGAGAGTCCTTATCTCTTCCCAGCAGGGAGGGGGCTGGCCGTGGAACAGCTGTGGTGGTGGCGGCAGTGGCAATCTTTGGCCAGCCGGCCAGCCCACGCAACTGCCTCCCATTCCCCAGCCCGACTGGCTGGAGAGAGTCTGTTGGTGGACGCAGCGGCTGTGGCGGGGATGTTATAGCCATGGCCATTCCACACAGTATAGGTGTTTCAAGCCGCCTTTATCCCTTCCCGGGCTGGGAAGGGCTGGCCCCGACACAGGTGTGTTGGCAGTGGGGAGGTCTTGGTCCCACCATGAGTCTCACCGCCCTTTATCCTTTCCCTGGCTGGGAAGGGCTGGCCCCGACACAGGTGCGTTGGCGGCGGGGAGGTCTTGGTCCCACCGTGAGTCTCACCGCCCTTTATCCTTTCCCTGGTTGGGAAGGGCTGGCCCCGACACAGGTGTGTTGGCGGCGGGGAGTCAGGATGCAGTCAGGATGCCCAGGTGCACAGGAAACAGGTCAGGTTGTTTGTATCATTCTCTGCACACAGTTGTGTTGAGCAAGACAATTCAGGTGACTCTATTTAACATACTGTATAGTTTAAGCATGAGGGTGGGAGGACTAGAGACACAAAACTGGAAGGGGAAGAGATGATGGGGAAAGGCTATGGACGGATTAGTTTTTGTGAGTGCAAGGGAAATGTGATCCCAGTGGCCCAAGGTGAGAATAATCATGACACAAAGGAATAGCAGACTGTAGTAGGAAGGGCAGGAGATGACCAAAGTATGAGCTAGAGTTCTTACACTCAGAAGAAGAGCTTTGTGGTTTACTGCTTCATATAAGGAGAGGCAATGTAATTTGATCTTGGCCTGAAGCAGGAGGAGGCTAGGAGAGGGAGGAACTGAAAATACCATCAGGTCTGTGGCTAGGCATGATGGAATATGAAGGTGTCCACTGAGAAAAAATAATGAAAAGGAGCAGTTCAGTTTAAGCTATAATGAGTTTAAGATGATAGAAGAGTTAGGTGGGCAGGTCAAAATGTGAGACTGAACAGAAGAGAGGTATAGTTGGCAGCATCCATCTTTGTATGCTACCCTTTGTTACAACAATTCCAGATTTAAATTCACAACAGCATAAAAACACAGTAATGTCCTACAGTCAGTGTGATAAAAGGCAACAGATAAAGCAGGTGGAAATCCTAACATCATTGTACCATTGATAGAATTTTACATATCCAAGCAAGTTTGTATGTTTTATATTGTTAAATAGAAAAGATTGATTCTTGCTTACAGTATATAGAGCTCATTACAGGTGTGATACAGTATATAGCTCAGGATTGGAATATTTTGCTCCCTTTTGGATTGGGCACTATAGCATATGTACAGATTTGTTGAGCATTTGCTTTAATGGCTTACATTCTTTTCTCTGCATTTCCTAGGTGTGGGTTGCTGACAGAGCCAACTGGCGAATCCAGGTTTTTGACAAAATTACTGGTGAATGGTTGGGCTCCTGGAGCAGATGCTTCTCTGAAGATGGCCCTTATTCTGTCAGGTGTAGTATCTGTATGTTTGCATGTGAAGATATGTGCAGAGGTTGGAAGAGGAGTTAGGGTCAATTTTTGCATTCTCTGTGGCCATATAAGCATTGACACTGGTGACTGAGAGTTTTGCAAGGTTACTTTATTCCATTGTATATTTAAGAACAGGTCACAAAAAGGAAACCATGTAATTCAGCTCTACTGCAATCTCGGGAGCCACAAAAGGCAAACAGTGAAGCACGTCTGAGTACTTTGTATGTAAAAAACGCTGGAGATAGTGGTCATAAGTTATAATTGACTTGAATACAAGCCAATGATGTTTTTATCATTGTTGCTGTTGTTACTTCAGCCTCTCAGCAAAAGAAGTCTTTTCAAAGCTGAAGTACAAGATTGTAGCACTGCCCATTATCCTTATACGTACTTCTCTGCCCCTTTTTATCACACCTCCCCCTTTTCATGTTTTCTTGCTGAGCTCTACTAGCTTTGCAAGATTTTCCCCCCTGTCACCACCAGTTCCTGCTAGTCAGCATCTAATCTAATATCAGCATCTGATCGGAGTTATGTACAGTCATACCTCGCATAACGAAAATAATTCGTTCTGCGAGGCTGCTCGCTCTGTGAGTTTTTCGCTATGTGAGTTTTTTCGCATAGTGAAAATTCCTATGGGAAAACTCGCATAACGAGCATTTCTATGGAAAAACACGCATAGCAAGTTTTCCCCATAGAAATGCTCGTTATGCGAGTTTTCCCATAGGGAACATCTGACTCATATAGCGAAAATTTTCGTTATGCGAGCCGGATCGCTTTTTGAAAAACCTGCTCGTTATGTGAGTTTTTCGCTAAGCGAAATGCTAGTTAAGTGAGGTTTGACTGTACTAGTCATGACCAGGATGCAAAATCGGGTGGACATCACCCAGACTAAAAGCTATCCTTCTGCCAATCCCATGTTCTTAACCAGGCCTTGTCCAGGCCTTCAGGTAGAGATCCTTGTCTGATCTATGTTTGCTAGAGGTGTACGTCTGCCTTACTTTAAAATGGCTTGTGTGTTTCCTACTATGTTAACATGTTGTGCCATGTAATGCATACATAAACTTTTCTTACTATCATACTTGACTCCAAAGTGAGAGCAACTCATCTAGCAACCAACATAATTGAATTGTGTTAATTAATATACAACATGGGCATAAGATGTCAGGTCGGCAGACTTATTTGTTCTGTTCTATAGTTAATTTGGAAATGGTTATTATTTAATCTGATCTCTTTCATCAAATCTTTTAGTGGATCATATCTTTTTATTTAATTAATTTGGTCTCAAAATGTTAATCTGTTAGATTGGGAGGAAAAACATTTTTATGGTAGTTTTCGGGGGGGGGGGGAGCAGAAATCACCCCAAGGAAACAAAGGCTGTTGAGATAAAGCTCTGGACATACTGTTCATGGGAGAGGGGAGGTTAATTTCCCCCTTTGCAAACTCGAGCCTTCTCCTAAGAAATTGTCACACCCGGACAGAAAATCTGAATGGCCCATCTTTAATTAGGGCTTCTCAGTAAAACCTATACAGCAGTGTTTGAGTTGAAAATGAATGGAGGATTAAAACAGTCCCTGTATGAGTAGAGGTGCCATATATACTCGAGTATACACTGACCTGAATATAAGCCGAGGCACGTAATTTTAACTTGAAAACCCAGGAAAATAGATTGACCCACATATAAACTAAGAGTGCAAAATCCAGCAGCTGCTAGTGAGTTTCTATAATCAAAATACATGAACATATGGTAAAATTAATTAAATTGTTGGCACATCTCAATCCAGTGTGATCTTGGGACCCTCATGGTCATTGACTCAAGTATAAGCCGAGTCCCCTTTTATGGGCTCATTTTTGTGGCTAAAAACCTGGCTTATATGGTATATGCCACTTAGGTAGTGTGATCTTTTGGTCCAGATCAAACTATACAATTCCTCTTTGTTGCTTTAAATGTCACTTTTTCTTTCACTGATAGATTCACTCCTGATGAGAAGTTTGTTATCGTAGGCCATCTGTCTACAAGTAGGATATCAATCTTGACTGCCCCCCCAATTGGCTCAATTGGGGATTGTGCTGTAGTGGATACAATTCAACTTGCGCCGGAAAGTGAGCCCCATCTTCTGGATGTCAGCAAGAAAACCGGAGCAATTTATGTAGCTGATATTGGATATCGGCAGGTGCAGAAATATGAGCCTTTCGTAATGCATAGGAAAGTTCTGGGTTCTCTACCTACATTTGGATTGTCACAAATTCTGTAATACTGGAGCTCTTGAGTGAAGTTTGTTAACCCGAAGCACACATTCTGTGCCTGTCTCAGGGACCAAACTGTTTGCAGTTTTAAGGTTTTCTTTGGATTTATAGACCGTATTCAATTGCTCTCTCAGCATTGTGTATAGACATGTTTAAACAGACGATTTGCCCAAAATGCTTGTTCAAAAGAACACCAGTGGTCAGTCCATATGATATGGCCAGAACATACTTTTTACTTGTTGCTCTTTCGTATCAAGCAAAGTCAAATTATTGATTCACTTTTTTGAATGGCCATTAACAGACTATTCTGGTTTGCATGTAAAGATGACAAGAAATGATCCTGTTCTATTGTTAAGAGTTCTGGTTAATCTCTTAGGATATAATCTCCTGCCTGAGAATGTTAGATACTCTGACAGGGTCTTGATCCAGGTACATTTAAAGTAGCTTCCGTGGAAAACAGGGTCTTAGTCTTTCTGCCATTTTAGACTTCCATTCGGAGGCAATTGCTGCTTTGTGTTGGGTTTATATTGTTGTGTATTGTCTCCATCTTTGTTAGCATTCTTGTACACTGTTGTGGAGTTTATATGAGCATTGGACTGTTCTAGCTCCAGGTACTTTGGAGAATTACAAAGAAATTCGAATTTCTACTTACCAATCCCTGGTCAAAGGCTGTAGCTACAGCTAAATTTGCAGAAGGAATATTTGCATTTCAACCCATGTACATTTACATTTTATAGAATTACACGTTTTCCCATGAATGTTTTACTGATACTTGAATTATTTGCAATATAAATTTGGTGCTGCAGAATTGTCAAAGAGGAAAAAAGCCTATTTTAGATGCTAAAGCAACCTCGGTAGGCGTGTATATCACAATAAATTTGCCCAGCCTTTGTGGCACCGTAAGCTTCTGTTGTTCTTGCTGCATCAAACCAATGTGGCTCTACATCTGACTTTTGCCCCAAAGTATGAGACCAGTGCTATGTTCAGTGCTCTTCTAATGATCCTCGTGGCACAGTGGCTAAACTGCTGTACTGAAGCCAAAATTGCTGATATTGTGAGTTCGATCCTGACAGGGATCAAGTTTGACTCAGCCTTCCATCCTTATGAGGTTGGTAAAATGAATACCCAGCATATTGGGGTCGAAATGCTAATTACCTTGTGAATTACCCAGAGAGTGCAGTAAGCACTGCGAGGTGGTATAAAAAGGTTAATTAACCGGGGTTCTCATTGAGTGGGTATATCCTGGCTACCGAAAACGCCGCATAACGAATGTTTTTTTCCCCATTATGTGGGGTATCGCCCTCTTCATTATGTAAATTTTTTGCTATGCGAAGTGTTCGTTATGCAGGGTTCCACTGTATTGGGAGAAAGGCAGGAAATACATGAACCAAATACAGTAAAACACCGAATAACGCTAAAACTTGGTTCCACAAGTCTTGGTGTTATCCGATTTTTAGTGTTATCCGATCCATGTTAAAATCCTATGGGATGGTTCGGACAACGTTAAAGCTCCACAGAGATACATTGTAGCCGCATAGGCTTTAGCGGTTGTTATCCAATCCATCCCATAGGACCTTAACGTTATTTGATCCAATTCTCCTCCCCGGATTACTTAACGTCATGCGATTTTAGCGTTATCCGATCCAATCGTTATCCGGTGTTTTACTGTAAATGAAAATTGCTCAAGAAACACATGGATTTATCATGGCTTAAGCTAGGGGGGACCATGGTGGCTTAGTGGTTAAGATGCTGAACTTGACTGAAGGGTCAGTAGGTCAGCCATTCGAGACCTAAGTACTGCACAACGGAGTGAGTTCCTGTTTCTGTCCCAGCTCTTGTCAAGCTAGCAGTTCGAAACCAAGCAGTTGTAAATAGATAAATAAGTACTGCTTAGGTGGGAAAGGTACCTGTATTCTGTGAGCTCCGGCGTCTAGTCATGTCTGCCAACATGACCAGGGAAACAGCTGCATATGCAGACAGTGGTGGCTTTTTGGTTGTAAACAGATGAGCACTGAACCGTAGAGTCAGACACGACTGAGTTTCAAGCAAGGGTGACCTTTGAGCTAGAGTTTAGCTAAACCAAATAAAATGAAAATGATATAACTACTCTGTGTAAAAAAGAATAGTAATTCATCTGGCCTCTTCAGGTGGATTCAGAGATCTCTCTGGGCCTATTTTGTTTCTTGCCACCATCTTGGAAATGCAATGGGAGGTGTTGGCATCCTTAACTCTGTTGCTATTGATTTCAGGAGGCCTGACGTCAGAAGACATGTGCAGCATTTGCCCATGAGATCTGATGGGGTTCCTCTCTTTTTCTACTGGAATGCAGCTTATCAAGTC
Organism: Furcifer pardalis; assembly: GCA_030440675.1. NCBI lineage: Eukaryota > Metazoa > Chordata > Lepidosauria > Squamata > Chamaeleonidae > Furcifer > Furcifer pardalis. The sequence goes on from CP126890.1 coordinate 30,341,221, forward strand.
CCACTTTATTTGCCACCTCCACAAACACTGCCAGCTTGCAGACATCCTGTAGGCCAGCAGTGGGATATGTTAGGCTCTCCAGATGATCTGGACTACAACATCCACAGTCCCTGGGTGGTGTTGGAAGGGGTTGAAGGGCAAAAGGGCTACAGAGGGTTTCTCATCTCTGCCATAAGTATTCAAGGGAGAGAAAAGACTTAGAATACCACTCAATTAGGCAAGACATTTATTTACACTGATTCTAAGATACAAACAAAATAGTACATTTTATATTACATTAAGAAGAATAGTAAAATAATACAGCACAATACAATAATAATTACCTAACGGTATCTGTAACAAAACCTGGAAGAAGTCCATCATTGCTCTTGCATAAGTAGTGTTACTCTATTGCATCAATCACACAATTCTCATTGGACAAAATTGTCCTTTCGCTGCCCTTTGCAGGAACGCTCTATCTAAAAGGCTACATAAGCTGAGTAAAATATTGCATTTCTGTAATCTTGAAAACACTGAGGTTAATAAAATTTATATATGTCTGAAAAGGTCATTAATAAAGCTTGAGAAACTGTTTACATGGATATTATATAAAATACTGGGGGAAATGGCCCATTAGGATTTTAGTTTAAAATATGGTATAATACTGAAATTCAAATAAAATAATTAGCAAAAAAAAAAGTCAGAAGTGCACATATAATTCAATGCAACTGCTCTGGTCCACAGTCTTTCGCAAGAGTGGCTAATGCCCAAAGCAGCGATGGAATAAACAAGCATGGGGGAGTGGTGGTCTCAAACAAGCTGACAGGCTGAATAAACAGGAATGACAAGTCCTTTGTTGCAGTTTCGTGGTCTTGTATGAAAAAATGCCAAAGCCCAAGCTCTGTCCCCAGGAAGGAGAATGGATGCCTTGCAGAAGCAATAACATATTTCTCCTTCATGCGAGACAGAATATGGCATCAGAGGAAATGCCCTTTGGCCTTTCCTCTCTCCCTGCATCACATGAACACTTTGAAGCTACCCTGTGAAGAAAATAAAGGAAAAGGGGGACATCTTTGTCCCTTTGTTCCTTCTCTGTGGTTTGAATGAATGGGAAAAAGTTTTTTTTAAAAAAAAATCACACAAAACCCACTGATACCTGAAAGGGTTTTTTTTTCTTTCTTTCACCCAAAAGGGAGGTGGAGATGAGTGCATGCACTGAGTCTAGAGGTGGGGGGGGGGGAAGGTGACAATAGGTATATTAACAAGAAGAGAGAGGGAATGTGTATGATACAAAGCTGAAAACATTAGGCCAAGTTAAAATCATGCATTTCATTTTAAGGTCTGTAAACATAGTTTCACAACCCCTTCTTGACATGGACATGTGCTTCCCACAGGAATACTCTGGAAGTGGAATACAAAAGTTCTCCCATTCCCCCACCACTTCCATCTGCCTGAAATATTTATGTATTTATAAAAGGAGGAATGACGCTTGTGTTACGCATATTTGGAATATGTAGTGTGACTCTATGTATGTTTGATGAGGAAGTGTATGTTTGAAGAGAAAGAGGACTGATGGGGTTTTTCTGTGCTTTTTTAAAAAAATGAAGGTGAAAAGATTGTGCCAGCACTTGCTGTATGCCTGAGTAACAGTGCCTTCCGCTTGTGAGCTCTTCTTCCAGCTGCTCTGTGGCACACAAACAGACAGACTGGACAAATTCAAGGCTAACCTTGTCTCCCCATCCACCCCTGTAACATTAATATGTGAGGCTTCCATTTGTTAGGTATGTATGAAGGCAAAGTGTCTGTGCAAAGGGAGGCAGATGTGCTTTCAGGAATCTCGTTTTCAAAAGAGTACATTTGGCTCTTTTCATATTAACTTCACAGAATTAAAACTCCAAATAGGGACCCAACGGGTCACGTTGGGGAAGCCTCTGAACTTTAGCGTTCCAAGGCTAATACTTTTAAGGCCTGAAAATAGGTACTTTTCACACACAAATACAAGCAGCTGCTGCTCCAGCTGTGAGGTGAAGTGGCCATCCACCTCAGGAAAACCAGTGCTTACTCACCTCCAAGTGAGTAACAAAGCTGTGAAGAGAGGCCCTCTTTTACCTCAGATTTGTGTGAAAGAATCCTTTATATGGCTATACACTTTTGTCCTCCAGGATGGTAAATTATTTTTAACCCTTTCAACTGATGGTCTGTTTAAAAACTCCATATGGTTCCCCCTGAGATGGAGGACGCTTCCTGTAGTTCTGCTTTGCCATGATAGGCTGCGGATAATATAGTGGGAGACCAAAGTCCCAGGTGGCTTTATACTCCAAAGATACAGAGAGTACTAATCACAGTGTCACACTTCAGTTCCAGCAATACAGTATTGTTTGTACTGACCTGGCTATAGTGAAGAGTTAATGCACCCTCCCTCCTTCCAATAAAGGTTTCCATCAGGAGTGCCCAAACTACGCCCCGGGGGCTGGATCCGGCCCCCGACACCAATTCATCTGGCCCGCAAAGCCCTCGTCGCTCCTGGAAGGGGAAGTAAAACGCCCATACAGGCGCATTTTACTTCCACTTCCAGGAGCGACGAGGCTTTGCGGGTCAGATGAATTGGTGTCAGGGGCTGGATTCAGCCCCTGGGCCATAGTGACCGCCTCCCTGAACCACCTGACCAGCCCACAGCCCAAAAAGTTTGGGCACCCCTGGTTTGCATTCTCCCCTCCCCCCATCCCACCCTTCTTCCACCCCCCAAAAAAGTGATTTAATTTTGTTCTGCAGTCCTGCTGGCCTTCCTTAGTAAGGATACTGTTTCTGTTTCTTGCCAGAGAAACAGGCCAGCCAAGTGCAAATCAGCACGGCTGCGGCAGCTCCTCCTCCAGTACAGTAATAAGCCCAGCCAATTTCACAGGTGCCTGGGGGGAGAAACCAACAATGAGCATCTTATCAGTAGAGGTAGCCTTCTGCCATACCGGTAGTTTCTTTCAAATGGAAACACAGTGCTTGTTTTTTAAAATTGTTTTCAACTTTGGCCATTAATTGGAGCCATTCCTTTTAACCTCCCTATGCATGAGGCGGAAAAGAGCATGGTGGAGAGTTACTTTTTTAAACTACAATTCCTAGAATCGCTCTTCCAGCTCAGAGGATTCTGAAAGCTGTAGAGGAGACCGTACAAGTAACGTCCGTGCAGTGCCAGCTGACGGCATTTCATGGCCTTTCTTTCCTGCAAGTCGGACCCTGCAGAAGTGATTGGATTGCCATCGTGTTTGTCTCACCCTGAAGGTGCATCATTTAAAGGCTGTTCAGCATTTGTGTTCAAGGTCATATTTACACCAGCAGAAAGAGTAGAAGCAAGAAAGATTTATGTACGTGTTCCATGACTAGAAGATAATGGGCTGTAGTGTTTGGCTGGGTAGTTCTTAACATCTCCTGTGTAAAGGTCATTCCAGAAGCTTAGAATTATGCATCGTCAACCTTTACTTTGGGGGAGGGGGGAAGGCCATGTGGCCCTTAAAATAATACAAATGCAAGGGCAGGTGCACAGATTAAGGAAAATGGAATTAACATTAAAAGCTACTTGTTACTGCTCTAATAAAGGTATTGCCTGCTCTTTACTTTGGGTTGCAGCATGTTAATTCTATGAAACCTTATAAATCATGATAGCCATAACGGAAGGGCTTACTTCATTAGCTGGTCACTTACCCAGTTCAAACTGGTTGGAAATGTTACCACAGGTCTGCCGGACTTCTTCACTGTCCCAGCCCAAAGGATAAAGAGCACACCCAGAGCCAATTAACAAGCCTGTAAAAAGGGGGGGGGGGACATGTAAAGGAAAGGAAACCAATGGTTGTTTTCAGACAGTGGAAAGAATTTTTCATCATAGCAGAAAGTGTTATATTCCATGGGATTTATCACTATGCTACAGAAGTTGTAGACCAGGGGTTCTCAACCTACGGCCTGCAAGCTGAATCTGACCCACCCATGGCACCAAATAATCCACCCTGCCCTCGCTCCAGCCGCTGCCGCCACGTCCAGAATCAGCCATCATGGACTCATTTACGGCCATCATAAACGTATCTACAAGAGCCGTAAATGACAAATGTTTATTATTTATTTATTCATTTATTTATTTAGATTTGTATAGCCCCCCCCCCCAAACACCAAAGCGACTCCGGGTGGCTCACAATCCAATTGCACATGACCCTGTATAAAAAACCAACACATCATTAAACCCCCCCCCCCCCACGAAACACATTGTTAAAATCTTCGCAACAAATAAACTAAACAAATTGACTAAAAACCCAGATGGCTATTGGCATGTTCATATCAGCCAACGAGGGCTGTTTGAGGGAGCGTGACCCGGCCCCCAACTTGAAAAGATTGAGAACCCCTGTGGTAGACTTTTAAGAGTGCCATGCCAAATCCACAATCTTGGCAACTTTTCCCTGTTGTTTTTCTGCCAGTTTCACACCAACTGTTCTTTACCAGCGGGACCACTGAGAATTATAATCTAAAACAACAACAGTCTTTTCAAGTTTCTGCTCTCCTGCTTGTAGAAGTCAGGAATGAGTGGCCTATTGGGGTATAAGTAGAGGGAAGCTACCCCAGTGAGAAAAGTGGACAGCACATGCACACAAGTTGTGGCCATGGCTAGAAAGTGATTCCATCTGCAATAATTGGGACCGGATCTTTACCAATGACCTCTGCCCTTTTAACCCACCCTCTGATGATGTGTCCCCACAGAGTTGCATGCCTCAGCAATCACACTTCCAAAGTAAGCTCATTTTTAACGTTAAGTGACAATTCATAGAACAAAGCATAGTTAAATGCAAGATATGGATGATGAGAGACCCATGCCGTGACAAGGAGACATTTTTCACCACTGGATAGAGACTGTTTCTAAATAAAGGCTAAATGTGTCATTTAATTTGACCTTGACTCTTCAGAATTACAAGGTTTCCTTTGGCAGCTACCAGATAGATGCCTAGATAGTTGCCTCTGAGTTAATTTTTTTTCTTTTAAGAGGTTTAAATGGAATCTCTGTTACAAATACAGAGTATTATAGATAAGAAGCAACAAAAGTATGCTCATATATTTAGCCTTTACCATAATTGTCCAATTCTGCAATTTTGCATTTCATTTGCATCTGACCTGATTGTTTCCATTCCCTTCTCCACGACCACCACCACCAATAACACAGTATACACTCTGGAGATGAGAGGAAGTGGACTGATCCATGGAATCACATGCCAGCCTCCTCCTATCCTTACACTCTCCAGATGTGTTAAACTACAATTCCTATTTTCTCCATCAACATCTGGAGAGCATCAAGATGAACAATGTTGGAGGAGCCTGGTCTTGGCTGCTTCAGCTCCAACATCTTCCTGGACAATACCAACCCCTCCCAACGAAGCATTACCAGTGTTGCTGTTTTTTTAAATGACTAATGCGCTGAAACAAGCTGTTCCCATTAGGAGCATGCTTCTTTACTCCTCCCCCCAATTTTTGTTTTTTTTAAAAAAATATTGCATCAACAATATACAGTACTGTACAAAAGTCTTAGGCAACCACCAGGTGGGTTGGGGGAAATTAAGTGAATTATTGGGAGGGGGCATGATTTGGACACCCTCAAACTGCACCAAACCTGGAGAGTTGAGAGGAAAGTTAGCAGAAGACTCTCTCCCCTTTTGGTGTGTCTAGGTGGTTCAGGCCGAGTTATGTCTCCACACATCACTCAATGAAATTTTCCCCAAACCAACTGGTGGTGGATTAAGACTTCTGCACAGTACTGTATTTCTTTAGTGGATGGGGACTGGTTTTGAGGGAAACCACAGAAATTGACTGGTGGGCCACATTCAGGCCACAGCTCATATGGTTCTCACTCTGTGACAGTTGGAGTAGGAGAGGAGGGATATTGGCTAGCCCATTACTAAATTTGCCAGTACTGTATTATATGGTGCAGTAAGGGACTGCAGTGGCTCAAGTGTCTAAGACGCTGACTGGGAAGCAGAAGGTCAGCAGTTCGATCCCCAAGTACTGCAGAACAGAATGAGCTCCCATCTCTGTCCCAGCTCCTGGCAACCTAGCAGTTTGAAAGCAAGACATTGCAAGTAGATAAATAGGGACCACTTCGGTGGAAAAGTAACAGCATTCCATGCACTCCGGTGTCTAGTCATGCCTGCCACATGACCATGGAAACGTCTGCAGAAGCAGACAGCACTGGCTCTTCGGCTTTGAAACAGAGATGAGCACTGACCCCAGAGTCAGATCCGACTGGCTTTCGAGCAAGGGAAACCTTTACCTTTACCTAAGGTATTTTTGTTTTGTTTTTGCTGCAACAGATTAAGATATCAAATGGAGGGGAATGATTTCCATAATTTAAATGAATACGATTCCCAAGATACTGTTTCAATCATGGATTTACAATTCAAATACCTGTAATGGCAAATGCTATTAAAAATCCAGCTCAAGTGGTGAGAGACAGAGAATATTAATGAAAGTTCTCTTCCCAAGTACATAAAAGAGCTGGCTGGATAGCACAATGGTTTAGGTATCCAGCTACGGAGCCAGGGGTTGGGGATTTCATTCCTGACTATGTCTCCTGGAAGAAGAACCAGCCTGTGTGGCTATGGGCAAGCTCAACAGTCCCTGAGTGACCTCAGAAGAAGGGAAGAGGAAAACACTTCTGTGTATTCTTTAGCTAGAAACCCCTAGGAAGTATCACCAAAGCTCAGAATTGACTTGACAGCATGCTACTGTTTAGAGTTTTCTATTTATTTTAATTTAATTTTCACCCTTATATGTCGCCCAATTAGGGAATTGGACTCAGGGTGGCTCACATAATCATCAAACAATATACACAGTAAACACAACACAGTAACAACACAGTAAACTAAATTTCAAGGCCTTTTTTTTAAAGATTCCAACAAAGAAATGCTGCTTAAAAGCAGTGGATGAGATGAACTAACATGGAAAGCCAGTTGTTGTATTAAGTTAAAGGAAATAAATGTATTGCCTAGATAAGGTAAAGGTTGCCCTTGCTCGAAAGCCAGTCATATCTGACTCTAGAGTTCAATGCTCATCTCTGATTATAGTCAAAGAGCCAGTGCTGTCTGAGTTTGCAGACATTTCTGTGGACATGTGGCAGGCATGACTAGACACTGGAGTGCACAGAACACGGTTTACCTTCTCACCAAAGTGGTACCTATTTATCTACTTGCAATTTCTTGCTTTTGAACTGGTAGGTTGGCAGGAGCTGGGACGGAGACAGGAGTCTACTCAATCATGCAGTACTCGGGTCTTGACCTGCCGACTGTCCAGGCATCAAGTTCAGCATCTTAACCGCTAAGCCACTGCAGTCTCTAACATATTGCTTAATATATCCCAAAAGAAGGAACAGCCATATTTGCAGTTTATATAGATGAAGGTACTTTCAGGGTCAATTTCTTTGAAAATAATTAGACATTTAATGTAACATGACTTAACACCCATGCTGGATTTTATATAGATAATTTAATAAAGATAGGATGACACTGTTAATGTATTCAGGTATTTTAGAAACAGATGAATGGATTAAATTAAGGAGATAATTGGTTTCTCACTTTCAGTGAAGCCTTACAGCTTGATCTCATAAATATCTAATCAGAAGTAAGTCCTACTGATTACAATGGGGAATACTTCCAAGTAAGCAGATACAGAATAGCAGCCTAAAAGATTAAGGTTTAAACCTATGGTGTTGGTGTTAAAGAACTAGCACAACAGAACTGTCTTCTGCTGCGCAGCCATGGGACTGTCTGAAAACCATGTCCCAACCCTTTGGAGCATGATTTTGAGGTCCATGGGAGCTCTACTCAAGAGGAGAACTCCCACACACAGCCCTTATTGCTTTTTCATCAGCAAATGTTCCTCATGGGACCAGTTCTTGTGCGCACACTGAGAGTAAGCCTAATTGCAACATTGGAGCCTAGGATGGCAGTGAAAGTCTTAGGTGTCTTACAGATCTTGGAATGAAACTGGAAATCAAACTGGTTCTGGAAATATACTTATATGCACAATATTGGGAAGAAATCAGTTTTGTTTGTTTAATATGCTGCCTTTCTCCTCATAGGGCAGTGATGGAGAACCTTTTAGAGACCAAGTTCCCAAACTGCAGCCCCAAACCCACTTATTTAATGCAGAGTGCCAACATAGCAGCAGGGGAGGAAGGAAATGCTCCCATTGGGCTGCTGGGCAGAGGGGCAGGGTGAACTCTGTGCTGGGAGGAGGGAGAAAACGCTCCCATTGGGCTGCTGGGCAGAGGGGTGGGGCAAACTCTGTGCTGGGGTGACTGCACGGGTGCCTGCAGAGAGGGCTCCGAGTGCCACCTCTGGCTCGCGTACCATATATTCGCCACCACTGTCATAGGGAACCCAAAGCAACTCAAAATGCTTAAAAGAACACAATATAAACCCCCTATATATTAAATCAATTAAACCTCATGATTAGGAACAATTTAAAAACAGTTTTTTAAAAATTTGAACTCTAAATTTCATAAAGCAAGTCTTCCCTAGACCTCTACTTATTGCTTGAAAGCCTTCCTGGCAAAGAAGATCTTAGCCTGAATTTTTTTTTTTTTGGGGGGGGGGAAGCTAGCTTCATGGAGGAAGCACATTCCAAAGCCTGACAGCAACCTCTGAAAAGTATGGCATTAATTCAAGTGTGAGGAAAATAAATATTGGGCTATAATTAGCTATCTGAATGTCATACATTCCATTTGAGATAGTGGTTGTGGGATTAAGACTATTAAGGAAAATCCTCAGTAAATTATTTCAAAATGGGACTGAAATGTAAAAATACTAGATGTAGTTGGTCTGAGACTACCATGTGTTAATGAGTTTGTTTTGCATAATTAAGATGCTTTACAGTTGCATCATTTCCTTATTAAATGCATATGAACAATACATAAATAAATCCCACCTTTTCCTCAGTGAGGTAATAATAATAATTCTGTGTCAGAAATTATTCTGGGTTGAAAGGATTTTTGCTGCAGAAACTCCGCTCAGGGGACGCCCCAAATGAGGCTGCTTTCATATCCCCAAGATCTTTCCCCCACTGAAGTGGTCCCTGTTTATCTACTTGCAGTTTCTTGCTTTCAAACTGCTAGGTTGGCAGGAGCTGGGACAGAGACAGGAGCTCAAACCGTCAGGCAGTAGCCGGGTCTCGAACTGCAGATTTGCCAGTCTTACAGCTAAGAAGGTAAGATTCTTAACCACTGACCCTCCACATACACACACATCAGTGAGGTAAAGCTGTTATTTATTTATTTGTTTGTTTGTTTGTTCTTTCATTAGTTTGTTGGTTACACTTATACCACACCCCTCTAGGGAAAAATGAATCTCTACATGAGGCAGCTAACAGCATAAAATTCCCCATCCAACAAACAAACGTATTAAAATACCCCCCACAAAACTATAATAAATGCTTACAGTAAAACAGACCATAAAAATGGGCCAAAAACCAGCAGACCAGCATAGTGAGTAACCTAATCGGGAGAAATATAAGTCGGGCTCCAGTCTAATATACAAGGATAGGCGAACCATTTACAAAGGCCTCTTCAAAAAGCACAGTCTTCAATTGCTTTTTAAAAGATTGGAGCGAGGAAGCCTGGCATAGCTCAAGTGGAATAGCATTCCACAACATTGGTGCCGCCACCGAGAAGGCCCTTCTCCTCGTCCCAGACTTCCTAGCCAATCTCAGAGATGGCACATGAAGCTGCGCCAGCAAAGAGGAGCAAGTGATACGGGACTACAGACCTGAAGGGAAGATATTCTGCAAGGTAAGAAGGTCCCAAGCCATACAGGGCTTTAAAGGTTAACACTAACACCTTGTACCTGATGCAGAAAGAGACAGGTAGCCAGTGCAGGCCTGCCAAGGCTGGGGAGATATGATCAATTTTTCTCAGACCCGTGATCAACCTGGCTGCTGCATTCTGGACTCACTGAAGTCTCCACAGCAGGGACAGGGGAAGCCCCACATAAAGAACATTACAGTAGTCAATACTGGAGACTACCAGTGAGATGACTACTGCTGTAAGGCACCACCTGTCCAAAAAGGGGTGCAGCTGGACAATTTGATGTAGCTGGAAGAAAGCAGCTTTACATACCACAGAACCTGTGCCTCAAAGGTCAGATGATGGTCTAATATGACCCCTAAGTTGCACACCTGGTCCCTAGGAGAGAGAGTGATCCCTCCATCATAGGGAGACGATTTTCCATATAGGTAGACATGCCCAGTGGTGGGCAGCAAAAAATTTCACTACCACACCGTGGGCATAGCCTATGTTGTGGTGGAGCCTACATCATGGGCGGAACCTACATCATGGGCGATATAGTCATGCCTGCCAAATGGCCATGTATACATCTGTAAACACAGACAGCACTGGCTCTTTGGCTGTAAATGGAGATGAACACTGCACCCTAGAGTCGGATATGACTGGCTTTTGAGCAAGGGAGACTTTGAACCACTTGCAGGGACAAAATCTGATGGGGCAGGGCAGGAAGTTGGGCATGGCCACCCAACTTCGCCACCCCCCTGCCCAGACGCCACCCAATTTTGCTACCCCCCCCTTCCCGAGTGTGTGTGAACCTGTTGCTGCCCACCACTGGACACCCCCCCAAAAAAAAGAAACAGCATAGATCTCCTCCTCAGTTTATAATAGGTACATACAGCTAAGAGAGGGTGCTCAGCCTAAGGTCACTCAGTGGTTTTTCATGGCTCTGTAGGGCACTGCATCATCTAAATAACAGTTTGACAACTTAACCACTACATCTCACTTTCAGCCTCAGTATTATTGCATAGTGTGGTATTTTCCCACTATTTATACATTTTGTATAAATGTAAAGTAGAGAAATTGGGTGGCCACGCCCACCTCCCTGCCCTGCCCCATTAGGTTTTGTCCCTGCAAGGTGTTCAAGGTCTCCCTTGCTCAAAAGCCAGTCCTTTCTGACTCTAGGGTGCAGTGCTCATCTCTATTTACAGCCAAAGCCTGTTTGCAGATTTATACATGGCCATATGGCAGGCATGACTAGATTGCCCATGGCATAGGCTCCGCTCACAATGTAGGCTCCACCCATGGTGTGGTAGTGAAAATTTTTGCTGCCCACCACTGGTATAATCCGAATAGTGTTGGAGATGTGACCATTCTTCACAACTTTTCATACGTTCTATAGTCAAAGAAGGCATTTCTGTAAGGTTATGCAAAACGATCTTCTTCAGTATCTCATGCCCTTAAAAATGAAAACATTTTCTGATGGAAAGACATCTTATTACTTTTTCACAAAGTGCCACAAGAACTGATAAGATCTTGTCAGTGCTGAGCTTGGGAATTTCTCTCGCTTTTCCTTCTGGCTCATACTCCAGTGAGATAAGTGAAAACATAAACAGTAAAATCTGTCAGTAAAGGTTAACTACCTTCTTTGGGTGACAAAAGGCTGACAACCAATTTCCCAAAAAAGAAAGGAAATAGGATCATAATAAGTTATTAAACTACAATCAATCAATCAGACATAAGCTAGCTTTCAAACCCATATGGGTCTCCATCAGGTAGGGCATCATAGAGTTCAAGGTAGTGCAGAAGAAGCATAAACACTTCAGAAATCATGGCTAACTTGGCATTCCAGGTTCCTCTGTTTACAGCAAGTTTCAAGATGGGGGCTTGGGTTATGTCAAATGACTGTTTTTGGCTGTGAATGATGCTTTGATTCAAGGTATTTACCATAGTGCAAAACAGAGAAAGTTGGCCAAATGTTCATACATTGGGACTGTGAGCTAAATACATCATCCTCCAACCAGTAGGTAATACTGTACTTTTTATTTGGCTGCAGTTGGCTTACTAATGTATCTGTTTTATCCCATCTTCTCCGAGATTGATTTGCCACTCTGATAATGGGGCATGCTTTTATTTCCAGCCAAGAAGGAACCATGTGTTTCGATACAGGACAATTAGTAGGGAGGATGTTGAATCACTGGCAACCCTGAGTCTGTACCATCAATTTTGAAATTTATTTTTAACAAAGGAGTGTGGAACACCAGGCAGATATAGCCACGATGTTTGGATCTGTTATGGTTTTTCTGTACCATTGCTACCTCTGTGGTGCCCAACCTGGTAAAGACCTGTATGGGATCAGAAACTAGTTTCTATTTCTGTAGAAATTAGCTTCTGATCCCATACAGGTCTTTTTCAGGCACCAATGCAGGTCCTTATCAGCTTTCTTTACCCTGGCAACCTGGCAATAGCCACTCAGTGTGCAACCTTTGAGGCTGTTGATTAAAAACTGAATGAGGCTTTGAATTTAATGGCTATATATTATAGGAATAACCAACTGAAGCCAAACTGCCTAAAAACTCAACTCTGTGCTTTTCATTTGAAAAACCATGAGGCATCAAGAAGCCTGCAGGTGACTTGGAATGACACCACACTCCAACACTGCATCATCCCCAAATACCTGGAAGTTATACCTGGATGGAACTCTCATTTTCAAGACCCACTGCCTTAATACCAAACAGAAGGTTTTTGCCAGGAACAATATTATGAGGAAAATAACAGGCACAAGTTGGGGTGTTCAACCACACACATTAAGATCTGCACAAGCTTTATGTTACTCTGCAGGAGTGTATGCTAGTCCAATGTGGTGCAGATCAAAGCATGCAGGGCAAGTGGATGTGACCCTAAATGAAACAGTGAGATTGGTCACAGGATGCCTAAAACCAACCCTGATACAAAAAATGCATTACTTAGCTGGCACCTCTCCATCAAAATTCCATCAAGAAAGTGCTGCCCAGAAAGAGTGGGTCAAAGCAATTTCTCTGGAAACACACCTGTCATTTGATGACCAACCACCAAAGCAAAGACTGAAATCAAGGCATAGCTTCCTCGCAATATCTGCCCCTCCAAACAGCCAATCCCCACAGACCGCCTTAGAACTATGGAAGGCGAACAAGGAGCTACCAAATAACTGGGCAGAACCACATGACTTTCTACCACCTGACCAAGAATAATCATGGCCTGTGTGGAAAGCTTTAAATAGACTGCGTGCAGGGGTAGGAAGATGAAGGGCTGTGTGAATGCGGAGAAGTACAAACTATTTCCCACATAATACAATACACATGATGCCCCTCAACATGCACTGAGGAGTACCTTATATTGGGAAGAGGAAATGCTGTTGATGTGGCCCGATATTGGGCAGATGTCATCTATCCTTTTTTAATTCTATTTTGTTTTTAATGTGCTAATTTTAGCTTTGTATGTTGTTATATGCTCGTGGTGCATCTGACAGGAATAACAAAAGAATCATTCATTCATTCATTCATTCATTCATTCATTTATTCGATTTGTATACCGCCCTACTCGGTACAACCGACTCAGGGTTGTACCGAAGCCCCGAAGCTCCCGAAGCCACCAGCTTCGGGAGCTTTTTAAAAAGGGATTCCACAGGTTCCTTGAGGAGTGTGATATCAGTAGTCTTTAGGCATGACGGATATACAGTATGCCTCTTGCAGTATCAAGGAAAGCATGTCTTCATGTAGCAATGAATGGAAAGCACAAGAGGAGAGCTGTCTTCAGATCAAGTTTTATACTTGAAGGTTTCCTGTTGGGTAGATGGTTGGTCGTTGTGTTGGGCTTTAGTCTCATCCAACACACAGCAATTCTTATGTTCTTATATTTCTGACACAGTACGTGTATATTTTATGCTCTGCTCACATAATTCTGATGGAGTTTGCCCTGCAGGATTGAAGAAGAACTAGGCTTGGGAAGAAAATGAGAAATGCTTCCAGACATGACAGCAGGGTTCCTGACTCTCTCCCTGTCTCTCCACAATGGGCAATAATAATCTATTTACCAGACTACCCTCCCTTGTTAGTGTAAGTTTTTTTACAAGCTGCTCGATGTTTGCCCATGAAAGGCTCATTAATCACACAGCAAAAGGACACAAAAACAGGACTCACATTTTGCTGGGAATCCAAAAAGTATAAAAACATAGAGATCCCGGAGGGAATTCATAAAATGAATCAGTGCTTTAGGGGGGAAATGTTACTGGAATTCTTTTTTATTTTTCCTTAACAAAGAGAGCTTGGATTTATAGGCAGCCGTTTAGAATTAAATGAGCAAAAAATAGATGCACAGAGCCCAAGCATATGTAGGTTTCTTTTGAACCGAGTCCAACTGTTTCCAGTGGGACTCAGCGCTGTGGAAGTACACACAGATTTTTCAGCCTTCGATTGCAAGCATTTAACTCTGTGCTTTCCGTCTGTTGGGCAGAGCTGAAAAAAGCAAGTGGCTGCTTGTGCCTGAGAAGCCAAGGAATTTAGACAATTTAGGTGGAAACTGAAAATATGGATATAACATCTGCATCACATTTTAATTAGAAACCCATAGGCAACTTTTCACAAAAGTTTACAGCACGTTAAAAATGTGGTATGCTCTAGCAGCAGTGGTGGGCTGCCAAAAAATTTACTACCCCACCATGGGTGGAGCTAATGTCATGGGCAGAGCCAACATCATGACATCATGGGCAGAGCCAACATCATTATGTCATGATATTGTGGGCGGAGCCAAAGAAAAATAAAAAAGATAACATTAAAATAAAATAAAATAAAATAAATAAAAATTAAATAAAAATAGACATTAAAATTAAAATAAATACACATAATACATAGCACACAAATCAACCCACCCCAAACACAAACCCATCACTTACCTGGCCTGAGGTCGGGCAGCAGGCACTAGGCAGGCAGGCAGGCACTAGGCAGGCAGGAACTGCGGCAGTGTGGCAGCAAACCGGTGTGACGGCAAACTGCCACTGTGGCAAACCAGCACAGTGGCGCAGCAGCCTGGTGGCGTGGTGAGAAAAGGCTGCTGCCCCTGCCCCTCCTCCAGGCGCTGTCTGCGCCCTTTCTGGGCAGCCCAAAATGGCTGCCCATAAGTGCGCATGCGTCCAAACTCCATTTGATGCATGCACACTTCTTTTTTTTTAGTGAGCATGTGTCAAATGGAGTTTTGATGCATGTGCACTTACAGGCAGCCATTTTGGGCTGCCCAGAAGAGGCGGCTGGAGAGGTGACCGATCCGGTCGCCCGGGAGTTTGCTACCCTCCCCCCTCGGCGATCCCCTCCGGATGGCTGCTACCGGTTTGGGCAAACCGGTTCCGAACCGGGAGCAGCCCATCACCATCTAGCAGTTACGGTATCTCATTTGAGCTTGCAAGTGAATTTGTGAAACTGTATCCTCTTTCTTAAGTGTGACTCTGTAGTACTGTATTAAACACTGAAATATTCTTGAAGTGGTAGCTGTGTTAGTCTGTGCAAACATATTAAGAGAGTAGAGTAGACAAAACAAAATAACGAAAAGACAAAAAACGCTGTGGTACCTTAACGACTAACTCCTGTATTTTAATGTTAGCTTTCATTCTGTTATAGTTAAACCAGTCTTACCCTCTTGACTCCCATAGCCACAGCATGACTAAACAGTGTGAAATGCAATGTTTTTCATCAGAGCAGCTCTAAACGTTTCTCCCACTTTTCTTGGTAGCTTTTTCTCACTGATCTCACTAACCGCTATTTTTATTTCTGTATGCAAGCTTGTGAAACAGCACTGTTTTCATTAGGCAAAATGCCCAAAGTCTCATGAAAAATTTAGCTACCTCTTAGACAAGAAAGCATCTATGCTATATTGGAACTGAGCACTACGTACTTGGCAAGAATCCATTGCCTAGGGAGAGAAATGACCTGTCTATTATCTGATCCACTGCTCAAATGCAGCTGCCTGTATCAGATCATAACTCTTTATTATTGAAACAATTGTTTCTGAACAGCAGGGACCAAACAAAACAGGAATTAATTTAGTAATATACATTCATGAATTGTGAAGAACACAAGCAACTCCATTTAAGGCCAAAGGCTGCCCCAGTAATTGAATTGATTTTATTTAAAAAATAAAAAAATAAAGCACCATCGGCACCAAAGCTACCATTAAATTGAGTTGTACTTTCTGCAAATGTTTGGACTCTGTAAAGGCCTTTGCTTGTTGGCTATCAATGTAGTGATTAAAGATTCTCAGAAAACAATACTAATTACCTCCCAAGGGATCACTCTCCATAAAGATGTCTTATAACAAAGTATTTGCTGTAGACTACAGAGCTCATAATAAAAATTATATTTAACGCCCTGCTCTCCACAAATTGTATTTAACGCAGATACAGTAATTAAAAACATTTCCAATACAGTCAAAAAGTGCCAAAAGCTAACTCTAAGGCAGGGGTGCCCAAAAATTTCAGGCTGTGGGCCAGTCACGGGGTTCAGGGAGCTTGTCACTATGGCCAAAGGGCTAGATGCAGCCTCCAATGCCCATTTATCCGGCCCCCCAAACCCTCATCGCTTCTGGAAGCAGAAGTAAAACGCGCCCATTTGGGTGTGTTTTACTTCCACTTCCAGAAGCAATAAGGGCTTCACAGCATCCAGCCCCCAGGGCGTAGTTTGGGCATGCCTGCTCTAAGGAATCCAATCTGATGATGCAATAATAAGAGCAGCACACCAGAATGCAAAGAGACAATTTCAAGGGGGAGAAAGGAAGGTTTTAGGACAGTGGTAGTGAACCTATGGCACATGTGACAGAGGTGGCACTTGGAGCCATCTCTGTGGGCACCTGTGCAGTCACCCCAGCACAGAGTTTCCCCCGCCCCTCTGCCCAGCACCCCAATGGGAGTGCTTCCTCCCTTTCCCCAACACAGAGTCCATCCCACCTCTCTGCCCAGCAGCCCAATGGGAGTGCTTCCTCCCTCCCTTGTTGCTATGTTGGCACTTTGGGATAAATAAGTGAGCACTCGGCTTCTAAAAGGTTCACCATCACTGTTTTAGGACGTTAAACCAGCATTTTTTTAATCTCTGGAATTTCATACAATATTGGACTCCAGTTCCCATGACACAGCTAATACAATTTATAGAAAATGGTGGGGGGTGGGGGGTGGAGTGTAATACAGTGTGTAACACTGGAAAAGGCTGCAAAATTTTGATACAGGAGAAGGTTTCACAAGACTTAAGACCATTAAAAAGAATAACCTGGAGATCAGGGTTTGAATCCCCACTTGGCTATTGAAATTCACTGGGGGAGCAGGATGTAGTAAAACCACTCCCTGAAATATCTCACTTGCCTTGAAAGCCCTGTCAGGGTCACTATAAGTCAATTCTGACTTGATGGTACATAACTCTCATCAAGTTAGAACTTGAAGTAGGATTTCATGAATTGTTTTAATACTTCTAGAGAGATGAACATCTATCTGAGTCACTTTGGTCATTGAAAATCAATAGCAGAGCCCAAAAATTGTGCTTGGAAGTTGGGATAGCCAGTTGCCTAACTGGTCTTACTTGTTTCTGCCAGTCCTCTTTTATCAGGACATGGGCTAGCGCCTTCTCTACTAGCTGAGCCAACTTCGGCAGCACCGACGCCCAGAGGGGCGAGGCTGGTGGTCTTTGCAGCCCCGCGGCCGGAGCAGCACCAGCCAGGCCTTGGGGGGGGGGTCCTCCAGCCCTGCGTGCTGGGCTGCGGCGACCGCCGGCCTCTCTTCCTGGGTGTCGCTGCCACCACCGGGCTCAGAGGTGGGGCAGCCGCGTGCCTGGGACCCCAATGGTGGGCTCTCCACTGGGCCCATGCTGCGCAGCCCCAGACCCTGGGCCTCGCCCGCGCCTTTGGGGTCCCAGGCATGCAGCCGCTCCTCTTCCTAGCCCAGCAAACCCCCCAAAAGTAGGACTTTCCTACCTAGGTGTGTGTGGGGGGTAAGTTTGGCCTGGGGCTCCGGGCGCCTAAACCCACCCTATGCCACTGCCATGAGGCTAACTAATCAAATAGTTTTGGTCTGGAGTGATTATACGGTGCCTTTACAAAAAAAAAAATCCACCTTCCTGAATGCTTTATAGTAATGGTAAAGGTTTCCCTTGGTCAAAAGCTAGTTGCGTCTGACTCTAGGGGTTGGAGCTCATTTCCATTTACAGCCAAAGAGACAGTTCCGTCTGCATCTGCAGACGTTTCTGTGGTCATGTGGTAGGCATGACTAGATGCCGAGCACACGGAACATTGTTACCTTTCCCGCTGAAGCAGTACCTATTTATCTACTTGCAATTTCTTGCTTTTGAACTGCTAGGTTGGCAGGAGCTGAGACAGATGATGGGAGCTCGCTCCATCATGCAGCACTTGGATCCCAAACTGCTGACCTGCCGACCATTTGGTCATCAAGCTTACCGTCTTAACCAGGAGGCCACTGCAGCCCTTATCCCATGTCAACATTTCTCCTTTAACTATTTCTGAACACAGTTGCTGGTTTAGTTCCATTCGCCAACCAAGTTCAGCATCCATGGCCATAGCCAGAGGAGAGAGGGGGCAGGGGACCATCCTGAGCTAACAGGATCCCCCCTCCCCAATCTAGAATCCTGGCTACAGCCCTGTCAGGATCACTTAAAAATAACCCAAATTCTGGGCAAGTTCTGAACCTTACAGCAAATAATAACTCTCTTGCAAATAATAACTGACTTCACTTAAATGTTGTTGGCTGGATAACTCAGTGAAAAAGGAGTACCTAGCTGTGGAGCCAGAGGTTGGGAAGGTAATTTTCCCTTTGTGCCTCCTACCAGAACAGGCAGACTGTGTTGTTTTGGAAAAGCTATACAGACCCTGAGAACCACATCTGACTGCACAACCAGAAAATCCTGAGAAGAGTCACCGTAACTTTGATCAGCTTGACAGCACATTACTATCATCATTCACTTAGTTATCACGATATGCTACAAATACAATATTTTGGAGTGACTCAGATATCATCTGGGTTTTGAAAACCAGTGTGGAAAATTTCTATGGATTTTGACACATATTTTATTGAAAAGTACCATGCTGAAGAGGGAGGATGAGAGCCCATAATAACTCTGAAGGTACTGAAATGTGTTGATTCCTGCTCAGATCTTGTTTTTAAAACCCTTTTCTACTACAGTGGGATATTTTAGTGCCCCAGAATCAAATGCTGTTGCATTTTTAAATCAAAGCAAGCCCTTATACCAAAATGAGGGGAAACACGTGTCATTTTGGATGAATTGTGATATAGTTCAGAATGGACAAATGGTATGACTGCAGAGCAGGAAAAATATACTGTACATTGATCTGCTGTGAATTCACACCCAAGAATTCATGTTTCCAGTGTGAATTTGCTTTAGTCATCTAGAGAGGAAACAGCAGAGAGAGTGAGACAGAAACTGCCAGTCAGTGCGTGTTTGCAGCTTGCTAAGGCAGTTTCTGCTGTAGCCATCCAGATTTACAGGAGGTACCGTAGAAGCTATATGAACAATCTGAAAATAAATGCTGATTAGCAATTAACTTGTCTCTTCTTTCTTTTTTAAAATCTCCCTCTCACAGCTTTGTTCTAGTGCTGTCATGAAGGGTTTTTTTAAAAAAGAATTCTTGGCTGAGGGGAATTGATGCTCCCACATGTATCCCTTTGCTTCCTCTCTCTGTACCCTACCATCCACCAGCACCCCTGCACACACAGTGTGGATTTTTTTACATCAGCTTAAGTGATCATACCAGCTTCTTCTTCTTTCATGTCCTGAAACCCTGGACTGCCAAAATGAAGCCATTTTCTTGGCTTTGTAATTGCCCAAACTTAATTCCTCATCGGTACACATTTGTGGCAGTGATTGGCAGGCCAGTAAATGAGCCAGATTCGGTGTCTCTTCACATTCACACAATATATTGTTGTCTACCAGCTGCTCCCACTTGAGCATGTTGGTCTTATATTTAGGCACTCCAACCCTCAGCCTGTTCAGGGTCCTCCAAGTGACGTAGGAGGTTGAGTTCCTCAGCCATATCCTCCTTTAACGTTATTCTTTGTCCATTGAGCTCCTTCCTCCACCTTATAATTTGGTCTTGTTCTTGCATATCCTCAAGAACATTTTCTCTTGCCATAAAGCTCTTCCTGGATCTGAGCTGGTAGACTTGAGGCTCAGAGGATGTCGAGGCTCATTCTCTTGCTTAGTTCTCTCGGCATCCGCTATTACTTCTCTCCTGATATTAGGTGGAGCTGAATGCCAGCTGAACCCATGTGAATGCATTCACTATCAAAAAAGTAGATGCCCCAGCAGCAGAAAGAGGGGAGCATGGATGAGGCTGGGGAGACCAGGCTGATTCATATTGATTTGTACATTGTGTAGTCAATGGAAAAAAAGCATAGGTCTGACCATCCCAATCCTGGAGCGATCGCCATATCATTTGTCAGTGTAGTTATCCCTATAATCTAACTGTCAGTCAGTTCTTTCCAATCAAGGGAAACTGAGATTTCTTCCGCGGAATACACACTGGAACTCTATCTTGTGTTGTCTTGCTCTGGATGTTTAGGTGAAACATGATAAGATTCTGCACATACAGACACTTCTTTGGAAATGGAATTGTTTTTCACACTCTAGAATACATTAAAATCTCCACTGGGGTCAGAGCCCCCACACACACACGCAATTCAAGCCACAGCCCTGGGGCACCCTAAAGACTGACCAGTTATATTTGGCATAAACCTGCAGAGACTTCAGTCTACTTTTTTCAGATGCAATTTGAGGTAAAGGGCTATAATCCATGCCAAAATAAAGCTTGCTAGTCTTTAAAATGTCATAATACTTTTACCATTGTTTTCATATTAGATTCATGTCTAGAAAATTCAAACATTAAAATTATTTTTTTCTGTGTGCAAGAGAGTGAAAAATACACTGTAGTATTGGCTGCAGTAAACAACTTTTTTTGCTGCTGCTAAGTGTTCTTTATTTATTCCCAGGTGGTGAGTGTTGCCTGGAAAAGGAAAAGAAACTCTGCCTAGAATCTGAGACATCTTTTGTCTACTCTAACCTGCCACCCATTCTGAAGACAGTTTTTGCTGACTCTCAGCTATGTTATTAGCCACTTCAGGTTTCCTTTGAACTGAAAAAAACAGAAACAAGTCTTTAAATAATAGTTTAGATTATTTGACTTAACCTGTCATAGTGGAGATTCTTTCTTGTCCATGCTGGCTGGGCGTTAAACAAAGAGCCAAATTACAGGCAGGTGCAGAGCAATATGCTGGAATTGATCAAACAAACAAACCACACCAGGCAAGAAGGAAGAATACACTCCCTGATCATCAAGTATTGTACTGCAATCAGGGTGGAATCCTTAAATTTGGTGCTCAGTCAGGCTATGATCCATCTTGAGCACAATCCGTCTATACCAAAATTACTGACATTATCATCCCTAACTATTGCTCCAGAGAAAGCAGAAGGGAAAAGGAAACCCTCTTCATCCCTGGAGACTACGGTGAAAGGCAGAGGTACACTGCACGAAATCCTTCATAACTGTAACCCTCTTTATGTGTAACCTCCAAATCCGTACTAGCAGTCCTATAGCTCGTGAAACTTATTTTTATGGACTGTTACTTTCAGAATCCCCAACCAACGGAGACAATATAGAATTTCTGCTGGAGTCAGAAAATACCTCACAATCCAAGCCACAGTCTTGTGGCACCCGAAATACTAAGTAAAGGTCACATTTGCCCGAAAGTCAGTTGTATCTAACTCTAGGGTTCGGTGCTCATCTCCGTTTACAACCAAAGAGACAGCGCTATCTATATCTGCAGATGTTTCCATGCTCATGTGGCAGGTATGACTAAAAGTTGAAGCACACATAACATTTGTTACCTTTCCCATCAAAGTGGTACCTATTTATCTACTTGCAATTTCTTGCTTTCAAAGTACAGTCAAGGCTCGCATAAAGAGCACCTCACTTAAAGAGTAACTCACTTAAACAGCAGAATTTTCTCTGAATGTTCGCTTGGCTTAACAAATAAAACCAACCAAAAACTTGCTTAACATATAAACCGGGGTTCACAATCCCCCCCCCCCACCAGAAGTCACAATTGGTCACTTACAATGGTATTTCGCTTAAGGAGCAAACTCGCTTAAAGAGCAATCCCGTGGAACACATTATGCTCTTTAAGTGAGGTACAACTGTGTACTAGGTTGCCAGGAACCAACTATATTTAGCATAATCCTAGAAGCCTAGACTAAAGGAGTTAGAAGGGGCCTGTGAGCCCATTGAGTCCAATCCCCTGCTTAATAGTGGAATCCAAATCAAAGCAGATCTGACCAATGGTTGTCCAGTTTTCTCTTGAATGCTTGCAGTATTCAGAAGCGGTGAGCTACAATCCATGAAAGCTTATACCAAAATAAAGCTTGCTAGTCTTTAAGGTGTCACAACACTTTTACCATTGTTTTCATAGCAGACAGCTAACCCTATAAGAAGCTGTAATGTCTCTAAGCTTTGATTTTACCCACAGTGAAAAATTCCTACAGGAATTTTTTCTGGGATAAAAATACTGCATTCTTTCATAACACTGTATCAACAACCAGTCAGCCATAAATGGCTGAGGATGGGAAAGAATTTTGTTGCAGTTGAGATGCTCCAGGAAAATAGTCCTTCCATATTTTCTGAGGCCCAACGTGCACCTTCCCCTCAGAAATTCTGACACCCAGAAAACTCATAAATATATTTTGGAGAAATAAAACAAGATCAAAATGGAGCATTTTTTTTTAAAAGAAAAGCTAATTGTTAAAAGCACACATAGCAATTTAAAAAAATATGTACATAAACACTTTAGCCAATAGGGGGAAATGTCTAGAAAAGTAAGTATATTAGGAAAGCCGTACACAAAAATATAAGGAAAACAAGTGTGGGGAATACAGAGGAGTTTTCACACACATGGAAGAAAACCCTAAAGTCTTGCAACACGAAATAAACAAAGGCTGGGATGAGAATGCCAGCGGAAATCAGAGAACTGCTGACGAAATTGAGTCGGAGCGTTTTTGACATCCCTATTAAGATGGCTGAGGGCTAGGCTCCAATCACAGCACTTTGAGGCCAGGAAAATTCCCCAGTGCTGCAAAGGAAGAATGCCTACGTGCCACTTGCCCTGAGGCTGATGGGAGTTGCGGGGGGGAGAGGAGGCAGAGATTACTAAACTCTCCGCCCCCGCCCCCCCGCTGCCCCCCATTTCTCATCAAGGACCAGAATCTCTGCTGTTGACGGTTCAGTACAGCAGATGACAGCAGGCAGGCACTGAGAATGCTATCATAGGGACCGATGTATCATGTCCCATTTCCTACAACATTAAAAAACACTGTTAAATATTTCATAGCCTACCATATTTCACAGGGAACTTGCTGCATATTTAAAGCATCCTTATTCTCCTGTGAAGCATCACCGCTTGAGGCCTTCCCCACCCCACCCCACCCCCATCTTGGTCAAAGGTCTATTATGCACAGTATTCATCTGCTCTGTGACAGACAACCCTTTGCTTAAGAGCCCAAAGGTTGTTATTTCTTTTTAATTAAGAAAACAACAACACATAAGTGCTGTGAGTTATTATTTACAGGTTTTTTTTTAATGGATTCCACTGGCATGAAATAGCAAGATCTGCTCTATGTGTTGTTGCTGTGTTCTTACATGTTCATTTGCAAATAATGGAAGAAGAAAAACTGTAAATAAGGACCATTGCTGCAATTAGTATTTTAACAATGTATATAAAACTGATTGTCTGGCCAGGTTATCCTGCTATGATAATAGAGTAAGCCATACTGCCAGTGACTCAACTCTAAGTGTCAGGTGGTGGTTAACTAGTCTGACAACCCTGAGGACTAATGGCATTGGGTGCCAAAGTCCATAGGGAAGGGTAATTGTCCTCAAATAGATTAAATCCCACTTGAATCCATCTTGATGGGAGGCAGCAGCTTCATCAATACTGGCCTGGGGTTGAGGAGGACTTTGTGTGCCAGAAGGGCTCAGAATTAGAAAGTGACTCATGGAACTGGATCAGTGATACAGGGGTCATACTGCGATGTAGAAGGCAAAGGGAAGACTACTGCATTATATTCTCAGGACAGCCTTCATAACTAATCGCCATGAGGATCGCCAATATCAGGATTCAGATACAGCAGAACAAGAAGAAGAAGAAGAAGAAGATATAAAACTTACAGAGGTGTTCTGGAAGTTGAAGGCTGAAAAGGTAACCTTTCCAAGTCCTATGACTCAGGTAGTTACAAGTGTCTCCTCCTGGATTGATGTTATATGTAAAGTAAACATGGGAAGGGGCTGCAGTGGTTTAGTGGTTAAGATGCTGAACCTGATGACTGGAAGATCAGCAGGTTGGCAGGTCAAGACCCAAGTGCTGCACGACAGAGTGAGCTTCTGTCCCAGCTCCTGCTGACCTAGCAGTTTGAAAGCAACAAATTGCAAGTAGATAAATAGGTACCACTTTGGTGGGAAGGTAACAGTGTTCTGTGTACTCCGATGTCTATTTGTGCATGCCACATGACCACAGAAATATACGCAGACATGCTGGCTCTTAGGCTATAAATGGAGATGAGCACCACACCCTAGAGCCAGACACGACTGGCTTTCAAGGAAAGGAGACCTTGCCTTAAACATGAGAAGCTTGATTTATGTGAAGAATACTGGTGAATCTCAGTCTCTTGGATGCTGCTAAAGTCTAGCTCCCCATCCCACCTGCTCATTCACTACACAGACCAGGATCCATGAGAGTCCTAGTCCAGCAACATCCAGAGGGGTTTCCCATACACTGGTTTAAACTGAAAGAATGTCAACTACCCATAAAGGGAAAAGAAAACCGAGCTCTCTACATTTCCACATACTATACAGAATAAGCAGCCAGATTTGCAGGGCTTGGGGTGGGATGGGGGAAGCAAAGTTGAGCCCACATATTCATCTCACACCCTCTCCTTTCTGTCCCAGGCTTGGCAGATAATTTTCGGATTTAACTGCAGTCATAGTGGTGTTTGTGTCAAGTCCCCAAGAAATGTGGATTGAATCTTTGACACAAGGCAATAACATCTTCACTGTGAACTGGAGTGTAGAATCTCACACAGTGATGAGACCATCCCCCCCGTCATTGAGGTCTTCTGCACAACACACAGATAGAAAGAAGAGAGAGAGAGAGAGACTGAATCTGTTTTGTGTCATTTGTAGAGTGAGAACTGGCTATGAATAATCTGTGCCACGAGGATTGTTTGCTTGTAGGTGGTTTGGATACATCTGGGTGAACAGGTGAGGAAATCTGAGGAAACAGGTCGTAATGGAAATGATAACAATCACTGTGCCAATGCTTTGGAGCTAGAGTCCGAGTATGAGCTGACAGTGTTAGAAAGAGGGATGAAGGGCAGCCCAGCTGAAGCTTGTGAAAAGCTTCAGGGTCTCTGTCTGGTTTTCTCCCTATGTTTTCTCTACTGCAATAATTTTTCTGTCAACCCATCCTCTGGGAAGAGACAAGAGATTGGAAAGTCATTTGTTTTCATTCTTATAATCAAGGACTAGATTATCCTGGTTTGATAATTGTATGATTGACAAAGAAACTGGGAAAAGTAAAAGATTTAGATGAGCCAAAAAGCAAAGAATCGGTGAACACTAAGTGCACAAGAAAAAACATACCGTATTTGCTGGTGTATAAGACCCACCCCCACCCCCTTTAAAATACAGTCAAACTTCGCATAAAGAGCACCTCACTTAAAGAGTAACTCGCTTAAAGAGCAGGATTTTCTCTAAATGTTTGCTTCACTTAACAAATAAAACCAACCAGAAACTCGCTTAACAAATAAAGCGGGGGTCGCAATCCCCCCACTAGAACTCACAATTGGTCACTTACAATGGTGTTTCACTTAAAGAGCAAACTCACTTAAAGAGCAATCCTGTGGAATGCATTATACTCTTCAAGTGAGGTACAACTGTACAATGGAAAAATTGAGTGTGTTTTGTACTTTATATAGTGGCCTATAGTGGGCTATTTTGGTAATAACGGAGTGCGTTTTATACTCCAATGTATTTTATACAGTGACGGGATGCAACAGGTTCTCACCAGTTCACCAGAACCGGTAGTAACGTTTTCCAGTGTCCTGGAGAACAGGTAGCAGCTGGGGGGGGTGGGTGGGACCACCTTCGTGGCTTACTTTTTCACTGGTTCCCCCACTGTGCATGCACACCAAGCACTTGGTGTGCATGCATGCCTACAGTCCTTGGCGTGTATGCACAGCCTCCTTGCTGTCCTCCCAAGTGGGGAGGAGGAAGAGAAGCTGCTAGCCTGAAGCTCCCTATAGCCTGAAGCTCCCCAGGGTAAGTGACTCACCTTTGGATGTGGTGTGTCTGTGTGTATTTTAATGTGTATTTAATACTTTTACCTATATTGACATACTACCACAGTTCCTAAAAAGGCCTGGCGGCCAGAAGGCCTGGCTTAGGGTTTTTATACAAAGTCTTGGAGTTACCTCATCAATAAACTACACCTGTGCTGTTCCAACTGCTATTCCAATTGGAGAACCCTTAAAGAGGTACAGCTGTTTTACATTTACATTAAGGCATATTATCCTAGAGAACTGGTACAATGACCATAGTCATCTTGCAACATGGTGTTGGCCAGGCACTTATACTAACAGGTAAGTGACGGCTTTGTGTTTGGGCTGGGGGGGGGGGTTGATTTGTGTTAGGGGTGGGTAGGTGGGTGTTTGGGTGTATTTTAATGTAATTTTTATTTTATTTATTTATTTTATTTGTTTATTTAATTTATACAGGTTTGTGTTGTGGGTGGGTGGGTGGGTGAGTAGGTTGAGGTTGAGGTGTGTGTGTGTGTGTTTATTTTTATTTTATTTTTTAATTATTTTTTCTTTGGCCCTGCCCCAACATCATGACATCATGATGTTAGCTCCGCCCACACTGTGATGACATCATGGTGGGGTAGTAAAATTTTTGACATCCCACCACTGATATATGCCAGCAAATATAGTAATTAAGAACACATTTTTTTAAATGTAACATATGGATGCAATAAATATTTTAAGGTGCTATCTGAGCCTCACAAAGAAAAAACATTTAAGTAACATACAGTATAACGTTCCCTTAGAGTTGCTGAAGTTCAGTTGACACAGGTTCATTGTAATATTTCAGGGGTAGGAATTGCTACAGACAATCTGCCTGTTTGGTAACTCTTCAAATCTTTGCCAGTAGGGTGGGGTGGGAATGACAGCGGAACATCAATTTATACCTGAGCTCTTTCTGTGTGGCCCTCCAACCTGCTCATTTACTGCTTTCACCCTCAATGTTCCTTTGGTTCATTTGGAAAGAAGTAGCAGTGGATGCCAAGACAACTAAGCAAGAGAATGACCCTTGACATCCTCTGAATAGATATGAGCTTCAGTTCACTGGCACAGATTCAAGAAGAGCTTTAGGTCAAGAACAAACACTCTTGAGCAGTTCTCAACCTTTTAAAGCTAGGAGCCGGGTTACACTCCCTCAGACAGCTTCAGGGGCCGGACGGCCATTTTGCCCTTCCTCTACCACATGGCACTTCTTGGTGTGGTGGAGGCAGGGGACACATGAAATGGTGCTGTGGGCTGCATCCGGCCTGTGGATTGCAGGTTGAGAATCCCTGGTCTTGAGGGTCAACAAGAGCAAACCCAAATTCGAAGGTGGAGGAAGGAGCTCACTGGGCAAGGAACAGCATTAACGGAGGATATGGCAAAATGGCTTCCTTTTGGCAGTCCAGGGTTTGAGCGGGACACTAAAAAAGAAGACCCTCAATCTATTTTCTTTTACACCCACAATGTCCTTTCTGCCTCAACTGTCACCTTCTACTATTTTTCCTGCCCCTTTTTTACCAAAAGCACAAAAGCAACATGGTACCTTATGACCTCCATGGTTCCTTCTGTCACTCCCTCTTGGTACTAGTGTTCTGGTCATTCTGGGTCCTTTGTTAACCATCAGCGCTCAGGTACCCGTAACATTAGCAGTGGCTCAGTGGTTAAGAAGCTCGCCTTGTTAGCTGAAAGGCCAGCAAGTTGGCAGTTCAAGACCCAGGTAATGCATGACAGACTGAGTGCCCATCTCTGTCCCAGCTCTTAGGGACATGAAAGGAGCCTCATTCAGGCATCCCCTGAGTGGAGTTTCTCTAGCAAAACTCCTTTCAACCCTGAATAATTTCTGACATGAAATTATTATTAGCATCTCTTAATTGACCTATGAATGTTTCCTTTCAATATAAATCGGGAGGTAAATAATGTTTTTAATATTTTGATTTAAGATGTGGCTCTTTTAGTCATTGGGCTCTCTTATTCCCCCCCCCCCCCGCAAATAGCCCACAAAGTTGTGATTATTGACTCCACTCACTTGTGCATCTCCTAGAAGATTCTTTGGGGAAACAAGATGCCCTCAAAGATACCCATCTTAGTCTAACATAGCTGTCAGGCAGAGAGAAGTCTTTTCTCTGGATTGGTGCTGAGACCTCTTTGTAGTCAAACTGTATGGTCTCAGCAATGACCTTCAGCCCAACAACACAACTCTTTGTTCTACCTCCTCCTCCTATCCCTTGCATACTGTATCTTGTTTTATAGTCTGTAGGCAAAATGATGGTGCTTAGAATTTACTTTCCTTTCTGTAACTACTTTTCTGTGTGTTCAATGTGTGCTAAATTTAGAGTTTGACATGCCCTGAAAAACAGAATTAAAAAATAAGAATTAAAAAATTAGAAAATTGAGTGTAAGTTACCTTGCAAAAAAGAAAGCCAAACATTTCAAACCACAAAGCAAACAGAATCACATACACAAAAAAGGATATTCTGGGCTGTGAGTTTTCCATTGCTCTCTGTGGACTTCAATAAACCTGGGGGAATTTCCATAATATCATCTGGGTTTTAAAAATGCAAGTGGAATTTACTACCAGTATTTTTACTATAAATCCCAGAATTCCCAGTCATGACCCCTGGGGAGCTGTAGTCCAAAAAGGCAGCACTTCTAAACTCTGGCACTCAGACATGCATTTAGATTATGATAGAACTTTCTGATGGGCCTGACTGCTGAGACCTGGCATACAAATAATGTTAAAATATCACAATTTGTGTGTTGGAAGTTGTGTACCATTTAGTAATTAGATACTAGCATTTATATGGTACGCTAAAAAATCTGGCCTACACAGTTTACCTCACAACAAACTTGGATTTGTAAACGAGAGAACATCTCACCACCCAGTGGTGGGATGTCAAAATTTGTACTACCCCACCATGATGTCATCACAGTGTGGGTGGAGCTAATGTAATGACATCATTATGTGGTGGAGCCAACATCATGACATGGGCAGGGCCAAAGAAAAAATATAAATAAATAAAAAATAATAAAATAAAATAAAAATAAGCACACACACACACACCCCTCAACCCACCTACGCACCCACCCACAACACAAACCCGTAAATAAAATAAATAAAATAAAAATACATTAAAATACACCCACCCCAAACACAAATCAACCAGAGCTTTTAAACCGAAGGTGGTTCCCCCCCAAAAGCTGCTACTGGTTCTCCAGGACACTGAAAAAAGTTACTACCGGTTCTGGCGAACTGGTGAGAACCTGTTACATCCCATCACTGTCACCACCATCTCATACTTTTACCATTGGTTCTACTACTCCCTTCCTCTCCCCGCTGCCACCGCTGTCTTACACACATCATGAAAGTACCCCCAGGCCTCACTCATGCAAAATCTGGAAATTTTAGGATTCTTGAAGTTCTCTATGAGAAAAAGACCTTTACAGCATCCTTCAGGCAAAGTCTAGTGTTACTAATTAGCTTTGTATGTTATTATATGCTTGTGGTGCCTCTGACACGAATAAAGATAGAATTCCTAGTCTGTGAGTTAGGGTTGAAGTAAAAAAGCATGGTTGTGGAAAGAAAAGTGGGTTATTATAATTTGGAAATAAATTGAGAGAATGGAATAATTTTGTGAGGGAATTGCCCAGGAGACACATTCACAGGAAAGGATTCACCAAAGAGAGCATGGAGTTGGGAGGGACAGATTTAAAATTGAGGACAGAGAGAATAGCTAATTCTGAGAGTGAGATAAACAGAATGGAAAAACTTGCTGAGGAATGCAGAAAAGGTAGCAGATCTTAACAGATTTCTCATTGCCAGTTCTGGAAAGTTCTAGCTAATATATATGCCAAAAACAACAAAAAATATGCTTCTTGGCTCTACAAATGCAATGATGCTACAGACTGTTGAGGAAAATAGCTTTTTTTTTTTACTCTCTCTCTCCAGTCCAGTTCTCCTCCTGATTTCAGCCAAGTACATTTCTGCTCCCTGGACTGATTCCCCACATCGATTTCAGTGTCAAATCCAGAGAGCCTACATTCAGCAAAGTACCTTTCCCCAATTGAGTAAAGGCAGAGAAAGCAATGCCCCATCAGGGGCTGTTGCCATGGGAACCTATTATACTTACATATGTATAAACCACCACCACCACCACCCCCCAAGCAGATGTCATACACAACCACCTCTATACACAGGGGCATGCATTTAGAATGGCAACACAACCAAACAATCTCTTGAAATACTGTCTGGACAACCTGGGGGAAGCAAGGAACTTGCATCATCTTGCTCTACTTGCTTTAATTGGCTGCTTGACATGTTCCTGGAACTACAAAAGCCAGCAACGCCCAAGGAAGTTATGCTTATGTTAGAGAGAATTCTACACTTCCACAACCCACTAGATTTTATCTTGCACATGTATTTATCCCTTCCGTGGATCCTGGCTCCAATGTGGCTTGAGAGAAGTATGCTTTTGCCCGTGAAATCTCACGCTACAATAAACATGTTGTTAGGGCTCCAGGCTCCACCTAACATAACAGTGCTAGTCTTTTAGAAGCTGGAAGTTATTAAAAAGATTAAGAGAAAGCCAGACTAAAATTTTAAAAAGTCTCTAATTTAACAAACCAGAAGCTTAAAGTGATAATTGTTGCAGAAGTTTCAAACCATGCATTATACTCAGCCAGTGAAACTGAAGGAAAGAAAGAAACTCATTCTCCTATTGCAATGCTATTTTTTCCATCCAAATAC
Source organism: Furcifer pardalis (assembly GCA_030440675.1). Lineage (NCBI taxonomy): Eukaryota > Metazoa > Chordata > Lepidosauria > Squamata > Chamaeleonidae > Furcifer > Furcifer pardalis. The sequence continues at coordinate 30,372,164 of CP126890.1, forward strand.
TATAGGTGTGAGTATTTTCATTAGAAAACTTGATTACTTTTTCTTATGTAGTTCTTCTCTAAGATGCTAAAGAGATTTCTCCCATTTCTTTCTGCTCAATACATCTCAATTCTCAATTCTTTCCATCTCAGTACATTTGGCTATTTTGATACCAATTTCCCAGTGCTTTGTGTCTCCTCATTTTAAAGCAATAACCATCATGCGGTTTTTAATGCATGTCTCCAACTGACATGGCTTTTCCCACTGAGTCTGAGGTCAGGGTCTGAGAGAGAAAGGAAGGAGAAACCTTTTCTTCTCTCCCTCTTGGTCACAGTCAATGAATGGGAAGCAAGGAGTTAAGCATCACAAACCGTCTTCATCACACTGCCTGCTTTTTATTCTATGGTTGCTATGGGTGTGTTGTCTGTCAGGGATATTGGGATTGGGGGGTAAGGCTCTGTGTGGCCAGCTAGCAGTTAAAGCCCCTCATTTGAGAACCTTCTAACATTGTTCGCCTGCTGATGATGGAGCCTAGGATACCAACTTATTTGCATAGACACAGTCTGTACCTTATCAGGGGCCATAGACCAGAGCTGCCCATCTACTTTGTTATCAGAGATGAAGCGACCAATGCAGTGGACTGGACCTGAGACACAACTCAGGCTATTCAAAATATAGGTCCTCAATTCAGACATGATCTGTTTCTGAGCACTTCAACTAAACAGGATTGTACGTCTTTCATCAAACTATTTACACAATAAAATATAGCTTCTTGTTACAAGTGACACAAATCTATCAGCAATAGCCATCAAGCACTCAATTTGGAAGCTACCTGTGAATTTCCTGGCCCATATGAAGAGAGGAGGGGGAGAGAGAGAAAAGATAGTCTTTCTGATTATCCAGAAAAAATGCCAACTGCTAAAATGATGCTAAATAAAGTTATATTAGGGACAATCTGCTTCTTGTCTAAATGAGCTTGATTGCACCAAATCGTAAGATGCTTGGCAGTTGCTGAAGTAGAGCTTTTGCCTATTAATTTAAAATGTATAGTTTGGCACACAGGTAATCCAAGACAAATAACAAAAGGTGGTCTGGGATAGGGGCTTTTTTACAAATACAGTTTGTTGTTGTTGTTCAGTCGCACAGTCGATTCCGACACTTTGCGACCCCATGGACCACTGTCCGCCAGGCACTTCTGTCCTCCACCAACCTCCTCAACTCGCTCAGCTCTGTGCCCATTGTGTCTACAATACCATCTAGCCATCTCATTTTTGGCCGCCCCCTTCTTCTTTTGCCCTCGACCTTTCCAAGCATCAAGGCTTTCTCAAATGAATCCTCTCTTCTCATTTGATGTCCGAAGTACTTTAGCTTCATCTTTACAATTTGACCTTCTAAGGAGCAGTCAGGGTTGATTTCTTCTAAGATTGACCTATTTGTTCTCCTCGCTGTCCAGGGGACTCTCAAAACTCTCCTCCAGCACCACATCTCAAAGGCGTCTATTCTTCTGCGCTCAGCTTTCCTAATGGTCCAGCTCTCACAACCATACATTGCCACAGGGAATACCATTGCTTTGACTATGCGAATTTTTGTTTGCAATTTGATGTCTCTACTTTTCACTATGCTCCCCAGGTTTCTCATTGCTTGCCTCCCAAGAATCAGTCGCCTTTTTATTTCATGGCTCCAGTCACCATCTGCAGTGAGCTTTGATCCTAGGAAAGTAAAACCTGTCACTGCTTCTACTTCTTCCCCATCTATTTTCCAGGGACTGATAGGGCCCGTTGCCATGATCTTTGTTTTCTTTATATTGAGTCTCAAACCAGGTTTTTCACTTTCTTCTTTCAACCTAATTAGGAGCTTCTTTAGGTCCTCCTCACTTTCTGCCATTAGGGTGGTATCATCTGCATATCTCAAATTGTTGATGTTTCTCCCAGCAATTTTGATCCCAAATTGTGAATCCTCCATCCCTGAATTGAGCATTATGTGTTCTGTCTATAAGTTGAATAAGCAGGGTGACAAAATGCAGCCTTGTCTTTCTCCTTTTCCTATTCCAAACCACTCCGTCTTTCCATTTTCTGTCCTAACTGTTGCTTCTTGATTCATGTACAGATTTCTCATGAGGCATATAAGGTGTTCCGGTATTTAATTATTTATTTACATTTTTATACCGCCCTTCTCGCCGAGGCGACCCAGGGTGGTTTACAACATCATAAAAGCATAATACAACCCACCCAACCCAAACCCATTGTTAAAAACTTCAAAATTAAAATTATAAAATTTAAAAAGTTTTTAAAATTTATAAAAATCCACAAGTCCCAATAATAATTAAAAAGTTAAAAACTTAAAAACAAAAGATTAAAAGACCAAGGGGGAGAGGGAGCTTAAACAAGCCAGCGAGCTGGGGTCATGGTACCGCCAGGACCCCATACCTCTCCCACCAGCCATGTTTTTAAGTTCTTCCTAAAATATAGCAAGTCCATCTCAAGACGTAGCTCAGTTGGTAGGAGATTCCATAGGGCTGGAGCGGACACAGAGAAGGCCCTCCTTCTAGTGCTAGAGAGGAGTGCCTCTCTGGCTGATGGAACAACTAGAGGGCCTCTCCGGTCCGCTCTGGTGGGACGGACAGATGTTCTTGGGGTGAGGCGGTCTCTTAAGTATCCTGGCCCACTACCATATAGGGCTTTAAAGGTGATAACCAGCACCTTGAATTGCACCCAGAGACAAACCGGCAACCAGTGCAGCTCCCGAAGCAGAGGCGAGGCATGTGCATACTGCCCACACCCCATTACCACCCGGGCAGCCGCATTCTGGACCAGTTGAAGCCTCCAGATGGTCATCAAGGGCAGCCCCATGTAGAGCACATTACAATAATCTAGTCTGGAGGTGACCAGAGCATGTGTGATCATGAGCAAGGAGTCCCGATCTAGGAGCAGGCGTAACTGGCGGATTACACGAAGTTGTGCAAAAGCCCTCCTGGTCACGACTGCCACCTGCTCTTCAAGCAGTAGTCGTGAGTCCAAGAGGACCCCCAGATTACGCACCAGGTCTGTTTAGGGCAAAACTGCCCCATCCAAAACCAAAGATGGTAGCTCCCGCGATGGCCCAGGACCCCCGACCCACAGCCACTCAGTCTTGCCAGGGTTCAGCTGAAGCCCATTGTCCCCCATCAAGACCCTGACAGCCTCTAGGCACTTGGAAAGGTCTTCCACTGCATCGCTTGGATCACCACGGGCCGAGATGTATAGCTGGGTATCATCAGCATATTGATGATACCTCACCCCATGGGAACAGATGATCTCAACCAGCAGTTTCATGTAGATGTTAAATAGGAGAGGTGAGAGTATGGAGCCCTGAGCACCTCGTATTGGAGCAGCCTAGGGCTCGATACCTCGTCCTCCAGCCACACCGACTGGGTCCGGCCCCTCAGAAATGAGGAGAACCAGGACCACACAGTGCCCTGGATCCCCAATCCTTGGAGTCTTTCCAGAAGGATACCGTGATCGACGGTATCGAAAGCCGCTGAGAGGTCAAGAAGAGCCACGACAGACGGATGCTCTCTGTCCTGCTCTCGCCAGAGATTATTATTATTATTATTATTATTATTATTATTATTATTATTATTATTATTATTATTATTATTATTATTATAATATTTAGACTTATATGCCGCTCTACTTGCCGAAGCAACTCAGAGCGGCTAACATAACACGGGCATCATATATTACAATATCAAATAAATACAACATAAGCATATACAGTCAGTAAATCTAACATAAAAATGAAAATGCATATAAAAAATCAACTCCCGCCTGCTGAGAAGAACTATTACCACATACTAGCACAGTTATACAATACAAAAAAGCAAAAATATACAATACACTAGCACAGAAAATACAGTACAGTAAGGAGAGTCAAGAGAGTCCTTATCTCTTCCCGGCAGGGAGGGGGCTGGCCGTGGAACAGCTGTGGTGGCAGCAGTGGCAATCTTTGGCCAGCCAGCCAGCCCACGCAACTGCCTCCCATTCCCCAGCCCGACTGGCTGGAGAGAGTCTGTTGGTGGACACGGTGGCTGTGGCGGGGATGTTATAGCCATGGCCATTCCACACAGTATAGGTGATTCAAGCCGCCTTTATCCCTTCCCGGGCTGGGAAGGGCTGGCCCCGACACAGGTGTGTTGGCGGCGGGGAGGTCTTGGTCCCACCGTGAGTCTCACCGCCCTTTATCCTTTCCCTGGCTGGGAAGGGCTGGCCCCGACACAGGTGTGTTGGCGGCGGGGAGGTCTTGGTCCCACCATGAGTCTCACCGCCTTTTATCCTTTCCCTGGCTGGGAAGGGCTGGCCCGACACAGGTGCGTTGGCGGCGGGGAGGTCTTGGTCCCACCGTGAGTCTCACCGCCCTTTATCCCTTCCCGGGCTGGGAAGGGCTGGCCCCGACACAGGTGCGTTGGCGGCGGGGAGGTCTTGGTCCCACCGTGAGTCTCACCGCCCTTTATCCTTTCCCTGGCTGGGAAGGGCTGGCCCCGACACAGGTGCGTTGGCGGCGGGGAGGTCTTGGTCCCACCGTGAGTCTCACCGCCCTTTATCCCTTCCCGGGCTGGGAAGGGCTGGCCCCGACACAGGTGCGTTGGCAGCGGGGAGGTCTTGGTCCCACCGTGAGATAATCCACCAGCGTGACCAATGCAGTTTTGGTGCCATATCCGGGCCAGAATCCTGATTGAAAAGGGTCCAGATAATCCGCTTCATCCAAGACTCCCTGTAGCTGCCGTGCCACTGCCTTCTCCAAAACCTTGCCCAAAAAGGGCAGGTTGGACACCGGTTGATAGTTTGCAAGCACCATGGGGTATTCCCATCTCTTTAATTACTTGCCACATTTTTTAGTGGTCGACACAGTCAAAGGCCTTGGTGTAGTCAATGAAACAGAAGTAGACTTCTTTCTGATATTCCTTTGTTTTTTCCATGATCCATCTTATGTTGGCGATGTGGTCTCTAGTCCCCCTGCCTCTTCTGAAACCCGCCTGCACTTCTGGTAATTCTCTCTCCACATACTGTTGCAGCCTATCCTGTATTATCTTGAGCATCACCTTGCTAGCGTGAGGGATGAGCGCAATTGTTTGATAATTTGAACATTCTTTGGCATTACCCTTTTTGGGGATTGGAAATTATACTGATCTTTTCCAATCCTGTGGCCATTGTTGTGTTTTCCAAATCTGCTGACATATAGAATGTAGTAATTTGATTCCATCACCTTTTAGGGCTTTGAAAAGTTCAACTTGGATACCATCATCTCCACTGGCTTTGTTGTTTGCAGTGCTTTTTAGGGCCTTTCTGACTTCACTCTCTAGGATGTCTGGCTCATGTTCAATGTTCTCATCCAGTACTTTTATTTTGTGGACACTTCTACCAAGCTCGGAAGAAAGAGAACCCCCCTGAAGTACTGGGATGTTTCCAGCTATTTCAAGGCATAAAATAACCAGGCTAATATCTAAATTGTTTTTAGCCTCTAAATTGAAGCTAAAATAATCAGAGACCTTCTATCCATGGATTTTTAATTTTTTAAAAAAATTACTGTGATCTGCAAGCCAACAACTCCAGCTTGTTTCTCTTCCCTGACAAGCGAGAACTCCAATCCATAGGTTGTCCACAGCTTATGACCATGATTTGGACACCATAGTCAAAGTAAGCCAAAGTAATTGGTTCAGTCTTGACTCTAACCGTACCACAAAAGGCAGCTTGTAGACTTATTTAGCTGCTCCCACTAGCAAAAGGAGCAGATAAGCATTGGGCACAAACATGCTAATATCAACCAACAAGACAGGCTACTTCTGGAATTCTGGTTTATCAGCACCCATGAACCAGGTTCCTGAAAATGGTTACAGTGTATTGATTTTGAAACTGTAGTAATATTTCATCCAATCCCGCTGTTTATTTGACTTAGACCAGTGATGTCGAACCTATGGCACGCGTGCCAGAGGTGGCACTCAGATCCCTCTCTGTGGGTACCCATGCAGTCACCCCAGCACAGAGTTTGAACCTCCCCTCTGTGCAGCAGCCCAATGGGAGTGCTTCCTCCCTCCCCCCAGCACAGAGTTCACCCCGCCCCTCTGCCCAGCAGCCCAATGAGACTATTTCCTTCCTCCCCTGTTGCTATGTTGGCACTTTGCGATAAATAAGTGGGTTTTGGGTTGCAATTTGGGCACTCGGTCTCTAAAAGGTTCGCCATCACTGACTTAGACTGTATTTCTTTCACTATGCTGCTATTTAATTTGGTCAAACTATGCATTGCCCAAAAACGAGGCATGAGGGAAATTAAGGGACAAGAAAAAAAGAATAATAAAGAAAATGTTCCCAAACAAAACTTTCTGTTCCTCATCACTGGGGCCCCATATGTTTTAATCAGTTTTGGGGAGTGGGCAGCAAAGAGGGTAAATGCCCGCAGAAAACAGAAAAGAAAGGAGTTATTCTTTCCTCCAGAATGCAAACTTCTTTCACTAGCATTCTGTGGCTCTGTTCTTCACACCTTCTCAGATTGCCAGTTTGCAAGGCAACAATCTTGCATAAATATAACCCTGCGAAAACAGAAGACAGTGCAACTGCTAATAACCCCAGCCTCCTCTCCCCACCTTGCAAGATCACACATTTACTTCAAACTCTCATAGCAAGCCAGCATGAAAAATACCAGAGATGTGAGTTTTCACTGACTTCTTGTTTTTTCCCCTTTCCCTGCAGCAGCTGCAGACTTTTTGGAATTAGAAACTATTGCAGGAGGGGGGGGGGGACACAAAGAGGTAGAGAGTGTTACCACAAAAATGGAAATGCTAAAATTAAAACCATATGGCCCGAAAGAGTAAGGAATCCAAAGGAAAAGAAAACTCGTGCTTTTTCTCACATTTTAAGGGCAATGGGACAATATTTGGAGGATTCAGCCACAAAATACAATTGATTTGAGTTATAATGTAAAACATGCTGACAAATAATTTTCCGATCCTGTACAAACTTATTCACTTGGAATGTTAGACGAGAAACAAAAGCAAAAACAAAAAACTGAAGACAAAATCATTGCAGCAGCACCTGATAGACTAGCTGCTATAGTTTAATGTGAGATTTTGTGGACTTGACCCAAAAGCTCACATTAAATGGTGCCCAAACTACATCCCGGGGGCTGAATATGGCCCCTAATGCCAATTCATCCAGCCCACTAAGCCCTCATTGCTCCTGGAAGCAGAAGTAAAACACGCCCATACTTCCGTTTCCACTTTTTATTTCCGCTTCTGAGAGCGACGAGGGCTTTGTGGGCTGGATAAATTGGCATCAGGGGCTGGATCCGGGCCTCAGGCCCTAGTGACCTGCCCCCTTAACTATGTGATCGGACCACAGTCTGAAAAGTTTGGGAACCCTTGCATTAAACTATAGTAGTTAATCAGTAAAGTGCCAAAACATTTTTTGTCATCTTCATTTTTAAAAAACATTATTTTCATTTCTTTTGTTTCTTGTCTCAGATGCCTGCATGGACTAACACAGCTACTACTTCAAAACTAATCTGGAATGAATTCTTTATTAAGTCAGGGGGCCATTTTCATACACATGGATTGAACTGCACCGTTTGTCTGATTAAAATCAATAGGGCTCACTTCCAAGCAAATATTAAACTTGGGCAGTTAGTCAAATACTATTTGTGTGTACGTAATGGACAAAAGCATTTGTTACTTTAGGAACCATAGATTAGACCTCCCTCTCTCCCTAGATCAACAACCAAACAAAGTGGAGAACAGTAAAACCTCAGATAACATGAAAACTTGGATCCACAAGTCTTGGTGTTATCAGATTTTTAGTGTTATCCGATGCATGTTAAAATCCTATGGTATGCATCGGATAACATTAAAGCTCCATAGAGATACATTGTAACTGCACAGGCTTTAGCGGTTGTTATCCGATACATCCCACAGGATCTTAACGTTATTCGATGCAATCCCCCCCCCCATTACTTAACGTTATGTAATTTTAGCGTTATCTGAGGTAAACGTTATCCAAGGTATTACTGTATTCTTAATGGAGCATCTTCACACATTTCAAATAAGGACAAATAGAGTAGTCCTTCACTGTTATGTTTCTCCAGAAACATGTCCGTAGCATCAGTAAGATCTGCTGTCCATTCTGACTGGTAAGGCAAGGGGGAACAATGAAAGCCAAGCCAAAGTCAAATGGCAGGTTGAGGTAACAAATGTTGGTTTTGTTTCCTTCCTCCACTTTTGTGATGACATTGCAATACAACTCCTCAACCTGTATGTTCTAACTAACTCAGGGATTCACAACCTATATCCCATGGGACGGACCCATCTCCCAACGCCATTCCATCTGGCCCACAGTGATGGCCCTGGAAGCAGAAGCGGATGCATTTACAACAGCTGTAAATGTGCCCTGCGCATGTACAAACATAACCAGTGATGTGTTGTTACCGGTTCAGACCGGTTCGCCCGAACCGGTAGCACCCATCAGGAGGGGGTCGCCGGGGGGTGGTAAATCCCCGGGTGACCCAGTTCGGTCACCTCTCTGGCCCCCTTCTGGAAGTGTATTTCCAGGCAGCCAAAAAAATTTGACAGCCCACCACTGAACATAACCGTGTATGCGCAAACATGCCTGCCGCAGTTTACGGCAGCATTTGCAGCAGGGGAAAACCACATGTCTGGCCCACTCATCTGTCAGAGGGGGAGTTGTCCAGCCTGTTGCATGGAAGGTTGAGAACCCCTAGTCTAACTGCATTCAGGAACAGTCTCTCAGGTTGGTTCAGGAGAGTACTTGCGGTACCCAGAAAAAGCCTCCTCAACATTTGTGGTATTTTTTAACCACAATCGGGTGTATCCTGGGCAATAGCAACCTTGTTCTGCCAGTTAATCTTTCTCACGCTAGGTCAGGCAACTACAGAATGAATTCACCAATAGGTGGCTTCATATTGGCAGTTTACAGTTTGACCTGGGCACAAAGAAGGAGAAGGAGAGTACTGTACTTGATTCTCTCCTGGAGAAAATGAATGTGGCTTGCTAGAAGGTTGGGACAGGAGCTCAACATCTTTGAAAGCAGCAGCCTTCACGGCTTAATAGGCTGCAAATACTGAATCAAGGAGGAAAGAATTAACGTAAGGAGGCTTTGGTCTGCTAAATTAATTCCATGAGAACAACATAGGCTCTTTGTATTTCACAAAGGCAGGAGGTTGATGCTTGAGGTCAAGCATTTTCTCTTACTCACCACCCAGAAACTGGATGCCTCCAGCCACTCTGCCCACAGTCCTGGAGATCAGCTCCGACACGCAGCACCCCATCAGGGCGGTCAGGGCCACCAGAAGTAGAAGGCCACAGCCTAGCCCTGTCACTATCGTGCAGATCCTCCATTCCACACTCGGGATGGCCTGAAACGATGCATAACGTCCACACTGCTCCACCATCACTGTGATCTGGCGGCTCTCATCTCGTACTGGGTAGGAACATCTCCGGAAGGTCCCAAAGGACACTGATTTCTCCAGCTGAGACCCCAAAAGCCAGTAGGGCATGAAGAAGCCCACACAGGAGACGCCAGCACAGAGGAAGGAAAAAAATGCCCATACCACTCCTGTACAAGTCAGGCTGGAAGCAATTTTCCCAGTCATGGCTATTGACTGTGATGGAATGGAGGTTGAGACTGTTCTCTATGTGCTGTGCAGAAAAGAAGGGGAACTGCAGGCAACTCAAACACCTTTAGTCCCTGGACTGCCACAATCCAGCAAGATCTTCAACAAGAGCCATCACAGCCAATTCTTTTGTTGCTGACAGTAAGGTTCCCAGGGAAGTCAAATGTTTTCTCAACCTTGTTGATGTTTCCTTCTCAATGGTAGCTGAGGTTGTTACGACAAGAAGCACAGGGTAGGGAGGGGTGGGAAGGAGAGGGACAGTATAAAAGCCTCATTAGTACATAAAAGTGACTAATTCTTCAGCAATTGAGTGAGAGAAAAAATGCTAGAAAGGAGATGTTGGATTCTTGTTTTTTAGCATGCAAGTGAATGAAGAAAGAAGACTGAAAAAAATAAAAATGAAAGATAGGCCAGGGTACGGGTATCTGGTCCAGTTCTGGATGTTGTATAGTTGTGTGTGAGAGAGGCCAAGAATCAAAAAACACCTCTCTCAGCTTACCCTGCAGCTGATTACTCACCTAGGGCTTCCACCTGATTAAACCAAAGACACCTAGATACCCCCTCTGCCTTTTAACACCCTCTTGATGGGAAGAATTAAGCAGGCAAAGTTTTTGCAGCAAGGAGGATAAATAAGAGACAGCAGGTCATGTCTGTTGTTGGCTGTTACAGGTGACAAAGGAACAGGTGACAAGAGGGTAGGCATTGCATGTCATCAAGCTGCATTTGACTTACAGCAAACCCTAACAGGTTTTCCAAGGGATGTGAGGTATTAAGGAGTGGTTTTACCTGTGTCAACCAAACCCAGGCAATTTTCATGATTTGAAAACAGATCTCTTGAGTTTTAATCCATCCTCCTGTCCACTACCTACTCTGGCAAGGGTACATCTGCCCATTCTTCTGGGTGAGAGACAACACTGGGTCCAAGATCAAGGCTGCATGGAAAACAACTCTGAATAGCTGAGTGACAGGAGAGAAGGAGGAGTCTCAAACTTGATGCTCTCCAGAGACTGGAGTATAGCCCAATCCCCCACTTCACTAGTGTTTGTACCTCAAACTTAGTCCTACGCAGAGGGTGCGGAAGTGGGGAAGGCTCAAATATTGGTGATCATCAAGGCAATTAGCCATGAAAATTGTCCTGAGAATGTAATGCAGTGGCCTTCCCTTTGCCTTCCGCATCGCAGCGTGACACTGATTCAGTTCTGTGAGTCACCTTCTGGTCCAGAGCCCTTTTGGCACACAAAGTCCTCCTCAGTCCCAGGCCAGTATAGATGAAGCTGCTGCCCACCCATCACCCTTCCCTGTGGACTTTGCCACTGAAGGCCAGGAGTCTTCAGGCTTGTCAAGTTAGTTAACCTAACACCTGATGATCGATTGGCGTTGAGTTGCTGGCAGGAGGGTCTACTCTATTACCATAGCAGGATCACCTGGCCAGACTTCAGGCACTAATGAGGTCAAAAAGTCAAAAGATGAGGTCAGGTTATGGAAGGTGGCAAATTGGCAGAGCTTTCCACTGCTGGGTCGCCCTTGAGCTTTTCTCTGGGTCTTGGGCCAACTCCAGGAAAGGCAAAGAGCCAGGGTCGTAGCCAGGGGGTAGGCAGGGTGAGCATCACCCACCCTGAGTTAATAGTTTGCCCACCCTCAAACCCCCGGCTGCTTATATATAATGACATATATATTAATATGACATTGTTGTCCATGGGGGGGGGGGGATTCACCCACCCATATCTAGAATCCTGGCTACCGCCCTGCAAAGAGCGAACCTTTCTCTTTCTTGTGTAACTTTGGCAAGGGTGTAGAGTAGGGGTGCCCAAACTTTTTAAGCATGGGCTGGTCACCTAGTTCAGGGGATGGTCACTATGGGCCAGGGGCTGGATCCAGCCCCCAACACCAATTCATACCGCCAGCAAAGCCCTCGTTGCTCCTGGAAGCGGAAGAAAAACACGTTTTACTTCCACTTCCCGGAGCGATGAGGGCTTTGTGGGCCAGATGAATTGGCATGGGGCCAGGATCTGGCCCACGGGGAGAACAAGCCTTTTGCCCGGACTGCTGCGGAGAAACTGCTGGGAAGCGAATGAAAGCACTGGGTGGGATGGGGTGAAAGGATGGGGGGGGGGAATAGGATGCAAGTTGGGGAGTAAAGAGCGAGACCCATCCCGAAGGGGGGCGTTAACCCATCCCACCCCCCCCCCTCACAGATGCTCAATGAGAGCTCCCCATCCCTCCTCAACCCCACCGCTCCCCCCTCTCTTCTGAGCGCCGGCTGGGGAGGCGCTGTGCCCCCCACCCCCACCCCCACGGCCAAGAGGCCGAGGCGAGTGAGCGGGCAGCCCGAGAAGAGGGGGTGGGGTGGGGGTGGGTCGAAGGGGGTGCCCGGGGGGGCACGTCTTCCACGCGCTGTCAATCGAGGCAAGGGGGAGGCGACGAACCTCCCGGAGCCCGGCATGCCAAGACAACACCCCCCTCCTCCCCGAGTCCTCGGACCGGTCCCCGCTGCCCAAGAGGGCTGCCAGCCAGCCAGCCAGCCGCCACCCCCGGGGGAAGTTTGAAGCCGGATCGCCTCGCCCCTCGAGAAGAAGGAAAGGGCGGGTGGGACGGGGTGTGCGTGCGCGTGTATGCAGAGCGGTGTGTGTGTGTGGGGTGTCTTAGCAGCTCGACCCGGCGAGCCTCTCTCCCCGCCCGCCGTCTACTAACCCGCCGTCCCAGCTCCGGCTCCGGCTCCGGCATACATGGAGAAGGTGCCCCAAGCCGCGCGGCCTCCCTCCGGCTGTCCGGCACGCGGCGGGATCCGCTCCGCTCTCCGGCAGCCGAGACCAAGCGCCGCCGCCGCCGCCGCCGCCGCCGCCGCGTTCGCCTCTGACTGGGGGGAGGGAGGGCCAGGCAGGCAGGCAGGCAGGCGGCCAGACAGGGTCCCAAAATCCCCGACTGGGGAGCTCCGCCCCCCTGCCATCCAGAACGAGAGGAGGAGGAGGAGGAGGAAGGGGGGTGGACTGGCACGCCGCCTTGTAAGGAGAGAGAGAGAGAGATAGTGTGTGTCTGTGTGCGAGAGTGTGTGTATGTGAAAGAAAGAGATAGTGAGAGTGAGAGTGAAAGAGAGAGTGTGCGAGAGAGAATGTGTGTGTGTGTGAGAGAGAGATACTGTCTGTAAATGTGTGCGAGAGCGAGCGAGTGTGTGTATGTGTGGGTGAGAGAGAGATCGTGTGTGTGCAAGAGTGAGTGTATGAGAGGGAGAGGGAGAAAGATAGTGTGTGTATAGTGCGTGTGTGCAACGAGAGTATATGTGAAAGTGTGTGAGAGAGTGAGGTGCATGTGTGTGAGAGTGTGTGTATGTGAGAGTATGTGAGAGATACTGTGTGCGTGTGCGAGAGTGAGCGAATGTGTATATGTGTGGGTGAGAGAGATAGTGTGTGCAAGAGTGAGCGTGTGAGGGAGAGGGAGAAAGAGTGTGTGTGTGCGTGTGTGCACGAGAGTGTGCATGTGAAAGAAATAGTGTGTGAGAGTGAGAGAAAGAGTGTGTGTGTGTATCTTGTGTGCAAGTGAAAGAAAGAGATAGTATGTATGTTTGTCAGAGTGAGAGAAAGAGATTGTGTGTGAGAATGTGTGTGTTTGTGTGTGAGAGTGTGTGTGAGAGAGAACTATACTGTGTGTATTGTGTGAGAGAGTGTGTATGTGTGTGAGAGAGAGTGTGAGAAAGTGTGTGTGAGTGTGTGTGTGAGAGAGATACTCTGTGTGTGAGAGAGTGTGTGTGAGTGTGTGTGTGCACAAGAGTGTGTGAAAGTGTGTGTGTGTGTGTGTGTGAGAGAGAGAGAGAGAGAGAGAGAAGGGGCAGCCCCTGCCTCGCAGCGCCTTGGGGCAAGTTAGGAGCAGCAGCATAGACCGTGCTGACTCTGCTAAGAGGACTGAAGAAAAGAGTTGGTGAAGGGGAGGGTGGGTCGTTGGTGTGCGGCGGGCCACAAAGAAGCCGGGGTGCTTCCTCCCTCCCCTCCCCATCTTTAAGTTAGATAGAGGGAGAGAGGCTATGAGTCGTACTGATGAAGCCCCGGAAGTGCGGAGTAGACTCACTTTAGCCTCGGACACCTTGGCCCCCACCTAGGGAAAAGTCCTCCAGATCCTGGCTGGGAAAGTCGGGGCATGGGGAGGGGCGACTCAGAGGGTGCGCAACCCTGCTTACCACCATCAAAACTTCTTTCCCTTTAAAGGGAAAACTTCTGATTTCTCAGGATCATGCAGGGGCTTAGGCAAAGCGCAGAAGAGGAGGAGGAGGAGGCTGCGGCCACTGACTTAACCATCTTCAGAGATGAGACAATTCCTTGCCACTCTGTCTTTGGAGAGGAAGGGAGAGGAAGTTTTACATTTCTTTTAATCATTGCTAATGTTTGCTTTTTGAAAACTCTCTCAAAGCATCACTGATGCGCTCCAGTAGTTTTCCACAAATAAGATAAAAAGCAAACACGTGCCCTTCCTTTACCTCCAAAGGTGAGTGGCAAGGAAGATTTAAACAGGAAACTTCCAATTTCTCAAGATAATTAAATACCCTCCTCCTCTGTACTCTATGCCCAAATGGCTCAAAAAGCCTAGAATTGCTTGAGTTCCAATGTGGTTGATATTTGGATTTGGATTTGTATGCCGCTCTGTTCACCAAAGCGACTCAGAGCGGCTAACAACATAGAACACAAAATATCACATATTAAAACATATCAAAGTAACACATCACATATCAATGACATATCACACATTTCAAAAATCCCCCATCACAATTACAAGTTAATTACAAGAAAACACTTTCAGGAGAGTCTTAAACAAAAACAAAGTATCAAAGTATCAACTCCAAATTTCAGTTACAAAATAATAATAATAATAATAATAATAATAATAATAATAATAATAATAATAATAATAATAATAATAATAATAATAATAATAATATATTTGCATGTGGATGCAAGGATTGCCCCAAATGACATACTGTCCCTCAAAGCATGATCTAGACCAGTGATGGCGAGCCTTTTATAGACTGAGTGCCCAAACTGCAACCCAAAGAATGCTTATTTATCGCAAAGTGCCAACACAGCAACAGAGGAGGAAGGAAATGCTCCCATTGGCTGCTGAGCAGAGGGGCAGGGCAAACATTGTGCTGAGGGGAGGGAGGAAGTGCCCCCATTAGGCTGCTGGGCAGAGGGACAGGGTGAACTCTGTGCTGAGGGGAGGGAGGAAGCACTCCCATTGGGCTGCTGGGCAGAGGGCCAGGGCAAACTCTGTGCTGGGATGACTGCACGGGTGCCCAGAAAGAGGGCTCCGAGTGCCACCTCTGGCACACGTGCCATAGGTTCACCACCACTGATCTAGACTGGTTCAGGCTGAGATAATTTGGCCAGCTTGTCACACCCTAAACTACACCACCATGTTTTCATCTCTTAACTACAAACTATCTCTAACACATTTCTGCCTTCAGATTCCCAATCTCCCCTTCAGACAAACATGATTTTTTTTTACAAGAAAATGATTGGAAATGATGAAAAAGAGAGAAACTTCACTCTCACTGTGTTCTGATATATAGATTCTTCTGTGCACTAAGTCAGTAATGGCTTACTTAAGAATGAGATGGCTTTAGGACGAGGGTGAAGAACCATGGTCAGCCTTAGTGTTAATTTCAATCCCAGAGGAAATTCTTGAAGGTGGGAGCTGCATTCCTGCAACTGGGGGAGGACGAAGGCAAAAGGGTGGGACCTAAAATACCAACATATTTTAGCTTAAAGCACCATTTGACAGAAACTAAGTCATAATAGAGAGATTTCAACAGTACAATGGAAGAGTGGGGGAGATCTGTAGAGACGCTGGTAAACTGAACTAATGGTGATCTTGTGCTCATCTCTGTTTATAGCCAAACAGCCAGCACTGTCTGCGTTTGCAGATGTTTCCATGGACATGTGGCAGGCATGACTAAAGTGTACCGCCAAAGTGGTACTTATTTATCTACTTTCAATTTCTTGCTTTCAAACTGCTGATTTGGCTCCCTACCTATCTTCCATAGACTGCCATAGTCCTAGATTGGGTTCTTGTCATGTTTCCTTACTCTTATTTGTTGATGACACAGTCCTCCTGTCCTGTTCCCAAGTCGGTCTCAAGCACCTTCTGAATCAATCTCAGGATTATTTTTCAACGAATAGACTCGCATTGAACTATGAAAAATCAAAGGTATTGGTTTTTGCTAACTCTTGGAAACCATTGCATTGGAACATCAATGACAACACTGAGCAGGTTAAAAGTGTAAAATACTTTCAATTTCTTGCTTTCAAACTGCTAGGTTGACAGGAGTTGGGACAGAGATGGGAGCTCACTCCATCGTGCAGTACTCAGGTTTCAAACTGCTGACCTGCCAAACTTCCAGTTGTCAAGTTCAGCGTCTTAACCACTAAGCCACTGAAACAATTTTGTTAGTCTTTGGTTCCCTTGGGTTCTTTTATCTCTTTTAGTTTTTTCTTCTTTGTTCCTCTTTGGAAGGCTAACCAAGCTAATTTTGCACCTGAGGCAGACACAAATGCCCCCACCTCCACTGCATCCAAACGAAACTACAGAAATTAAAAATTAACAACTAACCATTTGCTGCCTTTTCATGACACTCAGAAACTCATGCTGCCTGAGGACAACACTTCTTCCCTATCAGCCAAAGCTCTCCTAGTGCCATCAATCACATTACATTGTTAACTATTCTGTGTGCACACACATGAGGAAAAGAGATGGAAAGAGTGAGGAAAAACCAGAAGGCTACACTTGGAAGATAAAATCTGGACACCCTGTAAAATTCCATGAAGGCAGGTTGGCTGCACAATACAGTAATGGCCTTATTGTGTATGGTCTCAACACGCACTCTCAACCTCTCTTTCCCTCATTTTCTTTATATGCCAAAGGAATCAATTTTTGGGACACTTTATACAACACAAATTGCTGAATTTAGGAGTCAGTTGGGGGGGGGGATTCAAATTTCTAAGTGTTTGTTGCAAAAATATTTTAGAAGTAAAACTACTTGTTCCTCTTCTAAAACATTTGGGGTGCTTTCTCATTACAGTCCTTTAAGTGTAGGCTGAGGTATTGTTTTTCTGCAATTAGACACAGAACCGGTTGCTAGAGAGAGGTTGTCGGGATCACTAAAACTGACAAGACTGATGACAGTTCATACACATCAGAGTTGCCAAGGAAAGTCTTTGAGCTTAGGTGTGAAAGAAACATTTTCAGAGGATGAGCAGATCATTACACATATTATGATACTGTATATGTTTATGCAAAGGCGTTTTCTGGAGTTATGTGGGCTGCAACCTATGGTATATAACTGATGTGCTAGAAGAATATTTGAAAAAGCCCTTTGATCAGAGGATCATGTTTTTGGTAGGCAAGCTACAAAAGTGGTTTATTGTGCCCTCTGATGAGAAGCCTGTTGGACAGGCTGTGGAAACAGCATTTCAATTTGCTGTTGGGAAGAGAAATGATGATCATTTGTGCCGCCATGCTGTAGATACTTTCAGAGAGTCTGTGAAGCTGCCATGCTCAGCATCCACTAGTATTCTTATGCACAAGCTTTGAACTGCCCGACACATGCCTGATGCAATTTCTGAGATGCATACCATTTAGCTATGCGTCATGAATTCTTCTAACCAACAGGACAAAGTGGCATATCTAGTTCAGAGTTTAGGATTTATATTACACATGAAAGGTAATGAAATTGACACTATAGGATAGATGTACAAATATCCAGGTTTTGGAACATCATCTGCAATAATGATTCTAGCGACAACAGTACCCTGTTACTGATTACTGATGTGTGAATAGTCACAATCCCAGGCCACCCATATAAAGGTATGGTAAACTACTGTACTTCTGAATGCCCTCCACCTAGAAAACCCTGGAAGAGATCACCATAAATTGAAATCAAGTTGACAACACACATTATGTTTATAAAGGCATCCATGAGAAAACATGATAATAATTAACAAAGCTTATATCTTTACACTACCTTTACACATATATACTGTAGAACAGGCAACAACTGCAGAGTTGCAAATAAATTCTAGATTGTTGGACTAAGGATATACTGCCAATGGCCAAGTGTCAGGTTGTGATTCATTTTTCTATTGTCAATAGGCGTTTTTGTTGCTGGCATTTTAAAGAAATGTCTGGGTATTATTCTTGTTCTTCCTGATATTTATAATTTATTCAGAGTGGTAAAATATCCCAGATGGTTGGGATATAAATGCAATAAATAAACAAGCAAGCAAACAAACAAACCCCTTAAACATGACATGAAATAGAGATGCTTAGATTTATGGTTTTGGACTACAGCTTCCAGGATTCCCTAGTCAGTATGGCCACCTCCTATATGGAACTCCTAAGGCAGCAGTTCCCCAGTGTTTTGCATCACTACTGCTTTTTTATTTTTGAGAAACCCTCATGCTTCCCCTTATGTCCAACAGGAGTGGGCTGGCCAGGTGTAAGCAGAAGTGGGTCAGAGCCCCATTTGCCCCAATAAACCAGCCTTCACTAACCCATAACATCGCCCTTTTTGTCATTTGCCAGGGCTGGAGGATGCAGTCACAGAATCAGTTCAAGTTCTCCCTAGAAATTCAGACATGTCACCAGCACAGTTTTGTCAGTAGTGGAGACAAATGGAAACACCACCATTGATTGGGAAGTTTGTAAGCAGTCTGCAGAGTGCCAGCTTTATTTGCCTTAGTGCAGTGATGGCGAACCTTGGCACGCCAGATGTTCTTGGACTTTAATTCCCAGAAGCCCTGATCAGGAGAGTGCTTGACTTGGGCTTCTGGGAATTGAAGTCCAAGAACACATGGAGTGCCAAGGTTCGCCATCACTGCCTTAGTGAAAGTGACTGTGGCCAATGCAGACTTCAATGCAGGGCTATGCTGGCTGACCATTGGCTATAGTAGCTGCAGAAAGCCAAAACAAAAGAAGATTCACATTTTGTGGCACCTTAACTGCTATATTGTATTTTAATTTGAGCTTTCCAGATCAGGCCCACTTCCTCAGACATAAGAGAGACACTACATGGCAATCATTTATACATGGCCTCAAGATAAAGAGACGATGATAAGTCAGACATGAGTTGCAAATTTGGTGACTCAGTAGATAAATTCCCACCTTGTGATGACTTAAGCCTCTTGTTTGACATTCAATTATTTTTCCAATGGAGACAATTCAGCAAAAAGCAGCAATGATAGATGTGTGCAGGAACCTAGTCTACAGGTAATAAATATATTGTCGCATATTGTAAGAATGAATGTAGCATTTCCCATGCAATAATAACTTACTACCCTAGTTTGATATTTAGTTCTTTTCCAATGAAGCTAGCCGTTTTTGGAAGCTTGTTGTGAAAAAGAGAGACTGCAGTGACTTATTGAGCAGTTTGAGACCCGAGTGCTGCATGATGGCATGAGTAGCACTCATGTCTCTTGTCCCAGCCCCAGCTCAAAAGCAAGACATTGCAAGTAGATAAATACGTACCACTTCAGTGGGAAAGGTAAACAGCGTTCCATGCACTCCGGTGTCTAATCATGACTTCCACATGATCATGGAAACCTCTGCAGATGTAGACAAGCCTGACTCTTTGGCTATAGAGATGAGCACCAAACCCTAGAGTTGGATACAACTGATTTTTGAGCAAGAGTAATCTTTACCTATAGAAAAAGAGGCAGTAGCTAGTTGGGAAAGAACAAGGGTAGTGAACAAGAACAGCAGGCAAGAGCAATCTGTAACAATTTCATTTTGTACAGTACAGTATTTGCTTAAGAACCCTTGACTAATATTTAGTCCATTGAGATGGGTATCAAGCATATGCATATATTTTCTTTCAGATGTCTCCCTTTGGTTCCTTGTTCCAGAATACTGTATATCTTCTTCAAGATCACAACTTTCAAATTTCATAGAATGACCAGGTAGACTGAAATCTGAAACAGGTTTTTGTGTACTGTATTACCCTTCCTGATGTCTGATTTATGTTCATTACTTCTTTTGTTTAAAGATTGCCTTGTCTGTCCTAAGTAGAGGTCGGGATCACATTAGTAGAGGAATGATTAAAATTTCCCTTGATGTGGTGTGTGGTGTTGTGGGTCCTGTTATGTAAGCCATTGTATGTCAATAGTCCTATGAGACTGAGAAGTTATCTGTAAGCAAGTATAGGCCTGCCACCTAGGGCTTGTGAGAGTGAAGTGTTCTTGTCAAGGATGGCTTGAAATAATTTATAATGCATGTGAAGTGGTCTCAATATTGAGTTGAAAGTGAAAACTAGTGGGTTTTGATCCATTTTCTCTTCTGGGTCTGGCTTGCAGTAGGTATCTCTTGGGTAAACCTCTGCATTGCTCCTCTGCATTCTAGTAAAGGTTTCCCTCAGTGGTGGGCTCCAAATATGTTTGCTACCTACTCTGTGGGCGTGGTATGGTGCGCATGGCCAGGGGGAAAGCCCTGCGTTGCACCTGAATTAGGACTACAAGTGGTACCTCATACAATTATTTTAATCCGTTCCATGGGGCTCGTTGTTGTACAAAACAATTGCTATAGGATACATGCGATTTCCCCTCTGGGATGCATCGTACAGTGTTTTTGTTTTTTTTTGCTAAGTGGTTTTTCCCACTGAAAAATTGTTGTACGATTTTTTCCATAGGGAAAATTGTTATGTGGGATGCTGTTTTCACCCAAAACCTAATTGTTATGCGATTTCGCTGCTATATGGGGTGATTGTTGTATGAGGTTCCGCTTACTTTATTTCAAAACTTGGATGGGTGGGGCCAACCAAAATTTCTGCTACCGGTTCTGGTGAACTGGTGCGAACCTGCTGATACCCGCCACTGGCTTCCCTTGCTCGAAAGCCAGTCATATCCGACTCTAGGGTTCAGTGCTCATCACTGTTTCATAGCCCAAGAGCCAGCGCTATGTGCTTCTGCAGACGTTGCCCTGGTCCTGGTCATGTGGCAGGAATGACTAGACATCGGAGCGCATGGAACGCTGTTTCCCTTTCCACCGAAGTGGTCCCTATTGATCTACTTGCAATTTCTTACTTTCGAACTGCTAAATTGACAGGAGCTGGGACAAAGATGGGAGCTCATTCTGTCCTGCAGTACTCGGGAATCGAACTACAGTACTGACCTGCCGCTTTCCAGTCAGCATCTTAGCCACTTGAGCCAATGCAATGGAAAACAGTACAATCTCTGCACAAAAGAATTAATGGACTACTAAGAGCATTGGATGTCAGAAGTGCTTTAATAGCAGATTGACAACACACTGTGTTAGTTCACTGTTGTCGCAAAAACAACAATCTTGTGGCACTTTAAAAACTATCAAATTTATTTTATGTAAACTTTTGGGAGTTATTGACATCTGTGCTACAAGACTATGAATGGTTTATTCACATTTAAAAATAATCAAATATAAAACTCCAGGAAAAGAAATTGGACAAAACCATTAAAACAAAAACACCAGATTATAGTACATATACGATTTGGGCTGAACGCACATAATTATGAGATTATACGGCTTGTACTGCATACCAAAAGAGCAAAAACGAGAAAAGCCATGTGGTCCTTCTTGTTGTTGTGCAAGATCTGATTCCAAATACAGGTATTGGCTATCCTCATGGTGATCCAACATGAAGATTGTCCTGGGAACAATATATTGCAGTGGCCTTCCATTTGCCTTCCACATCGCAGTGTGACACCCATACTACTGATCCAGTTCCGTGAGACACTTTCTGGTCCTGAGCCCTTTTGGCACATATAGTCCTCCTCAGCCCCAGGCCAGTATGGATGAAGCTGCAGCCCTCCATCAAGATGGATTCAAAGGGATTTAATCCACTTGGAGACCCACACCCTTCCCTGTGGACTTCTCCACCTAAGTCCGTTAGTCCTCAGGGTTGTCAGGTGATTTAACCGCCACCTGACAATCAACCTGGAGTCACTGTCAGTAGGGTCTATTTTAGGGTTCCTCAAACTTGGCTCTCCAGATGTTTGTGGACTTCAATTTCCAGAAGCCCTGATCCGCAGGTGTGCTGACTTTGGCTTCTCTGGTTGTTGCAGACTGCAACTGATATCTAATAATGCATTTTCTTCCTGAAGCAAGAAACATGTCATGGACGTGCATTTAAGGTGGATCCCAGCTTGCCATGAAGTGACCCACACACTCTGATCACAGAGCCATCTCCTGTGGCACACATGAAATGAGACATGCGAGATTTAACACCAGGACTGCAATGGACAGCCTTGAGGATATTATCATGGTGTGCCTTCACAGTCAGTCCCTCTGGCATGGCCTCCTCCATGACTGTTGTCGTTGGGCTGAATGTGATGCAGGGCCGTAGCTAGGGGGTGGCTAGGGCGTGGTTTCCCATATGAAAGCATTGAAAAGAGGCTTTGTTGCCCATCCTGAAAAAATATTCGCCCACCCACATCACGAATCCTGGCTATGGCCCTGATACGATGGCTTCCAGTGGCATTTCCTCCACAGAGGGTACCATCACCCCACCTAAAGGGGCTCATCCGCCCGTAGCCATTGGCTCCTTTGGGAATCAGGTTAGTTAACCTGACACTTGGTGTTGAGTCGCTGGCTATTGTAGCAGGCCAGACAATTCTGGTAACTGAAGTCCAAGAGCAAACACCTGGAGAACCAAGTTTGAGGAAACCTTGTCCACTCTGTTACAATAGCAAAATAGCCTGGCAAGACAGATGTGTGGTCCTTAAACCACCCCAAAGCAGTAGGAAGTAATACTGTACCTTTATTAGACCACCCTGCAGTGACTCAAGTGGCAGGAGGTCAGCAGTTCAATACCCGAATACTGCAGGACGGAATGAGCACCTTTGTCCCAGCTCTTGCCAACCTAGCCGTTTGAAAGCAAGAAATTACAAGTAGATCAATAGGGACCACTTTGGTGGCAAGGTAAACAGCATTCCATGCGCTCCGGTGTCTAGTCATGCCTGCCACATGAGCATGGAGACGTCTACAGAAGCGGCCAGCGTTGACTTCTTGGGCTACGAAACAGAGATGAGCACTGAACCCTAGAGTCGGATACGACTGACTTTCAAGCAAGGGTGACCTTTACCACTCTAAAATTTCCTAGCTTTGGACTTGCACAAGTTTCCATCAACATGGACACCACCAGTGGTGTGGTGGCTCACAGGGACTCATCCCGGGTGCACCCCTGCGACTGGCGCCCCTCAGAGGCAGGCAGAGGTAACTGCAACGTACGTGATTTCTCCCCACCCCCACCCCGCAATAATAGGCGCCCCCACCACTTTCTGTCCACCGCCCTCCCAAGGTGCCCAGCACATCCCTGGACACCACTCCACAGTGCACAGCCTGAAGGCGGGAACGCATCCCGCCTTCAGTACTCGGGAATCGAACTCCTGACCTCCCGCGGAGGCCGAAAAGTGGGCGGGGCTCAGGGTGGAGGGAGAGAAAAGGTGGGGCGCGGCGGGCGGAGTAGTTAGTAGCTGCGGCAGTAGCTGCCCTGGTCCGAGTATAAGAAGTGGCTCCGCCTCCGCCACGGCAGCCTCGGGAAAATGGCGGCTGCCGCCACCTTGGAAGACGAGGAGCCTGGGCAGCGGCCGGCGCTGAAGCCCTCTGGGGCTCCGGCCTTCTTTGCTGCTGCCTCCGCCGGGGCGGGCGGTGCCTCTTCGCCGGCTTTGAGCGGAGGCTCCTCCGGACCCAACCCGCTCTCGCGCAAACTCCGCAAAGTGCTGGAGACGCGGCTGGAGGCGGATAAGGTGAGGGCGGCACGGCTGGCTCTCCTTCTTCCCTCCCAGCCGCGTCGAAGCAGGAAGCCTTTCGTGTTAGGATTTGGGCCGAGAAATAGGGGCTGAAGAGGCGTTTGCTGATTTTTTAAAAATCTAGACTCTCTCTCTCTGCAGGACGGAGTGAGCTCCCGTCTCTGCCCCAGTTCCTGCCAACACCTAGCAGTTCGAAAGCAAGGAATTGCAAGTAGATCAATAGGGACCACTTCGGTGGGAAGGGAAACAGCGTTCCGGTATCTAGTCATGCCTGCCACATGACCACGGAAACGTCTGCAGAAGCAGACAGCGCTGGGGCTTCGGCTTTGAAACAGAGATGAGCACTGGACCCTAGAGTCGGATACCACTGGCTTTTGAGCAAGGCTGACCCTTACCTTACCTCTCTGTTTGCCTCTTTCTCTCTCATTGTGTGTGCCCCCCCCCCTGCGAGGAAAGGCTCCTGTATAACCATGGAAACTGGGAGGGGAAATAGGTACCCCAATATTTTATGGGGGTCTGGCTGTCAAGTGAGCAGGCTTCTGAATATTTCCTGAGCATTTCCCCTCTGGACATTACACATCAGTTGACCCAAGTGTACTTATTTTCTTTTAAAATAAAGTTCTTCCTTGATTACAGCCAAAGAGCCAGTGCTGCCTGCATCTGCAGACATTTTTGTGGACATGTGGCAGGCATGACTAGACATAGAATGCTGTTACCTTTCCTTTCAAAGAGATCTCTATTTATCTACTTGTAATTGAAACACAGATGAGCACTGACCCCTAGACTGGCTTTCGAGCAAGGGAAACCTTTACCCTTACCTAATTTCTTGCTTTCAAACTGATAGGTTGGCAGGAGCTGGGTCAGAGACAGGAGCTCATTCCGTCTTGCAGCACTTGGGTCTCGGCTGGTATGCCAACTTTCTAGTCGTCAAGTTCAGCGTCTTAACCCACTAATCTGCTGCAGTCCTAAATAGGAGTTTGTCAGAAGGGGGATTCGAACCCATGCCTCCAGGGGAGACTATGACCTGAACTGTGCCTTAGACTACTTGGCCATCCTGACAACTTTTCTTTTAAGGCTGCACCTCAAATCCATTTAGCAATGTTTCTGTGGGATTTTCTGTATACTGTACTGTATTTTCCCAAAGCACCAAAGGTTTTGGACAAAACAAGGCCCAGGTATCAGGGCTGGGTCTGGGAGTCATAGGTTGTGTCATGGCAATACTTTATGTTCGGACCCTTCAGATAATGGTTGTGCTTTATGTTTGATTGCTGTATAAAGTTCTTAAGGATTGACAGTTAACTGTGTAAAATGTCTGTTAATAATCATTGTTTCGGGGTGATGGTGTTAATTATTTTTATTAACACTATTCCTTCACTACAGGTGCTGTTTTAGCAGGGGAATGTCTTTGAAGATTGTGGTATTTTTGAACCACAATCAGGCCTCCCCTGGTAACAGCAACCTAGAGTTGCCGGCTAATCTTTCTCACACTAGGTCAGGTAAAAGGAGCTGCAGAATGAACTCACCAAAAGGTGCCTTCATTTTGGCAGTTTCACGTCTGGCCAACACAAAAGGAGGAGAAGTGAGAATGTACTCTTCATTTGATTCAGAATGACTTAATTTACTTGCAGTCTGTCCAAGGCCACATTTTGAATAAATCATTTTTTCACCCTGGTTTTCATTGTATAGTTTTCACACATGTACATAGTAATTTGAAATACTATATAGATCAGGGGGCCGATGGCCATTTTGCCCTTTCTACACCACATGGCACTTACTGGTGTGGTGGAGGCAGTGGGGGCCCACATGTAATGGTGCTGCTGCCGCAGGTTGAGAATCCCTGATATAGATGATATTTATCTTACTTTTAAGGAACTTTTTTTCCACTGCTACCCTTTCAAGTTTTTGTCTTCTTCTGATATTTTGGTTCTTTTAATGATTGAACCAACTAATACAGTAATATGATTTTTAGCATCTCTTCATTTTCTGAATCACACTTGAACATCTGGCATTATTTCATGCCACAAAGTACTGTACTACTTGAAAGTACAGTACTGCTAGTGAAAAGTAGTGCTTCAGTGGTGCAGAGGCAGAGATCTTTATGAGTTCCTACAAATCTGTACAAGTATATTATGGGATCTGCTTACATGCATGGCACAGACTGCACCATAAAGTCTGAAAACATACTTAGCATGCCATCATAGTGAAAGAAAAAGATGGATTTCAAGTAGGGGACCCCAAACTTTTTAAGTGGGGCCAGTTCACGGCCCCTCAGACAGCAAGGATCTATATCGTCACATTTATCATACCTCAGTGACAACATGCATACAGGCTAGAGTTAATATTTTTACTTAACTCTATAATTAGAGTTCTTGGGAGTTCTAATTAGATTCTTGGGAGGCAAATGATGAGAGACCTGGGGAACATAGTAAAAAGTAGAGACATCACATTGCAAACAAAAATTCGTCTAGTCAAAGCAATGGTATTTCCGGGGGCAATGTATGTATGTGAGAGTTGGACCATTAGGAAAGCTGAGCGCAGATGAATAGATGCTTTTGAGATGTGGTGTTGGAGGAGAGTTTTGAGACTCCCCTGGTCAGCGAGGAGAACAAATAAGTCAATCTGAGAAGAAACCAACCCTGATTGCTCCTTAGAAGGTCAAATAGTAAAGATGAAGCTAAAGTACTTTGGACAATCAAATGAGAAGAGAGGATTCACTTGAGAAAGCCTTGATGCTGGGAAAGGTGGAGGGCAAAAGAAGGGGGCAGCCAAAAATGAGATGGCTATATGGTATTGTAGAGACAATGGGCACAGAACTGAGTGAGTTGAGGAGGATGGTGGAGGACAGAAATGCTTGGCGGACAGTGGTCCATGGGGTCGCAAAGGGTCGGAATCGACTGCGACTGAACAACAACAAAAAATAATTAGAAGTACTTTATTAAATTCTCTGTCTTAGGTCCCCAGATGTTCTTGGACTAAAACTCCCAGAAGCCTTCACTATTGGCTATGCTGGCCAAGATTTCTTGGAGTTGGGATCCAAAACCATCTGAGGCTTCAAGTTTGGGAGCCACCTCCTAGGACGACCCAATAATACTGGTATTGAGAATTAAGTGAATAGTTTTGTTACAGTTTAGCACTATTAAAGTGCAATTTTATTTAAAATTTGGAAAAAATGTGTTTTTAAAATTTTATTTGTAAATCATAAACATACTGTAATTTTTAATTTATCTGTTTTTTAAATATATATATTTATAGGAAATGTTAGAAGCACTCAAGGCTCTCTCAGCCTTTTTTGTTGAAAATAGTTTACGTACCAGACGAAATTTGCGTGGGGATATTGAACATCGGAGTTTAGCTATAAATGAAGAATTTGTCTACATTTTCAAGCAAGTGAAAGAGGTATGATATTTTAATTATTTAACTCTAAATGTCAAAGCATAAAACATTATTTTCAAGAAAATCTGTCCAATACTATCTGTCATATAATTTCCGGTGTGCTGTTTTTTAATTACATAATGTTTTAAATATAGTAGTACTTTTGCTTAAAGAGCATAATACATTCCACGGGATTGCTCTTTAAGCGAGTTTGCTCTTTAAGTGAAACACCATTGTAAATGACCAATTGTGATTTCGGGGGGGGGGGGATGGTGACCCCCGATTTAGTTAAGTGAGTTTTTGTTTGGTTTTATTTGTTAAGCGAGGCAACCATTCAGAGAAAATTCTGCTCTTTAAGCGAGTTAGTCTCTATGCGAGGTGTTCTTTACGCGAGGTTTTATTGTATACTGTTTTGTGAAGTAACTTATCA
The DNA here is from genome assembly GCA_030440675.1 of Furcifer pardalis. Taxonomy (NCBI): domain Eukaryota; kingdom Metazoa; phylum Chordata; class Lepidosauria; order Squamata; family Chamaeleonidae; genus Furcifer; species Furcifer pardalis. The sequence continues at coordinate 30,399,356 of CP126890.1, forward strand.
GAAAAGTTTTTTTTCTGGCCTAAGTTACTGTATACTTAGCACAGAATTAAGTAGGACTTCTAATTGAGAGTATGTAGGATTTTAGTCCTAAAGTTATAATGATTTCAAGAAGAGGTAGATTAGATTCTACTTAGATTTCTTTAGGGCAAAATTACATTTAAATTTGTTCAACTTTGCTTCTTAGTATTATATAGTTTTTTTCCTAACTTAATAACTCAGACACATCCCTGAATAATTCCTATTCCACAGTGGCCAGAATTATTTGGATGTTTGCATAACTTGCCACAGCTAATTAGAGCTGACTGGTGAGATGGCAGGGCACATCTCAGTTGAATGGTCAGATATGAGTCACTGAATGTGCAACTGACACACAGCCTTGCAGTCAACCACGGCAAGTTATGCAAATCCTACATGAATACCACCAGTCTGGCCAGGTTATTCTTCTATGGTAATAGAGTAGCCCAAACTGCCAGCGACTCAACGCACTCCACTCGCCTTGGGTGGAGAAGTCCACAGGGAAGGTTGAGGGTCCCCAAGTGGATGAAATTCCACTTGAATCCATCTTGATGGAGGGCGGCAGCTTCATCCATACTTGGCCTGGGGCTGAGGATGACTTTGTGTGCCAAAAGGGTTCATGACCAGAAAGTGACTCATGGAACCAGTTAAGTGGTACAGGTGTCACGCTGTGATGTGGAAGGCAGGTAAAAGGTCATTAGATTATATTCTCAGGACAACCTTCATGGCTGATCACTCCACCCTAAAAACACCCCCAGTTGTATTGGCAGAACAAGAATTTGTTAAAAGCACAATTAGTCATATCTTTGATTCTCACCAAGATAAAAGATCACAAAGATTCTCACAAAGGACTAGAAAGAAGGAAAGAAAAAGGTGTGTGTGGGGGGAGACCAAAGACCGGGGGGGGGGGGGGAAGCTCTGCTTTATATGTGTGTGCTGATATTTTTGAGGATCTGAAAGGTTGTATAGAGAATCATTGTCGACTACAACTCTTATCAGAGAATGCATTTTTTTCCTGAAGCAGGAAAAATGCCATTGGCGTGAATTTGTTTAAGGTGGATCCCAGCTTGCCATGAAGTGACCCACAAACTATAATCACAGAGCCATTTCTTGTGACACATATGAAATGAGACATACAGGATTTAACACCAGGACTTCAATGGACTGCCGCAGCCTTGAGGATATCATCAAGGCATGCCTTCACAGCCAGTCCATCTGGCATGGCCTCTTCCGCCTCCATGCTTGTTGGGAATCAGAGTTCCTCCACTGCTCATTTTGCTGTTGGGTTGAATATGATGGTTTCCAGTAGCATTTCCTCCACTGAGAGGGGGCATCACCCCAACTTAAGGGGCTCATCCGTCCGTAGCCATTGGCCCTTTTAGGGAGTCAGATTAGTTAACCGCTGCCTGACACTCGGCGTTGGGTCGCTGACTGTATGGTCTACTCTATTACCATAGCGGGATGTCCGGCCAAAGAGAATAGTATTGCCAATATTATTTACAACGTGGTGTGTTTTACTTCTGCTTCCAGGAGTGGCAAGGGTGGTGTGGGCTGGATGAATGGTGTCAGGGGCCAGATCCAGCCCACAGGCCATAGTTTGGACACCCTGGGTTTAAGCAGAGAAAATGGCAGCCTAAAAATCTATCTCATCTGGTTGCAAAACAGATTGCAAGGTACATTTTACTTCTGCTTTCTATGGGAGGAACCACATGACCAGCCCGCTGAACCACGTGACTGGCCCGCAGCCCAATAGTTTGGGCACCCTGAGATAGAAAAAGTTCTCTCATTGGCCATTCAATACCAGTTCAGCTCCCTTTCAAAGCTGTATGTAGTTCTCTATTTGTCATTCCAGATGTTTAAGGCCTGCACTATTCTTATATCAGTTTGTCAGGATAAAAATTATTGTTTTATTCATACAGCTAGATTTGTCCCGTGCATCATTACATGGACTGTGAAAGTCATGTCTCCTAGATGGTGTTTTAAACCACTTATGATGATATCTGTTTCTGTGCTTTTTTCAGGAGCTTGAAAGTATAAATGAAGATGTACAGTTTATGAATAACTGCTGCCAGGATATGACTAACCACTTGAAGGTACAGTACTCTGGAAGGGCTGGGTGGATAGTTAAGTCTTAAAGATTTGGTAAACTCACACAATGAAAATTGTGATTTCACAAACACAGAATTTCCACACATGCACACACACCTTATGTAATTTAAGGAGGGCATCTGGTGACAGCCACAAGAATTTGCCAAACAGTTTATAGGCCACAGAAATGCAGTGAAGGACTTTTCCTCCACAGAAGGATGTGCTCATTAATTTCTATGAAGGCAAATCTATGGGCACGTTTTACTTCGCTTCCAGGAGCGACGAGGGCGGAGCAGGCTGGATGTATCGCAGTAAACCATTTCATGCGGATTCATGGGGGGCTTGATCTTCTGGAAATTGAACTCCAAGAACATCTGGAGTGCCAAGGTTCGCCCTCACGGGTCTATACAGTGGTGTAGAACTTAACTTTGGCTCCAGTAAGATAAAAGCAGTATAAAGTGTGTTACAGAATCCCATTGATTTCTGCCAGACATACAAAAATATTTTTATTTACTGCCATCCCTCTGCAATGTTTATATAATGTAGCCAGGTTGAAACGAAAATCCCCTTAATGATGTTTTGCTTTTATCATTCTTCTCTGAATTCTAGGCAACCAAGGAGCAAACACAGGATTTAATAGTAAAGACAACAAAACTTCAAGCAGAAAAGTATGTTATTCACTTTTTTTGTTACATTTGTTGCAAAGGAAAAAAGTTCTGTTTTGCTTTAACATACATTGAACAATCAGTGGGAAACATTCTGTTGCTCTCAGTTATGCCAATGTAAATCAGCTCTGGCACTGGAAATATTACAACATTTACTGAAGATGGCAAAATGGACAAAGAAATTAACATACAGTGCAGTGAGGCAAACCAAATACAGTAGTACCTCGGATAACGATGAGACTTAGTTCCACAAGTCTCGTCGTTATCCAGTTTTTAATGTTGTGCGTTCAATGCATCGCACAACGTTAAAAAAAGCCCTGTTTCCCTGGAGGCTGCAGCAAGCCAGAACATCGGGATTTGAATCCTGACGTTTTGGGTTGCTGCAGTCTCCAGGGAGGTGGGGGAACTTTGGGAACAGTTTGGATCGGGTCTTCCCACCTCCCTGGACCCGGCAGGGGGGTCAGGGAGCCCAAAATGGGTAAAAAAAGTCCGTTTTTTTAACCCATTTTGGGCTTCCTGACCCCCCTGCTGGGTCCAGGGAGGTGGGAAGACCCGGTCCAAGCTGTTTCTGGGTTTCCCTGACGTCCCCAGCCAGTGGAGCAAGCCAAAACATCAGGGTTCGAATCCTGACGTTTTGGCTTGCTCCACTGGCTGGGGACATCGGGGAAGCTCAGTAACAGCTGTAGATCGGGTCCTCTGATCTCCCTGGAGCAGGCAGGGAAGTCAGAGAGCCCAAAATTGGTTTTAAAAAATGGACTTTTTAAAACCCATTTCCTGCTCTCAGATCCCCCTGCCTGCTCCAGAGAGATCAGAGGACCCGATCTACAGCTGCAGGGTGGCTGGGGAAGCTGACGGGGACTCCCTGTCGGCTTCCCTAGCCACCCGCCCTTGCCTCCGCAGCTGTGAGGTGGCTGGGGGAGCCCCCCGTCAGCTTTCCAGCCACCCCACCCCTGCCTCCGTAGCTGCAGGGTGGCTGGGAAGCTGAACGGAGAACCCCGTTCAGCTTTCCAGCCACCCTGCTGCTAAGAACGACTGTATCGGATAATGCTAACAGATCGTTATCTGATGCAAAATTTCTTTAGAAATTTTGCATCGTTATCCGATTTTAGTGTTATCCGATGCAGTCGTTATCCAAGGTATTACTGTACTGGGGCAGTTAGCTCTACTCTTACAACAAGGCTATACCAACCAGCACAAAGAAACACCTCATGCAAAACATATTGATTCCCACCTTATGTTACTAGTGCCAAATATGGACACTTACAAGAAAACATAAATAAAAGTTGGTAACCATGGAAATGAGATGTCTGAGGAAGGCTGCTGGAATGACTAGAGTGGATAAAATCAGGAATGAAATTATAAGGGAAAGAATTGCAATAGAACCAATTTTAAACTACAGTATTTACAGAGATAAAAATGTGGTTTGCCCATTTGGAGAGAATGTCTTGGAATTCCATACCGTACAAGGCATGTGTGGAAAGAGAAGGACAAAGACCATGAGGCAGACCCAGAGGAAGGTGGAGTGAGGGAGCATCAAAGACATATTACAAGAACACCAAATAACACTAGTGGAGGCTGCTAGAATTGCCAGAACAAGAACCATATATCTCCCTGGACACCTGAAGGGCAGGGGAGGAGAGGATTTATCTTATTATTTCTTTACAGAAGGGGTTGACAACCTACGGCCCACAGCGCCAAATCATCTGCCCCTGCTGCCGGAAGCAGCAGAAACAGCTGTGAACGCATTTGCGGTTGTTGTAAACACATCCGTGGCTGCCATAAATGTGTTCACGACAGCCATAAATGTGTCCCTGGCTGTTATAAAGGTGTTTTATGGCAGTGTTTACGGTGGGGGGGGGGGACCACCAGTCCGGGTCCCTCAACTGTTTGAGGGAGTGTGATCCAGCCCCTGACTTTAAAAGTTCATCTACCCCTGTTTTACAGTAATTGTGACTCCATTTATACTTCATTCTCTTTATGTGATTTTTTCCCCATCCTTATATTTTGTTCTGAGGTAGAGATCTGCAATCATAGACTTTCTCCTTAGAAATAATTCCCGATGAATTCTGTAAGGCTTAAACTGTGAATATGTATTTTTAGGATTGTGCTTTAAGTGATCCACTTTCAGATTGTCTATGAACAATTGTGATCAACAGAAATCAGCAGATTTCCTGCTTCTAGCCTATTTGGAAGGACCTTGGTAACTTTGATGTCCTTGTAGAGGCCATAATGTTAGAAAAAGCTTCCTGCATTTTCAGAGTTCTGTTCCACAGTCCTGCCATAGGAGTAGAGGGCAGTCGCCTAGAGGCTGTCCCCATGATTGGTATGATCCTCAGGATTAGTGTAATGTTGTTGTTGTTTGCTTCCAAAAGAAGAGCTGTGGAAATTAGAGGCAAATGGAAGCAGAATGGGGATGCTGCCTAAGTTAACTTTTATGAGATGCACACCGTGCAGTTTAGAATAAGGTATACTTTTTTTAATAGAACATGAGAATTAGAATTGTAAATGACAAACTAGTATTTTTATTGCAGCCAGAGGTTAGAATTGAAAGCACAAATAGCAGATGCCTTCATAGCAGAATTCCAGCTTTCTCCAGAGGAGATGAATATCCTTCGTGGTGCAAGAGATGGGTCTGTTACAGAGGTGGGTATTTTGAAATGTACTACAGTCACACTCTGATCTGGCAAATGCAAGAAATTTTAGTTTTGTATGATGTAAATAGGTTTCCTATAACAAGGCTTCCCAAAGTGTGTATATAGCAGTGGTGGCGAACCTATGGCACTCAGACCCCTCTCTGTGGTCACATGTGCCATTGCCCCAGCACAGAGTTCACCCCGCTTCTCTGCCCAGCAGCCCAATAGGAGTGCTCCCTCCCTCCCCCAGCACAGATTTCGCCGTGTGGATGGCAGCCTGTTGAATTTGGGCACTCGGACTCTAAAAGGTTCACTGTCACTGGTATATACTGAAGGATTTTTCAATACCTTGCCCTTTGAACAGTATCTTCCTTGAAGTGAAAGGATAAAGGGAGGCTTCACAGTTCTAGATGTAAGAGGGAGACAAGATCTGTTTGGGAGTTGGAGGTATATAATTACAGGTTTTAGATAATTGTAAGACAAAAAGTAGTTTCAGCATGTTGGTCTCAGCCTATTCAGGGCCCTCCATGTGACGTGGGGGAGGTTGAGCTCACCCTTTTATCCTCCTCTAATGTTGTTCCTTGTCCAGTGAGCTACTTCCTCCATCTTCTAATTTGAGAAGACGGAGGTATATAATTACAGGTTTTAGGTAACTGTAAGACAAAAAGTCAGTATACACATGGCTTCATTAACAGTGATGTCAGCTTTTTGTGGCTTAAGTGGCTAAGACGCTGACTGGAAGGTGGCAGGTCAGCAGTTCGATACCTGAATACTGCAGGACTGAGTGAGCTCCCATCTCTGTCCCAGCTCCTGCCTACCTAGCAGTTCAAAAGCAAGAAATTGCAAGTAGATAAATAGGGGCCTCTTCAGTGGGAAAGTAAACAGCGTTTTGTGTGCTCCAGTGTCTAGTCATGCCTGCCACGTGACCATGGAAATGTTAGCAGAAGCGGACAGTGCTGGCTCTTTGGCTATGAAACAGATGAGTACTGAACCCTAGAGTCAGATATGACTGGCTTTCAAGAAAGGCTGACCTTTACCTACATGCTCCATATGGAAAGGAGTGGACCAACCTAAGCTCCGGAGGAAGAGCATGCCGTAGTCTGGTAGGCACCAGAAAGGAGGCCTTCTCTCATGTCCCCAACAAGTGTTCATGCAACAGCAGTGGGACTGAGAGGGGGTTCTCCTATGAAGATCTTAAGGGCTAAGAAGGCTTATATGGGGATATTAAGTCCTTTGGATACACTGGACCCATGTTGTATAGAGTTTTATAGATAATGACTTTGGAGAGGGCTTGGAAATAAAGTGGTAGCTAGGGTAGTTGTTATAGTTAGGGGCTTTACGTGCTCCCTATAACTGACCCTAGTCAGCAGTCTGGCTGCTGCCCTTTGAACCAGCTGAAGGTTCTGAACCCTCTTCAAAGGAAGCACCACACAGAGGTCAAGGTCTTCCTTGTTCGAAAACCAGTCATTTCCAACTACAGCGGGGTGCTCATTTCCATTTACAGCTAAAGAGCCATCGCTGTCTGTGTCTACAGATGTTTCCATGGTCCTGCGGCAAGCATGACTAGATGCTGTTACACTTCCCACCAAAGCAGTACCTCTTTATCAACTTGTAATTTCTTGCTTTCAAACTGCTATGTTGGCAAGAGGTGAGACAGACAACAGGAGTTCGCTCTGTTGCACAGCAATCAAGTCTCAAACTGCTGCATGTCACATTCAGCATTTTCATTTTCACCACTAAGCCACTGCAGCCCCTAGCCCCACATAGATTGCTTCGTCAAAACCAAGAAGTTGGTCTTGCTGAAATTCAGGCTCGGCTGTATTTGGTGCTATTATGGTTTCTGTTTTTTTCTCTTCTGATACTGCCCATAGGACCCTGGAGAACAAGGAAAAGCAAGCTGTAGTTGATCTCCCATTTTTGAAAATATAAAAGCTAACCCACAGCAGACCTATTGAGGCATTGTCGTTTCATTTTGACAGAGATGGAATTTTAAATGCTGTATTTACAAGGTCTCGGTTGCATTGAGAAAGAAACACCTTTGTAACTTTATGGACGTTGAGCTTATCTTTTGTTTCTTTTATTGAAGGATTTTTTCAAAGTACTGAGAAGAGTAAAGCAAATTCACAATGATGTTAAGATTCTTCTGCGCACAAATCAGCAGAGATCAGGGTAAGTTCCCATAGGACAGCTATGGGTGAAAGAATTATTCTGCATTGTTGGTTCAGTTAAACTCCCTGAGGTGAGCCATTTAATACACAGAGAAGCACATTTTAAGAACTCAGAAGAATCAGATTATATAGATTTTTTTTTGATCAAACACTTTAAATATTTTAAACTTGCAGCCTAGAGATTATGGAACAGATGGCTTTGCTCCAAGAGACTTCTTATGAGCAGCTTTACCGATGGGCACAAGGTACTTTTAGTTTATTGAAGATAAATTTTCTTTTTCTTTAGAATGATGTTTAGATATAGGCATAACCAGTTGTTTGTTTCCTTTCTCTTTTTTAATATGAGTACAGTAAAACCTCATATAACACTAAAACCTGGTTCCACAAGTCTTCGTGTTATATGATTTTTAGTGTTATCTGATCCTCTATGGGATCCATAGAGATACATTGTAACCACACAGGCTTTCGCGGTTGTTATCTGAAGCATCCCATAGGATCTTAATGTTATCTGATGCAATTCTTCCCCCCAGATTCCTTGATGTTATGCGATTTTCGTGTTATTCGATACTAATGTTATATGAGGTATTACTGTACTTGGGTCCTATTTGGGGACCTCAGAAGTTTCTTTTATAGGTCTGGCAATCAACATGAACCGCTATTTTGAGGGAGGGGAGTGGTGTTGACTATATGGTTGAAAGTAAAAATTTATGTATGGCTTAGAATTACAGTCATACCTCGCATAATGAAAGTGATTTGTTCTGCAAGGCTGCTCGCTAAGTGAGTTTTTCTCTGTGTGATTTTTTTTTGCATAGCAAAAATTCCTATGGAAAAACTCGCATAACAAGCATTTCTATGGAAAAACTCGCATGGCGAAAAATTTTCGTTATGCAAATTTTCCCCATAGAAATGCTCGTTATGTGAGTTTTTCCATAGGGAAAGTCCAACTTGCATAGCGAAAATTTTTGTTATGCGAGTTGGATCGCTTTTTGAAAAACCCGCTCATTGTGTGAGTTTTTCACTAAGCGAAACGCTTGTTAAGCAAGGTTTGACTGTATACAGTGTTTAGTGTTCTAAAATAAATTTTTCAGTATTGAGAAGGCTTTATTTTATTTTTGTACTGACAAAATATATTAAGCCTACTTATAAAACTTGCAACCTAAATTTTCTAATTTGGAAATAAAAGTTTTTCCTCAAACCATAGTTTTGTGGCTGGACTCCTACCTCAGCCACATAGAACTTAAGAATGGCAACCTTTAACAATAAGTATGTGAGTTGTGAATAAACTAGGAATCATTACTTTTTTATTGTTGGATAGCACTTATAATACAGATCACATTTTTATTGTCATCTTTCCATCAGACTTTTGGATGAATTTCCTGTTGTTAACATTTGCAGATTTGCACTTGAGCCCCAAAACTGTTTGCTTGATCAGATCTAGGTCTGGCTGAGCATCAGTTTTGTTCCCTATCCTCATATATTAACACTTGGTGGCCATATGCAGTTCGGAGAAGAAGCTATGCAAAGCTATGAAGATCAGTCTCTTGTAACACAATCCTGTACATTGTCTATCTGAAAACAAATCATACTGATATCAGTGGTACTATCTCTTATTGTAGTGAATATACAATTTCAACCTGGAAAAGTGGAAATCTGTGCAAAGATCTGACATGTATTAAAGTCCTATCCTTGTGTCTTGAGATCTATTGTTTGAACCCCAAGGTGCCTTTAAAAATAGTAACCACACCAAAAATAATTCTTCTTAAGGGTTGCTCACAGTAAATTGCAAATGGCAAATACAGGATCCGAAACATACAGTTTATACCATACATCAGGTGTGACCAAAATATGGCCCGGGGGCCGGATGCAGCCCCCAATGCCAATTCATTTGGCCCGCAAAGCCCTCATTGCTCCTGGAAGTGAGCTTCCAAGAGGGACGAGGGCTTCGTGGGCCGGATGAATTGGCATCAGGGGCCAAATCTGGCCCCCTGGCAATAGTGACCAGCTTCCTGAACCACATGTCCGGCCCACAGCCTGAAATAGTGCTTTGTAAAAATAGAAATGGTCAAACTGGAATAGGTTCCCAAGGTTTTAAATAAATTGAAGAGAGTCTAATAGAAGTGGAATGCAGCTGGAATCTCACTAGTAATGATTCTCAACACTTACATATATTTTGATTTACAGTATTTTATTTTCTACAGGTGAATGCAGGGGTTTAACCCAGGAATCGTGTGATATTTCTCCAGTTCTAGCTCAAGCAATGGAAGCTTTGCAAGACAGGCCTGTTGTATATAAGTATGTTTCATGTTTTACTTAAATCCTTAACATGATTTTGTAGCCAAATTTAATAAAATGAGGCCTTAACCTTATGAATAAGGCTAACATTGATAACATTGCCAAATCAAATTACATGCAACTTCCACATCTCTACATCTTTTTCTCTCTCTGTTAACATTTTGGATAACAGCCTGTAACATAGCCATGCTGCGAATGCAGTTACTGTACTTTCTAATATCAAGTTTAGCTCTGAGAAAGAGCTTTATTTTCGAAGGTGAGACTTCCATGCTGTGAAGCTGCCATCAAGATCAGGAAGGTCTATGGCTTCAGTGGCAGTTTTGCTCCCAAATTAGCAGCATTGTAAAGGCACAAAAATTTGCAAATTATATCATTGAAAGTATCAATCTTTGTTACGGTCCAAGACCAGCATAGTACGGCAAAAACAACAGACGGTAAAACCCACCCACCCACCCCTGCACCGGTTATTTCTTTTGCACTGATCTTTCTTTTCTACCATGGGTCTCATTCAGCTTGTATCAACTTAGTAAACGAGACTAGTAAATGCCTATGATCATGTAGTACTAAAAGCTAATCCCTAGCATGTTTTGGTGAAACTGATATCAAGATATAATCAATAGAGCTATTTATAAGGCAGGAAATCTGTGATCCTCATCATTCAAACGGTGGTGTTCATAGTATTTCTGAGGTCTTTCTAGATAAACAAATAGAAATGTACTATGTTTGAGGTATAACCCATTTTGTTATTTAGGTTGGGAATCAGCAATAGGTGTAAAAATGTCATGATTCTAGCACTTACTATTTCAAAACTTGTTCACAAATAATTATATTGATTAATAAAATCAATGAGAAAGCTGGTGGGGTATAGCAGGTAAAGTTCAGGAGAGCTGGGTTCAAATTTCCACTTAGTTATGGAATCTGCCTGGGGCACAACAGTGAGGAACTATTCTTTAAACATTTCACATACCGTAATTTGAAAACCCTAGTAGGTTCACCATAAATCAAAAGCAACCTGATGACAAATTTTTTTTAGTAAGCTTAATTTCACAAATGGTACTGATGCCCTTTAAACTCTTGACTCTCCTGTTCAACTGTCTTGAAATAACCCAATTTGTTTCACTAGCAGAGAACTTTTACATTTCTTGTTGTATTTCCAAGTTACAAGTGACTGCTTTTTCTCATCAGCAGTTTTCTAATTCCATTCTGATGTTTTGTGAGAAGTGAGTGTTTAGTATTAACCACAAGGTGGCAATATGAGAATTCCCATGAATTCCAGACTTGCCGCTTAAACTTCCTTGTCTTTATTACATCTGTCTCACTGATATAACTGTATCCATCTTTTTGTGGCTTCATTACATAATAATAGGTTATAATCACACAAGTAGTCATGATTTGTCCCTGATTTGGTTCCCCCCAATTTTTTCCAACTGATGACAATTCTTGTCATGTTGAATTTTCTAACCTACACTCAAATGTTTGTTATAACTCGCACCAATTCAATAATGTTACTCTCTTCATTTGGACAGGTTGAAAATTTGGTGCTTAACATAAAATTTTGCCTTTGTACTTTAAAAGTAAACATGATAATTGCATGAATGCCCAATTATCTAATTCTAAACAAGACTGAATCAGAATAAAATGGTTGATCTCAAGTGATAAAACATTGGGTTTCAAGGTGTGAGGCTGTCACATGAAACCGAGCAATTTCAAAAAGTCATTCCTGGCAATTACAAATATTTGGGTGATAAACTGGTGAATTACACACACCGTTTAATTTTAAGTGTTATATGTTTACATTTGTGTATTTAGTGCATTCTCTGGGTGGTTCACAAGTTAATTAGCATTTCCCCTCAACATGCTGGGTACTCATTTTACCAACCATGGAAGGCTGGGTCAACCTTGATTCCTGGTCAGGATTGAACTCACAACATTTCAGCTGCAGTACAGCAGTTTAACCATTGCGCAACCAGGGCTGTGTGTGACAATAGATCTTGATTACCATTGTGCAAATGTAAAATACGTGCATTTTTCATAGCCATGTAATATTTATTTCCACCATAGGTACACCCTGGATGAGTTTGCCACAGCCAGGAGAAGTGCCGTGGTTCGGGGCTTTATAGATGCTCTTACTAGAGGAGGTCCAGGAGGAACACCTCGGCCTATTGAAATGCATTCCCATGACCCTTTAAGGTAGGGGTGCCCAAACTTTTCAGGCCGTGGCCTGGTCACATGGTTTAGAGGGCTGGTCATGTAGTTCCTCCCACCGGAAGCGGAATGTCATGAAACCAGCCGGCCCCCTCTGCCTTGGCCCTCCTACACCAAAGCCCCCAGAGGGTGAGCTGGCCGGAAATGCAGCTGAACAGCCCTTAGCTGCTTCTCTTCCACAAGGAGGTTTAAACAGGTAGCGTATTCAGAGGCTTGTGTGTGAATGCATTGCTTCTCTTACCCCTTAGTCCAATGAAGAGACGTTGTTCAAGCACACATAGGTTTATTGATCAGGTATATTGATCAGGTTCATAAAGCATAGGTCAGTAGCATAAGACAGTCCAGCAAACAGAGCAACAGGTACATTAAGTAACCATTTTAAAGAAGCAAAAAGGCATAGCCCCCAGGCAAAGATGTTAGCCCATACACATCCAAAAATTAACTCACTCTCCTCTCTCCAAAATGGAGATTCTCCAGTCAGGTGGGTTACCCTTGACCAATCAGGGAACTGAGAAAAACTTTCTCATAACAAGGATTGTTGACACACGTGTACAGTCAGTGCTATAACATGTAGTCAAAACAGCTAGCCTAGAGATAAGAACACAGGGAACACTGAATTGAAAACAATCTATCTCGTGACATGTAGTCTTGTGAGACAGAGAGGAAAGGATTTTTAGGCCTAGTCAAACCTCAAGCTTTGAGGACATTAGGAAAGATGTCGTTTCCTGACACAGAAGTAAAACGCGCCTTGCAATATGTTTTGTAACAGGATGAGATAGATTTCTTAGGCTGCCATTTTTTCTGTTTAAAGCAGGGGTGCCCAAACTACGGCCTGTAGGCCGTAGTTTGGGCACCCCTGCTTTAAGGTAAAACTGCCATAGAACTGTATATTGTATAAAGTTTTGTAGCTAGAATAATTAATTTGCTGGCCTTTTGGAAAAGGTTGCTGCTAGTTTCATTTGTAATTTTTAAAATCTTTTTTACTATTTGTTCTGCTTCAAATGTTACTTTAGAAAATAAATTTAAAATATATTCTACAAGATGACTGAATCATTTTTTTTTGCTTTTGTTTTAGATATGTAGGAGACATCTTGGCGTGGCTGCATCAAGCTACAGCTTCTGAGAAAGAACACCTGGAAGCTCTGCTAAAACACATCACAACGGAAGGTATTGCTAAATTATAAGAATTATATGTTTCAACTCTTCAAATAAAGAATTATATAGTGAGAAGGAATTACCAATGTATTTCAGTAAATATATTCTTTCTGTAGATAATCAGTGTGCTGGGAGCCTAGTGTGAAGAAAAGAAAGAAGTAGTGAGACGGAATTACCAGAGTATTTCAGTAAATGTTATTTTCTTCCTGTAAATTATCAGTGTACTGGGAGCCCAGTTTGTGGAAAATAAAACCTCTGGAATTATGATCATTTCAGTAAAACCACAGCTCTTTTAGAATGTATTTTTGAGTTGGTTTAGGATTGCATAGATATTCTGAAAGAGAGATGTGTGGTCTGTAAAATACTTGCAAGTAACATTCACTCTACATTTTATGTCAGGAGTGGAAGAAAATATGCAAGAAGTAGTTGGACACATCACAGAAGGTGTTTGCCGGCCTCTTAAGGTAAAGCATTCTGCTCACGTTAGCTCAGTAAGACTGTGTTTATCAACAAGATGTATTACCCCCTTATTTGCTGCAACTCAAAGTCAAGACGTAGTTATAGGCAATTATATAGAGACAACTTGTAAATATACATAACATGCTAATTTATCATGAATAGTATAATAACAGTATTACTCACATTCATCTATATCAGTGATGGAGAACCTTGGCACTTCAGGTGTTCTTGAATTTCAATTCCCAGAAGACCAAGTCAGCACTCCTGCTGATCAAGGCTTCTGGGAATTGAAGTTCAAGAACAGCTGGAGTGCCAAGGTTGGTCATCATTGATCTAAATGATTTCATTATATTGAATTTTCCAACATTATTTGAAGCAATAACAGATTTAGAATACTTTGCTCTACCAGTTGCTAATTACAGTGGTGTAACCCTGAAATTCAATATTATCATACTTTCTTAAATTTTATACACAGATGTTGATGTTGACTTTAGAGGCTATATTTTAAATATTCTGCATAATCAATTTTTGGGTTGTCAACCTATTTCCTCAGGTTAGAATCGAGCAAGTGATAGTAGCCGAACCAGGAGCAGTCTTGCTGTACAAAATTTCTAATCTTCTCAAATTCTATCATCACACCATTGGGTAAGAGTAAGTGAAATAAAAAAGAAAGTACAGTAATTTGTTTTCTATTTTGGTTAAACTTATAAGAATGTTAGACTGTTAGGGCAGAATATGGAGAGTCAGAATGGTTTCCTAGAGGCAAAGGGTTCAGTCAAGAGTTATTTTATCTCCCCATCGGTTCAGTCCACATGGAGAACATATCTTCTAGAAAGCCAACTAGGTTCAGATGAAAGAAGAGTGAAAATTGGTGGAAGAAACGTCAATAATTTAAGATATGCAGATCACATAATCTTTCCCAGAAGAAAGCAGCAATGACCTGAAAAAACTTTTAATGAAAGTGAAAAAGAAAGTGCTGAAGGTCTGCAGTTCAGTCAAACATTAAAAAAGTAAAAAAATCATAACTATGGAAAAGAAGACGCCATGGCCTGGCAGGCGGCTGAGAACATCTCCTCCTCCTCTGGGCCCACACCAGCGGCCAGAGGGGAGTTAGTCTGTGTTCTGCTTTGGTTGTTTTGTGAGGTTGTATTTTATGAGTGTTACTGTACTGTTGCTGTTTTGATTGTAAGCTGCCCTGAGTTGCCTTGCCGAGTGGGCGGCAATATAAATCTGAACAAACAAACAAATAAAAAATGATGAAGTGGACTTGATCCATGAAAGCTAACAGTGAAAATATAGCAGTTAGTCTTTAAAGTGCTATTGTGTTTTTTATTTTTATTTTACTTTATTTTGTTTGTTTTGTTTTCTGAGATGCCTGAACCACAGACTAACACGGCTACTATTCAAAAAAAAAAAAAAAGCTGCACAACTTTAATGTTGACAGTGAAACTGAAAGAGTGAAAGATTTTTTATACCTTGGCTCAGTCAGTAGATTTTAATGAATTGCCTATTTTAGCAAGTCACAGAGTAAACAAAACAACAACAAAAGTCATGGCACGTTAAAGATTAACTCTTGTATTAAAATGTGAACTTTCATGGTTCAAGTCCACTTCGTGAGACAATTTTAGCAAGATAAGCTCTTAAAATAATCCCGCATTTCTAGTTCACTGCAAAATTCCCACTGTGAGAACATGGGATGTCCTATTGGATCACTTCATGGTCAAGGCAGGGAACATGTGACTGCCATTTCCATCTAGATTCACAATACATTTTCCATTGGCTAAGGCCAATGGCAAATGTAGGCCAGCAGCAGCAAAGGGGTGTTCTGATCTAGCTTCAAAACTATCTGCACAGTAACAAAAACATGTTCCACAGGGAAGGCTTGTAGTCTCAAAAGGACAAAGATGAACTGTTCTAAATAAAACAAGTAAGATAGATTTTGCATGTCATCACAACAGTATTGAGTGCTGTAGGTGTTAGGAAATCTCATTCTCTCTTTCTTAAATTTTCAGTAATATTTTGGGAAATAGTACAGCCATGCTCTTAACCACAATAGAAGAGATGCAAGTGTTGAGTAAAAAGATATTCTTCAACAGTTTGAGCCTTCATGCAAGCAAACTCTTGGATAAGGTTGGTTTTCAAGGATGAATCACCTCCCTTGACATGCTTATGCATGCTTCTACTGTAAGCACTCCTGTAGGCAGGGCAGGAACCAGTCTTGATATCTGTGTGGCATTGCTCAGCAAGTAGTCCTCTGAGCAAGGGACTGGCAGTCTGGACTTGAGTACTGTGACATAGTAGCTGTCTCACTGCTTATATACTCCAGACCTACACTCTGTTGTCCTTAGTCCATCAGTAACTTCCAGTTTGCAGTTTTTCGATGTCTTTTTTGTGCCATTTTCCTGCAGCATTTGTAGATTATATTGTAAATGTCAGTTCTTTTCAAAAGTTGGTTTTTCCAAAGCAAAGAAATGCTATTAATTATCATCTTATGAAAAATCTCATGTAGAAACCATGACAGGCAGCTACAACAAAGGTTTAAATGTGTAGTGAAGATATTCAAGTATGGCCAGGTTATCCTGTTATGGTAATGGAGTAGACCATACTCCCAGTGACTCAATGCTGATTGTCAGGCAACGGTTAACTAACCTGGCAACACTGAGGACTCATGGGCTTGGTTGGCAAAGTCCACAGGGAAAGGTGGAATCCATCTTAATGGAGGGCAGTAGTTTCATCCATACTGGCCTGGGGCTGAAGAGGACTTTGTGTGTCAAAAGGGCTCAGGACCAGAAAGCGACTGGCATAACTGGATCAGTGGTGCAGGTATGCTGCGATCCAGAAGGCAGATAAAAGGCCACTGCATTATATTGTTCCCAGGACAGTCATTATGGCCAATTGCCATGAGGACAGCCAGTACAGTATTCAGAATCAGATGCAGCACTTGAAGAAGTGAAAATATGTCACCTGCAATTAACCAAGGCTCCTGTCCCATTAAAATATAGAAGTGGAGTGTCTCTTCAGCAATTCTGATGCATCTTCTGCACAAAGAAATTAGTTCATGATTCATTGAGAGATACTTGTAGACAACTACAAAGCCAGGAAAAACTGAAATTCTGTAAACCACTTCTAGCCAGTGTGGATAGTACTGACCTAGGTGAACAGATATTGTGATCCTGCAGCTATAGATACTTTTGAACAGGCAAATGGCAACTAAATATGTTTTTTGGTCACTGAAAGATGTGTAGCATACATCTTCTAAGTACATATATTGTGTAGTTCTCTAGTATAGGCTATTTGAAAGAGAGGTTTTGAGAAATAGACTGTTCTATATGTTACATCTACACAGCTCCCCGGTGGCTCAGTAGGTAAAACCACTGTGCTTGGAGACCGAAAGGACGGGGTTCGATTCCCCAAGAGCTGCACGATGGGGGACATGAAAGGAGTCTCATTTGGGGCATCCCCTGCAAAAATCCTTTCAACCCAGAGTAACCTCTGACAGGAAAACACATCTGCAACTTACCCACAATATGTAGGCATATTTTTAATCACATTATTATAGGACTTGCTCATCTTATCTGCTTTGAAATAAAGATTGTCTTTACTTTGTAGGTTGAATTGCCACCTGCGGATCTTGGCCCAAGCACTGCACTGAATCAGACACTAGCTCTGCTACGAGAGGTTCTAGCATCCCACGACTCATCTGTCATCCCATTGGATACTCGTCAAGCTGACTTTGTGCAGGTAATTTAGTGGCTAATTTTATCTTACTGGTTTGAGCCCTAAGCCGTTAAGCAGTAGCAACTTGATAGAAAGGGTAGGGCAGATGGTGGGAAAAGAGTACTACAGATAGTCACCTTCCATACTTGATTTGCCCCACCTAAAAGAAGAAGGAAAAATAACTACTCAATCCTAGAAGAAAACAAAGGATAGCAGTAGAGAGTAATGAAAGTAATAGTCTTTTGACCTTTCTCTTGTCGGAAAAGCCTGTTCACCATTTCTCCCCACTCCTCAACAGGCATTTCTGAGGTAGACACAGAGGAGACCTTCCAGATGGGTTTAGTCCCCACCGCCTTTCCTGGTACAAGGCAGAGTGTGCGAGACTGCACTACAAAGGCACAATTTGTTGTTGTTGCAGCCTCTGTTAACAAACAAGCAGGAGTACACAGAAAGAGCCTCCTTGAAGATTGTGGTATTTTTGAACCACAATCAGGCATACCCTGGACAATGGCAAACTTATGCTGGCTGTTCTTTCTCCCACTTGGTCAGGTGAAAGGAACTACAGAATGAACTCCCCAAAAGTGGCTTCAATTTGGCAGTTTCACATCTGGCTTAGACACAGAAGCAGAACAAACAAGCATAACCAATCTAAACATGAGCGAATTAGTTAAGTGGCCAAAACGGCTCCTTGTGACAACGGAAACTGTGTCAAAGATGTACGCAGCTTTCTTAGCTTGTCTTGGGGAAAATCACAGAATAGAAAGTGTACAAGATGTGCCATCTACAGTAGTGTTCTCCAACTTTTGGGTTTTGGACTTCAATTCCCAGAAGCCTAAGTCAATTCCCCAAATCACTAATCAGCCAACGTACTGTCTTAGACTTCTGGGAATTGAAGTCCAAAACCCAAAGGTTGGGGAACACTGATCTACCAGAACACCTTCATGTGTGTTTCCACCCCCACCACCTCTTCTTCCCTTTAGGTTCTTTCTTGCGTGCTGGATCCACTCCTCCAGATGTGTACTGTGTCTGCCAGTAACTTAGGATCTGCTGACATGGCAACCTTTATGGTGAATTCACTTCATATGATGAAGACAACACTGGCTCTGTTTGAATTCACAGATAAACGGCTAGAAATGTTACAGTATCAGGTAAGTGTCCAAAGTCAACCTCCCAGTGTTTTCTTTGCCATTAAACATTAACAGGGAATAAATATAAATGTGTGTATCCGCACCGGTTTATATATAAAGCAAACACACATGCATACAACCACAAACTTCATTAGTGGGGAGTTAAGATAAAAGAAGTCATCTGTAATGAAGCAGGGTAATGTAAAGCTCAGCCATACTGGAAACACGAGCTATTTTTAGCAGAACGATAACCCACACAAATTGCAGGCATTGTCTTTGGTTTACAAAATGCCATCTTTATTTTATAGTCTTAGCAATAGCAGTTATACTTCTATACCACCCCATAGCACTCTCTGGCCGGTTCACAAGGTAATTGGCATTTTGCCCCCAACATGCTGGGTACTCATTTTACCAACCTCAGAAGGATTTAAGGCTGAGTCCACTTTGTGCCCTGGCCAGGATCAAACTCCCAACACGTTTTGGCTGTAGTACAGCAGTTTAACCACTGCACCACCAGAATTTTTTATTCTTCCTCTTAATTTTATAGTGACTTGAATTGTACAATTCGGGCTTGTCCTCCTGCAATAACAACATTTTATTAAGACTCCAGAGCTCTATGGACAAGGTTGGCTTCAGGCTATATTTGCTTCATTCCTCCGTCATATGCTCGTGGCCCATAACTCGCCTGTTCTCTTCACTGCAGGAGCCAGTCCCAACTAGTCTTTCTTGGCTGCAGCCAAGTGAGGGCACAGTGGAGCCAACACTGGGGAGGCTCTGCCAACTGTGCTGCCCAGAGGCCTGTTCTAGATCGCTTTGCCAACTGAGGAGCGTCCAATGCCTTTTGTGCTCCTCCTTGTCTTTGGGCCCCCAGAAAATCTCTCTAGTGCTCTGGTGAAGGGATTGCTCCTGATGGGCAGTTTCTCCCCAGTACAGGGCCTTGTAAGGTTTCTTTGAAGGCAGGTGTTTGTGGGTCTTGGAGCCAGGGACCCAGAACGGCACCTTCACACCTGTCCCAACATCTAACTTGTGGTTGTTCCTCCACCCAGGACTTGGGTGGGAAGTCTTTGGCCTCCAACTCAATCTTTAATCTACTTTGTCCTAGCGGTTCTTTGCCTCCCCCTAGGCAGCTTCCATTTACATCCTCCCGGCCTCATCTCCCGAAGTTTCTTTTCTCACCCCACCCCCAGTGACCCCTGAAGGTTTTTTCTTTCAGATGTCTTTCTCCTGAAGTTGCTCCTTGCCTCACTCGACAGGTGAGCTCTAGGTCTGGTTCTTCTCGGGTCAGGGGCATCTGCCTGCTGTCCTTTCACCACCAGTCTCCAGCTGACATAGTTTGAGATGCTTTGAACATAGTCCTACTGAATCAGAAATGCAGTGGCCTCAGCAGCATTTTGGACACAAAGCTACTTGTCTTCATGGTATATCTACAGTCTTGGCAAGTCTGTATTGCAGAGGCCACCAGGCTGTGCCTTCCCTTTTTAAATTTTTTCTGAATAATGTTTGCTGTAGCTTATCAAGGAGAGAGATAGAGACAGAGAGAGAAACACAGAGATATAGTGTAGTAAAGGTTTCCCTTGCTTGAAAGCCAGTCTTTATACAGTAATACCTCCGATAACGCTAAGACTTGGTTCCACAAGTCTTGGTGTTATCCGATTTTTAGTGTTATCCGATGCATGTTAAAATCCTATTGGATGGATCGGATAACGTTAAAGCTCCATAGAGATATATTGTAACCGCACAGACTTTAGCGGTTGTTATCCGATGCATCCCATAGAACCTTAACGTTATTCGATCCAATTCTCCTCCCCAGGTTACTTAACGTTCTGCGATTTTAGCGTTATCCGAGGTAAATGTTATCTGAGGTATTACTGTACAGTAGTTCCCCCCCCCCCCCCAAGCAGGTGGGCTAGGGAATAAGATTGGAAAGTACTTAGTTTTCTAACATAACCACAATGCTTATTTTCGATTTAACTATTTTCTAGCACATTACTTTTACTAACAATCACTTGCAATAAAATGCCAATAAATACTTTCTTTCTACTCTATCTTAGATTGAAGCCCATCTGGATACTCTAATAAATGAACAAGCTTCCTACGTATTAACTAGAGTGGGTTTAAGTTACATATATAATGTTGTACAGCAACATAAACCAGAGCAGGTAAGCCATATATACAGAAGCTGATTGTTGTTATTGTGTGATTAGAAATACAAATAACCCTATATATTTGTGCATGTGACTTGTAGGCTTTATCAGTATCAGAAGATTGCACAATTAAAAATTATGGCTGTATATGAAATATAGTGAAATTCAAAACAAATTAAGGTGTTAAAATAATTGAACTATTTTTGGTCAAAAGCAGGCTACCTCAGTAGCATTATCTCTGTCATTTGCTAGATCTTCATTTGTACATGTGGTTGGGCATAAATTACATGCATATAAATGTGCATTGATTGAATTTCTCCAGATTCACAGGAAGATATGAATATATACTAGGTTAGAGTTAAGATTTGAGATTAAAACCCTTGCCAGATGTAAAGCCTGCCTTTCTGGAATTAGAAGAGATTAAATTATAGGGGTTAATATTTATTTATTTATTTAAATTTGTTTATCGCCCTCCTCCCCGAAGGGACCAAGGGCGATTCACAACACATCAGCATATCGACAATAATTTAAAACCAGTTCAAAAATTAAAAGTTTTAAAAGAAGCTTAAAAACTTAACATTAAAAACTAGGCGTTGTAGCTAAGAGGCACTGGGGGTCAAACCATCCAGCTGGCTGGGGAAATTGATCCATCCATTCCCCAGACCTAAGCTGCCAGCCAGGTTTTCACTCCTTTCCTGAAGGACAGCAGCTCTGTCTGCAGGCGTAGTTCTATTGAGAGGCGGTTCCATAGGGCCGGAGCGGACACCGAGAAGGCCCTCCTTCTAGTGCCAGAGAGGTGCGCCTCTCTGGCCGATGGCACAACCAGAGAGCCTCTCCGGTCCGCTCTGGTGGGATGGACAGATGTTCTTGGGCCGATGCGGTCTCTTAAGTTAGATAATATAATTCATTCACACACCTTGAATAAGTGGCATGCTAGACTTTAACATTACTGCTCTGTGGGGAATCCCAATCTGATGGAGAAGACTCAAGTGCAATTTATTATAAAAAATATTAGGTTGAACTACTGTGGTATAAGTATTACAGTCATACCTCACATAACGAATTTAATTCATTCTGCGAGGCTTCTCGCTATGCAAGTTTTTTGCTATGCGAGTCAGACTCGCATAACAATTTTTTTGCTATGCGAGTCGGACTTTCCCTGTGGAGAAAGTCACATAAAGTCAAGGGGGAAAACTCGCATAGGGAAAAATTTTCACTATGCAAGTTTCCCCCATAGAAACGCTTGTTATGCAAGCTTTTCCACAGGGAAAAGTCCGACTTGCATAGCGAAAAATTCGTTATGCGAGTCAGACTGCTTAGCAAAAAACTTGCTCGTTATGTGAGTTTTTCTCTAAACGAAACACTCGTTATGTGAGGTTTGACTGTATTGTAAATTGTGGCTTGTTCATTAGATGTGCTTGTGGCATAATTGTTTCCTTCAGTTTGTCCACATATAAGGTAACAATTTATGTCTTTTAAAGTTTTTGGTTCCAAATTTTTTGAAGATAATCAGTAGTTATCAGTGTCCAGTTTGTGGATACAGGAAAGGAAAGAAAGAAATGTTGATATCCCAAGCTGTCATTAGTGGTGTGTGTTCATGCATGTGTAATGCAGGCTTAAAGATAGTTTGGTCATGTTTTCCTGCACACTTAACAAAATATGTTAAGGGTTCACCCCATTTTCTCTGAGCCTCTGAAAAAGCCCTTTTACTGTTTCTGCATAACTCAAGAATCCATGGGAATTTCACATCTTAAGACATCAGGAGTAGGAATGAGTAGTCTTTATTTTTATTTAATCCATTTCATTATATGTTGTCTTTTATATTGTGAGTCTTAGACTAGTTTACATAGATTAGTAAACTAAGGCCTTTTTTAATCAGAAGAAAGATAGGATGGTGTTTTTGTGTGTGTGTGTGCAAAAAGCCTTACATATCCAGGTTCTGATTTAGAGATCTGAAGCCCGTATCTATAATATTTGAAACATTATTCCATGGATATCCAGAACACACCACACCTTTAATAATATTTTAGCTATTGGCCACAGTGCACTCTCTAGTTACACTTTAATATTTATTTACATCCATTTATTTATTAAAATGTCTGTATTTTAGGGCCCTTTGGCAAATATGCCTAGTATGGATTCCGTGTCATTAAAGGCTGCAATGGTAAGATATCACCATTTTATTGCACAGTTGTGTTACACTCTTTAAGGAAAAACATGTGAAATGATTTTAAAAATGGTGATGATGGTACTTTACATACAGTGAAACTTCGAGATACAAAATTAATTCATTACTTGAAGTTTTTCATATCTTGAAAAATTTATATCTCAAAACACGATTTCCCATAGGAATGCATTGAAAATCATAATGCATTCTGGAGCTCAAAAAAAAAAAAGACAAGAAATGTATTTTTTTCTGTTCAAAATTCTTTCTAAAGTGGCAAAAACATGGTGAAAAATTCCAAAATGCACTTTAGAAAGAGTTGTAAACAGATAAAAGATGTTTTCTTTTCACTTTTTTCTGACCTCCGGAAGGTTTTTAATCCATTTCAATGCATATTTGGCAAATTTCTGACAGCACCCTCTAATGGCCAGCTATGGTAATTGCCAGCTCTGTCCCACCTATCAGCTGTTGAGGGAAGAGGGATTTTCAGCACTTCTTGGTTGCGTGGAAAGCAACAGTGCCAAAACACAATGAAAAATTTCAAAAACAGAGCGGAAATGCTCTGAACAGCCTCTCACCAACACAGGAAGCATCAGAAGACCGAAAAAATGTCATATCTCAAAAAATTCCTATCTTGAAGCATTTTTCCAGGGTTTCCTTTCATATCTCGAGTTTTTTGTAAGTAGAGGCATTTGTAACGAGGTTTTACTGTAGATGTATAGTTCTTTACAGCAAAAGAGGATAGGCCATTGTCCCATGCAGCTTATAGTCTAAAATTCAACATAGAGGAGTTGGAAGTAAGATTAAGTTAGGAGTAGATAAACTGCACTCTGTCGAGGACGTTGAGCCCCCGGCTCCATTGAGGCTGATGAGCCCCGGGCTCCGTCAAGAACGCTTCTCCCCGGGTCTTTCCACCTCGCCCGGGGATGGAACAAGCTGCCGTAGCTGTGGCCGGTGAGGCGTCCCCCTCCCCGCCCTCCCTCTGGGACCTCTTTCCATCTCGGCCCGGAGGCCGATAAAAGACTGGCGGCGGAGGCGATGAAAGGACGCTCCCACTTCTCCCTGGGTCTTTCCACCTCGCCCGGGGATGGAACAAGCTGCCGCAGCTGTGGCCGGTGAAGCGTCCCCCCCCCTCCCTCCCTCCGGGACCTCTTCCCATCTTGGCCCGGAGGCCGATAAAAGACTGGCGGCGGGGGCGACGAGAGTTGATTAGGAACAGCTATTCCCCGACAGCTGATTAGGAACAGCTATTGGCGGGCGTACGTTATACTTGTGAAAGTTGATGATATTTGTATTTGTATTTGTGACTTGATATTTGTATTTATGACACTGAAACATATTTGTAATGCTGAATGGAATATTATCTTGCTATTATATTGTTACATTTTTTATATATTGTATATTGATTGAATTGCATTTTTCTGATTGTATTGTGCTTTTGCTTTTATGACTATATTGACTGTATTATATTTGTTATATTGATGTGTTGTTGCTTTTATATTTGATACTGTAACATTGTAAGCTGCTCTGAGTTGCTTCGGCAAGGAGAGCGGCATATAAATGCAAATATAATAATAATAATAATAATAATAATAATAATAATAATAATACTAATAATAATAATAATAATAATAATAATAATAATAATAATAATAATAATAATAATAATAATGTTGAGCTCCAGGCTCCGACCTCTGGGCCTCACTAATGGCCAGCTGTGATGCCGACGGAGGACAATGTGTTTTTCTTGATTTATTTGTTGTTTTATTGTTTGAATTTATTTATATTTTGTGATGCATTGTGATACTTTGTTAGCCGCCCAGAGTCGTGCTGTGAGTGGGCGGCATATAAGTGGAAACAAAAATAAATAAAGATAAAACGGTATGCAGCTGTTTCAGTTGCATGTGCTTATAATGGGTTTTAATATTTAGTATAAATGAAGTAAGATACAGTAATACCCCGGATAACGATTGCACCGAATAACGCTAAAACCGCATACCGACAACAAATTTGGGGGGAAGATTTGCACCAGAGAACGTTCTTTTTAGTGTTATCCGATACAGTCGTTCTTAGCAGCAGGGTGGCTGGAAAGCTGAACGGGGTTCTCCGTTCAGCTTCCCAGCCACCCTGCAGCTACAGAGGCAGGGGTGGGGTGGCTGGAAAGCTGACGGGGGGGTTCCCCTGTCGGCTTCCCCAGCCACCCCACAGCTGTGGAGGCAAGGGCGGGTGGCTAGGGAAGCCGACAGGGAGTCCCAGTCAGCTTCTCCAGCCACCCTGCAGCTGTAGATCGGGTCCTCTGATCTCTCTGGAGCAGGCAGGGGAACCAATCTACAGCTGTTATTGAGCTTCCCCGATGTCCTCAGCAAGTGCAGCAAGCCAAAACATTAGGGTTCGAACCCTGACATTTTGGCTTTCTCCACTGGCTGGGGATGTCGGGGAAGCCCAGAAACAGCTTGGATCGGGTCTTCCCACCTTCCTGGACCCGGCAGGGGGGTCACGGAGCCCAAAATTGGTAAAAAAAATTGGACTGACACAGTGGAACCCCATATAACAAAAATAATTCATTCTACAAGGCACTTCATTATATGTTTGTTTTTTGCTATACGATGCATGCATCATACAATGAAAATCCCTAGGGGGGGGAACACAACAAAAATCTCTGGGGAAAATCGTACAACAACAACAAATTGTTGTACTGTACGATTTTTCCCATAGAGATTTTTGTTTTATGATTTTCGTCAAAGAGATACATTGCATCGTATAACAAATATTTTCATTATACAGAGCACAATGAGTTTTTCAAAACTTCTTCATAGTATGATTTTTTTCCCTGTAAGAGGCATTCGTTATATGGGGTTTTACTGTAATTGGCATTGACTTAATTTGAGCTGCTTAGCTAAGGATATTAGCTTGTACACAGAGATCTGAAAGAATGTGGATAAAGAAACAAGATTGATCTCTTTGTACAAAGGAGTCTAGATCCTATGGTACTTCATTGCAAGGGGAATTTGGAAGATGGTGTTAAAGACTCAATTTTCTATCAGAATGAAACCCAAAGTAAAGTTCTGCTTCCTACATCTGCAGTGACCTCAAAAGCTGCTCTGAATCTTGCTTGTATCACTAGCCAGTACCATCACTGTGTGGGGAAGAAGCATTTTTGTGTGTGCTTCTGGTGATATTTTCTTAGGGCCAGCAGGCCTCTTACTTTTCTATATTCTCTCCCCATCCCATATTTTTGTCCATGAATCATGTTATGGAGACAGTGTGATCCTGGTTCTTGCTTTTACTTTTATACCTGCTGGTTAGGTAAAACTAAACGTCAGCCATATGTACTCTCTCATTTCTGTTGTTCTTCTGCTTCTGTTAGGTCCAGTTTGATCGTTACCTGTCAGCTCCTGATGGCCTGTTAATGCCACAAATAAATTTTCTTCTCAGCACGGCTGTTAAGTAAGTATTTTGGTTTGGGGTTTCTTGATATTAGCACACAAATAAAATGTTGATGGCTTCTGGCCCCAAAATACAGAGGGGAAAGGATGTCATTGCAGCCATTCCAGTGGCAAAAAAATACTGCTTTCTTGTGGAAACGATGGGAAATGGATTGAGCTCGGGAGGCACAACCCAGATGGAGTATGTGGGACTTTCTTCCAGTGGTTTCTTTATCTTTGAAGGCAAGTGTGATATTCCTGCTTTGTGCTGCTGAGAACAGTCATAACCGATGTGCAGAGGTGCAGTGTTAACCCACAGTAGAATGTGTTTCAGTTTTTATTTGTAAAGGGGAGGGTTAGGGGGCACTGCTAGGGGTTCTCCCTTAAGAACAAACAGATGGACACAGACGTTTACGAATAGGTACAGTCAAACCTCGCATAACGAGCGTTTCACTTAGCGAAAAACCCGCATAATGAGCAAATTTTTTGCTAAGCAGTCTGACTCACATAACGAATTTTTTGCTATGTGAGTCGGACTTTTCCCTATGGAAAAACTCGCATAACGAGCATTTCTATGGGGAAAACTCGCATAACGAATTTTTTTGCTATGCGAGTTTTCCCCATAGAAACGCTCGTTATGCAAGTTTTTCCATAGGGAAAGTCTGACTTGCATAGCGAAAAATTCATTATGCGAGTCAGACTCGCATAGCTAATTTTTCGCATAGCGAGCAACCTTGCAGAACGAATTAAATTCATTATGCGAGGTATGACTGTAGTTTGTGTTTATTGCCATCAGTCATTTCTTTACATGTCTATTCTTGTGCTTGTGATTTTTTTTTTAGACAACAGATAATAAAACTATCCACAGAACTGGTCTGCAGAGCTTACAGTGAAGTATATGCAGCTGTGATGAATCCAGACAACGAATATAAAGATCCAGAAACAATATTGCACAGATCTCCTCATCAAGTTCAAGCTCTTCTCTCCTAATTTTACCATCTAAAACATTCCTTTCAATACTCTTTTGGGTTTTAGGGCAGAATGCAGTCAAATCCTTGGTAAGCATTCATAACGTGTGTGTGTGTGTGTGTGTGTGTGTGTGTGTGTGTGTGTGTGTGTGTGTGTGTGTGTGTGTGTGTGTGTGTGTGTGTGTGTGTGTGTGTGTGTGTGTGTGTGTGTGTGTGTGTGTGTGTGTGTGTGTGTGTTTTCAAGGGGAATGTGCAGCAGTGTAACCCTCCTTGTTGTAAATAAAGTTGAAAGAGCTTTGTGGTGACACTGAATTTTCTTTGGGAAACTAAAGCCACTTTTTTAAAAGGGAAGATAAAATAATCAGAGTACACCCAAATCACTTATCTTGTTAGGGTGACTCATCCTTCTCATCCTCATAGATACAGCCTGCTCTCTGTTTGCATACATTTGGTAGTGCTAGAGATGCAGTCAAGGGTGTTAAGACAGCTAACGTACAGTATACTTCTTTCCCTGCTCTGCTGATTGGAGTTAGAAGGGGGAAATGCATGAACAGAGATACTGTTACGCTGTCTTTTTCCTCTCCCTCTCAATAGTTAAGGATAAGCAAAAGAGTTCCAGTGTACTCAACTTTACTAAACATCACTTCAGGTGGTCCTAATGCAACAGGTTCTTCAGAGATTCAGAAGATACTCAAGTGTCATGTGACATTCCCAATTGCATTTAGCTTATGTATACTTTTCTAAACTATTTGTGCTACATTTCAGTTAACTTATAACAATGAATGTGGGATCTGTTCTGCCAATTTCATATTGGTCTGATTCATCCAACAGTGCCAGCATTAACCCCGGGGGTGGGGGTGGGGGTAAGAAACCCAGCTTGTATTTCATTTCATACAGTTGTACCTCGCTTAAAAAGCATAATGTGTTCCACAGGATTGCTCTTTAAGTGAGTTTGCTCTTTAAGTGAAACACCATTGTAAGTGACGAATTGTGACTTCTGGTGGGGGGGGGGATAGCGACCCCCGATTTATTTGTTAAGCAAGTTTTGGTTGGTTTTCGTTGTTAAGCAAAGCGAACATTCAGAGAAAATTCTGCTCTTTAAGCGAGTTACTCTTTATGCAATGTTTGACTGAATTTACATTTGTATGCTGCCCAATCACCACGTGATTCAGGGCGGCTCACAACAACAAATTACCACATCAAAGTTACAATCATTATAAAACATCAAAGACATAGCAAAAAGAAAATTATTCAATTAAAAGTCTACATCAGCATACATAATAAATCATAGCTTGCATCATGGCCCACACCACAACCATTGGTAACTTCAGCAGCTCCTCATCCCTCCGGCTGGTGTTGGGGGCTGGGTCCGTAGCGGCATGTCCTGCCTCTCACCAGGCCATGGAGGCTGTTTTCAGTCCAGTTGGTGTTGGGGGCTGGGTCAGCGGCCTGATTTTGGAAACATGCCTGATTTTGGAAACATGATTTCACACACACAGGGTTATATCCGGTGATGGGATGTAACAGGTTCTCACCAGTTCGCCAGAACCAGTAGTAACTTTTCCCAGTGTCTCAGAGAACCGGTAGCAGCTTTTGGGGGGAACCATCTTCATGGCTTACCTTTTCACTGGCTCCCCCACTGCACATGCACGCCAAGGGGTGCATGTGTGTGTGAGGGGTGCGTGTGTGTGTGCTTATTTTTTTTATTATTTTGTATTTATTTTTTTTCTTTGGCCCCACCCATGACATCATGATGTTAGCTCCACCCACACTATGATGATGTCACGGTGGGGTAGTAAAATTTTTGACATCCCGCCACTGGTTATATCCTGAAGTTGTTCCCATGGTAATTCCAGTAAAACCCCATACAACAAAGGGTTCTTACAACAACAATAACAAATACTACAAAAAGAAATCAAAGAAAAATTGTACTTTGTAGTATGATTTATTTATTGTACAGCGAAATGTTGTTTCCAGTGCTTACCTTGGTGGCGGCAGAGGCAGCAGTGGAATCACTGACTTTTTCCAGCTGCATTTGCAGCCTTGATGGTGGTGTGGGGTGGGAGAGCATTTTTGATTATTATTTTT
Organism: Furcifer pardalis; assembly: GCA_030440675.1. NCBI lineage: Eukaryota > Metazoa > Chordata > Lepidosauria > Squamata > Chamaeleonidae > Furcifer > Furcifer pardalis. The sequence continues at coordinate 30,428,669 of CP126890.1, forward strand.
TTGCCTGAAAAAAGTGCCAGTCTAGCTACTTCCGGTTTTGCGGACTCATTTCTGGTGGTTTCTTTTGGTCCATCAAGGCCTCCCTTGGATGAGGAAGCCTTAAGAGAGCACTTTTGTGCCATTCTTTAAAAATTTAGGTGTGTTTTTTGTGCCACAAATCACTGAAACCGGAGTTCCGTGATTTCAAAAATGTGCCTATTTTTTTAAAAAAGGCACAAAAATGCTCTCCTAAGGCTCCCCTGCCCCCAAGCCAAGGGGAGCCTTGGAGGACCAAAACAAACAACCAGAAATTATGCTATTTATGATGCTGGGAAAGGTCAAGGGCAAAAGAAAAAGGGGGCTGCAGAGGATGAGACGGCTAGATGGCATTGTTGATGCAATGGGCACAAAGCTGGGTGGGCTGAGGAGTATGGTGGAGGATAGGAGTGCCTGGCGTGCGGTGGTCCATGGGATCACAAAGGGTCCGAATTGACTGCGACTGAACAACAACAAAATCCTGCATTCTAGCTGTGGCTGAAAGTACGTTTCTACATTACCATCTAAGCCATGCGTTCTCAACCTTTTTAAGCTGGGGGCTGGGTCACGTTCCCTCAGACAGCCTCGGAGGCTGGACGGCCATTTTGCCCTTCTTCCACCACATGACACTTCCTGGTATGGTGGAGGCAGTGTGTGTGTGTGTGGGGGGGGGGGTGTACATGAAATGGTGCCACAAGCTGCAGGTTGAGAATACCTGATCTAAGCCCACAGCTGCTAAGTGGGTCCAAATTACAACTTGGACAAGACCCCCCCCCCCAAGTCATTGTTGTGCATCTGTCCAGTCAGTAGAAGGAGAGGGGTTTGCAGGTCTATGAATTTTTAAATTTTTTATTGATGTGTTTTAACTTGGGTTGTAAGCCGCCCAGAGTCGGGCTTGCCCGATTGGGGCGGGTTAGCAAGTGTGAAATATAAATATAAATAAATAAATATTCCTCCTCCTTAGGAGCATAAGTTACTTTAAAAAATGTGATAAGCCGCAGACAGTGAGGTTTGGGCATCCAGTAGAGTCATTAGTGTGGTGCAGTAAAAGCTTTCCTTGGCTGTCACGCTCTTGTTTGTGCTGTTGTTGGAGAGTAGAAGAATGTCTGGCTCTGCATCACTAGTTATATTCAACAGGAAGTCATTATGGGTATGCTATTTATAGAGCCTGAACAAATAGGTGCAAAAGTTAATCAGCCAAAGACAACATGAAATGTGATTTTTCTAATGCAAGCTTTGCTAACTTATGATGGCTTAGAACCAAACACGCTCTTTTGTGATCCCAGGGGCTTTTCATCCTGCAGAGGCTCCTGCTAACAGGAAGAAGGGCATTTTCATTGGTTTTCCCTTAAATCTCCAAAACCCATCCAACATTTTCCACACTAGGCCAAAACTTTCCACAGCCCTTTAGAGACTGGGGAGGACAAAACTTGGAAAATTGCTTCCTGCCATCATAAGATAATATAGGCCAAGAACATCATCTTTATGTACAAAACTGTAGGATTCAATCCATTCTTTTCTAACACCAATGTGTCTTTCTAAAAAGCCTCCTTAACAGGCAGGAGAAACTCTGGTTTCTACTTCCTGGATAAAAATTTTCGTGAATAGATTCATGCAACCTAAAGCCCTATACAAACTTCTTCATTGGATGGAATATTTTATTCTATTAATTAACCCTTTCAGGGGACAGCTCTTTCAAAGTGATACACAAAGCAAATGTTTAAAACAAATTATATAATTTGGTTATTTAAAACAACCTAAACGTTTAAGGGAGTGGTTTTGGCAACAATAAACATTTACATGATAAAAGACAGTCTCTGTTCACTGGGGAAAATCAGTTTTCAGAGGGCTGTTTGAAAATATGGAGGGAACCATGCATATATCCAGTGATCGGCTGCTACCGGTTCGGACCAGTTCGCCTGAACCGGTAACAGCTTTTCGGAGGGGATTGTGGTGGTGGTAGTGGTGGTAGAGAACCCCTGGGCGACCGGTTCGGTCGCCTCCGGCCATCCTCCAGAAGTGTACTTCCAGGCAGCCAAAATGGCTGCCCGGAACTGCACATGCATCAAACCTCCATTTGACGCATGCGCACTAAAAAATAGAAGTGTGCATGCGTCAAATGGAGGTTTGAGGAAAGGGTGCAGGATGTCCTGGAGAAGCAGTGGCGACGGCCTTTCCCCGCCATGCTGCGCTGCTAGGCAGCCACGCCACTGTGGCAGTTTGCCGCAGCGGCAGTTTGCCACCGCACTTCCTGCCTGCCTGCCTAGTGCCTGCTCGCCTAGTGCCTGCTCCCCGACCCCAGGCCAGGTAAGTGACGAGTTTGTGTTTGGGTTGATTTGTGCTTTGGGTGGCTGGGTTGATTTGTGTTTGGGGTGGGTGGGGTGGTTGATTATTTCAATTTTAATGTATTTATTTAATTAATGTGTTTATTTAATGTTTTTTATTTTTTATTTGGCTCTTCCCATGATGTCATGATGTTGGCTCCGCCCACGGTGGGGTAGCAAAATTTTTGACAGCCCACCACTGCATATATCCCATGGCAGAGCATTCTGTAAGGATGGCCCTGTATCACATACCCTGCCAGCCTGAAACATAGTGCCATCAAGCATATAACTGGTCTTAGGACTCTGACTGGTGTTAATAGAAGACAGGTCAAGGTCAAGGTTTCCCTTGCTCAAAAGCCAGTCATATCCGACTCTAGGATTCAGTGTTCATCTCTGTTTCAAAGCTGAAGAGCCAGCACTGTCTGTTTCTGCAGACATTCCCATGGTCATGTGGCAGGCATGACTAGACACTGGAGCACACGGAACACTGTTACCTTCCCAATGAAATGGTCCCTATTTATCTACTTGCAATTTCTTGCTTTCGAACTGCTAAGTTGGCAAGAACTGGGACAAAGATGGGAGCTCATTCCGTCCTGCAGTACTCGGGAATTGAACTGCTGACCCTCTGCCTCCCAGTCAGTGTCTTAGCCACTTGAGCCACTGCAGATAGGTAAGCTGAAGATAGGTAAGCTTCCATATATTGAACTGAAATTTCTCATCCCTCGCAGGTGGTGATGTTGGCTACAATTGGTGGATGTTCTGTCATGGAGAACAGGGTGCCTCGTGTAAATAACTTTCTGAACCATATAATACTGCAGAGAGGGAGAATATAAATACAGTAAAACCCTGACTTACATATGCCTCGAGTTACATAAAATCTGACATACATAATGATTTTTGCACTAAAACCATGTCCTGATTTACATAAATTTCCCAATTTACATAACACAATTTCTGTTATTAAGTAGTAGTAATTTTCTGTGGGTTTGCTTCAAGTTACGTAAAAAATAGTTTTTCCTATGGGGTTGCTTCGATTTACATAAATATCATTTTCCTATGGGTTTGCTTTGAGTTGTGTAAAAATTCATTGTTCCTATGGGTTTGCTTCAAGTTAAGTAAAAAACCAATTTACATAAAAGCCACAGAACAGACTTTTTACGTAAGTAGGGGTTTTACTATCCTATGAGCAGAAAGAGATACTGGCAGGCAACTTAAATCTGGTGAGAATTATAATGAGAGGCTGCAAGCAGGGTACTTAAAAGTGCAATTAATGTAAAGTTTTAAAACAAAGTTTCATGAAAAACATGAATTTGATGTGGTAAAGATTGTTGGGTTAGAAATACACAGAAATTATATGAAAAGATCACCAATAATTTAGCCATGAACAGACGGAGCTACAATGTTAAAAATTATAGTTTTGATTTTGTGTATCGTTATGCGGTATTTCGTATCTCAAATCTGTCTCAGAGTGAGGAACAAACAGTCCATACCAGAATTTCATTAGTTACATTTTTTCAATAATCAAAATAATGTACAAAGAAGGATCACTTTGTACATTTTCTATTAGGAATTAACCCCTTAGCTCTTGTTTCAACAACTTGGTAAAAGGTGTTGCCTTTTTTCTTATCTGCATTTTAAAAATGTGTTATGCACCCTATGAATATGTTTAATAATACAGTAAGTATTGTATAGTAAAACCTCGCATAAAGAGCTCCTCGCTTAGAGACTAATTCGCTTAAAGAGCAGAATTTTCTCAGAATGGTTGCCTCGCTTAACAACTAAAACCAACCAAAAACTCACTTAACAAATAAATCGGGGTTCACAATCCCCCCCCCCCGCCAGAAGTCACAATTGGACACTTACAGTGGTGTTTCACTTAAAGAGCAAACTCGCTTAAAGAGCAGTCCCATGGAACGCATTGTGCTCTTTAAGCGAGGTACCATTGTATTATGTTTTGATAGTAAAAATCTGGGGAAGAAGAGAACTCACCTAGGGCTAAGTTATAAGTGGTGCCATATGCCCATCCTCTGCTTTAAAATGGTATTTAGTTTCAAGGAAGATGTCGCCTACCAGAGAGCCAGGGGAAAATGAAAGGCATAGTTTGAGAGAAACTCCAAAATAAGGCATTATTTGTCATAACTGCCTTTTAGGTTAGAAGAGCAGCTATCTTTATTCAGTTATAGAGGAAAACATTTGAATCCCAGCAGTGGGCATTTCCAGTCCAAAATAGATACCGCTCTTGTTTGAGACAGGCTTGTCTCAGCTACCGCAAAGCTTATCAGAATTCAGGGGCCCCTCCGAAAATACATTTGTTAAAGGACTAGCAAGTAATGGAAGCGAGCAATTTCCTGTATTAAATCAATGTACTTTGCCTCAGACTTGGTCTTCACAATGTCTGTGCCCTTGAAAACAAATGGCGCAATCATTATTTTTGACCACGGTATGAAAAAAATCCTATGTCACTTTCCCCTCTTCCATCCTGCATATTATATAGAGGGAATTTGTGTCCATCATAAATGTCAAACTAAAATAGACAGCGTACATGAAATAAACAGGATAAATGGAATACCTGAAAAAGTAATGACTGGATAAAAATAATGCTTTGGCTATTTTATTAGAGAACATGCCTTAATTAATGGCTGAACAGCAGATGCTTTTAAAGTAAACCAGAAATTAAGGGTTGCATGCTTACTTTATAATCCCCTATTCATTTCCTGCTTCTCAGTTCCATCAATCAATCAATCACTTTGTCCATTAGGGAAGGGTAAATGCAGTAGCACTCCACTATAAAGAAGATGGAGCAACAAAATGAACCACGAAAGCCTGTTAAATTCATGATAATGTTCATGATTGCAAAGCTAGGACACTTTACCTTTTGTTCTCAAACAGTGAGTATCAACATGTCCGGGAAATCACTGTTATGTCAGCTGGCTGCATTCTCGGAGGTCAGATATAGGCCCTGTAGCTGTTTGTTTAAATCAGGGGTGACCAAACTATGGCCTGGGGGCTGGATCCAGCCCCCAAAGCCAATTCATCTGGCCCACGAAGCCCTCATCGCTCGTGGAAGTGGAAGTAAAACACACTCGTATGGGTGTGTTTTACTTCAGCTTCTGGGAGTGACAAGGGCTTCGTGGCCTGGATGAATTGGTATTCGGGGGCCAGATCTGGCCTTGGCCATAGTGACCAGCCCCCTGAACTACATGACCAGCCCGCAGCCCAAAACGTTTGGGCACCTCTGGTTTAAATGGACACCCCTGAGAGTCAGGGTGGTTGTAGGTAACACAACTTTTAAAGAAAAATACCTGTGAACAATAAGTAAGAACATAAAAGATTCAATCACTAAAAAACTTTTAAATCTATTAACCCTTTGCCAGTTTATCTCTGACCTCCCAAAGCCAGTTCAAGCTGATAAGCATTTCAGTGCTCCTGAAAGCTGATCGTGCCTGGAAACAAGCCAGTTTTCTGGGAAGTTCGGTAAACACAATGCCTCTGATTGTGTTTTAATTGTTCGAGTGTGGACTTGTTAACAAGGGTTCCCTTGGTTACTCTGGGGTGGTGAAGAAACCTGGAGGAGGCAGTGGACTCTTAACATCACGCATTCAGATGGCTTAGAGACTTGAAAAGAATCCAAACAGCACTTGGAATTGTGCAAGAAATCCACAAGGAATGCGCACAAGAACACTGCTGTGATTTGCTGTCAGCCTTGCCCCTTGTTAACAGAGAGACTATTGTCCTGCTGGTGCTTTAAAGCAGATTTTAAAGGCTGTTCTATTTTACAAGGGCAACAAACCTTGAAATAATCAGAAGCATGGGCTACTACTGTCATCACTGCCTCAACCTGACAAGAAAGAAATAGCAGTCCACAAGGGGATCTGATTCAGTCATGACGGAAAGTAGTAAAGGATTAAAACACTCAACCTTCCAATATCAAAGATCTCATTTAGATGGGATCACCACTGGAAAATTGTGAAGGGAACTTGCAGTGACCCCAGAGAAAAGTGCTTTTGAGCACCACACAAACTTATCCTTCCAGGTGCTGTCCAGACTGGGAATACCTGAGGCTACAGGTTTCAGAAAGTCACTGGCTTGCTGAATGACATGTCAGCCACAACTTGGGAAAACTATGTTTTGGACGTTAATTGCTAGAATCTCTCATTGTGGCTAGTGATTATGCTGGGTTAGGGAATGGCTGTGGGGAGGGGGGCTTGTGGTCCAACACCCCGATCTTTCCCAAGTTCTACCACAACCAGAGATGTTCCCTACCAATTTCATGTCTGCAGTCATTTGCTGTTGGCTCATGCACACCCAGCCTTGAACGTAAGTGCAGCAAAGAAGAAAAGAGCATTATGCTTTCGTGGCATTAATTTGCCAGGTGGCTTATTCAAATGGGCTCTAACTGTATTTACTCTATTACTTCTACAATTGACTGGCTTGTTTGTCCATCTGCTTACTAATTTTTAACTTGAGAATGATACCAGCATTAGGTCTAGAGAAGGAAGCCTCTGATTTAGGCATGCTATATATGACTGGGGATCTTTGGCCTTTCAGATATCTGGAATACAGGTTCTAGATCCCCAAAGAAGTGGAATATAGCCATGAAAGTTCACACTGGAATGTAAAAGTTATTCTTTGAATTACCACTGCGTTGTTTATAATTTTTTGTTCACTTTTGATTGTCCTCTGAGGATCCAGAACACCATTCCCACTGGCCATGCTGGGGGTGGTATTGATGGAGTTGACCAAGGGCTCCCTAGCCCCATTTCTGTAGCATCTTTCAATTCCAACACTGGCTACAGTTGTCCATCGGTGGAAGGGCCGGCAATCGCCCAGTCCCCTATGGGAGCATTGGCCTGTCTTTACCTTAGACATGTGTTGAAGTCAATTTGCCCTCCATTCACAGCATTCTGAACCACTTGTATTTAGAGCAAAAAAATGTGTGAGACAAAGCTCAAACACATTAAGGTGTCAGTCTGTCTGTCTCTCCTCATGCAGTCTATACTAATGTCTTTTCACGACAGGAAACTGAAAGGCATTAAGATTTTACTGCTTGGTAACAGGAAGAACTTTCATCTACTTGCATGCAACTAGAAATATTCCATGCCCCAACCCAAGTCTTGACGGGCTTCCAGATGGTGCATTCCAAACTCTACTAGTCAAATGTCTTACGCAGAAATCCTTTGTACAGTTGCTCCGTCCCGTCCCCCCCTTTCAGGAGTAGGATTTCCTTTCAGATACATTGCTCTGCCATCAGGCTTGGAAAGTCTGCTTGTTATTTCCTCTCAGTTGACCAATCACGAACCAAAGCCCAGCAAAGTGCAAGATACAGAGTTGTGAAGAAGCACAACCAAAAGGCATTCCATCCTCACTGACCTGTGTTATATTTCCCTAAAGAAATTTTGTTAGAGGTAGTGATCTCCAACATTAGTGTTCAGTTTTAGTCTTAATAAGTTATATTCACTGGAATATATATTCTGTATATTTATACCATCGTTTTCAGGTCCTCACAAGAAAATGCTCTGTTACAAGTGAGATGTTTGAATACCGACATCAACATATTAGTACAGTTTGGGGTGTTTTTTTTTTTTTTTTTTGTGATAGTGGGGAAAACATCCCTGCTCAAAGATTAACTAGAAACCTTCGTGCATTGCCATGTAATTTAAGCTTTCATCCCAACAGATATGTTGCTTTTCCTGCCAAGTTGGGGGTTCACATTGTTTTATTATCTTTAAAACAAAAGTTTTTAGCTGCCATGGGATAGGGGGAATCCCCACTTCTCTCTTGCCTCTTTCAAAGCAAATATGTCATAGGATTGTCACTGCAAACAACATTGGCCAACAGTTCTATTTTGATGCAAAATTGCCAGCCTGTGGGCTACAGAATGGGATAGTGAGGAGTACACAGAATCTCACCCAAAAAACTGTCGCCCAAGCAATGTGCTAGAAAGAAGCAGGATAGCTTTTAAAAGGATGGATTGTGCTCTAAGTCAGTGTCTCTCAACCTTTGGATTTTTGGACTTCAATTCCCAGAAGCCACAGTCAATTCCCCAAAGCACTGATCAGCCACTGTACAGACTTCGGCTTCTGCGAATTGAAGTCCCCCTGTGGGGCGTGCGCCATGTGCCCCACATTGGGAACCACTGCTTTAAGTCAAAACATGTAGATGCTGTAGTTTGGTTCAAGCAAAATGGCACTCAAATAGCAAGCTATATGTCTGTGTGGACATCCTCTATGAGAAACAAATACATGTCAATATTGCTTGTACGAAGCACAACGCTATCCTCTAGTTGGGTCATGTGATAAAAGAAACAGTAAAAAAACATAGGAGGTTTTCAACTGGAAGATAATATCTAGACAACAGCACTCTTGCAAAATTCTGTGTATCAAGGTCAACAATAACTTGCTGCCAAGTTAATTCTGATTTATGCCAATGCTTTTCAGGATTTTCTAGGTAGAGAATAACAAAGAAGTGGTTTACTCTTCCTTTTTCTGGGGGCACCCTGGGATTGTGCAGTTTGCCACACAAGTTGGCTCTTCTCCCAAGAGGCACAGTAGGAAATCAAACTTTTATTGCATTTATTCAGACAAGCAAAAATTGAGCCTTCCAATTTCCTCCTAGACAACAAGGAACAGCAACTTTAAACAAAAGATAGTCAAAACCAGTGACTTTCTAATTAGGAGAATAAATATAATTTCTTTCTCTTCTTTCCTTTTAAATCTTTAAATCTTGGGTGCCCAAACTTTTTGGGCTGTGGGCCGATCATGTGGTTTAGGGAGCTGGTCACTAAGGCCCGGGAGCTGGGTGCGGCCCCCGACGGCAACTCATCCAGCCCACAAAGCCCTTGTCGCTCTTGGAAGTGGAAGTAAAACGCGCCTGTACGGGCACGTTTTACTTCCGCTTCCAGGAGCGACAAGGGCTTCGTGGGAAGGATGAGTTGCTGTCAGGGGCCGCACCCGGCCCCCGAGCCTTAGTTTGGGCACCACTGCTTTAAATCATCAAATCTTTGCGGAAGCATTCATGCATAACTGCCCAAGGCTGTGTATATCGCAAAAATGGGGAATCAAACTCCCAACCTCTACCCCAGGGATTCTCAACCTGCAGCCCATGGGCCAGATGCGGCCTGCAGCACCATTTCATGTGGGGACCTCTCTGCTGCCACCACACTAGGAAGTGCCATGTGGTGGAGGAAGGGCAAAATGGCCACCCAACCCACAAAGCTGTCTGAAGGAGCATGACCCGGCCCCCCGGCTTAAAAAGGTCGGTAACTCCTGCTCTACCCTAAACCATTGAGCTAGCTAGTCCATTCTTACCAGGATTATTGCAACATACAAATTTTAGAAACCACCTTCTGGCCTCTATATGGAGTTAGTAACTTGCCCTTGGCTTCCTCATGTGAAAAGTTTTTCTAGTTTCTTACTCCCTCAAGACTAGGTTTTCTTAGGAAGGTTTCATAATAATACGATTCACAATGCAAAGAGATTTGGAGACGGATTAGTAAAATCGGTTTAAAAATAAAAGTTCCAATAACGCTACAAGCTTCTCCAGCAGTACTGGGGAGTCACAAGGGGTGCTTTCTTGCCGTCTCTCACTAGGTGGCACTAGAAAACTGACCAAGTTCTCCAGACTAGATCTCATGGGTGCGAAGTTAGGCTCCCAGAAAAAGTGCCCAAAATACAGGACGTTTCCAAAGCTTTAGTCGACTAAAGAAGAAAATAAAACAAAATCCATTTCTAACCTAAGTCTGTGGAAGCATAGTTTGATCCATGAAAGCTTTTTGTTGTTCAGTCGCACAGTTGATTCCGACCCTCTGCGACCCCATGGACCACTGTCCGCCAGGCACTCCTGTCCTCCACCATCCCCCTCAACTCGCTCAGCTCTGTGCCCATTGTGTCCACAATACCATCTATCCATCTCATTTTTGGCCGCCCCTTCTTCTTTTGCCCTCGACCCTTCCAAGCATCAAGGCTTTCTCAAGTGAATCCTCTCTTCTCATTTGATGTCCAAAGTACCTTAGCCTCATCTTTACTATTTACCCTTCTAAGGAGCAGTCAGGGTTGATTTCTTCCAAGATCGACCTATTTGTTCTCCTTGCTGTCCAGGGGACTCTCAAAACTCTCCTCCAACACCACATCTCAAATGCATCTATTCTTCTGCGCTCAGCTTTCCTAATGGTCCAGCTCTCACAACCATACATTGCCACAGGGAATACCATTGCTTTGACTATGCGAATTTTTGTTTGCAATTTGATGTCTCTACTTTTCACCATGCTCCCCAGCTTTCTCATTGCTTGCCTCCCAAGAATCAGTCACCTTTTTATTTCATGGCTGCAATCCCCATCTGCAGTGAGCTTTGATCCTAGGAAAGTAAACTCTGTCACTGCTTCTACTTCTTCCCCATCTATTTTCCAGGGACTGATAGGGCCTGTTGCCATGATCTTGGTTTTCTTGATATTGAGTCTCAAGCCAGCTTTTTCACTTTCTTCTTTCAACCTAATCGGGAGCTTCTTTAGGTCCTCCTCACTTTCTGCCATTAGGGTGGTATCATCTGCATATCTCAAATTATTGATGTTTCTTCCAGCAATTTTGATCCCAAATTGTGATTCCTCCATCCCTGCATTGCGCATTATGTGTTCTGTGTATAAGTTGAATAAGCAGGGTGACAAAATCCACCCTTGTCTTACTCCTTTTCCTATTCCAAACCACTCCGTCATTCCATTTTCTGTCCCAACTGTTGCCTCTTGATTCATGTACAGATTTCTCATGAGGCCTATAAAGTGTTCCAGTATTCCCATCTCTTTAATTACTTGCCACGTTTTGTTGTGGTCGAGACAGTCAAAAGCCTTAGTGTAATCAATGAAACAGAAGTAGACTTCTTTCTGATATTCCTTTGTTTTTTCCATGATCCATCTTATGTTCGCGATGTGGTCTCTAGTCCCCCTTCCTCTTCTGAAACCCGCCTGCACTTCTGGTAATTCTCTCTCCACATACTGTTGCAGTCTATCCTGTATTATCTTGAGCATCACCTTGCTAGCATGAGGGATGAGCGCAATTGTTCGATAATTTGAACATTCTTTGGCATTACCCTTTTTGGGGTGGCTCATTTCAAATATAAACACGCGATACAAAAATGCAACATAGAAACATCAACAACAAAATAAGGAAGAACCCCCCCCCCCATTAAGCAAAACCCATCCAAAAAATTAATCCTCCACCACCACAACCTACATATAAAACATAAATCACAAAAATACTAATAACATATAAGAACATACTCAGATTTTGAGATTTTTAAATAATTATTCTCTGATCGAAAGATCGGGATAGCTTCTGTAAATTCTTAGGGTACAGTAAAATCTTATGCATATCTACCCAGAAGTCAATCCTCCTATGTTCAATTGGTCTTATTTCTCCTCTAAAGGGAGAAAGGTGGAGATGAAATGAAATAAACCTTTCCAGTCTTTAAATGTGCAATAAAATTAGTAATTAGTTCCAGAAACCATTTGCTACAGATAATTAGAAATATTACAAGTTAAATCGTGGGAGTTGCATGTTGCTTTTTTGATAAATTGCTACAGCTTTTAAAGATTTGAGCCAGTGGTGCCCAAACTAAGGCCTGGGGGCTGGGTGCGGCCCCCGATGCCAATTCATCCGGCCTGTGAAGCCCTCATCGCTCCTGGAAGTGGAAGTAAAATGCGCCTGTACGGAAGTAAACCTGGCCCCCGGGCCTTAGTGACCGGTTCCCTGAACCACATGATAGGCCCATGGCCCAAAAAGTTTGGGCACCCATGATTTAAGCCAACAGAAAAGCCAATAAGTTTTGTAACAGGTGGTCAGATTGTAAGCAATCCAACAGCACAGCACAACACATGAAAGAATTACCATTTCTGGCTTTCTAGGTGTTTAGAACCTCAGCCCCACCCAGAATGGACCATGACAAGGAATTAAAGATGCTGACATCCAAAACATTTGAAGGGCCCTCGATTACCGTATATACTTGAATATAAGCCAACCTGAATATAAGCCAAGGTACCTAATTTTGACCTGAAAACACAGGAAAATAGATTGACCCGAGTATAAGCTGAGGGTAGGAAATGCAACTTCTGCTAGTGAGTTTTAATAATCAAAATGCATGAAAATATGGTAAAGTTAATTAAATTGTTGGCACATCTCAATCCGGCACGGTCTTGGGACCCTCATGGTTGTTGACCCTAGTATAAGCAGAGTCCCCTTTTTGGGGCTAAAAAACTAGGCTTATACTTGAGTATATATGGTCAATGCAACCTGAATAAAATCCTAGACTAACCTGGTTTGTTCAACAAATGGAGGATTAGTTCAGGAAGAGGACAAGTCGGTGTAATAATTCCATGGCCTATTCACGTATTTCTGATAACGATGACGATTCCACAAATAATTTAGCAAGGGAACAAGAAGCAAGCCGCATACATAACCCCAGAATAAACAAACCCTGAGGGACAAATGTATGTCGTATTTAAACAGGAATTCAAGGGGCAGGAGAGCTAAACTTTGATCCTGTGGAGTTGAGCAACACATGTTCGCAGTGCTCTCCTTCTCTTCAACCCCCTCACCCCGTCCCCTCCTGCCACATGTCACTTAGTGTTTGAAACACAGCTTGAGTTCTTGAAGAGGGCTGCCGAGTCCTGGAGGCACTGATTTCCAAGGCACCCTCAGGAGGAGGCTGCAGCGCTTGTGTGTAAAACACAGGGTGAGATTATGGAAATCACATGGGAAACAACACAACCCTCCATGTGTTCCTGAAACATGGAAGAAGTGGCACCTTTTAGGCCGCTTCCAGCCTTCTTCCTCTGCATAATAACACATGGTTGTTAAGTCTTCACAAGTATAGCTGTTTTTGTTGTTCAGTCGCACAGTCGATTCTGACCCTTTGCAACCCCATGGACCACTGTCTGCCAGGCACTCCTGTCCTCCACCATTCCCCTCAACTCGCTCAGCTCTGTGCCCATTGTGTCCACAATACCATCTATCCATCTCATTTTTGGCCGCCCCTTCTTCTTTTGCCCTCGACCCTTCCAAGCATCAAGGCTTTCTCAAGTGAATCCTCTCTTCTCATTTGATGTCCAAAGTACCTTAGCCTCATCTTTACTATTTACCCTTCTAAGGAGCAGTCAGGGTTGATTTCTTCCAAGATCGACCTATTTGTTCTCCTTGCTGTCCAGGGGACTCTCAAAACTCTCCTCCAACACCACATCTCAAATGCATCTATTCTTCTGCGCTCAGCTTTCCTAATGGTCCAGCTCTCACAACCATACATTGCCACAGGGAATACCATTGCTTTGACTATACGAATTTTTGTTTGCAATTTGATGTCTCTGCTTTTCACTATGTTCCCCAGGTTTCTCATCGCTTGTCTCCCAAGAATCAGTCACCTTTTTATTTCATGGCTGCAATCACCATCTCCAGTGAGCTTTGATCCTAGGAAAGTAAACTCTGTCACTGCTTCTACTTCTTCCCCATCTATTTTCCAGGGACTGATAGGGCCTGTTGCCATGATCTTGGTTTTCTTTATTTGCCCTCATGCAAATGTTCCTAAGCGAGTAGTTACTTACCGGTAATTAGTTCTGCAATGGAATTTACTTCCGCAGAATGTAACGATGGCAACACATTTATACAGCTTTAAAGTGGGGATTAGGCAAAGCCACAGAGGATAAGGTTACCAATGGCCAGTGATCATGATGGCTCTTTGCTTCTTTCAGGATTCAAGGTAGATTTCCTGGGTATATCAGTTGCTGAGGAATGTGAGTGGAAGGGCACCTGTACCATCACAGCCTACTTGTGGGATTCCTGGACAGAAGAACCATAAGAACAGGATTCAGTCTCTCCTTTCCCACCTGGCCAACCTCAAACAGCTGTGGAGAGCATAAATGTCTTGGAGGGGAAGAGCCATATGTGCCGCCTTAATGCCAAAGTAGGAAATCAAAAAGTAAATGGAATAACAGGCAAGTTTGGTCTTGGAACACAGAATGAAGCAGGCCAAAGACTGATAGAGTTCTGCCAAGATAATGCACTGGTCATAGCAAACACTCTGTTCCAGCAACACAAGAGGAGACTTTACACATGGACATCACCAGATGGCCAACATCGAAACCAGATTGATTACATACTCTGCAGTCAACGATGGAGAACTTCCATACAGTCAGCAAAAACAAGACCAGGAGCAGATTGTGGCTCAGATCACAACCTACTGATTGCAAAATTCAGGCTTAGACTAAAGAAAATAGGAAAAACAATTAGGCCAGAAAGATATGACCTAGACAACATTCCTTGGGAATACACAGTGGAGGTGTGGAACAGATTTAATGGCTTGGACCAGATAGACAGAGTGCCAGAAGAATTATGGACAGAGATGCGGGACATCATGCAGGAGGCAGCAAGGAAAACCATACCAAAAGAAAAGAAGCATAAGAAAGCAAAGTGGTTGACCGATGAGGCTCTTAAAATAGCAGAGGACAGAAGGAATGGAAAATGCCAAGGAGAAAGGAAAAAATACAGTCACTTGAATACAGAATTTCAAAGACAAGCAAGGAGAGATAAGGAAACCTACCTGAACGAACAGTGCAAAGAAATAGAGGAAAACAATATCAGGGGTAGGACTAGAGATCTTTTCAAAAAAAATTGGGGAACTCAAGGGAACATTTAAAGCAAAAATGACCATGATAAAAGACAAAGATGCCAAGGAGTTAGCAGATGCAGAAGAGATTAAGAAAAGATGGAAAGAGTACACAGAGGAACTCTACAAAAAGGACCTCAATACCCCTGATAATCACAATGATGAGAACATTGAACATGAGCCAGACATTCTAGAGAGTGAAGTCAGAAAGGCCCTAAAAAAACACTGCAAAAAACAAAGCCAGTGGAGTTGATGGTATCCAAGTTGAACTTTTCAAAGCCCTACAAGATGATGGAATCAAATTATTGCATTCTATATGCCAGCAGATTTGGAAAACAAAGCAATGGCCACAGGATTGGAAAAGATCTGTATACGTTCCACTCCCCAAAAAGGGTAATGCCAAAGAATGTTCAAATTATCGAACAATTGCGCTCATCCCTCACGCTAGCAAGGTGATAATACAGGATAGACTGCAACAGTATGTGGAGAGAGAATTACCAGAAGTGCAGGTGGGTTTCAGAAGAGGCAGGGGGACGAGATCACATCGCCAACATAAGATGGATCATGGAAAAAAAACAAAGGAATATCAGAAAGAAGTCTACTTCTGTTTCATTGATTACACTAAGGCTTTTGACTGTGTCGACCACAACAAAATGTGGCAAGTAATTAAAGAGATGGGAATACTGGAACACCTTATAGGCCTCATGAGAAATCTGTACATGAATCAAGAGGCAACAGTTAGGACAGAAAATGGAATGACGGAGTGGTTTGGAATAGGAAAAGGAGTAAGACAAGGGTGCATTTTGTCACCCTGCTTATTCACCTTATACACAGAACACATAATGCGCAATGCAGGGATGGAGGAATCACAATTTGGGATCAAAATTGCTGGAAGAAACATCAACAATGTGAGATATGCAGATGATACCACCCTAATGGCAGAAAGTGAGGAGGACCTAAAGAAGCTCCCGATTAGGTTGAAAGAAGAAAGTGAAAAAGCTGGCTTGAGACTCAATATCAAGAAAACCAAGATCATGGCAACAGGCCCTATCAGTCCCTGGAAAATAGATGGGGAAGAAGTAGAAGCAGTGACAGATTTTACTTTCCTAGGATCAAAGCTCACTGCAGATGGGGATTGCAGCCATGAAATAAAAAGGTGACTGATTCTTGGGAGGCAAGCGATGAGAAAGCTGGGGAGCATGGTGAAAAGTAGAGACATCAAATTGCAAACAAAAATTCGCATAGTCAAAGCAATGGTATTCCCTGTGGCAATGTATGGTTGTGAGAGCTGGACCATTAGGAAAGCTGAGCGCAGAAGAATAGATGCCTTTGAGATGTGGTGTTGGAGGAGAGTTTTGAGAGTCCCCTAGACAGCGAGGAGAACAAATAGGTCGATCTTGGAAGAAATCAACCCTGACTGCTCCTTAGAAGGGTAAATAGTAAAGATGAGGCTAAAGTACTTTGGACATCAAATGAGAAGAGAGGATTCACTTGAGAAAGCCTTGATGCTTGGAAGGGTCGAGGGCAAAAGAAGAAGGGGACGGCCCAAGATGAGATGGCTAGATGGTATTGTAGAGACAATGGGCAAAGAGTTGACCGAGTTGAGGGGGATGGTGGAGGACAGGAGTGCCTGGCGGACAGTGGTCCATGGGGTCGCAGAGGGTCGGAATCGACTGTGCGACTGAACAACAAACAAAAAACCCCAGGGAAGGAAAAGAGCCATAAATGCAATCAACAGAAAGCTGATGAATTCGTAGCGTTAAAAATAGTGACAGGGCATCACATCTGAGAGGCTGTGAACTCCAGGACTTGTTTCCAATCCAAGGCTGCAACATGAAATGTGTGGAATAAAAAGTGCCTCTGAACATGAGCAAAGAGCCTGGCTTTACCGCTGGAGCCACCTTGTGAACAGACATGGTCTGAAAAGTAGCATATCTCTGTGTTAATAAATGTCCAGCCTTGTCCACAGCAGACACAGCCGGATTTAGCAATCAAGACTATGAGGGGCCCTGAGGGGTCTACAATAACATTCAGCCTGTGTTTTCTTTGATCTGCTCCTGAGCTAGTGAGATCATAGTTGATTGGCAATGGAAATGTTTCTGACCCATTCTAAGTTCCCTCGTTGTTTGTAAACAGGGCTAGCTGCTTAGGATCAGGTTGTCCACAGAGTTCAGCAACCTTTCCCAGTTTGACTGGCCTGGTCACTTTACGTCAGCCAGACCCTGTTCTTTTACATTTCAGTCATAGTGTAGCTTTTGCCCAGCTGAAATCTCTCGGCTTCCCCTCCATAAAGAAAACAACCGACATGTTCTTCTAAGCAGGATGAAGACTATACAGTCAAACCTCGCATAAAGAGTGCCTCGGTTAAAGAGCAGATTTTTCTCTGAATGTTTGCTTTGCTTAACAAATAAAACCAACCAAAAACTTGCTTAACAAATAAATTGGGGTTCGCAATCCCCCCCACAATTGGTCACTTACAATGGTGTTTCGCTTAAAGAGCAAACTCGCTTAAAGAGCAATCCTGTGGAGCGCATTCAGCGATGGGATGTAACAGGTTCTCACCTGTTCTCCAGAACCGGTAGTAACTTTTCCCAGTGTCCCAGAGAGCCAGTAGCAGCTTTTGGAGGGAACCACCTTTGGGCTTACTGTTTCATGGGTTCCCCCACTGCACATGTACACCAAACACTTGGTGTGCATGCATGCCTACAGTGCTTGGCGTGTATGCCTCCTTGCTGTCCTCCCAAATGAGGAGGAGGAAGAGAAGCTGCTAGCCTGAAGCTCCCTATAGCCTGCTCCCCAGGGTGAGTCACCTTTGGATGTGGTGTGTCTGTGTGTATTTTAATGTGTATTTAATACCTTTACCTATATTGACGTACTACCACAGTTCCTAAAAAGGCCTGGCGGCCAGCAGGCCTGGTGGCCTGGCTTGGGGTTTTTAAGCAAAGTCTTGGAGTTACCTCATCAACAGCCTGTGCTGTTCCAATTGCTGTTCCAATTGGAGAACCCTTAAGGAGGTACAGCTGTTTTACATTTACATTAAGACATATTATTCTAGAGAACCGGTACGATGACCATATCCATCTTGCAACATGGTGCTGCCCAGGCATTTATACTAACAGGTAAGTGACAGGTTTGTGTGAGTGGGTGGGTTGATTTATGTTTGGGGGGTGTTTGGGTGGGTGGGTGTATTTTAATGTAATTTTAATTTAATTTAATTTATTTACGGGTTTGTGTTGTGTGTGTGTGTGTGTGTGTGTGTGTGCGTGCATGCGTTCTTATTTTTAATTTATTATTTTATTTCTTTGGCCTCGCCCACGACATCATGACATCATGATGTTAGCTCCCCCCACACTGTGATGATGTCACGGTGGGGTAGTAAAAATTTTGACATCCCACCACTGAACGCATTATGCTCTTTAAGCGAGGTACAACTGTATTAACAAAGTAGTAAAGGACCTAGACCTAGTGTACAATAGGGTGGTGTCTCCTGGTTGGTTGGTTTTCCCCTGTCACACAAATAAGTCTAGCTTTCAGTCTTGTTCACTTAGTAAGTCTTTGTGAAAAAGATCCTCTGCTAGTGGCTGGTTGTTCTCTAGTTTTCCAGGATAGTCCAGAAAGGCAATGGAAAACTGTAGGCAGAACACAAGGTTATAGATGTTGGTAATATCAGACGTTCAGAATAAAATTATAAATCCTATGTGATACAACCAAGTGAAACATTATCATTTCAGAGTACGATAAAACCCCTGCTTACGTAAGAAGTCCATTCCGTAGCCTTTTGCTTAAATTGGTTTTTTATGTAGTAACTCGAAGCAAACCCATAGGATAAATGATTTTTTTATGTAAATCGAAGCAAACTCATAGGGAAATGAATTTTTATATAACTCCAAGCAAGCCCATAGGAAAAAAGAATCTTTATGTAACTCGAAGCAAACCCATAGGAAATCGTGTAAATCGGGACATGGTTTTAGCACAAAATCATTATGTAAATCAAATTTTATGTAACTCGAGGCATATGTAAGTCGGGGTTTTACTGTATTTCTTTTAGGATTGACTGATTTGATCTCTTTGCAGTCCAGGGGACTCTCAAGAGTCTCCTCCAGCACCACAGTTCATAGGTGTCTATTCTTCTGCATTCAGCCTTCCTTATGGTCCAGCTCTCACAACCATACATTACTACTAGGAACTAGTTAGACATTGGCAAATGCCACAATCTCTTATCATAAGCCATTGCCTGGGAATTGGACATACAGCCTCTGAGATTTCAGAGGTTAAATACCTAGCCCTGCCCTAAACAGAAATGTTTATCTTACCGTATTTAGAGTTAAAATTTGAAGTAGACCAACTATTTAAATAGTTATAGCTGGTGATGGTCATAAAGAAGGATCAGTGAACACATGGAGACCTGTCAGAAACAGGTTGCCTTATACAGCCTATCACATATCTGTTTCCAATGATTCTACCCAAGGTGAAATAAATGATGAAGGAGAGAAAGCTGTATACCCTGATTTATAAACATAATTTCACTGTTTCTGTTCTTCTTCTTTCAATGTCCAGGTCAGACTTTAAACTGCCAAAAGGAAGCCATTTTCTTGGCTTTGTCGTTGGCCAAACTTAAGTCCACATCAGTACATGTTTCCAGTAGTAACTGGCAGACCAGCAGATGATCTGGATTCTGTATCTCTCCACATTCACACTGCATGTTGTTATCCGCCAGCATCCCCCACTTGAGCATGCTGGCCTTGCATTTAGGGGCTACAACTATCCGCCTATTCGGGGTCCTCCAAGTGATGTGGGGGAGGTTGAATTCCTCAGCCTTATTCTCATTTAACTGTTTCTGTTATGATTGTTGGTAGGAAGCCTGGAGGGTAAAATAACCTCCCCTTCACACCTACTCCAAAAAGGAAGGAAGGGAAAAGAACACTGAATATGAACTACAGAATAATATTTTCCAACATTTTTGACACTAACAAATCATTTTGTTTGATCTACAGGCTAACTGTGAAATTGTATACTTACCTATACTGTACATTCAAAAGTATTGAACTGAACTTATGTTCATGTAACTTTGTATAGGATTGCAGTCTAATGTACATATTTTCCTTTATACTGGAATTGTTACAAGTGGAATTAAAGCAAGATTCTAACATTTTATTAGTTAAAATTCAACAAAGCAAAACAATCACACTTATATACTGCCCAGTAGTGCTTAGTGCACTCTCTGGGTGGTTCACAGAGTCATTAGCATTTTGCCCCCAACATGCTGGGTACTCATTTTACCGACCTGGGAAGGATGGAAGGCTGAGTCAACCCTGATTCCTGTTCAGGATCAAACCAGGGCCGTAGCCAGGATTCTAGATGTGGGTGGGTGAATATTTTTTTCAGAATGGGCAACAATGTCTCATATCTTTATTATTTCCCCTTCTAAGGAGGGGTTGATTTCTTCTAAGATTGACCTCTTTGTTCTCCTTGCTGTCCAGGGGACTCTCAAAACTCTCCTCCAACACCACATCTCAAAGGCATCTATTCTTCTGCGCTCAGCTTTCCTAATGCTCCAGCTCTCACAACCATACATTGCCACAGGGAATACCATTGCTTTGACTGTACGAATTTTTGTTTGCAATTTGATGTCTCTACTTTTCACTATGCTCCCCAGGTTTCTCATTGTTTGCCTCCCAAGAATCAGTCTTCTTTTTATTTTATGGCTGCAAGTCCTGGATGAAGCGGGTTATCTGGACCCTTTTCAGTCAGGATTCAGGCCCGGATATGGGACCGAAACTGCCCTAATTGCTTTGGTGGATGATCTCTGGAGAGAGCGGGATGGAGGTCATCCATCTGTCCTGGCTCTTCTCGACCTTTCAGCGGCCTTCGATACCGTCAATCATGGTATCCTGCTGGGAAGGCTCCAAGGACTGGGGATCCAGGGCACTGTGTTGTCCTGGTTTTCCTCATTTCTGAGGGGCCGGACCCAGTCTGTATGGTTGGAGGGTGAGAAGTCTAGCCCTAGGCCCCTACAATATGGGGTGCCTCAGGGCTTGGTACTCTCTCCTCTCCTATTTAACATCTATATGAAGCCTCTGGGAGAGATCATCCGTTCCCATGGGGTAAGGTATCATCAATATGCAGATGATACCCAATTGTACATCTCAGCCCGTGGGGACCCAAGCGGTGCAGTGGAAGTCCTTTCCAGGTGCCTTGAGGCTGTTAAGGTCTGGATGGGGGAAAATGGGCTACAGCTGAATCCCGGCAAGACTGAGTGGCTATGGGTAAGGGGCCCTGCGTTATCACGGGAGCTACCAGCTTTGGTTCTGGATGGGGCAGTTCTGCCCCAAACAGACCCGGTGCGTAATCTGGGGGTCCTCCTGGACTCACGGCTACTGTTCGGAGAACAGGTGGCAGCCGTGGCCAGGAGGGCTTTTGCACAACTTCGTGTGATACGCCAGTTACGCCCACTCCTGGACCGGGACGCCTTGCTTATGGTCACGCATGCTTTGGTCACCTCCAGACTTGATTACTGTAATGCGCTCTACATGGGGCTGCCCTTGGTGACCATTCAGAGACTGCAGCTGGTCCAAAATGCGGCGGCCCGGGTAGTGATGGGATACGGGCATTATGCTCGGGCCTCACCACTGCTCCGGGAGCTGCACTGGTTGCCAGTACGTCTCCGGGTGCAATTCAAGGTGCTGGTCATTACCTTTAAAGCCCTATATGGTAGTGGGCCAGGATACCCAAGAGACCGCGTCACCCTAAGAACGTCTGTCCAGCCCACCAGAGCAGATCGGAGGGGCTCTCTTGTTATTCCATCGGCTAGGGAGGCCCACCTCTCTAGCACTAGGAGGAGAGCCTTCTCTGTGTTCGCTCCGGCCCTTTGGAACCTTCTCCCAACTGAACTGCGCCTGCAGACAGAGCTCCTGCCCTTCCGGAAGAGCTTAAAAACCTGGCTGGCAGGACATGTGTGGGGATCCAAGAATGTGGGGTCCCATGTGGGGTGGCTAATCTAGAGGTAATCCACCCTCTCTGACCATACCTTCGATACTGTTTTAATTTTTATGAATTTTTATGAATTTTAAAAAAATTTTAAATATTGATATGTTTTTATCCTATGCTGTAAGCTGCCCAGAGTCGGGTTTCCCTGATTGGGGCGGGATAGCAAATATGAGTAGTAAAGTAAAGTAATGTAAAATAAAGTAATCCCCATCTGCAGTGAGCTTTGATCCCGAGAAAGTAAAATCTTTCTTATACCTTTAAAAAATAAAAAAGTAAACTCTTTCTTATACCTTTAAAAAATTAAAAAAGTTACATGAGAGAGAGGAAGAAAGGGAGGGCACTTTAATTGCTGGGCTTTGAGCCTATACATAATAATTTGCAGTTCCAAAGAGGATCTTTCCAAAAGTGAGCAAGCAAAGACTGTGACTAGAAAATGCAAAACTTGGGAGGGAAACCATAACAACTGAGGGGATGTAAAGATATATACCTAGACATCTCCTGTTTTAAAGAAGAAAACTGGGGACCGCTTTACAGAATGTAAAAAGGCTCCTTTCTACCTTAAACAAAATCATTATTTTAAAAATGAGGTGAAGTGGACAAGCTTTTAGCTCACCGACTCTCCTGGAAACTGGATGCTAATATAATTTCCTATCAGATGCAGCAAGAATAAATGGCTGACACAGCTTACAGAAATAGGAAGTACGGTTGTTCTGAATGCTGCTTCCCCTTTGTTCCAACCTAGCAGTCATAGGACAGGGCTCTTCTGAACTTCTTACTGCTTCTGAAGTGACAAGAATTCACATCGGGGACAATGTTGACTTTGTTGCATCAGCTGACTGAACAGGTTATTACAAAAATAACAAGACTTCAGACAAACATGGTGTCCCCACTGAGTTTTATAAGAAATCCAGAGATCTTGGCTCAGTCCTTTGTTGATTTATTTAACAAAGTATTTGGGGAAAGAAATAATATTTGGTGTCTTGGAGAGAATGACGGATCACAATGTGTTCCCAGCCTCTCAGGATTTGTTCTCTGGGTGAATCATGGTGCCCAATTTACCTCTTGAATTAGGACAGCAACATTTTCTCATCCCAAGCTTGCCTCTGGCTTTTGACAACACCTTTGGTTAGCAACAAATCAGTCAGTCTCAAACACCATATGGCAGAAAGCACACAGACTTCACAGATGCAATAAATTATTATTATTATTTTTAAAAGTTTCAGAATTCATTCTGGAAAAAAAATAAACCCACAGATACCAACTAAAACTTCAAGTCTACATCAATTCTTCAAGCCTACATTAATTTCTTCAAGTCTACATTAATTAACTTCAAGTCTACATTAATTAATTAAGAAGAAGAAGAAGATGTTTTCAGTTATTCAGATAGAGCATTTTTATTGCATCTGTTCAGACAAATAAAAATCGGCCCTCCCATTTCCTCATAGACGAAACAGGCTTTTTGTAGAAAGAACTGCAAGTCTGAACAAAGGATAGTCAGAACCAGTGACTTTCTAATTAAGTAAATTAATATAATTTATTTTTCTTCTTTCCTTTGAATTTTCTTCATCAAGCCCCTGCCCCTGAGGCTGTGTATATCACAAAATCAATCTCCTTCTGTGGATGACACAATGTTTACTTACCTGTTGCCCAAGTCAGTGAGATTTCTACACAGGATCATAACTAGGGCAGTACAACAAGGGCTTTGAACCAGAGTCTCCAGTATAGAAGGTGCACAGCATCCTCCAAACTTCCAAGACTGGCCCAACAACCTGATTTACGACTGTTTTTAAAAAGGGTGGCAGCAGTCCAAGCCACTGAGACTAATATTGCTGATTTTTGGCAGGTCTGTAGACTCTGAGTGTGGTCAGGCAGCATCAAAAGTGAATACAGTTGTACCTCGCTTAAAGAGCATACTGCGTTCCTCAGGATTGCTCTTTAAGCAAGTTTGCTCTTTAAGCAAAACACCATTGTAAATGACCAATTTTTTTTGGGGGGGGATTGCGAACCCTGATTTATTTGTTAAGTGAGTTTTTGGTTGGTTTTATTTGTTAAGTGAAGCGAACATTCAGAGAAAATTCTGCTCTTTAAGTGAGTTAGTCTCTAAGCGAGGTGCTCTTTATGCGAGGTTTGACTGTACTTGATTTTGCTGGAAAGGATCAATTTAACAAAGACCCAGAGCAAGATGCTTGTCTGTCATCTTGCTTGACACCAACCCTTCTCCCGTCGACCTCCTGAATTTGGTATATAAGAACATGCCTGTAAGTTTCATTCCTTGTCTGATGAAGTGGACTTGATCCATGAAAGCTAACAATAAAAATATAGCAGTTAGTCTTTAAAGTGCTACTGTGTTTTTTATTTTATTTTGTTTATTTTGTTTTGTTTTGTTTTCTGAGATGCCTGAACCACAGACTAACACGGCTACTATTCCAAAAAACATCAAAGAAATATTACAAGGACACCAAAATAACACCGGTGGAGGCCACTAGAAGTGACAGAACAAGAATCTTGCGTCTCCCTCAACACCCAATGGGAGTGGTGGGGATAGTAGTCATCGTAGAAGTTGTAGTTGGAGGTGACCCCATTTGCCTTCCAGGAATGATGGGAAAAACCTTAGGATGGAGTTGTCATGGATGTTTGACATGGCTGAAAGTAGTTAGAGACTTTTGGTTTTTTACTGTGTTTTGGTGCTAAACAGACATGGGTAAAGTTACTTCTTTGGTCTGAAACTCCCAGAGTTCCACAGGCTATGTTTATTTTTTTTTATTTTTTTTATTTTTAAATTTTATTAGGTATTGTAAAAAAGAGATACAGAAAAGTACAAAAAGATACAAAAATACAAGACTATGAAAATACAAAACAAAACTATTACAAAGAAGAATATATTAAATTGAGAAGACCTGTAACTTGTTGTTCTACTCAATAATATTACTTTTACATCACTACTTTAAACATGATCTTCTCCACTTTATATTCTACAACACCATTAGCATCACCCTTGTGCTATGTATAATGTCCGGGGGGATCTATACCTTCAATGTTTCCAAAAGTCATACTGATCTTGTGCAGGGAGTATGCCCTTTTTTTTTCCAAAGTGTAGTCTACAAAAGGTTCCCAGATCCTCCAGAAATTATTGCTTTGCACTTTTCCTTTCCTACAATTTAAATCCCATGTAAGTTTTTCATTTAAGGCCAAATCCCACATTTGCTTATACCAATCTTGAATAGTTGCCTGTTCATTACTTTTCCAGTTTTTACCTATACATTGTCTCGCGACAGTCAACATTGCAGCCAAAAGTTCTTTGTTATCCTTGTTCATATCATAATCTTCTATGTCGGTTAGCAAGATTGTATCTGACCCCAGTCTTACCTGCATATTTAGTATTTTTCCTATTTCTTTTTCGATTCTTCCCCAAAAAATTTTTAATACATCGCAGCTGTACCACATATGTTCGTATGTTCCCTTTATTTTTTTACACCTCCAACAATTATCACTCAGATTACTATACATTCGATGCAGGCTGACTGGGGTCCTATACCATTTCCATATCATTTTATAATTATGCTCTTTAATTCTAACCGACATTGTCTTCATTATCCTTCTTTCCCACATCTTTTTCCATTTTGCTGCTGTTATATTTGTATCTAAATCCTGTTCCCAGCTTTGTCTTAACACATCTTGTATTCTTTGACTTTTATTCAAAATCTTGTAAATTTTACTAACTACTCCTTTGACCCCCAGTTCTTCATTTCTAACTTTACCCAGAAGTATCTCAAGTTCTGTGCATTCTCTATTTAAACCATTTTCCCTTAAAAACTTTTTGTTCCAGTTGTTTATCTGGAGGATCTTGAACCAATCCAGCCGTAATTGTGTGTACAACTCCTCCCTTCTCTCCTGATCTCTGCAAATATTGACCCAATCTTTTAATAATTTTATCTTCTTTTCTGCCAATATATCCCTGATCCTTTTATCCATTTTAATTGGAAAATCCTGAAAATCTTCCACCTCTAGTATTGGTGAAATCCCTAAAGCATGCTCTTTTCTCACTTTGTTCCATGTATCTAATGTTGCTTTTAGCATCAGTCCCTGTAATTTCCTCTCCCCTCTTTCCTTTCCTCCCCCTAAAAGTTGTGCGTTTCCCATCCTCATAAGACCTTTCCTTTCAATTTTTCCCCATATTATTTCTTGTCTAGTTAAGATCTTTATAATGTTTCTTATTTGAAAGGCCCTATAATATTTACTAACATCTGGAATTCCTAATCCACCCTCTTTTTGTGGGGCATACCACAATGATTTAACTATTCTTGCTCCTCGGTTCCCGTTACAGTACCTATTAATCATGTTTTGATACACTTTTAGCTCCTTATCAGTATGTCCTAATGGCAAAACATCAAACAAGAAATTCAATTTTGGAATCAACATCATTTTACACATAGCAATCCTACCAAACCATGACAGATTTAATTTATTATATTGTACAATTTTCTTCTCCAATTCCTTCTTTTGTCTGCCATAATTCAGTTCTTTTAGTTTTCCCGTTGTGTGTGATATTATCACTCCCAGATATCTCATTTCTTGTGTAATCTGCACATTGTAATTCCTTTTTATTATCTCTTCATCTTCTTTATTTCCATTTACTAAAATCATTTCTGTTTTACTCCAATTAACTTTCAGTCCCGTTACTTCCTCAAAATCTCCCAAATGTTTATTTATTCTAGCCAAACTTTCTGTTGGGTGTTTTGCCATTATCAATGTATCATCCGCATAAAGGCTTACTTTAGTTCCTTCACTACCTATTATTTCCTTATCTTGACGAATCATGTTTGCCAATAGTTCCATAGCCATAATAAACAGCAATGGTGACAGTGGACAGCCCTGTCTCGTTCCCGCCTCTAATCTAATATCATTTGTATAATTTTCATTAAATCTAATTCTTGCTGTCCCTTGTTCATATAGCCTTCCAATAACTCCTTGAAATTTTATTCCAAATCCATAGTTTTTAATCATCTCGTGGATCGTTTCCCATTGTAAAGAGTCAAAAGCTTTAAAAATATCTAGTGCTAAAAAACCCATTTTTTCCTTTCTTTTTTCTGCTAAGTCCATTATGTCAACCACTCTTCTTATTAAGTCTGCCATATGCCTATTTTTAACAAAACCAACTTGGTCCTCCTTAATATAATTGGCTATGAATCCGTTTAGTCTATTTGCCAGAATTGTTGTGAAAATTTTCGCGTCTTGATTGATCAGGGAAATTGGCCTGTAAGATTCAACATTATCTAAATTTTTACCAGGCTTGGGAATCAAAACTATAATCGACCTATTCCAGGAATTTGGAGTTGCATCTCCCTCTAAAATCCCATTATACACATCCTGCAATCTCAGGGTAACCCAGGGCAAGAAATCTTTATAAAACTCAGCAGGTAATCCATCCTCCCCAGGAGCTTTATCTCTTTTCAATTTTTTTATTGCCTCTTCAATTTCTTTTATAGATATTGCTTGTTCCATTTTATTCTTATGTTCCTCTGTAATTTTTTTAAATTTTTGGTTCTCAAAAAGTTCTCGCAATTTGTTCCTATTTATCTCCTTTTTAGAGTACAAATTTTTAAAAAAGCTCTCAATTAGGAGTGCTTTATCTTTACTTTTGTTACATCTCTTCCCATTTTTATCTGTCAGCACCCCCATCTGTCGTTTATTCTTTTTATCTCTAGCTGCTTTCGCTAATAACTTAGAATTTTTATTACCGAATTCGAAATATTCCCTTTTTAAAAATATCAAATCTCTCTTTATTTTTTCAATATCTTTCCCATCTAACTCTTTCTTAATTCTTTTTATCTCCTGCAATGTTTTCTGGTCCTTCTTTTTTGCATAATCCTTATGTAGATTTATTAGTTGAGTTTCAAGCTCCTGAGTTCTATTTCTATTTTGTCTCTTTCTGATACTACCTAATTTTATCGACTCCCCTCTAAAAATTGCCTTCATTGTATCCCAGACTCCCCCCCGGCTGACCTCGTTATTTTCATTAAATTTCCAGCTTTCATCCCATTTTTCCATAATCTGCTTTCTCATTGATTCTTCCTGGTATACCTTCCCATCATATCTCCAAATGTAACCTCTTTTTTCAGTTTCTTTAAAATTTATGTCTACGGTGACCTTAGCATGGTCAGATTCCCTGAATGTCCCAATCTTTATATCCTCTATTGTTGTAACTAAGTCCTCTGTTACAAATATGTAATCTATCCTTGAATACATGTCGTGTACCTGTGAGAAGTATGTATATCCTCTTTCCTGGGCTTTAATCTCTCTCCAAACATCCTTTATTCCCATGGTCTTCCTCCACTCCTCTAATATATATCTTTTACCTCTCTTTTTTACAGGCTATGTTTAACTTGGGTGTTTTAGGAGCTGCAATCTGGAAAATTTATTTTTCCACTCAATTGACTCAATACTGGAAAGAGAGCACAACACAGTTTTTCATCAGATGCGATGTCTGTTCCCAGCAGGTGCCAATATAAAACTCTGAGTTACTTTTTCTTACAGCCAAGGAAAGAGACCCATGCATATTGACCCCCAAACTCACTTGAGAAGGAGCAGTACAAAAGTATAACTGAGAAGTGAAGCCCCGTGTCTGTCTGCAGAATCATAGCTCCTGTGAAGACAGCCTTAAATGGCTTTGAGATGCTAGATCCCTTCCAAGTCTTTTCCTTCTCACATCCTTGTTATGCTGCTTGTTTCTCTTATAAGCATCAACTTTTCTTCATGTCTTTACTTCTTTGGCTTTGCCCTCTCACAATTCTGTCTGAGAATTGTCTCTCAATCCACAATGTAAGGAGCAAGATACTATTGTGCTGAACCTATTATTAACAGAGAAATAAGATAGTACGTATGTTTTGAGTTGAAATAGGCAAATCTATGTTATTAAACACAACAAATTATTAAAGTTTTGCTACTCAACAATTGTTGCATGTCCAATTCTGTTTTGACCCGAGGTTACCTGTTTTAAGCTCTTTTTTTCTAAAGGAAAATGTATATCTCTTATTATTTAACCCAGAGCTAGTCTAAAGGTGATGTGTATGAAAACAGTGCTAGTTTTGAGGAAAATAACGTGATGAAAACAATGTAGAGTGTTTTTGACACATTCTTCTCAGAGTTACATGGGACTTCGAGGGAATAATAAACACATTTTCCCTCTTGTTAAGATATTGCCCCAAACAAAATCACCCCAGGTTGTTGAGTCTACATCAGACTATAAACATAACCCTATTAGCAAACATTACATTGAATAACTGTCTTTGTGTGACCTTCAGAAAGTCACACGATGGCTTGGGTTACTTATTATTGTATGGCACTTTACCACACCACCATTTTTTTTGCACCTGGGTCTACTGGTTACCTCTGCCCCCCTCCCCCAAGTCCAATGGGTAGCTGAGGTAACTAAATTTGAGGTGCCACTAAGAAAATGACACTTCAATCTCTGCTCCATATGTATACATAAAGGCCAATGTTTT
Organism: Furcifer pardalis; assembly: GCA_030440675.1. Classification (NCBI taxonomy): domain Eukaryota; kingdom Metazoa; phylum Chordata; class Lepidosauria; order Squamata; family Chamaeleonidae; genus Furcifer; species Furcifer pardalis. The sequence continues at coordinate 30,458,139 of CP126890.1, forward strand.
CAGTGTTAAATTCTTCTGATAGGGTTCATCTCTGAGAAGATTATATTTCTTATGTTTCCAAAGCAATGTTTCTGGACCACTTCTTGCACCATCCATGAAAAGGCATTATAGGGTTATTCTGTTCTATCTTCTTGAATGATTGGGTTTGGAGGAGATGCCAGAAACAGAAAAGATGGAGGAAATGACAAGGAGATGTGTTAGGTTACAAATGGAAAGCACTGCCATTTGGGCCTTTATAAAATATAGTGAATGGGGCAAGATAGTTTCAAAAACAAGGAATTATTTTAAAGTATCCTATCCCATCCTGACTAGGTAAAGGTCACCTTTGTCCGAAAGCCAGGCATATCCAGCTCTAGGTGCGGCGCTTATTTCATTTTATAGCCAAAGAGCCAGTGGATACAGCTGTCTGTATCTGCAAATGTTTCCATGGTCATGTGGCAGGCATGACTAGACACTGGAGTCCACAGAATGCTGTTTTCCTTCCCATTGAAGTTGTACCTATTTATCTAAATGCAATTTCTTGCTTTCAATCTGCTAGGTTGGCAGGAATTGGGACACGTTCAGTGTCTTAACCACTAAGCCACTGCAGTCCTATCATCCTGACGACAGCTATACAAATATATCTCTGTGTAAAATGTACATATATACCTTTTAATAAACCATAGTAAAGGTAAAGGTCTCCCTTGCTCAAAAGCCAGTTGTATCCAACTTAGGGTTCAGTGCTCATCTCTGTTTCAAAGCCGAAGAGCCAGTGCTATCTGATTCTGCAGATGTTTCCATGATCATGTGGCAGGCATGACTAATAAACCATATAGTCCATAATTTTTCTTGAATTTGGTTTTTTTCCCCCTTCAAATAACCTCTGAGCTCTGTAAAAGATGACACTATTATGTAATCCTGGGTAGATTTCATTGTCATAGCTTGTTGCAATATAATCTTAGTTCTCCAAAAATCTCCACAAAAATCTTTGCAACAAGCATTATGGTGGATTTGGGTTTCTAAAGAAAATATCCAAGTTGGGGGGTGGGGGCCACACCAGAATTTCAATTTAGAAAATAACAAATAGGCCAACTAGTTTTTAAAATCCTAGATAGAACCTATAAAACTCTAGAAGCAACATATATCCCTCGAACTGTAGAGCAATAAAACCTTTCATAGCTTATTTGCTTCTTCTGTTTGTTACCTAGCTTCTCCCTCCTACTCTCTAGATAAAACACAGGAAGTTAGAATAGGGAGGGACCATGTTTGGCTTAGAGATCATAGTAAATGCTGTTTTTGAGAGTCAGTCAGCATTTCCCAGTGGAAGGCTTTCGGCGTTTCCAGTCAAAATTATTCAACTGAGCAGTAATTTGTCCTTTCAGAGAATCTTCATGATTGTGCACCGTCAAGTCCCTTCTGAGTTATGGTGACACTTTCCAAGGTTTGCTTGGTAGAGAATACACAAAATTAATTTACCATTCCTTTCTTCTGGAGGCCCTCTGGAACTTTGCAAAACTTTGCCCATGGCTGTACAAGTTGGCTCTTGTCCCAGTAGGAACAGTGGGGAATTGGACTCCTAAACACTGGCTCTCCAGCTAGATATCATAGAATAGTGGATTTGGTCCCTGCTCAGTACTCAATGTCCCTCCTTTTTAAAAAATCTATTGTAAGATAAAGGATAGAGAACCAGATTGGTCTAGAGCCGTGATGGCGAACCTAGGCACTCCAGATGTTCTTGGACTTCAATTCCCAGAAGCCCCCGTGAATCCACACAAATGGGTTTACTGCGATTCATCTGGCCCACGCCACCCTCATCGCTCCTGGAAGCAGAAGTAAAACGCGCCCATTACTTCCGCTTCCGGGAGTGATGAGGGCTTGTAATGAAAGGAACTAGGAAGTACAGTAATACCCTGGATAACAATTGTATCATATAGCGCTAAAACCGCATAACGTTACAAGATTTTTGGAAAAATCTTGTATCGAATAACGCGATTTTTAGCGTTATCCGGTACAATCATGTGTTGGGGGGGTTGGATTGGGTAAAACATCTACCCAATCCAAACCCCCCCCCCCAGCGCCTGCCCGCATGATGTTTGGAAAGGGTACGGGGAAGAGCCCCCGTACCCTTTCCAAACACCGTGCGGGCACGCGCGTGTCAGATGGGGGCTGGGAGGCTACGGAGATCTTCCCCGTAGCCTCCCCAAACCCCATCTGACACGCGCACGCCTGCCCGCACAGTGTTTGGAAAGGGTACGGGGGAACATCCCCTGTACCCTTTCCAAACACCGTGCAGGCAGTGGCAGCTTTGGCGAAGAGCGGAGGAGGCGAAGGAGCTGGAGAGAAAGAGAGAGGGGAAGGAAGGAAGGAAGGAAGGGGGCGCCGCTGCCAAAGTCGCCAAAGCTGCCACTGCCTTGCCAGTTGATCCTATTGTTTATTAAACTGCCTTCTTTCTTTCTTTCTTCGTCGTCTCCCCACCACCACCCGAAACGAACCTTAGCACTTGCCGCGGGTGGTGGTGGTGGGGAGACGATGAAGCCACGGCTGCTGCTGGGCTGAAGTCACCTTTCTTTGGGATCACCGAAGAAAGGAAGAAAGGAGGCAGTTTAAGAAACGATAGGATCAACTGGCGAGTCAGCGGTGGCGGTGCCCTCTCTCTTCCTCCCTCCCTTCCTTCCTCCCCCTCTCTCTTTCTCTCCAGCTCTTTCGCCTTCTCCGCACCTCACCAAAGCTGCCAAAGCTGTCGCTGCCTCGCTAGTTGATCCTAACGTTATCGGGGGTATTAGTGTATCAATATGAAAGTGTGTTATCTGCCACATGGTATGAAGGCTCTAAAGACTCTGTGTGTGTCAAATCACTTTATTATGGTCTATGACCAGCACAGTAAGAATTTCAATTTCACTTTGACTCTCTCTCTCTCTCTCTCTCTGTGAGGGAAGGAGGGACAGAGAGAGAGAGAGCAGCACACAACAATGCAAAGCAAGCCCTAGGATCATAAAAGGAAGCAAAGGGAAAAGAGGAAAAGGTTAAGAATGGTGTGGAATGGGATATAATCAGCTGAGGTAGGAAATGTGAGTGAAAGACATTCACATTATGGCAGGCAACAATGTAAGAAAGACCAGAATCTGTTTCCTCTCTTTAATAACTGGGCTATCAAGCCATCAATGCTTGACTCAAACAATTTAGGTCTCTCAAGGAGCTCTGCCAGAAAAAGCCCCTGGGTGAATATTTGAGTTAAGAAAGAGCTTCAAAGTGGAAACATTTAGACAACATATGAATCACCACTAAAAACTGTCCAGAGCCGTTTTTGCCAACCTGGTGTCCTCCATATGTTTGGAGTCCAACCAACATCCGCCTCTGTCCATGTGGCCCATTGCTTCTGGGGTTGATAGGTATATTTACACCAGGCCACAGAAAACAGTGGTGGTGGTGGTGGGGGAGGCTGCCTTCTTAATGGTAGTGCTAGGAACCATTTCTACCCAAACCAAATCAGAACCCTATGGAAAGAAACCAGCTTCTTCTATCCATGCACAAATTGTATACACAAGTCCATTTGGATAGCCTCTCAACCAGTGTGACTAACCCTTCTCCAATAATGCAGGGCAACATTAATGTTCTCCAATACCATCACAACAACCTGATGAGATAGGCTAGAGCAGTCATGGGGAACCTTGGCACTCTAGGTATTCTTGGACTTCAATTCCCAGAAGCCCAAGTCTCTCTGAATCCACACAAATGGGTTTACTGCACATACACTTGGGCTTCTGGGAATTGAAGCTCAAGAAAAGCTGAAGTGCCAAGGTTCAGCATCATGGGGTTAGGGCAGTGATGGGATGTTACTGGTTCAGACTGGTTCACCCGAACCGGCAGTGCCCCATCAGGAGGGGTCACCGGAGTGGTGGTAAAACCCCAGGCGACCGGTTCAGTCGCCTCTCTGACCCCCTCCAAAAATGTTTTTCCAGGCAGCCAAAATGGCTGCCCAGAACTGCGGATGCATCAAACCTCCATTTGATGCATGTGAAGTTCTGTTTTTTAGTCTGGATGCATCAAATAGCGGTTTGATGCATGTGCACAAAAAAAGAACTGTACATGCGGCAAACGGAGGTTTGACGCATGCGCAGACATTTTAATTTTTTAAATTCATTTTTTGTTCTGCCCATGACGTCATAATGTCATGACATCATGATGTCGGCTATGCCCACGACGTCAATGACGTCATGGTGGGGTAGCAAAGATTTTAACAACCCACCACTGGGTTAGGGTAAGAGATAATGAATGGAATGGACTAATGGGACTAATGAATGGACTAATGGGTTTTCATGGTGATAAATAAATTGCACGATACTGTATATGATATATGGAATGTGTAGGCCAGTCTCACTTTTTCACATGCAAGTAAGTGCTCAAGGGCCCCAAAGGTTAAACATTTTCCTCAGCCATTCCCATCCCCTCACTCTTGTGCATCTTTCACTGCCACCAATTTGAATTCAATATTCTAACTACTATACTACACCATCTTTCTTCACCCCTTGGCATTTCTATGTATGAATCTCTGAGACTTTGCCTATCAGAGTTGAGGTCATACTGTATTTCTATCAGATGTATTGTCCAAAGGCTAGACAGCATTATGTATTAAAAGAGCTGTGATGGTGGGCTGCTGGGTAAGAATCAAGTTTTGTGTCTCTATATTTTTAATCCTTCTTTGGAGTTACTAAGTGTAAAAAGGGTTAAATGAAGAGGACTCAATCAGATCCTCCGACTGAAGTTCAGAGTTCAGCTATTGTCATAATGAGCGATGAAGGAAAGAATTTTCCTCAGCCGTTTTTCCTACGGCTGTCAACAGAAAGCATGTGGCTCATTGGCTTCAGACTTTGATTGTTCTCATGCAGTATAGCAAAAAGGGAATGATATGGGTTATCAGGCTTTCGTGGGGGTTGGGGGAGGAATGGATGACCTGTTGTAGCTGCACAGTAGATTCTCAGTTGCCACAAAGAGCCCCACCCAACAATTTATGTCAAAACAAACTCGCTCTAATTGCAGCCAGTTGCCCTGGGTCAGCTGAGTAGATGGGCAATGTACTAGAGTCCATCAACAAGGGGACTAGTGGTTTCTGAGAGATACACATAGAACTGAGCTCTGCCTTTGCTGGTTGGTGGGGAAATGCCCAAATTATATATGAGTTCAGACTGACAAGTGTTATATCTGCCTTCACTTATTTTGCTTTGAGCCTGCCATAGTCCCATCCTCTCCTGCAATTTGGGACCAGAGACTCTTCTCAGATTAGAATGTGGGGTGGGGATTTTCCTCAGCTTCACAACAGCTTCTTCTCCTAGGCCTGTGATGGCGAACCTTGGCACTCCAGATGTTCTTGGACTTCAATTCCCAGAAACCCAAGCCCCCTGTGAATCCACACAAATGGGTTTACTGCTATTCATCCAGCCTGCGCTGCCCTTGTCACTCCAGGAAGTGGAAGTAAAATGTGTCTGGACGTTTTACTTCCACTTCTAGGAGCATTCACAGGGTGCTTGGGCTTCTGGGAATTGAAGTCCAAGAACACCTAGAGTGCCAAGGTTCGCCATCATGGTCCTAGGCCATCATATTAGTGCACAAATTGCATATAAAGAAATTTGGGCTGGAATCGTATAACACCTGATCATGTCATCTACATTAATGTGCTACAGAATCCCAGGGCTGTGTTATCTTGATGTCAGACTTCAGGAAGCAATTTTTGGAGGGAGATGTTCCAAGAAGTGTGTGTGCGTGTGCGTGTGCGTGTGCGTGTGCGTGTGCGTGTGTGTGTGTGTGTGTGTGTGTGTGTGTGTGCGTGTGCGTGTGTGTGCGCGCGCACACGCGCACGCGCACGCATGCGCGCTTAACACTTTCCTCACCAATCTTTTTCTCTACATTTGGTGGTGATTCTGGGTGTTCATTTATCCTTTGGAAACTTCCAAGATAGTAGGCTTATGAAAGTGGTGGGTGGAACTTTACTGGGACAGGCATTAGGAATGGGAAAGCAGTTGGGAAGGGAAGAATTAATCATCCTCCTGTTCCTCATCACTCATATCTTCAGGCTTGCCAGTTCCTGGCAATGCTTTGCTTTAAACCAGCCCTGGGTAGCCTGTGGTCTACCAGATATTTGAGGAATTCTACTTCCCGTCAGATCTTGCCAGCCTGGACAACATTGCAACATCATGGGAGTCCTAATTGATCAACACATGGCAACTTGAATGTTCCCCACCCCTGCTTTAAAGATAAGCATAATTCTGATATGACTTCCTTCTTTTGTGCATGGGTATCTTAGTTATCCGTCCCTCAGAGCTGAACAATACATTGGACAATTCCTTATAAACACCCACAAGCTTAGCGCCTACCCAGAGAGAGAGAGAGAGAGAGAGAAATAGACACAAGAGACCTTTCTCCAAGTCAGTGTTTTGACATGTCCTGAACTGAGAGGGACTCGCTGAGGCATGCCTGAATAATCCTGGCTCTCTTGGGACAAAATGAATGTGCTCGTTTCAATCTCTCACAAAGTTGAAAAGGCAATTACTCAGGGCCTCAGCTGGTACCAAGTTTCTAGGTGTGTATTGACTCTTGGGATTATATTTTTATCCGTTAGTTCCTAGATGCCGTCTCTGTCAGTGGTGACCCACAGATTCTCCTGATGATAGAAAGCAGGTAAATTCAATTTATCAGCAGTAAAAGCACTTCTGATAACATCCTATAGTTAAAAAGAAAAGATCAGGCTTCCTTTGTGTTTTTTTTAGAGAAAAATAATAATATAAGGGGGAAGAAAACAAAATCTAGAAACAAAGATTTTTGAATGAACTAAATGATATTGAAGTTTACAGTTTTACTGGTGAGACAATTTTGAGATCGGTGTTTTATAAACACTACCATCTTCACATTTCCAACCTTCAAAATGTTAAGAAGTAAGTTCCAGTACTAAGAGGTCAAGCGACTCTATCCAAACACATTAGTGGTGTGTCTGTCTCTAAATGGGTCAGAGATGGGGAAGCCTGCAGCCCTCCAAATCCTGCTGAACAACTTCTCTCACTCTGCCTCCCTATGAGCATGGCTGGTATGGAGAAGAGGTCATGGCAAAGGGAAATGAGGCAGAGACAAGGGCAACACAAGACATGTTATTTTTATTGTTAGCTTTCGTGGGTCAAGTCCACTTCTTCAGATCCATGAAAGCTACCAATAAAAAACAAAGCAGTTAGTCTTTAAATTGCTACAGTGTTTTTTATTTTATTTTGTTTTGTTTTCTGATATGCCTGAACCACAGACTAACACGGCTACTATTCCAAACAAGACATGTTTCTCCTCCTCCTCAGTACTCAACTAGTCTTCTCCTACTGCCAGTTGGCCATCCTTAGGGCTATTCTGGGTTTGGAGGTACCCACTTTAAACAATGGTGTTGTGCTGCACCTGAACCAGTTCCTCAGGTTCTTTAGCTAATGAGTTCTTCATCCTGCACTTATTTCCTGAATGATCAGCTGTTACAATCTGTACTCTTTGCACCTTATTATGGGACCAAAGTATCTTTACTGTCTGAGGCAAAGGACAAGGCCACCCCTCCTTCTACCCACAAAAACCAGACCTGCCATCAGATTTCATTTCAGCACTGGTGATGAGCTAGCAGGGGCTCCATTGCACCTGAGGGCAAGTGGCTAGTACAGAGGGGGAAGGACAGGTGATTTAGTTATTTATTTATTTGATTTGTACCACCACCCCCTCACCAGGGTGACTCTGGGCGGCTTACACCAAACATTACAAAACCCCACATAAAAACATCCCCACAATAAACATAATAAAAACCCTAAGTTTAAAATCATTAAAACCTTTGACCATCCTCTGCCTCCAATATCAACATTTAGACTAAAACTAGAATAAAAAAGCTACTGTATATACTTGAGTATAAGTCTAGTTTTATAGCCCACCCCAAATGAGATCCAAAAAGGGGACTCAACTTATACTCAGGTCAATGATCCCGAGAGTCCTAAAACTGCGAAGTGCAAATTCAAACATACAGTAAAAAAAAAACTAACACTACCGTAAAAACTCAAAAACATACCCACACAAATGTCTAAATTAATTAATTTTAATGTATTTTCATGTATTTTAATTATTGAAACTCACTAGCAGCTGCTGCATTTCCCACCCTTGACGTATTCTCAGGTCAATCTATTTCCCTAGTTTTAGAGGTCCAAATTAGGTACCTCGACTTATATTCGGGATGACTTATAGTTGAGTATATATGGTAACCACCACCTCTCGGACGGCCTTTATATCAACCAACGGGGTTATGAGGAGCGGCTGAGGCTAGGCTCCTTTGTCCGACTTGGCCTTTGGGGTGGGAGCTGATAGGAGGGCCCATGTTGACTGGTGCCCAGCATTCCCAAAACATGGAGAGGTGTGCTGTTACCCTTTGGACCTATAACCAGAAGAAAGCAGAGGTAGGTGATGGGGGGGGGCTTGGAGAGGGGCTCTGTGTGAGGGTGCTATAAAAATAGATACACATGTTAACAGGTATCTTGATACAATTCTGTCACAGACAGTTGACTGCAAAGTATACCTCAGCCTGTTTGCTCTTAGCTCTTAGCAAAGCACCTTTTCAAGGTTGCTCGGCGCCTTCGCTTTTTCTCCCTCCATAATTGGGGTGGGTGGGGGATGGATTAATTTAAACCCATGGGCCACTGAGCAGAGAGCTCAGGTGTGAACAGACATCCCAGCTGGCTGGTGCTGACTAGACAGCTACTGGATGCACAGCGCTATGATTAGGCTCCCGGGAACGGAGTAATTAACAGCAATGACTATACCAGCTTGTCTTCTACTGCCTCATTAACTGCAATACTGATGTTACTTTTAAAAGCTCTGTGGAAGGGGAGGGGGCATGTGGGGCAACTTCCCTCACAAGCAGCGATAAGACAGCTGAAGTCCAAGAGGGGAAGAGTGCTAGCTAAACATTTTCAGATTCTGCAGAACAAGTCAGTGGTGATGGCCATCGGCATTGACGTTCGGTTGCTATGGCAGCCAAGCTTACAGAGCCCCCCCAGGATGTCCCTCTGCATCACGGTTGCAGATTTTTTCTTAGGCCATTGAGGAACTTTTAAAAAATAATAATAATAATTGTGGATTAAGTTTCTTCCTTAAAGATTTCAAATACCGTCAGTCATAATACATTTGTTTGAAGAATTTGATTGTAGAAAATGCTTCTTTTCAATGACAGTAATATGAGACAGACCTTAAAAAGACGGGATGCCTTCAAACAGAGGATTCACCATTTTATAGCATGACATACAGACACCCTATTTGAATTAAATTATTTTTCCTTAACTGCTTGAGAAAACCTGGCAAGAGAAGGATGAAAAGAAGCAGGATGTGGCCTTGGAAAAGGAGGAGGAAAGAAGTGGGCCAAAAGAGTGACAGCCTGCATATATGTCTGACGAAGTGGACTTGATCCACGAAAGCTCACATTGAAATATAATAGCTAGTCTTTAAAGAGCTACAGCATTTTTGTTTTGTTCTGTTTATTCTCTGATATGCCTGAAACACAGATTAACAAGACTTTTGTTGTTGTTCAGTCGCACAGTCGATTCCGACCCTCTGCGACCCCATGGACCACTGTCTGCCAGGCACTTCTGTCCTCCACCATCCAAAAATTTCAGCCTACATAGAGATTTTTGAACCCATCTGCCTACCTTTCTGTCCACCATTCTCTGCTCTAGATTACTTGCCACATGATTTCATGCTCTGCTCTGACACCCTCAACAAGCAGAGTAGAGACACTCAGTCTTAAAAGAAACTCTTACTTAAATTTTCCCTTATAGTCCTGAACCAGTGGATGTTTGTTCAGAAATACCCACCAAAACAGGTTGGAGTCCAAAACAGTACCTTATCTAGCAAGACATACCCCCCAAAGAAAGGCTAGAGAAGGTACTATTTTGGAGTCCAACCTGAGGAACCCTTCAACAGACAAGAGCCTGCTATCTGTAGGATTATGGGAGTTAACATCCCAAACAGTAACATATGTTTCCAACCTTTGCTCCCAAGCAAGTAAAATTGTATGAAGAACTGCAGATTTAAATCCAAAATATTCACCGGGGGGGGGGGGGGAATAAAAATAAAAAAACTTGTCTAGCTTAGAAGAGATTTCCTCAGTCTAACACTCTCCAAATGGGTTGACCACTGAGATCATCCCTTGGAACAGTGATGGTGAACCTTTGCACTCCAGGTGTTCTTGAACTTCAATTCCCAGAAGCCTTGATCAGCAGGAGTGCTGACGGGCTTCTGGGAATTGAAGTCCAAGAACAGCTGGAGTGCCAAGGTTCGCCATCACTGCCTTGGAAGCTATGATAGGAAATTGTTCATTGATGGGACTTGTTGGCTGGCAGTTCTGCAGGGAAGTAGGAAGCAAAAGCAATTACCGGTACACTTACATACCACCCTATAGCGCTTAGTGCACTCTCTGGGAGGTTCACAAGTTAATTAGCATTTTACCCCCAACATGCTGGGTACTCATTTTACTGACCTTGGAAGGATGAAAGGTTGAGTCAACCTTGCATCCTGGTCAAGCTTGAACTCACATCCTTTTGGCTGCAGTACAGCAGTTTAACCACTGCACCACCAGGATGGGGAAAGCTAGAGAAGTTTAACCACAGCACCAAGTAGGGTGGGGAAGGCTAGAGTCAAGCTGGTAAGGAATTTTCTTTGCTAAAGGCTGTCAGTGGCATTAATAAAAGGTAATTAGGAGGTTTGCAACAGGGCACAAAACCACCGCTCATCACACTCAGAAATGTAATGCCACCATTCCATAAGCCCAGGGATCATCTGAATCAGAGTGAAAACAGCTTTATCCACCTAACATGAAGCAGCTTTAATTACCTCTGCTGAAGGTCAAAGAGTGGGCCTGGAAATAAAGAGAAAGAGATGGGTAGTTCTGTTTGTCTGCTTCAGTGGTTGGGGCCTTTGCCGGGATCTCTGCTTTATAATTATTTCAGGTACAAATTGCTTTGCCTTTAAAAAATATAAACAGTACCTTCATCTCAAAGATGATTTAATGGCAGTGGGCATTAATGTTGAAGACAATAACATCAAGGGGCTTTCATTAAATGCCTTAAAAAGAGCCTAAAAGTGAAAGGTCAGTACAACAAAACTGAGAAGCTTGAAATCTGTTTTGAGCGAATTCTGAGAATGGGGAGGTGGAATTTAAATCTAGAAGAATAAAACACCTGATCAGTTAAAATAGTTTAAACCTGGTGCTGAAAAGAGTACAGCCTCAGCAGCTGGTGCATCTCTGCCGTGAGAATTTGGAGGAACCTCATTTAACATTTTTACCTTGCTTTCCTTATGTTCTAGTTATTAACACGGATATATGGGCTCATCTTGAACTTGACAACTGGAAGGCTGGCAGGTCAGCAGTTTGAGACCCAAGTGCTGCATGGTAGAGTAAGCTCCCGTCTCCTTTAACATTTGGACAAAAAACCCAAGTGTGTTCACCGTGTCATTGAGGTTAGAGCCAAGAGCCTCGACTGTAGAGACAGGTGCACAGAAGGCAAACCTCATTAGGAAGGATGATAATTTTTGCAGTCAATGAATGCATTTTGCCACTCAATTGACCACTAAAAAAGGTAGTTTTCGTCCCCTGCTCTCTAAATTTAGGATGCAACATTACCTAAAACACCTGATTACCTAAATTCTGGGTTTTACCTAGATTCTCAGGTCAGTTATCAAGATTCCCTTGTGACCCTAGAAGCAGTTCCTTCTTTTCCTTTGGCTACTTCTGTGTCTAATACAAAACTAGCAAACAATCATTTTATTAGCTTGGAGATGGAGGTACATTGCTGACTAATCAACCTTTTCTTCCAGATCAAAGTACTGTATTTAATTTTAATTTAATTTAATTTTCCCACTTGTAGGCCACCCAATCAGGAAACCTGATTCAGGGAGGCTCACACAATAGTTATACAATACAATAGTTATACAATATACTGTACACAATAATACAATATACAAAATAATTATGCAATATTCAGCCTACAAGAGCAACACGTAATAATATAATATATAACACATAATGATATAATATATAACAATACAATACAATACTGCATTACAACGGCCTCTCCACCCCGACTGCAGACGGGATGGTATTCTTAAAAGAACAACATCAGTAAAGTTAGCAGCAGTATAGCTACCTGAAATTCTCTTTCCTCTGTTTAAACAGATGTTTCATTTTTGGTTTTGTTACTTATTGCTACCGCTACCACCACCAACATCACAGAGTTATACTTGTTGTAATATTGTTATTAAGACACATGGTACTTTAAAAATAAGGGGAAAGCAGGGTTCTGCTAAAGGGAATTTATAATCCAGAGGATTTTAAACAAAGAAAAGGAAGCCAAGTGGAAGGACAGGGGTAGACCGGGGGGGAGGGGGGGTTATACCTATACATACTTTGGTTTAAGGCCAGTCCAGACTTTACTCTAATAGCATGGTTGGCTGCTAATAATGTCTGGGATTTTGTACAATTAAATACTCGCCCCACTTTTCATTGAGACTACAGAACACCATGGAAAGAGTGTTTTTTTGTTCTCTGTCAAACTGTGAACTGGAAGGAGGAGGAGGGGGAGAAGGAGGAGGAGGAGGAGGAGAAGAAGAAGAAGAAGAAGAAGAAGAAGAAGAAGAAGAAGAAGAAGAAGAAGAAGAAGTGGTGTGTGGTTGTGTGTGTGCGCGCACGCACACTAGATGCACAGAGACAATGAAGGCACCCACAAAGACGACAATCATAGGAAGAAGAAAAACCAACCTAAAATGAAAAAAGTGAAGGAAACCTGTAGCGTAAGAAAAAGTCTCCTGTCATGACGATCTATAACGAATAGGATTGTGTAATACTGTAATGAATAGGACACTTCTTCCAGCCGCTCAGGCATGCCCTAAAGCAGTGGTGCCCAAAATAAGGCCCGGGAGCTGGGTGCAGCCCCCGATGCCAATTAATCCAGCTCGCGAAGCGGGATGCCAATTCATCCGGTCCGTATGGGCACGTTTTACTTCCGTTTCCAGGAGCGACGAGGGCTTTGTGGGCCTGATGAATTGGGGGAAATTGCTTTATAATCTTATGCCTTTTTAACCTTGTTCTTTTCGATTCAACATAACTTAACACCCAGATAAATACAAATAGGATTACAGCCTCAATGGCTTTGGTTAGAATCCAGATACTGTACATAAATATGATATTTTCTCCTTGCTGTTTTGCAGAAACTTGGGAGAAAGTCCATGTATTACAGGGCGCACTGATATTCCATGCACATATTTGTTGTACTGCATGTTCAAACAGTACCCAAAACCAGCCCACGCATAACTGTGGTGAAGGATAAGAATTTTTAGAGCAGACAGTGTGACCCCCAGGTAGATGGGATCCTTCGTGTCTCTAATTTGAGAAAATATGCATCGACTGTGACTGAACAACAAATGCATTCCAGAGGCTGAGGATGATTGCCAAGACAGAGGCCTTTATCTGAGCCAGGTCATGCCTTTGCAGAGTGACGTTGACATAGCCATGAAATTGGTTTTATAGTGAGCATGGCTCCCCTCCGGAGGGTTTTGTTTTTAACTGCTGGCCTCATATAAAGCAGTATTTCAAACCAGACACAGAAGGCTCTTTCTTCTATAATAATCAGATGTTATCTCTTCCAGCCAAAATTACCTGCACTTGTGTGCTCATAGGCAGCAGTAGTAGACAGTGGAGAAGATTCAAATTAGCAGTGCCTGTGTATATGCAGTTCTGGTTAGCTTCAAGTCAACTCTGCAAGAAAAGATCTAAGGTGCCCCTGGGTCCTATGTTACAGGGATGTCAAACAACACTCTTGCTTTGAACACATCTTTTCTTTGAAGGTTGATCAGAAGTTTCTCTATTTCAAAGATTAGAAGTGATTAAGTAAAGTAACACACAGAAGCATAGCAAGGAGGGGTGAGGGGGCGGCCTGCCCCGGGTGGCACTTTGCGGGGGGCGCTGCCACCGCTGCCCTGGAGTTCCTGGTTGTCAGGGCAAGCTGGAGGGCTTGGGCCTGATGGCCCAGTGGAGACCAGGGGGCGCCTCTCCCCCATCTCTATCCCCCTCCTCCCCAGGCCTGCCAGGCTGGGGCGGCATGGCGCGGCCCCAGCGGGGAACACACCCTCAGTGTCCCAGGCGCACGTAACACTATTAATCTTAAACACTAATTTTACTACTCCTTAATTCTGAACAGAAAAGCTCCTTTTAAAAATATATTTTAAGTACCCTCATTTTAAGTTCTGCTCGTTTTGCTGTACTATGCTGGTCTTGGACCATAATAAAGATTGATTGATTGATAACACAGAGTAATAATAATGTTACATTTTGGTACGATGAAAAAAGTTGTCTAATTATTCTTAACATTTGCTTTGAAAGTGATTTTAAAGCATTTTTAGAGACATTTTGTTTTTTTTTATTTTATTTATAAATTTTCCAATAAAAAAACAGAAAAAAAGAAAACATACAATACAAAAAATTCCACAAGAGGATACACTTAGGTATATAGAAAAAAGAACAATAATACATTATACAACTTTTATATCACCACTCTTCAACCAATACTTCTGACACAACTATTACTTCTTCTACATATATTCTTCATTGCTTCTTTCACCTCTGTGCTATATACAATGTCCAGGGGGGGTATATCGATTTACACTTTCCAAAAATTAATTTGTTCCGGTACAGGATTGACACCTTTCTTTTTAACAATCACGTATTCCACAAATTTCCTCCAGATTCCCCAGAATCTATTTGCTTGAACTATGCCTTTCCTGACGTTTATTTCTCATGTCAGCTGTCATTAAGAGCTAATTCCCACATTTCCTTATACCAATCTTGTATATCCAACAACACATTGTTTTTCCAATTTTTTGCAATACATTGTCTTGCCGCGGATAACATCACAGCCATCAGCTCTTTACAATCATTGCCCATTTTATATTTGTCCACTTCTGTTAGCAGTGCAGTATCTGGTCCCAACTATATCCGCATATCCATTATATTTTTAATTTCTTTTTCAACTTTGCCCCAGAATTCTCTCACCTCATTACAACTCCACCACATATGTACATATGTCCCCATTGATTGCTCACACCTCCAACATTTGTCATTTATTTCCTTATTTATCTGATGCAGTCTAATTGGGGTCAGATACCATCACCAGAGCATCTTGTAGTTATGTTCTTTTACTCTTACACACATAGTTCGCATAATTCTTTTTTTCCATTTTTATACCAACTTTCTTCCGAGATTACCATGTTCAGATCTTGTTCCCAAGTGTTCTTCAAAACTTCCTGTATTTTTCCTTGTTTATTCATTATCTTATAAATCTTACTGACTATCCCTTTGATTCCTATATTTCCCTTTCTTATTTTAACCAGAAGTTCTTCAAAGATTGTGAGTTGCCTTTCTAAACCATTGTGAGATAGAAATCTCTTATTCCAATTATTTATCTGGAGAATCTTAAACCAGTTTAATTTCAATTGTGAAAAAAAGAGACATTTTGATGTGAATTTTTCAAAGTTGGTGCCATTCTCTTATCAATTTTAAGCAGAAAGGAAACAATAATTTTCAGTCATTTTTGTATTTGTTGCATTTCCAAGGTGCAATATTAAAATTGGCCACTAGAAGGAAACAGAGTTTTTCCCTGTCTTTTTTTCTGTCTTGCTAGTAACAGAGGAACTACCTCAATGAAGGTAGCAATGATTTTGACAGTGATCATCTGATAGCTTTAAAGTAATGAATAACATAACTGGTTCCTTTAAAAATATTCTAAGATCTCCTCTCTTTAAAGGGTTGTAATATCAAAGTTTGGTTTAAAAATAGAAAAAGGGAAAGCAACCAAAAAACTTATCACCCATCAATATTAACAGGGATGGAATGGAACTGAATTGCAGATTGAGTAGAGCAATCTATTAGCTGCTTGCTATTGGAAATAATAGCAGTCGTTTCAATATTTGCATTTATACACACATATATTAAATATCTTATATTAAATATAAGTGAATTTTGTGCAAAATCTTTATCTCTTTTTTGCAATGCATTTCCTATTTTTTCTTTTTTCTTAATTATTAAAACTTTATTTTTAAATATATAGTACAATAAAACAACAAAAACACAACTACAACAATATACAATAATACTGTGTGCTCCCTTCACCCAGCAGGACAGTATATATGTTTCTTTAGTTTGTTCAATCTATAGTCTCTTTAATTTATAATTTATCCTTCTTTTCAAAATTATATATACTCTTGACCTGGTTCCTTTCCATTTTACCAATGCATAGTTAAAAACTCTCCCCATATTTTCTTAAAATTCAATTTCTTTGAGATTCCTTTTTTGACAATTCTTATGTTAATTTATCATTTATTGCTATATTCCACATTTCTATATACCACTCTTCTAATTCCATTTAACTATCAGATTTCAATTTCTTAGATATAGATAGTCTCATAGCAGTTACTGTGATGCTGATCATTTCTTTTCTTTTCTCTATTTGTTTACCTCCAAAATCCATCTGCAAAGCTATTCTAGGACACATCTGCAAATGTATTGCGAGAATTTGTTCAATTTCTATGGATATTTCCCCCCACAATTCTTTCACAAAAGTACAATCCCACCATAGATGCAAATAAGTTCCCAATTCTTTTTTGCACCTCCAACATTTCTTATTGTGTTTCTGGACTAAGAATCTTTTTATTTTTACACCAAATTTCTAATGTATTTCTACAGAAGAGATTTCGAACCTCTTTTAATACTTTAGTTCTTGGAGTTTGCAAAATCTGTATCTCTTTTTGGCAATACATCTCCTCTTTTTATTTTCTTCTTTAGCATTTTGTAAATCGCCACCCCCCCCAGCTACCCAAAGATGAAAGGGGAAAGCTCTTACAAAATGGTGTTATGCAAAAAGCATATTTTCTTCTGAATCCATGAACCACCAACATAGGAAAAACATGTCAAAAGTAGAGATTACAGAAATTGAAATACACGCACGCGCACACGTATATACATACATGCATCTGAACTGTAACTAGATGTTGCTGCCGCTGCCGCCGCTGCCGCCACCGGCGGCGGGGCCCCCCCCCCCCCATTTTTCTGCAGAGAACCTCTATTTCTGACACCTGGATTAATGTAGTACAGTACTCCTTTTTAAAATGCATCCCAGATTATTATGTCTTTTCACCTTGCATAAGCAGGGACAACTGTGGGGAAACTTCATACCTAGGGGCCTAATCTGGCCTGCTAGGATCTTTGAAATATCCTGCAGAGGACTCATAAAATTCTGTAATGGGATATATAGCATTTGCACATTAAAAGACTTGCCTGGAAGTACCCAAACAAAACAAAACTGTCTGGTGTTTGAAATGTCTGTAGAAGAGGTCTTGTGGTCTACGAAATTACTGATTAATGTTTTATGGGTAGTAGCAACCTGGGCTGACCAGCAGCCCATCTTCAACCTCACAAGTTAATTATAGGGGGAACAGCTAACATTATTCACAAATAATTACTGAGTTGCAGATTTCCAAATGTCATGTCTCTCAGCTATGGTGTATTTTTAGCTGCTAGCTTTCTTGCGTGTGTTTTTTTAAAATGAAATTTTAATCAATATTTGGAACAAAGAAATGTCAAGTGTTAAAGGAATGCCAACACGGAGCCAGGATTCTAAATGGGGGGGATTTCAGGAGGGGGAACATTGGCATCACGGGGTGGGGGTGGGGGCTGTTAGCCAGTGGTGGGATGTCAAATTTTTTACTACCCCACCGTGATGTCATCACAGTGTGGGTGGAGCTAACATCATGATGTCATGACATCATGGGCGGAGCCAAAGGAAAAATAATAAAAAATAATTTAAAAAGAAAAGAAAAGAAAAATAAGCACACACACACACACACCCTCAACCCACCCACCCACAACACAAACCCGTAAATAAATTAAATTAATTAATTCAATAAATAAGTAAAATAAAAAATACATTAAAATACACCCAACCACCCAAACACCCATCCCAAACAAAAATCAACCAGAGCTTTTAAAGCAGAGCTTAAAGCTTATTCTGGCTAATCT
The DNA here is from genome assembly GCA_030440675.1 of Furcifer pardalis. NCBI lineage: Eukaryota > Metazoa > Chordata > Lepidosauria > Squamata > Chamaeleonidae > Furcifer > Furcifer pardalis. The sequence continues at coordinate 30,476,233 of CP126890.1, forward strand.
TTCTCATACTAGGTCAGAGGGAAGAAACTACAGAATCTACTCACCACAAGATGGCTTCATTTTGGCAGTTTTCAACTTTTCAACAGTTAAAGAAGTTAGGTACTAAGTCTTTGCCTAATCAGTTCTCTAGGATAATATGCCTTAATGTAAATGTAAAACAGCTGTACCTCCTTAAGGGTTCTCCAATTGGAACAGCAATTGGAACAGCACAGGTGTAGCTTATTGATGAGGTAACTCCAAGACTTTGCTTAAAAACCCCAAGCCAGGCTGCCAAGCCTGCCGGCCACCAGGCCTTTTTAGGAACTGTGGCAGTACGTCAATATAGGTAAAGGTATTAAATACACATTAAAATTCACACAGACACACCACATCCAAAGGTGAGTCACTTACCCTGGGGAGCTTCAGGCTATAGGGAGCTTCAGGCTAGCAGCTTCTCTTCCTTCTCCCTGCTTGGGAGGACAGCAAGGAGGCAGTGCATATGCCCCAAGTACTGTAGGCGTGCATGCACACCAAGTGCTTGGCGCACATGCACAGTGGGGAAACCAGTGAAAAGGTAAGCCCTAAAGGTGGTCCCCCCCCCCCAAAAAAAGCTGCTATCGGTTCTCCAGGACACTGGGAAAAGTTATTACCGGTTCTAGCGAACTGCTGAGAACCTGTTACATCCCATCATTACTGTTAGCTCAGGAGAGTTTTCAACCCCCCTGCCCCCCCTGGGTACGGCCCTGCACTGAGACCTTTCTACGATTAGATAGTGAATCTATCTCTACGCATTTTGCTTGTGTGCTTAGTCCCAGCTACTACTGGGATGCGGTCCAAAATTAACCCTCTTGTCTAGAAAATGAGAAAGTGAGATAATAGGCTGTATCCAACACCTTCTGTTCACTAGCAGATCTGCCAGTGAAACAAATGCACTGAAGTTGTCTATGCAACTCTGAAATCTGACCCAAGGTTTCAGAAGTTATTTGGAGCAGATTTAGGGCAGTGCAGAAGGGAGAGGAGAGGAGAGGAGATGGGAGCCAGGAAAAGTCCTCTTGGGCAAGCAGAGGTTCGTGTAAATCAGGGGTTCTTGACCTTTTCAAGGCGAGGGCCAGGTCATGCTCCCTCAGACAGCTTCAGGGGCCAGATGGCCATTTTGCCTTTCCTGCCACACATGGCAGTTCCAGGTGTAGTGGAGGCAGTGGGGGGCAATGTGAAATAGTGTCCCAGGCTCTAGGTTGAGAACCCCTGATGTAAATCATCTGGCTGAAGAATCACAGGTTGGGAGTTTGATTCCCCACTAATAATAATTTCATGTCAGAAATTATTCTGGGTTGGAAGTCTTTTTGCTGGAGAAATTCCACTCAGGGGACACTCGGATGAGGCTCCTTTCATATCCCCAAGATCCCCCCCCCCCCGAAATGGTCCCTATTTATCTACTTGCAATTTCTTGCTTTTGAACTGCTAGGTTGGCAGGAGTTGCGACAGAGATGGGCACTCAGTCTGTCATGCAGTACCCGGGTCTCAAACTGTCAACTTGCCAACCTTCCAGTTAACAAGATGAGCTTCTTAACCACTGAACCACTGCAGCCCCTTGATTCACCCACTGTGCCTGCAGGGAGAAGGGCCAGCCTACGTGGCTGTGGATAAGCTGACCAGTCCCATGGCAGTCCCAGAAGGGAATGGGAAACCGTTTCTGAGTATTTTCTACCTAGAAACCCTGGAAAAGGTCATCATAACTCAGAAGGGACTTGGTTTAGGACTACTGTATATGATATTGGCCACAATGCACTTGGCATACATTTGAACTAGTGGAAGCTGATGATGTCATAAACTAGCACTAGTAAAATTTAATATACATTAATCTAAACCTTCCTATTCCCTGTTTTAGATTCCAAGGCTCCTAGGGCTCCCTTTTGCCCTGGGGAAGTGTTTGGGAGCCTCAGAGTGGGTGGTCCTAGTCCTGGTGGTGGAAATCTGGTAGTGATTTTCGGCAATCCCTGACACAAATGCCATTTTAACAAGTAATAGAATTTTTAGGCTTCCAACAATGGTGATGATTATACTGCTTAATAAGCATCACCACCCTCTTTAGTTATACAGTGAATAGTGTCTAGAGCTGTGATGGCGATCCTTTGCACTCCAAGTGTTCTTGGGCTTCAATTCCCAGAAGTCCAAGCCCCCATGAATCCACATGAATGGGTTTGCTGTGATTCATCCAGCCTGTGCCGCCCTCATTGCTCCCGAAAGCAGAAGTAAAACACGCCCATCCCAATGATATATACAGTGGGTGTGGCTGCAACTCGTATCCAAGAATGCATTTTCCCCTGAAGCAGGAAAAATGCCATTAGTGTGAATTTGTTTAAGGTGGATCCCAGCTTGTGCCACAAAAAGTGACCCACACACCACGATCACGGAGCCATCTCCTGTGGGACGTATGAAATGAGACATACAGGATGGTAGGATGGCAGGAAAAGTAGAAAGTTTTTTCTTTTCTTCCCTCCTGCAACACCCAAGATGATCCAGATACATATGTTTACTTTTATTTTAAGCATTTAATTTACATTTTAAATTTAGATATGTAATAAAATGTAAATACTTATTGTACACTGCTAAGGATATATAGGTCAATTTTCTTCCCTCCTTCTCACATCACCTCCAGTTCGTACAACCTTACGCTGGTATTTCTGGAGTGGAAAGATCAGGTCATTGCCCAGGAGACACCAAAATATGTTCACATTTTTTGAGATGCTCAGTTTGGGTATCCAATCACAAACAGTAAGAACTACAGGATTGGCTGTATGTTATTCCACAAGTGCATATGTCAGCATAATATGATGTAGTTCAGCCCATGCAAAGTACAGTCAAACCTCGCATAACGAGTGTTTCACTTAGTGAAAAACTCGCATAACGAGCAAGTTTTTCGCTAAGCGGTCTGACTCGCATAATGAATTTTTTGCTATGCAAGTCGGACTTTTCCCTATGGAAAAACTCGCATAACGAGAGTTTCTATGGGGAAAACTCGCATAGCAAAAAAAATTCGCTATGTGAGTTTTCCCCATAGAAATGCTCATTATGCGAGTTTTTCAATTGGGAAAAGTCCAACTCGCATAGCGAAAAATTCGTTATGCGAGTCAGACTCGCATAGCAAATTTTTTGCATAGCGAGCAACCTCGCAGAACGAATTAAATTTGTTATGCGAGGTATGACTGTAGTAGATGTACCACTTGGAAAAAGCAGAATCATTACTGGACACCTGAGGCCAATCCCTATTAACCCAAATTACCTAGCAAACATTGCATCTACTGACATATTGAGCTAATAATGAACGACTAAGTATGTCTACATCAAATGCACTTCCACTCTTTGGCTCTTTCCAGTTTAACATCGAGATAAATTATTTTCTAGGACATCTGTGGATCTTGAAGGAAAAGCAGAGTCTGTCTGGATTATAAGGTGGAAAGAACCTGCTATCCACCTCTTAAAATGGATGGAGCTCAGCAAAATTTAATATCTGATCATTCAGAGAACTGGATTACTTAGAAGTCATTTCTTAGGTTATGGAGTGGAAGAAGGTCAGCATTAATTTAGTCCATTCCCAGTGTATGTAATGATTTGAAACTGACTAAAATAGAGCCTTGCAGCTGTCAAGGCTCCTTTTGGTATCGGTATCATGAAGCAGCTTAATAAACAAGCCACTTCAGGATTCAGTACTGGCAAATTGAATACACTAGTACCTCGGATAACATTAAGACTTGGTTCCACATGTCTTAATGTTATCTGGTTTTTAACGCTGTGCAATGCATTGATCGCACAATGTTTATTTATTTATTTATTTATTTGTTAGTCAGATTTATTCATCACCCTTTTCACAAAGTGACCCAGGATGATTCACAATAAAAAACAACAACACCGTTATAAAATCTAAAAACTATTTAAAAAAAATTTAAAACTTGCTAAAACCAGTTAAAAATTTAACAATTAAAAATTTGTATTTCATTACAACTAAGGACAACTAAGGGCAAGGGGGGCTCAAATAAGCCACTGGGTTGGGGGTGCTATGCCCCCTGCCCCCCAAATCCATCCCGCCAGCCACGTTTTCACTCCCTTCCTAAAGGCCAGCAACTCTGTCTGCATACACAACTCCATTGGAAGGAGGTTCCAAAGGGCTGGAGCAGACACAGAGAAGGCCCTCCTTCTAGTGCAAGAGAGGTGTGCCTCTCTGGCTGATGGTACCACAAGAGAGCCAGAGAGCGAGGGTTAAAAAAACCTGTTCCTTTTTTGAAAAGGAAAGGGAACAGGGGGTTGATCCGGTTTGCTTGGGGAGAGAAAGCCCCCCCCCAGGTCCCTTGCATCCTCCCCTGACCGCCGCCGCACCGCGCAAGCCTCTAAGCCACCCGAGGTTGCAAAAGGGTACCCCATCGGAACCGCGGGCGTGCATGCATGGTGCGGCGGCGGTCAGGGGAGGATGCAAGGGACCTTCCCGCATCCTCCCCTCACCGCCCCCGCGCCGCGCAAGCCTCCAAGCTGCCCGAGGTTGCAAAAGGGTAAAGATCCTTACACTTTCGCAACTTCGAGCGTGCGCGTGCATGTCATTCGGGGTTAGGGCAGGAGATGGGGGTCTTTCCCGTCTCCTGCCCTAACCCCAAACGACACGTGCGAGCACGCTCGAAGTTGCAAAAGTGTAAGGATCTTTACCCTTTCCCAACTCGAAGTTTCGAAAGGGTAAGGATCCCCGTACCCTTTCCAAACATCGTGGGGGTGGGCGCTAGGGGGTTGGTTGGTTTGCGTAGATGTTCTACCCAATCCAACTGCCCCCTCACGCATACGCTTGTTCCGAATAACATGAAAATCGTGTTATTCGATACAAGATTTTCCTGAAAATCTTGTCGCCTTATGCGGTTTTCACGCTATCGGGTACTCGCGTTATCCGGGATATTACTGTATCTTGAATCAGCTCATTTATTCAGCCATTTCATGATCCCTCAAGATTACATCAAATGGTATATCACTCTTCTCTAGACCAGGGGTTCTCAATGTTATAGCACGCAGACTGGACCATGCCCCCTCAGACAGCTGAGCAAGCTGGACTTGTAGGGGGCCCCCCTGTAAACGCTGCTATAAAATGCATCCAGAAACGCGTTTATGACAGCTGTGGGTACATTCACAGTGTGTTTTTGGCTGCTTTTTGCCACTTACACTGCTTCTGGTGGTGGTGGTGGCTGGAGCGAGGGCAGTGTGTTTTTCGCTGTTTTGCTGCTTCCACCACTTCTGGAAGCGGTGGCGAGAGTGAGGGTGGTGAGCCACATGAAATGGGACCATGAGCCCCATCTGACCTGTGGGCCATAGGTTGCGAACTCCTGCTCTAGACCATAAGTGACTTTATTTATGTTGAACTTACAACAGGCAATCCCATCATGCTTTCTGTTTGTTTTGCATGCAAACATGGAGATGGGAAGCATTTGAAAAACATAGTAATCACCTGTTTTGAATCTAAACAGCCAATCAGCAAGCTAATTGTTTTTTCTCTCCAAAAGTTACTCCCTTTCTATTCTGCTTATTTATGCTCTGTGTATGGCTAGTGCAGTTTAATTCTGTCTGAGTATTCAGTTGTTTACCTTAGTTCTTTCTGTTTTTGTTTCAGAAAGCTAGTATCTTAGTACCCTCTTGCAAATGTCATTTGCTTGAGGGATTATTCTTCTTGATTTATTGCAACAAAGATGAACTGTAGCATTATATTTTTACCATCTACCTGACAACTTTATTTGAATACAAGCATTGTAAGTAAACATTACTTTTCCTTCAGCTAAAGCTGAGCCTGAGCATTAGTTCAATAGAAACCAGAAGAAAAGGGGAATTCAAGAAGGCTTGGAACTCAAAGCACTCAACCTTAATCCTTTGGGGTGTGTTAGTCACATCTCTCTGCAGAAATTATCCAATAATTTTGACCAGCCCACACCAAGAGGGCCAGTACAGTTGGATCAAAAGAAAATGGGTTTGCTTTTGTTTTTTTGCACCAATACTGTGCTTTGTGAGTGAGGAGAATATGCAACTTCACACTTCTGTTAGTATACTCTCTGTTGAGGAGAGCAACAAAGATGATAACGGGACTGGAAACCAAGCCCTATGAGGAAAGAGTGAAGGAACTAGGCACATTTAGCTTTGGGAAAAGGAGGCTGAGCGGGGGATATGATAGCACTTTTCAAATACAGTCAAACCTCGCATAACAAGCGTTTCACTTATTGAAAAACTTACATAAAGAGCAAGTTTTTTGTTAAGCGGTCTGACTCGCATAACAAATTTTTCTCTATGCGAGTCGGACTTTTCCCTATGGAAAAACTCGCATAACGAGTGTTTCTATGGGGAAAACTCGCATAGCAAAATTTTTTCGCTCGTTATGAAACACTCAATATGCGAGTTTTTCCATAGGGAAAAGTCCAACTCGCATAGCGAAAAATTCATTATGCGAGTCTGACTCGCATAGCGAAAAACTCACATAGCGAGCAGCCTCTCAGAACGAATTAAATTCATTATGTGAGGTATGACTGTACATGGAATATAGTCATAAAGAGGAAGGGAAGGATCTGCTCTCAATCATCGCAGAGTGCAGGAACATAATAACAGGCTCAAACTAGAGGAAGTCAGATATACGATGAAAACCAGGAAAAACTTCTTAATTGTTAGAGCAGTACAACAATGAAAGCAACCTTGGGAGCTGGTGAGCACTCTAACTCTGGAGGTAGGCAATCAAGAGAAAACTAGACCACCATCTGTCATATCTGCTTTGATTTGGGTTGCTGTATTGAGCAGGGAGTTGGACCTGAGGGTCTCATAGGTCTCTTCCCACTCTATTGTTCTAGGATTCTGAGCTGCCTATGTGCTTCATCTCTAACTCATTACATCATTCAGACAACATCTAGCAGCTGAAAAGCCCCAGCTGGCTCCAGTGACAAGGCTGGTAATAGTGGAAAGAGCAGGGGAGCAGCAAGCTGTGACATACCAGAAGTAGTTTTGTGTTCTGGAACTCAGATCTTCTTTTTGGCATCTTCTTGCGTTCTTAAGCAAGCCATTTTTCTTATAGACTCATCACTATGCCTTTTGGGAAACGAATGTTTTCAGATTGATCAGGCTTCCATAGTAGTCAATTCAAACAGGACCCTCTGCCTATCATAACAGACATCTTTTGAGCAACCAGAACACTGTCTACAAATGCCAAATATGCTCACATTGGTACATGATACATTTTAAAGTAGGAATTCTTATGATAACAGTCCCTAATAGCCACCCCACCACACTTAATAATTCCGAAATGCACACCATTGAGCTAATTCCTATTAATCAACCAGTTCTTGCAACTTCCAGTTTCACCAGAAGTAGTTCTTCTATAAAATAAATTGATCTGAACAGCCAAAATCCAGCTGAAAGTACTTTGCAGAGCACAAATAGCTCACAGCAACATCGTAATGCTGGGAAATACATGTTTTACTCTCCTAGCTACTATGAGGGCTGCTGTTTGGCTCCGAGGGAACAGGGAATGACCTCATTGGCTTTGCTAGTCTCAAATGTCCAGCACTTTGACCCTGGCCCCACCACTATTCTCTGGGATAAAAAGTGTGGGAGGCCCTTGACCCAAGCCAATGTGCAGATTTCAAAATATTGAAGGACTAGAGCTGCCTCTGATTCATTTGCCAGGCTGCCCTTGTAAATAAATAACATAGTCCTCACTAATTCTGATGATGACCGGGTGACACATCCTTCTTGTTCAACCTGTTTGTTGTCGTTTCCCATTCTTTACAGTGCAAACAATTGGAGTGCAATTTGAAATCCAGATTTTAGAGCACCATAGCCTTTTGTATTTGTGGTGTGTTGGGTGTCCCCAAAGCCTCTGATGTCCAGTGGATGTTCTTCTGCTTCTCCTCATCTTTCAAACAGGATATGGAGTTTGGTCTCTGCGCCTTGTGGCAAATTACTGTCTTTCAAATGAAGGTCAATGTGAAACTCAGGACCAGTTCTTTCTCTCAAGCTCTTGCTGGGTTTGAGGTGCTACCAGCCAGCCCAGCAGAGAAATGCACTCACTCAGAATGTGAAAGTGAAGACAAAGTGTTGAAACACTCATTGCCGGATACTTTCTCCCCCACGCCTTTTCTTTCAAGGTGGAAAACACACATGAATAGCCTCAGCACACGGCTCTGCAGACTGAGCACCCTGATGTCATCGTGCCGTCTCCTTTGCTGGCTCAGGAAAGGATGTGTAATGGCAGATGGCATTAAAAAAAGTTTTCCTTTTGTGCAGAAGACCAGAGGAAGGGGGTGTTGCTGGCATCACTGCCTCCTCCTCTGTAATTTTATTTCACTCCTGCTATTATTTAATCAGACTGTTGGCAAACAGAGTTAATAAGGTTTCACACACACACACACACACACACACATGCTGCCACTAAGACCATTACAAGAGATTTGCCCAACTTGCCCGATACAACACTTAACACAAGTGGGGCCCTCACCTTGCATGGGCAAGCTAAATGGTTCTCTGCATGGGAATGGGGAGGTTGGGAAGACACACAACAGCACAGACTACCTGAAGATTCCACAGGAATTTTCCTCTACACTTCCTGCAGATAGTGTAACAACCCCAGTGATGGGATGCAACAGGTTTACACTAGTTCGCCAGAACCGGTAGTAACTTTCCCAGTGTCCTGGAGAACCGGTAGCAGCTTTTGGGGGGAACCACCTTTGGGGCGTTTCCCAACCCTTTGGAGTTTGTATTTGGGGTGGGTGTGGGTTATTTTAATGTAATTTTATTTATTTATTTATTTATTTAATTTATTTAATTTATTTACGGGTTTGTGTTGTGGGTGGGTGGGCGGGCTGAGCGTTGTGTGTGTGTGCATGCTTATTTTTATTTTATTTTTTTTAAAAAAAATTTTTCTTGGCTCCGCTCATGATGTAATGACATCATGATGTTAGCTCTGCCCACACTGTGATGACATCACAGTGGGGTAGTAAATTTTTTGACATCCCACCACTGAACAACCCGCTTACTTCCAGGTAGGACTCGGCAGTCCTCTGGCCTCCTGGCGATGGGATTGCGCCTGATCCTGCCTTCCTGGTCCAGATCAGACCCAGCAGTTTAGAGCATTTCCTATCAGTGTGCCCAGGCACTCCTGACCGAAATCCAGGTAGTGTGCAAAGGATGCACGTGAAACTAGTGTAGATTCAGGTAGCATGTAAAGTAATAACTCCAAGTCTCTTCAGGTATTTTAAAATATATTGAAAGCATAGCAAGATTCAGGATACAGTCCAGCAAAAGATCAGGAAGAACTTCAAAACAAGGAAATGAAGCAAGCTGCATGTTCAAGGGATGACCCATTGGCAGCCCCCTTCTTTCTCAAGCCTCTACATTTTGGAAGTTTGAAAGCACAGCATTCCAGAGAGAGTCTGTGCATGTGTGTGTCCATGCGTGCATCTCTGGGAAACATCTTCTCCCATAGGGTCCACCTTTGGCCCTCCCCCTTAGGGATTCCAACCAATGATCTTAGAGCAGGACATGTCAATCACACAATAGGTTTCATTTCACTAAAACCATGAGGCAAGGATATTTACCTATTTTCTCTCTCTCCCTGAACTGAAATCGCCATATTGGATGAGAAAAAAGCACAGGGTATACTTCATTCCGTGACAGATAGGGTATATAAATCCTGTATCTTCTGTTAACTGTTGTGTGCTAGATGCCATCAGAGCTGGATGTTATACACATTCTCCTTTACATGTATGCACAGAGTAGGTATTTGGGAATCTATTTGTGGATCCAACCTAATTCCCTCTGCTTGGTATATTTCCAGTCATTTTGGACTCATGGACATAGCCTCAGGTATGATTGGCAGCATCTTAGTGTTACCCAATTCTGGGTGATTGGATTCACTCTCTGGCAGAGGTACTAGAAAGACCCAAGAACTTACAATGAGGCAGGTTTTTCAGTCACAACAAAATATGGTTTATTGGGAGCAAAAGCAAAGGGAAGCCTATTCAGGCATATAGTCTGGCCAGACCTATAATTCTAAATAGCTAACCTTCCCGCAACCGTTCTGAGGAAAAGACCCCCTCGTGATCCCTGCTCACAAATTTGGTGAACAGAAGATGGCCCCCACCCACCTGGAAGGGGTATTTAACTATTCTATCTAAACTAACTCTGCATGCAAGGGGAGGGGGCTGAAACCGGGAAGGAGGAAAGGCAATTAACATATTTTAATTACATGCAAACATAAAACAAAGGCAGCTCTGAGGTCAGAGACTTTAGTTACACAAAAGCGGCAGATTACAGCTATTGCTGAAAAAACCGGTTATAGAGAGTTTACATTAGGTCAAAGGAGCATATTTGTGGTTGACAGGAATATCTCTTTGTTCTCTGCTGAATGAAACAGAGGCTGGTACGTCTTCTCCAATGGGAGACGATCTAGCAGTATTGACAGCCAATGGTGCTTTGAGGCGGGAAATTGCAGTTCCAACGTGGGTTAATGTTCCGGACATGAATGAATCACAGCGTTTGAGTCACTCTTAAGTAGAAACACAAAGAAAGGAATTAGAATCATTATGTCTTGTTTGTTTAATTAAATGGAGATCGCTGCAAGAGGGAAACCAACAATTTAGCCTTTGTTTACTTCGCTTGCTTCCCCCCCTTTATCAACTTTGGGGTTGTATGGTTGTTCCCCACAGAATGTTGATTTCCCTCTTTAAGCTATGATTGTGCTCGGGTCAGTGTTCTAAAAATGTTGAATTGAACTTTGATCAAACCAGAGATATGAGTCATTCAGCTTCCTTTGTGAAGGAATAAAAAAAGGAATTTCTGCTTATCAGAACACCCGGCAAACCAGTTTTAAGAACAATGGAGGCAATCAGGGCCATGTTTACATTCCTTGCCAGAGTCTATTGACTATCGGGTAATCCCCCTTTCCTTCTGGAGAGCATTCCAATCGTATGATTTAACTTTTGGCTTCTACCTTATTTTCCATGTGTGTGTGAGTTTTGTGATATGTGGCATTTAATATACGTTTTGATTAATTATAATGCTTTATTCAAAATTTTAGGTAACATTAGCAAGAATTCTCTCTGCTACCTCAAGACAATAGGCAAAATCTAGGAAACGTGGAAGTAAAATGCTGGAAGTTATTTTTATGAGATGCCTTAGAAAAACTGACAAGTTGCAGCTCTCACTTACTCAGTAATACAAAATACTGTGGGTTATTTATGACTGAGAGAGAAAATTAATTCTGGCAAATGGACTTTTCCTTATTTATTTATTTTTACCACTGGTCTCTTAGGCCTGAAAGGAAAAGCCTTCCCGACTAATGTTCAGTGTTTTATGGGGCTGAATATCTTTTCTTTTGAATCAATCCAGCAGCAGCCTGAAACAAAGCTGTTTCACATTGGCATTTCATTTTTGACAAGTGTCTTAAGCCATGGCTGCGGGTAACACAGATCTACAAGCTGCAGCTGCCATGAGATCAGAGTGTGTTCCCAGTGACATCACTTTGTGCGGGGCAGCCACAAAACAGCAGTGAAGTGGGTTATCAATGGCAAAAGCTGTGGAAATCAAATGCTACAAGAATGGAACTGAATTTTAAAATATGTGCTTGAGTTCTTCTTCTTCTTCGTCTAGATCAGATATTAAACTTCCAGAATGAAGCTACATTAGTGAATTCATTCTGTAGTTCCTTTTGCCTGACCTAGTGTGAGGAAAAATTAGCCGGCACAATCAGGTTGTCGTTGCTCAGGCTATGCCCAATTGTGGTTCAAAAATACCACACTCTTCAAGGAGGCTCTTTCTGTGTGCCCCTGTGTTTGAGTTAAAAACAAGCAGGCAAACAAACAAACACTTTTTATGAATAAGAAGCCTTTGCCATCTGCTCAGGAGTGAAGACATCTCTGCCTTCTTTGGATGCTGTCACCCTAATGACACTTGAACCTGCCTAGTAGCATGCTTCTAAGAGTGGGAGGGTTACTCTTCTGGGGCTACTGGAGGGCTAGCAAGTCAGCAACAGCCACGGGAGGCCTATGTGGAGGCCTTTTGATGTCACTGTTTCCTCAGCCTCTTCCTGGAGCCTCCACCACCAAGTTGAAAGTGTTACCCTGTGAAGCCTATGCGACTCAAGGAACATCCTGTTCAAGGAAGAGAGCAGATGATAAATGATGCTAGAAACTTCAGAGCAGACGAAATATTTCACTTCTTGCCCAATTTGTCTATAGAATGTTTCATTGCGGGAAGGTGGTGGGGTGCAAGGTTATACAAACCTGAAATATTCCAGGAATACAGCACTTGCTCCAGTTTGGTTCCCTTTTGAAATAAAATGTATGTTATCTTGTTATACTTTAATATTATGTTTTGGAGGGGAGGACATTGATGGAAGTTAACACCTCAGCAGGTAGCTAAGGTCCTCTGCTACCATATAACAGATTCACAGAGAAACAGCCATCATCCAAAAGTGCTGTTACTGCAGTAGAACAAAGTCCAGAAACGTAACTCTCTCATCATCTCTGTCTGACTCACAGTTGCCTATTGTTCTGTTCGCAGAGACCTCTTGCTCTGTTTCTTTAGAGGAGGAGAGGAAGCTGGAATCCAGATGACTCACCTTCTCTGACCATCACCTAACTTTCTCATGGCCTTCTAGACTTTCAAGGCAACACATTGCCTGTAGTTTCCCTCACAAAGGATCTGCTCAGTTGTTGGTGGCCCAATTTGTTGTGACTATGTGATTACCTGAATCCCAATTAAATAATGAAGCCAGCAAGATTCTTTCAGCAACTTTATTTGATCAAGAAAAGCAACCATATATCTCTCACCCAAACGCGAGGGACAGAAACCCCGAACAAAATATCCAACCATTATTTATACTTTCTATAGGTACATTGGTCCAATATCTTTTAATATTTGTACATAGTAGTGTGGTATGCCTACTCTTTCTCCATCTTGCTGATGAAGGTAGTGATGATTGTTTAAGGTGTAACAAAAGCTCAATTTTAATATAAACACTTCCAAAAACAGATTTGTTTCAGTCACAACTATTTACATGACAGTTATTTCACTGCCTGAGTCCCAGAGTCTTTCAAAGTCTGTTTAGTGCCAGTTTATATGCTGTTGGCATGGTAGGCATTATGTGAGGCACCCCCTTATTGTACCACCTTCTTTTGTCTGTCTGATAGCCCAGCCTGTCTGGTGGACTACACGAGTTTCTCTCGTTTCTTTACCCCCAGTAAGAGAGGGGGGGGTATTGGCTCTGACCTAGTGTCTGGCCTCCTAGAGAGGCATCCTCAACCACACCATGTCACCAGTCCAGGGATCCTCTTTGAATATGAAGGTCGATCACAGTGGCAGGTGCAAATCCTCCTGGTCTGGGTGGATAACCAGTCTGGCCAGGTTGTCCTGCTATGGTAATAGAGTAGACCATACTGCCAGTGACTCAGTGCTAAGTGTCAGGTGGCAGTTAACTAACCTGACAACCCTGAGCACTAACAGGAAAGGGTGATGGACCCCAAGTGATGGAGGGCAGCAGCTTCATCCATACTGGTCTGGGGCTGAGGAGGCCTTTGCATGCCAAAAGGGCTCAGGACCAGAAAGTGACTTGCGGAACTGGATCAGTGGTACGGGGGTCATGCTGTGATGTGGAAGGCAAAGGGAAGACCACTCTCAGGACAGTCTTCATGGCTGATCACCATGAGGATCACCAATATTCGGATTTGGAAGAAGGAGGAGGAGGAGGAGGTATTATTAAAATTTAATAGTTAACTGATCTTTAGTTTTCAGGAAGAAAACCTATGTTAGAACCACCAGCTCAGTAGACTATAGTAGAGTAAATTCCTTGGTGATTGTAAATCAGTGGAAACCTTTAGGTTTGGGAATAATGATGCAGAAATTTCATTATTTTTTTTTACCAGTTACATAAATGTAGACAATTATGCGCATGTGATGTTATCTGAGCATCTTGCTGCTTTTGCTGAATTCCATGTTTAGGCTGCTCTTATAAGAACTCTAATGAATGAATAGGAGCAGTGTAGTTGTTGTTATTATCATTACCATAATTATTGCATTTCTTTTGTCTGTGGTAAGAATTGTCTTACCATTTCAGAATTCCATTATTTAGCGTTTTATGGCTGAAATCCTGTTGCACAGCTCTGCATACAAGGGATGAGGTCATCAGCACTGACAAATTGCCACCAACTAAGGCAGGGGTTCCCAACTTATGACCCATGGGCCGGCCTTTCATCCTTTCATGTGGCCCATGCCACCTCCACCACACCTGGAAGTGGAAGCGTTTACATCAGCCATAAAATGCGCCTGCAACTGTTGTAGACGTGGAAGTGGCTGCATTTATGACAGCCGTAAATGTGCCCGCTTCTGCTTCCAGGGGGCATGGTCCAGCCCACTCAGCTGTCCAGGGGGGGCGTGGTCAGACCCACGTCATGAAAAGGTTGGAAACCCTTACACTAAAGGCTCTCTGTGGTGATTTTCCGTTGCATGTGACTTGTACAACAAAATCACATGATCCCTAAATTGCCACAGAAAATCTTTCATCAGTAGTGGTTTGCTGCTGGTGCTGCTAGCAAAATTCCCACTGAGCATGTGGAGCTGCACAAGAAGATTTTGAGGCTATGTGTTGTATCTCACATTTTTATCCTGCCTATGTAAATAATAAAGTGTATTAGATAATTATTACATAAAACAGAGAGAAATATGTGTGCATGAATTGTACCCAGTGAGGTTTGTGGACTGGTAGAAAGTCTTCTGTTTCTGTAAGGAAGGGCGCACGCAAAATCTCTTAGTGCAAGAATCCGCCAACCCATTTCTGCCCCAGAACCTTAGCTGGCTTCAACACCCTAAGCTTCAGCAGGAGCTACCATCACATTTTATGAGAAGACGTGGAGGTGGCATTCTAACTTTCCACTGGGAGAGAGAAAGCTTTCTGAGAGATGGAGGGAGAGATACCTTTAGGTATTCTAGGGAGAAGGTTACTTTTCCTGGCTGGTCTGTCGGTTCACTGGGAACTTTCCCTCAAATACTACTTTTCTGAAATGGTCACATAATCCAACTTCCCTTCATACCACCCCATTAATCTTGGCACTGTTGCATGATTCCAGCCTGTCCTTTAACAACACCCCTATTTTCCCCACTAGCTTCTTCTCATCTGCTGTTCCAGTGTTGGTTGGTTGTGTAAATGATAATTGTGTACCGTCAAATCAATTAGGACTTACCACAACCGTTTTTAGAGATTTCCAGATAGAGAATACACAGAGGTGGTTTAACATTCCCTTCTTTTGGGGGCACTCTAGGACTGTGCATTTTGACCAAAGCTACACAGGCTAGTTCTTCTCCCAGGAGGCTCAGTGGGGAATTGAACTCCCAACCTGTGGTTCCACAGCCAGATAACTAAACCACTGAGCTATCCAGCCAGGTTGTTTATGGAAGCAGGAAAAAAATTGTTCTCTTTATCATTTCCTATTGCCTTCAACTTTTCCAAGCAAATTTGTCTTTTCCAATTATCCTTTTCTTTTCATATGTCCAAATTACAACTGCCTTAACGTGGAAACTTAATGTAGCCATTTTAACTTCTAGTGCTGCTCCCCAGTGACTCAGTGGGTAAATGCTTGGGGACCAAAAGAACAGGGTTCGATTCCCCAAGAGATGCATGGCAGGGGATATGAAAGGAGCCTCATTCAGGCGGCCTTGCAAAAATGCTTCCAACCCAGAGTAAATCTCTGACACAAAAACACACCCCCTTTAGTGAGTGTTTAGTCTTGATCTGATCTAGCACACACTTATTTGTCTACCTGGCAATCTATGATATTTACAAAGCACTTCTCCAGCACATTTCAGATGGGCCATTTTTTTTACCTGCCAGCTTTCTTCACTATTCATCATTAAGAAATGATATCATTACCGGTATATGAATTAAGTCTTGGTCTCTAATGACATACATTTACATCTAAGGATCTTTTCTAGTTCCTTCATAGCTTTCCTGTCAAGCCTTAGTCTTCTTCGGACTCAGTCTTCTTGGCTGCAGTCTTCATTCACACTGGTTACAATTGTTGTTAGTTCTTGCTTCTTCATTGTCAACTTCAAAGTGATGTAAAGCAAAGCCAATGCAGTGTAGTGCATAGAGTATCAGACTAGGACTCATGAGACCTAGGTTCTTGTCCCTGCTCAGCCATGGAAGTTCATTGGGTTGTGTGCAACAATGGTAAACCATGTCTTGAGTATGTGAGATACTCAAGACATGATTTACCATTGTCACACACAACCCAATACACATAGCACCTACAATTCAACTTGAATCCTGCCTGGATTCTTTCTTTCTTTCTTTCTTTCTTTCTTCCTTCCTTCCTTCCTTCCTTCCTTCCTTCCTTCCTTCCTTCCTTCCTTCCTTCCTTCCTTCCTTCCCTCCTTTCCATTGCTGTTTTCTACCAGTAATATACCATCATCTATATGTCTTAAATTACAAGTATTTCTTCCACTAACTCCTTCATCTACATCTCATACAATTTTCTGTCTAATATGTTCTGCATCTAGACTGAACAGATAAAAAGGGAAATACTGTATGCTGAACATGTGAGGAGATAGGAAAGACTCGGAATATGTAACTCTTAACATTCTGGCTTAGATTCTCATGGTATTCAACCATATTAGTGATAAATAAAGCTTGTGACTGTCTCCCCGGTACTCCCCCCCGCCCTCCCTGGGCTTCTCATTTTTAATTCATATATGGCCTTTTCCATCCTGAGATTAGATGTACCTAATGCTTGAAACTTAGTAGTAAGTCATAACTAGAATAGGCCCATTGAATCAGTGGGGATTTGGTGAGTCTATTTTTCTGTAAGCTCCATTGAGTCAATGGGTCTGCCTTAGGAGCCCTGGTGGTTAAACTGCTGTACTGCAACTAAAAGGTTGTGAGTTCGATCCTGACCAGGGCACAAGTTTGACTCAGCCTTCCATCCATCCATCCGAGGTTGGTAAAATGAATACCCAGCATGTTGGGGGAAATTTTAATTAACTTGTGAACTGCCCAGAAAGAGCACTAAGTGCTCTGGGGTGGTAGATTGCTTTGCTTGCTTTGCAACCTACTACAGTACTAGATTTCAGGAATTTAATTTGGCCAGCCCAGAAAATAGATTCCTTTTGGTTTGTTTAAGTTTATTTCTGAAGAGTTTGTTAACACTTGGCAATATATATCTGCAACTGAAAGACCTTTAAGGTTTTAAATGTTTGTACACTGGAGAAAGGGGAAACCTGACTGACTTAGTCAATGCTCTGCTTAACTCAGTGTATTTTTTTATATCCTGAGACGTATTTATGAATTCAGAGTGCTTCACCTGAGCTCATACTTAGTTCCCACCCAGACTATTGTTTTGACACATCACCCTGACTCCCTGTACGGGAAATGTGCAAGAGAGCAACCTACATGCTACTATAAATATGAGCTTCAGAGTAGACTGACTAAAAGAGCAAGTAGCATGTGCGTGCAAAAGCTGAATGGGGCGTTAGGTTGTTCTGCAGATGTTTCTGGTTATTAGACATCTGCCAGGCTGGTAACACTCTTGACTGAGTAAGAGTTCAGTTCCAGTACTTGCTTGATAAAAATTCACAAAATCCTTATTTGGTTTAGAACCGTGTTTCCCAACCTTTGTTTGTTTATTTTTTGGACTTCAATTCCCAGAAGCCTCAGTCAATTCCCCAAAGCACTGATCAGCCACTGTACAGACTTCAGTTTCTGCGAATTGAAGCCCCCCTGTGGTGCGTGGGCCTCATGTTGGGAACCACTGCTTTAAGTCAAAACATGTGGATGCTGTAGTTTGGTTCAAGCAAAATGGCACCCAAATAGCAAGCTAAAAGTCTGTGTGGACATCCTCTATGAGAAACAAATGAATGTCAATATTGCTTCTAAATATGTTCTAAGTACAAATCTATCATCTAGTTGGGTTGTGTGGTAAAAGAAACAGTAAAAAACATAGGAGGTTTTCAATTGGAAGGTAATATCTAGACAACAGTTTAGAAAGAACGTGAGAGGTTGGTGTGTTGTTGTTGTTTTTAAATCAAATTTGTGTGAAACCAGCCGAGACATATCTGTCTGAGCAGGCTCCAAGATTTGAGTGCTAAAATCTTCAAATCTGGTTCCACATATCTACATCCTTTTCTGAAAGGCTCCTCATCTTTAACATTTATATAGCAAGCAGGTACAAAGCCACTCTAAAACTGTGAAGGGTGGAGTACACAGAAAGAGCTTCCTTGAAGATTGTGGAATTTTTGAACCACAATTGGGTGTACCCTGATAACTGCCACCTTACTTTGCCCGCTAATCATTCTCACACTTGGTCAGGCAAAAGGAACTGCAGAGTTGACTCGCCAAAAGATGGTTTCATTTTGGTACTTTCACATCTGGCCTAGACATGGGAGAAGAACTCGTGCTGATGCCCACGACTGATTAGGACTCTGGAGACCAGGGCTTAAATCCCCACACAGCCATGGAGACTTACAGGGGAATGGCAATGGTAACAGCACCCCATTCAGATACAGTACCTTGAAAACCATAAGTTAGAAGTGACTTGATGGTGCAACACAACAGTACAAAAAGCCTGTGGTCACATAATGACAAATTCTTCAGCATTTCTCATACTACCTGAACTATGGCAAGTGTAGAAGTACCATCATATCACTTCAACAGCTGGCACATAGCCGGAACCTATCCCTTGCTTAATAATAAAGTAATACTGTAATTATGTTCTGCCACATTATGGTGAAAGCATAAAGTTCTCAGAAGTGGTTGACCAGTTGTCCCTCCTTGTGAAGGTACTGTGCATGTCATGCCCATCAGCCACCCACAGTGTGCCCAGTGGTGGGCAGCAACAGGTTCGCATCCCCCCACCGGAGGGGGGTTAGCAAAATTGGATGGCCTCTGGGCAGGTGGGAAGAGCAAAATTGGGTGGCCACACCCACCTCCTTGACCTGCCCCATCAAGTTTTGTCCCTGCAAGTGGTTCAAGGTCTCCCTTCCTCAACAGGCAGTCATATCTGACTCTAGGGTGCAGTGCTCATCTCCATTTACACCCAAAGAGCCAGTGCTGCCTGTGTTTGCAGATGTATACATGGCCATATGGCAGGCATGACTAGATCGCCCGTGACGTAGGCTCTGCCCATGATATAGGCTCCACCCACAGTGTGGTAGTGAAAATTTTTGCTGCCCACCACTGGTCCTAATCTATTTGTTGAGTGCCACAGAGACTGCAGTGGCTTAGTAGTTAAGACACTGAACTTGACAACTGGAAGGTTGGCAGGACAGCAATTCGAGATCCAAAGTGCTGCATCTTGGAGTGAGTGCCTGTTGTCTGTCCCAGCTCCTGCCAACCTAGCAGCTTGAAAGCAAGAAAGTGCAAGTAAATAAACAGGTATCACATTGTTGGGAAGGATACATGCCAGCATCTAGTCATGCCTGCCACATGACCACAGAAACATCTGCAGATACAGACAGCACTAACTCTTTGGCTGTAAATGGAGATGAGCACCAAATCCTAGAGTCAGACATGACACTCACTGTCAAGCAAGGGTGACCTTTACGTTTACCTTACAGAGTGCCACTTTGGCTCTTTCTGGCTTGTACCATTGCGATGATAAAATCCAAATACCCCCATAAAGGAAATAAGCCAGACAAGCTTGTATGCAGGTATCTTAATTTATTCAAATTGCAATTAATTTCCTCAGGGCACAGCAAATGTAGAATTTCCTGGCAATTAAAACCTTAGAGTGCACTGGAAATTTCCCTGAGAGTCAAATTTCCCAACTGTAAGAGCAGGCAGAATGTTAACCAGTATGTTCCTAGCTAAACTCCTCCAGTGACTGGGCTAGAAAGAGTCCACTAAATTGTGTTCAGACTATTCTATACAAACAAGGTATAAATTCTTGTTCTCTTTTCAAAACAAAAAGGAAAGATAATGAAACTGGGATCCCCGAGGCTTATAGTTTACTAGAGTCAGACCATGATGTAGCTGTTTGAAAGGTCAAATATTCTGGTCTTGTTTTCTTTAGGAAAAAAATGGGCTCCCCACCCCAAAACTCTTTGTTGACTTGAACTCTTTTCCACACTCCCTCTCTCTGCCTGCCACCACCCCAGTATTTAATAGGTTTGACTTGAAATGGGTCCTGTTTCTCCCCAAAGCTCAGGTCTGTGTCACAAAATGAAAACAGATCGATACCTACGGGAGGGTTTGGAAAGGAGTTACAGTACTTTGTTCCCTTTCAGCATAGGTCAGCAAGGCATATGCTTAAATCTCCTCAGATTATGATGGGGAGCGAGGCTGCATTAGGCAATTATAAGTAATAGCCACCTTGTTAAGAATGGGTTACTTGCTATGAGATGGAAGTAAACCACAGTGGACACTGTGAACTACATGCACAGGCTTGTCTTGTTCCAGAACGAAGCACCTGTGATTTACTCATGGGATTAACCTGTGGGTAAATGAATTGTATGTTTTCCATTTGCTTCTGTTGGGTTCAGAATTTAAAAATGGGGGGAGGGGCGCTGCTGCTCTGCAAGTGCAATGACAGGGTCAAGAGTGGACACAACCGTGTCTGGTTGACTTAATGTGCTCTTTAATGTTGTGAAGACTGCATGGTGGATTCTGTTAAGAGTACAGTACAATGGTGCCTCGCTTAAAGAGCATAAGGTGTTCCACGGAATTGCTCTTTAAGCGAGTTTGCTCTTTAAGCATTGTAAGTGACCACTTGTGACTTCTGGTGAGGGGGATTGCGAACCCCGATTTATTTGTTAAGCAAGTATTTGGTTGGTTTTATTTGTTAAGCAAAGTGAACATTCAGAGAAAATTCTGCTCTTTGACCAAGTTAATCTCTAAGCGAGGCACTCTTTATGCGAGGTTTGACTGTATGTGCATTTTTTTTTAGGGGAGGGGGCTTCCATCAACTGAATATACTAGCCCTCTTCCTCCCATGCTTCCAATCAGGACCAGGCTAGAACGATCGCTCCAAGTACTGTACAGTATATAGTAGGACTGAAATAATCCAAACAATAAATATGTTGACACTCCTTAAATACTGATAGAGCATGTCATTTTTTTTTTTGGCCTTGTTCTTTCAGTAAAACCTATTGGGGTGGTTTATATATGATAATAAAGAAAAATGCAATAAAATAATAAATGCAAGAAAACTATTTTAGAGGACTATTAAACTACCCAATAAAACTTGCAGCCTAAACACACACCGAACTCCTGGGACTCAGAAGTGAAATTAAAACACCTTGGCATTTGGTTAATTGTGCCATTGGGATTTGACTATGAAGCAGGTGTCCAAGAGTTCCTTTGGCAGAATGAGCAGGAGGGCTGCTTTGTGGAGCCAGGATGACATCTCACATTTTACAGTGAATTAAACTATACACACTACCACCAAATGAAGGGACTCCCTGCCCCCAATGCCTGATCACAACAGCCAGAACCTGAAATGATCTAACTGGACAACAGCAGATGCTGAAAGGATGGCAACTTAAGCACAAGGCAACACAACACTCCAGTAAGGCTGACTAATCTGAATAGTAACCACAATGTGTTCATCATCATCATCATCACCATCACCACGCCCTGAGAGACAGAGAGAGGAAACCACTATCCCCATACCACTCCTAGTTGCATCTCAGTTGCACTTTGGTTACATTATGTAACCTTATCAGCAGGATGCTCTTTTGTGTAAATGGTTGCAGAAATTAAGTAAATCATCCACAGCAGCAGTTAGAGAGTATGCTTACAAGACACTACAATGCTTTCTTCTAAACAGATCACAGGAAAGTTCATTTTTTCGAGAATGCCCTAGCCATCACAATCACTGAATCAGAAGTGTAATTAGTTTTCCTTCCTTCCTTCCCTCCCTCTCTTTCTTTTCTTTCTTTCTTGTTTGAATGTAATGTGCTGCTTCTGCTGCTTGAAGGGCCTGTTTTAGGCAAGGCCATACTTTCCTCTAAGTTTGGGCCTGTTAATAACTCCATCTTTATCACTGGAGGTCATGGCTCAACAGAACTATGAGATTTAATAGGGAAAAAAACAGTCTTGTGATCCATCCTTATCGGATCGCTTAGAAGTTGTAAGTAAGGTGAGCTTTCAAGTTCTTAAAAATGTTCTGTCAGATATCTGGAGGACTTGAAAGCTGACTTTAATCTTTAACTTTTGAGAGATCCAATAAAGGATCAACCAATTTGAAGGTTTATCAAATGTAAGAGGCCAGTGATGGGATGTAACGAGTTCTCACCAGTTCACCAGAACCGGTAGTAACTTTTCCCAGTGTCCAGGAGAACCGGTAGCAGCTTTGGGGGGGGGGAAATCATCTTCGGGGCTTACCTTTTCACTGGTTTCCCCACTGTGCATGTGCACCAAGCACTTGGTGTGCATCCACGCCTACACTGTTTGGTGCGTATGCATGACCTCCTTGCTGTCCTCCCAAGTGGGGAGGAGGAAGAGAAACTGCTAGCCTGAAGCTCCCTATAGCCTGCTCCCCAGGGTAAGTGACTCACCTTTGGATGTGGTGTGTCTGTGTATATTTTAATGTATATTTAATACCTTCATCTATATTGACGTACTACCAAGGTTCCTAAAAAGGCCTGGCGGCCTGGCTTGGGGTTTTTAAGCAAAGTCTTGGAGTTATCTCATCAATAAGCTACACCTATGCTGTTCCAAGTGCTGTTCCAATTGGAGAACCCTTAAGGAGGTACAGCTGTTTTACATTTACATTAAGGCATATTATCCTAGGGTGGGTTGAGGTGTGTCTGTGTGTGTGTGTGTGGTTATTTTTATTTTTATTATTATTTTGCATTTTTTATTTGGCCCCGCCTACGACATCATGATGTTAGCTCCACCAACACTGTGATGACATCACGGTGGGGTACTAAAATTTTTGACATCCCACCACTGTAAGAGGCTCCATATCACCATGTGTACCATTTAACATATTTTGTTTGTTTGCATGCAAGTTGCATGCTTTTAGACATCCTCATAACCTAAGGCCCTAAGCGGTATTTTACTTAGCATGTGCATAAACCTGGAACTGCTTAATACCTAAATAACTCTTATTGCATGTGGGGCTACCAAGGTGCAGCCTGTCTGAAACTGTGATCTATATTCTAGTAACCTGCAATCTGAAAAGATCTCAGAAGCTGAGTTAGTCCCAAAGGAAGCTACTCTGATCCATCTAGAGTTGCCATATTTCTCTCCCGCAAAACCGGGACAGAAGTACTATATACTTGACAAAAATGGACAAATTATCTACAAAAGAGCCTATTTAAAAAACAAACGTAATATAATGACAGCTATAAAACACTTTTACATTAAGTATATCAATACATAAATGAATTTATTTACAACAGTTAAGATGAAACACACTGGTCACACTTATCAGGGGGTGGTGTGAGGCGAGGATGTTAAGATTTGTCTCCAGGTATACTCCAACTCCAGTGTAGCAGGAAACCACTCATTTAATGGTGAGAGTTCAATTTTATTTTAATGGTGTGTTATAATGCACAATGAGTAGGTTTTAAAAATCTGGGACTTTAACATGATTTTTATTGAACTGGCAGGGACAATTTTTCCTACCTTGAATCCAGGACTGATCCTGGTTTTTCAGGACATATGGCAACCCTAGAGCCATCTGGCATCAGCCAAGAGGAACAGATTTTACCCTTTAAAACTAAGTGCCAGTCCAAAGTCAGTCCAAGAATCAGGTGGTCTGTAGAAGTGGCTGGGGGGGGGGGGAGGCTGCCAGTAGCCAACCCAAGCAGCAAAGACTGTGAAATGACCACAGCTCCTTTGCCCCTCCCACATTGCTCCACTACCTGAGGCAACTGCCTCACCCAGGCTAATGCCTTGTCTGGCTCTAGGTTAAGCTTACAGTCTCCAATGTCCCAGAGATATAACTAAATCGTGGGGAAGGAGACTGCCAGGACTGATCCTGCCTTTTAGTAGAGTGACACAACTGCTTCAGGGAGCAGATGCTGGATATGGCCATCTTTAAATAGTTTGCTACCAGAAGGAAAAGACACGATGACACATGCCCCTTCAATTCTGTGTACAGAAGACACCTGGACTGGCAGTTGACTCTTATATCAATCACTGAATGTCTCCCCAACACACTTGGCCACAACAAAATATAGTAGTTATGGGATTCAAGACAGGCTTTTTTGTTGATTTCCAAGGACAATACAGCCATTGGAGAAATCAAAGAAATGGCCTCCAGTAGAGCAGTGTGTGTTTGGGGCATGACCAGCAGATCCCATGACAGTGATTCTAGAAAAGATGATTCCAATCATGAGATTCTAGACAAGATGCTTCCAATCATGCTTTCTTCAAGCTCCATTGGAAGCTGTAGGGTTCTAGCTCCATAGCTCTGGCCATGCCTTTGAAAAGTGATATTTGCTAAGGATCATGACTATATTGCTCACTCAGGCAGGTGGCCCCTATGACTCCATTTCCTATGGATATGTTTCCCCCCCATAACAGTTCCAGTCAAGATGAGACATCTTATTTCATGAAATTTCATTGGAGCCAGGCCTATACAAGGACCAAAGGAAACAGATGGCAGCTGTTGCTGGATTGTTTTACCCTTTCTACTCTTGGGAAGAAGAAATGTGACTTGAACAGTCAACAGCACAAAACAGGAGTCATCATCTCTTGGTTTCAGCAAGTATCTAACTATGCCAGACTATGATAATGGCTTTGCTTCAGGCATATGATTTCTTGCCCTCAACATGCTGCATAAGATTTAAACATGGAATTAAAAGAAAAAGTGCAGTGGAATCTGCTCATGCAAACAAACAAATTTTGAAAGCAAATTCACGAATGTTTAACAGCTTGCTAAGTATATATTATAGTTATTACCATTACATTACAGTAATTTAAACCACATTGCCTTATAATGGTCAGCATTCTATTCCAGTGTAGAAGATAATTGCTTAAGTGCATCACGTCCTCTGGCAGACTGTTTCTGCACGCTTATTCTTGTACTGGTTGCAAGTTGGGTAAGGTAACTGTGTGATCAGTCACAAGATGGGGAAGCTACCAAAGCTGGGGGGGGGGGAATGCTTGGGCTATAAATAGGATAGTGGCCATTCCATTAATTGAAAAATGCTTACACACCTATTAACATGGAGAAATTATGTTTGTTTCAGACAGCAGCCATTTCTGTCTGGTACAAAATGTGGCATTCTGAACCATCTGCCTTTTCTTCTTGGGCTTTAGCCAGACCTAACAAATTAGCAGACGTCTTCCTTTCAACACCCCACGACTGCAAATCTTTTTAATAGGTAGAAGTAAAGGTCGCCCTTGCTCAAAAGCCAGTCATATCTGACTCTAGGGTTCAGTGCTCATCTCTATTTATAGTCAAAGAGCCAGCACTGTCTGCATTTGCAAACATTTCCATGGGCATGTAGCAGGCATGACTAGACACCTGAGTGTATGAAATACTGTTTACCTTCCCACCAAAGTGGTTCCTATTTATCTACTTGCAATTTCTTGCTTTCAAACTTCTAGGCTGGCAGGAGCTAGAACAGAGACAGGAGCTCACTTCATCATGCAGTACTCAGGTCTCGAACTGCTGACTTGCAGACCTTCCAGTCGTCAAGTTCGGTGTCTTAACCACTAAGCCACCGTAGTCCCTAATCATTTAAATAGAAGGATTTTAATCTCAGTGAAGTCTACCTGAAAGTAAGGGGCCTGTCCACATGAGGGACTTTGGAGTACTCTTGTTCCCTCTGGCAGTTTTATCTTTAGTGCCATCTATTTTGCTTCTTACTTGAGTGAACCTTCAGTCCACAACATCTGGACTAGTTGTAAAGCCCTCCCTGGAGATGTTTATTGTCCTGTGAGAAGGGTCCACACTGGTCTTTGGATCATTTCCTTTTGTCTCCTCTTTCGATTACTGATGGCCTCCTTTCTCTCCCAACTTCCCTGCCATTCCGTAGAGGCTGTATTTGGAGACGTCTCCCTTCCACCCTCCTTAGCTGCTCTGGTGGCACCCTATCCCAAGGAACCTTTTCATGTTCTCAGACTGTTAAATGGCCCCCTGAGGAGCCTTTCTGCAGGACTTGACATCTCTCACCATACCCAGGGATGTGCAGGGCACCATGGGAAGGCACTGGACAAGAAGTAGTGGGGGTGCCTATTTGGGGGTTGGGGTTGGGGGGAATCCCATACATTGCTATTGGTGCCCCAGGGTACCAGAGGTGAGGGCAGGGTGGGACAAAGCCCAATTGCTCAATATACCAGCACGTGCCTGACCGTAGCCCTCCACTGTTTCTGGACACACCCAGATGCTCATGACTTTACCACTGTTGTCACTTTTGCCACTCTGTTGCCAACTTTCTCTGGGTTCCTGACCACCCCCCACAGGTGCTACTGATCCTGCTGCCACTGCCAGTACCGCCACAAACTTTCTGCATCTCTGCTGCTGCTGCTACCTCCTTACATATGAATAAACTTGGGTAAACCTTATTCACAAATAAATTGAGTAAAACCTATTTGAAAAATTCTGACAGAGTGCTACCACAATTCATCTGCCTAACGTGCTGCAAACATTAATTTGTGCGGTATCTGGAATTGCACTATGTCAATTAGGAATTGTGAGGTGTGGGGTTTTTTTTTTTAAGATAGAAGGCGGCAAATATAGAGGAAGGAGTTACACTGCCATCCATTTTAATGTCACAACTCATGGCATACTTCACAGGATTGTTCAGAGAGCAGCACCTACAGCTATATTTATTATTTATTAGTTCAAATTTATATTGCCGCCCACTCGCCGTGGCGACTCAGGGCAGCTTACAAAAAATACATTACAATACAATATGTTGGTGTGGGCACAGGGGGAGGAGCGGCAAAGTCCTCAACCTGCCCTGGCTTCTTTCCCTGGCAGTTGGTGTAGGTAGGCACAGGGGGATTTGGATGCAAACTAACCAAGCACATGTGCTGTGAATGTAGTAAACTAGAGTACACCACAATATTCGGACCTCCTGACAAGGGCTGAAAAAGCTAAGGGTTAAACCCCTTCTAGGAGGAAATTGGTCCACTCCAGTAATTGCCTACTGTGGATGTTTTAAATCAAAGAGCACCAAAAGCAACCCAAATAGCAAGCTATTCTGTCTGTGTAGATGAGCCATAAGTCTCATTTGCAATCAATGGGCCTTGCTTTTGAGTAAAGATACTTAGCATATATTTAAATTATCTCTTTTTAAATAGCAGAGATAAATGAAATTATTGGGAGAGGCTGTACCTACATAACAAGTACAATCCTGTTACCATTGAAATGAAAGAGATAAAGTAATTAATCCTAATTAAGCACAATGCAATCAAAGACAAATGAAGATGCAGCACAGAATATATAAGTAATCCAAAGGGATGAGATGAGATTAGATTAGAAAATTCATTGCTTCCACCAGCATTTTAACATTGAACAGAAGCCTAGGTAAAGGTAAAGGTTGCCCTTGCTCAAAAGCCAGTTGGGTTCAGTGTTCATCTCTATTTACAGTCAAAGAGCCAGTGCTGTCTGCACCTGCAGACATTTCCCTGGTCATGTGGCAGGTACACAGAATGCTGTTATCTTCCCACCAAAGTTGTACCTATTTATCTACTTGTAATTTCTTGCTTTCGAACTGCTAGGTTGGCAGGAGCTGGGACAGGGACAGGAGCTCACTCTGTCGTGCAACACTCGAGTTTCATACTGCTGACCTTCCAGTTGTCAAGTTCAGCATCTTAATCACTAAACCACTGCAATCCAGAAGCCTACCTCAACATAAAAACAATTGTTTCCTATCCATGACCCCCCACCCCAAATTCACATGTGAAAAGATTTTGAAATATTGTACAGTAATATATCTCTTCCTTTAGTACTATTTTTTAAACCAAATGTTGCACATGTTGAAAGTTCATTTGGTATCCTGATCTACATGTTATAGTTATTACGTCAGCAGTTTCACATGATCTATGAGAGCAAACTGGTTATACAGGAAATACATTGTGTTTTTCCATAGTGTATATACAATTGCTTCAAATTCCCTTGACATAACATAGGACTAGAATGTGCAATAAGGGCACTTAGTCAAAAAAACAAACCCAAGAACTGGGTTAAAAATCACACAGAGTCCTAAGGTGAGCCGTTTCGGGACACATAATTTAGGTCATTGACCTCTTATGAGACAATGTTTTGACTCTGACAAGCACCTATGGAAACAGAAATCCTAGGGTTTCTCCAAGTAGCCACTAGTATTTGTTGTGAACAAACTGTGCGTCCAAAGCACAGACTGTGAATGGTTGGAAATTCTACTCATATCTGAACCCATTTCTGCTCATGAACAATGGTTGTTAGCCGGCCATAAACCAAAATTGGAAATAATGGTTTGTTGTTGGTTTATAAATTCTGATTTGCTTAAACCATACCTTGTTCTTAAGTCTGAACTTCTTCTTTCATGTCCTGATCAAACTCTGGACTGCCAAAATGAAGCCACTTTCTTGGCTTTGTCATCGACCAAACTTAAGTCCTCATTGGTGCATATTTCTGGAAGTAATCAGCAGACCAGTGAATGCGCCAGATTCTGAATCTCTCCACATTCACACAGCGTGCTGTTGTCCACCAGCAGCCCCCACTTGAGCGTGTTGGTCTTACATCTAGGCATTCCAACCATGAGCCTATTTGGAGTCCTCCAAGTGATGAAGGGAAGATCAAGATCTTCAGTTATAGCCTCCTTTAATGTTGCTCCTTCCACCATCTTCTAAGTTGTTTTTGCTTTTGCGTACCCTCAAGAATGTTTCTCCTTGCCACCAAGCTCTTCTTGGATCTGACTTGAGTCTCATATTTGTTCAGAGGATGTCGAGGGACATTCTCTTGCTTAGCTCTCTTGACAACTGCTGCTACTTTTCTGCTTAAGTGGAGTGATACCAACAAGAGAGTATATTTTTTTCAACTGTTGTAGATTTGAGGTACCCTGTCATGATACAAGTGGCTTCATTTACAGCAGAGGTGAACAAACTGCAGACTGCCAGCCAGATCCGGCCCCCAACACCAATTCATCCGGCCCATGCCACCCTTGTCACTCCTGGAAGCGGAAGTAAAACACACCCATATGGGCGAGTTTTCCTTCTGCTTCCAGGAGCGACGAGGGCAGTGTGGGCTGGATGAATTGGTGTTCGGGGCTGGATCCGGCCCATGGGCCATAGTCTGGGCACCCCTGTCTTAAGCAGAGAAAATGACAGCCTCAAATCTATCCCATCCTGTTGCAAAACAGATTGCAAGGGACATTTTACTTCCACTTCCAGAGGAACCACGTGACTAGCCGGTGGCCCAAAAAGTTTGGGCACCCCTGATTTACAGTGATGTCAGCTTGTCCAAACTCAGAACCACAGCTTGTCCTTGTCTTGTTTTCCCAACTCATTGCCCTAAAAAGGGAGTTGACAAAAGGGACATAATAAAGATGGTCATCATTTTTCAGGGTGCCTGATGAGATTTCAGGGAATGGCTCCCTTTCTTTTGCTGGAGAAATCTCAGAGTAACCAGCACTTGGAGGAGGAGGTAGTCTGATTTTTCTGTGTAAAGTTACTTTAATGTCTGGACATACCCATCCACCATCCCATGTTCCTGGCAGGAATCCCCCTCCCCTCCTTGCTTTCAGATCATGCAGAAGGACCAAGTGGCTTTTACATCAGACTTTGGGCCTGATGGCATTTCAATGAGAAGGGAGGAGGAGGTAGTCTGATTTGAAGCAATGAACCCTAGAGCCCTTCAAACAGAGGGCTCTCCTCTGCTAGCCTTTTAAGTAGTGGACTCTTCTGCTTTTAAAAGAGGAGGCATGGCCTGGTCCTATCTGACTATTGCTTTGGAAATGAAGAGCTAAAAAGCAGCTGGAGGCTCAGAAAACATCTTGCAGGCCTGAGACAAAGCAGGAAATAGAGTCTCTACCCACCCACCTGTCAAGGCATCAAAGTCCATTGAAGGGTTCCTTCAGATAGGAAAACAGTCTCTCCTTCCTCCCAGGTTGTTTCTAGAGATCAGGAAGGTTATCAGAACTGTCCCCCAGCTGCACCAATAAAAGCCACTTTCCAGATCACCACACTTAGATAAAGGTTCCCCTTGCTCGAAAGCCAGTCGTAACCGACTCTAGGGTTCATTGCTCATCTCTGTTTCAAAGCCGAAGAGCCAGCGCTGTCTGCTTCTGCAGACGTTTCCGTGGTCATGTGGCAGGCATGACACCAGAGCACACGGAACAATGTTACCTTCCCACCCTGAAGTGGTCCCTATTTATCTACAATACTTGCAATTTCTTGCTTTCGAACTGCTAGGTTGGCAGCAGCTGGGACAAAGACGGGAGATCATTCCGTCCTGCAGTGCTCGGGAATCGAACTGCTGACCTTCTGCCTCCAGTCAGCATCTTAGCCACTTGTAAACTGTTTTTGAAACCTTTAATAAATGGGCAAGAGATTCATTTTCCCACTGAAGTTTCTCTTCTACAGCCTCCCCCTCTCCCGTTCTAATTGACTGGAAATTGAAAGCTTCTGACCAGAAAGTTTCTGACTGGGGAAAGTGATATAATCTTAAAGTCCACCCTCTCCATCCCAAACAAAGCAAGGCAAAAATAAACCATAGTTTCAGGATGGTTTATGGCAGGAATTCCGAACCTTTTTAAGCCAGGGGCCGGGTCACACTCCCTCAGACAGCTTCAGGGCCCGGGCAGCTATTTTGCCCTTCCTCTACCACATGGCACTTCCTGGCGTGGTGGAGGCGGTGGGTGGCCACCTGAAATGGTGCCATGGGCCGCATCCAGCCCATGGGCCACAGGTTGAGAATCCCTGGTTTATGGGGCTGGGGATGAAATAGGGAAGTTTGAAGCCATGTTATGCTGCTTTGAGTTCACAGGAGGAAAGGTGAGGACATGCAGGAATGAGTAATAAATTAATAAATGGGACAGCCCTGTGCATTATGATGTCTTGTCTAGCTTTACCACAAGCAGGAGAGAGCAATTTTGGTTATATTCATACATGCCCAGGTGTAGACAGATTTTTTTCCAAGCAAAGGGGGTGGTAGACCTTGCTATGCTGTCTGGGGAATTCCGGGAATTGTAACCTAAACAAGTAACATTTTTACATTCAGGGCAAGAGCTAGCTGTCCTCTAGGAGGGAGGGAGCCCAGGAGAATCATGAAGAATAAGTGAGGAGAAGAAAGAGGGATGAAATGACCAGAAGACCCTTTCAGGCAGATACTGTAGAGAGGGATCTGAAACAGTAAGAGGTCACAGGCCTGACATTTATACAGATCGCCTTCCTTGTGACCAGTGTTGCCATATCAATCATGACAACTGTAAACATATTTCCTTATTGCTTCACAGTGACTGATGTCATCTGCCAGCAACCAGATGCTTGAAGTAAAACCATAAATCTAGGGGCTGCTCTAAGGGATTACCTGAGGCTGTCAGGAATAGCTGACTGCCAGTCACATGTAATCATGCAAAAGCAGCCTGGCTTTTTTTCTGTGCTATTTGTAAACCTTTAAAGCAGAGCCAGAATGTTTCCACATTTAAAAAAGGAAACGTAAGATCAGAAATGCAATGTCAAAAACATGCTGCCACGCGTATAGTTGATGCTAGGTTTTTCTGCCTGCTGATTCCGATGGACAGCAGAGCAGGTAACCCAGTAGATCTCAGCCTTGTTTATCTTTAGTCCCACCAATCGCTTTTTCAAGGCAGGGTTCCACTATGACAGAGACAAAAAGCTTGTTTATTCCAAGAAGGTCATTGAGTAGTAAAATAGACAGTCTTCAGCAGGAAATGCTACATTGGAGACACACAAACCTCATTGATGTCAGAGAGTAAAAAAAACCAAACAGAAAGACAATAAATGTTGTGGCACTTTAAAGACTAACTGCTGTATTTTAATGCTAGCTTTCGTGGATCAAGTCCACTTTGTCAGACATTGAGTTCTTGAGCTACCTGACTGACAGTAACATACTTAAGAGTTACCGGTACTGTACTTGCCTCCCTCCTCTCTGTTGCCATTTGCTCCACTTGGAGAACCATGCATCTGATGAAGATAAAATTTTGGAATTTCTCCTGCAGAGACATCTCACTGTCTTAGTGGAGAAAGTGATAACAGAGAGAGGGGAGACTAGTCACTTCTGCCTGTACATTGTTCACTGCAACCCTGTAAGTAGCAACTAAACAGGGCTTTACTGTTCAAAATTGCTATGACCGTGTCAAAAGATTACAGATGGATAATCTGTAGGCTGGTAAGGTCATTAGGAGATAGTACGTCATGTTGCAGGAGGGCATGTTGTTTGAAAGGAAGCAAATTCTTCATTATTTTAATAGAAACCATTCATTCCACCTAAACCTACTTCTGTATCCCACCAGTAGTGCACATCAATGTTACCTCATTCCTCACCACCAAAGGTGCTTCAAGCAAAGCTTGAATTATACAATTGCCCTTTTTTGCTCATACATATTTGTGAACATGTGTATGTGATTTCAGATATTTTTAAAGTTCCTTTCACAATATTATTAATGTGTTGTGAGTGTTGTTAGCCACCCCGAGTCGCATAGTTGAGTGGGCACCATACAAGTCTAATCAATCAATCAATCAATCAATCAATCAATCAATCAATCAATCAATCAATCCTCCATAGACTTCCCACCACATCTGTCACTTTGTTCTTAAGACAGTAAGACCACTGCTGGCATTTCCTCCCCTCCAGTGGCACACCCACCCTAGAGAGAGAGTAATGGAACAATAACTTTTGAATGCTAGCATTAGGAGTCTTCCACCTGGAGGCATCTCCAGTGGAAAAGGGGCCAGGCACATGTGACACTTCTACTCAAGCCTTCTGATGTCAAGCATATGCTGTTTCTATTGTCAAGTTCATGCCACTTGGAAAGAGTGTCACCTGTGGCATCCGTTCTGCAGCAAATCTGTGTCATCAAACCTGTGCTCACTTACCTGGTGATTATACTCTGTGGGATATGATGACCATGATGCAGACTGGCAAAGGAGCAAAATGGTCTCTATCAGGGATTCCCAACCTGTGGCCTGTATGCGGCCTGTAGCACTGCCTCCACCACACCAGGAAGTGTCATGTGGTGGAGGAATGGGAAAATGGCCATCTGGCCCCAGAAGCTGTCTGAGAGACCTTGACCCGGCCCCTGGCTTTAAAAGGTTGAGAACTCCTAGTCTATATGGTAAGTTCCACAGGAAAACCTTTAAATTCAGGAAACTCCAACCCTTTCTTTACATCCCAGATAATAATCAGTGTTCTTCCTTGTCCACTTGCATGCTTAAAAAACATGCCTCAGGTTGTATTGTATTGTTCAGCTTATATGCTACAGGTTTCCTACAGATTCACACAGTATAGCCAGAGGGAGGAAGGAGCGACTCTAAACCTGTGTCAGTAGAGATGCCAATCTACTGTATATTGGAATTGTACTGCAAATTGTGAAATACTATTTTAAGTTTTTTTCCCTTTGTTCTTAGGATAAGTCTATGGTGGTGACCTTAAAGACCAAAATCCTGTGGAAGTTACACAAAAAGTGTAAGTTTTGGAAGGAAATTCTTGCAAGTTAAGAAATCTCTATAGACATTGTTTATTGTAAGTGAAGAAATCTCCATAAGTATTATGTGTTTCATGCTGAGTCACGTGAGAATGTCTGGGAAGACTTCTTAACTTACGTCAATTCATGTCTGAAAATTACTCCTTTGGCAAAACTGCACAGTAGGATTTCAGCCCAAAAATGTGGGAGATACCTACAAAAAGATCTTTATTCCACCACTATTACAAACTCCACCCATGGGCAACATGCATTGTATATGCCCTCCCTGACTGTTTTGTGGCTCCATTGTCAAAATGCCACCACATTCCTGAATTTTAGCAGTACAGCATAAACACATTTCCTTCAACGTTTACTTTTAAAGAAGGCACGTTGAAACAGCATGGCTTATTGTTACTTAAAATGTGCCTCACATGCTTCAATTGTATTCAGACTTTCTTGAGAATAGGCACTGCTGAACAGAGAGAGATGTACTTCAGCATGAGGGCATTTTGAGCTGGGGTTGCATCTCCAATGGTTTTGTAGCCACCTTGACATTTCTAGCCCAAAAGCCACCCCTGCCTCACAGTTAACATTTACAGGATGATAAACGGTGGTGCGTGTCCTTTTTTAATAGTTTTTAGAAACTAACTTAATTTATGAATTAGTTTGTTCAGATTGCAGGCTCATTAAATCACTCCCAGTTGTTGAAAGAATGGGTAGCATTCTATATATGCCGAAAGAACAATGTCATAAGAGGAAAAACAGCAGGAATGTTATACAGTAAAACCTCAGATAACACTAAAACCTGGTTCCACAAGTCTTGGTGTTATACGATTTTTAGTGTTATCTGATGCATGTTAAAATCCTATGGGATCCATAGAGATACATTGTAACCACACAGGCTTTAGCGGTTGTTATCTGAAGCATCCCATAGGATCTTAATGTTATCCGATGCAATTCTTCCCCCCAGATTCCTTAATGTTATGCGATTTTCGTGTTATTCGATACTAATGTTATATGAGGTATTACTGTAATTGTGTTTATGACTCAGTATTTAGTCGTCAAGAAAGATTCTGGGTTGAATCCAGACTACATTAGTCATGCTTTAGTCCTACCGAAATCAATAGAAAGCAAGTTAGTCATAATTAACTTGATCCATTAGTATCAATGGAATTAAAGCATGACAGTTTGGATCCAACCCGTAATGCAGATAATACAACAACCCTTATGTTGCAGTAAGTTCCTTGCTCCATGACATACAAACCAGTGTTGGTAGGAAACGCCCTTAGACTGGTATGCTTTTATTTATGTGTGTGTTTTCCCTCAGTATTTTACAATTCTTACAAAACTGGCTTGGACAAATGTATTTTGCGAGCTGCACTGACAGCAGACATACTAGTTGAAACTTTCAGAGAGTTATAGGTTACCGTAGTAATTTTCCTCATCTCTGCTCATAGATGTGTGGTCATTGGCAAAAGTGGAGTACACAGAAAAAGCCTCCTGAAAGATACGTGAATTTGATGAACATCTTTTCGGTAGGGTGGTCTGACTGCATTTGGCATATAACGAAAATTATGTACTTTTGATGAGTTGCCACAACGAAACTACAGCACTGGTGAAAATAAGGATTATGCTGTATGAAAGATCGTCTCGGCGACTTTCAGGAATATTAGAACCCAAAGTCTGGGAATGCAAAATGATGACGTCATTAAACTCGAAAGGTGCCTCAGAAAAATGACATTTTTGCTGGGGGTGTCCCATTGTCGGTGAGCCAGTGACCAAACCACGCAACC
Source organism: Furcifer pardalis (assembly GCA_030440675.1). Taxonomy (NCBI): domain Eukaryota; kingdom Metazoa; phylum Chordata; class Lepidosauria; order Squamata; family Chamaeleonidae; genus Furcifer; species Furcifer pardalis. The sequence continues at coordinate 30,511,584 of CP126890.1, forward strand.
AATCAAGGTGATCGAAAGTGTGATAGATAGAGGATAAAATAACCTTTGTTATGACACTATTTGAATTTTGGTCGGACTTCAGAAACAGTTTTTATGACAATGTTTACAAAAAAAATCCTTGAACGCCATCACAAAAGCGCTCAAATGAAAGGGACAAATCTGTTGGAAACCGAACAAAACCATCCAACTTCCTCATCAGCAACCTCTATAAACCATGGAAAGTGGTTTTGGTTGATTCCAAACAGATTTGTCCCTTTCATCTGAATTTCTTTGGGATTCTGGTTGAGGTCTTTTGGATAAACATTGTCATAAAAACTTTTTGGAAAGCCCAAACAAAATTCTAACAGTTCCGGAACATAGGCTATTTTGTCCTCTATCTAACACACTTTAGATTACTATGATCTGGATTACATACTTTGGATTATTATGAGTGGTCTGGTCACTGGCTCACCAACAACTGGATGCTCCTAGAGAAAATGTCATTTTTACAGGGCAACTTCCAAGTGTAATGACATCATCAATTTGCATTCCTGGCCATTGAGTCCTAGCATTCCTGAAAGTCACCGAGACGATCTTTCATATGGCATAATCCTTATTTTCGACAGTGCTGGAGTTTCGTTGTGGCAACTCATCAAAAGTACACAATCAAATTCACGAACTAAATCCCTGACGGTAGTGTCCTTAGACTCTACCTGCCACAATTTTTTAACCACAATTGGGCAACGGCAACCTTGTGGTGCAAGCAAATCTTTCTGACACTAGGTTAGACAAAAGGAACTGCAGGATGAATTCACCAAAAGGTGGATTCAGTTAGGATGTTTAACGTCTGACCTAGACATGAAAGAAGAATTATTGATCGATAATCTTTTGAAAGATAGTGTTTCAAACCAGATCTCTATTTCCACAAAAATGTCTGGTCTCCATGCGTCAGGTGAGTGTTGGGGTCTCTATAGAAAAAAAATAATATACAGTATGTTTGTGGCCCAGACAGCTGACAAATAGTACTAACAGCACTGTCCTATGCATGCCTCAAAATTAATCCTGCTATGCTGACTCTGTCTGACCAAGTCTCTAGTAAATTATGACTAGGATTGCAACCCAAATGAGGGCAGGATGGGGGACTGAGGCTGGGTCAAGAAGCAGGTCAGTTCAATGAAGGCTGGATGAAAGAGGCATCAGATGGAATTGCAAGGGCAGTGTTCGTATTTCTAAAGTGACCATCCTGCCATTCTATTCAAAAGATAGCTTTCAAGGTGGCTTCTTCTTCTTCCATGTCTAGGCCAAAATGAAGCCACCTTTTGGTGAGTTCATTCCACAGTTCCTTTCACCTGACCTAATGTGAGAAAGATTAGCTGGCAAAAGAAGGTTGCTGTTGCCCAGTGTACTTGGTTGTAGTTCAAATATACCACAACCTTCGAGGAGGCTCTTTCTAGGTACCTCTTCAAGCTGGCTAAACAAGAATTGAAGGCTGCTCTGAAATATTTTACATTTCCATGTTGTTGCCAGCCAGTGGCGCAGGAAGGCAGGGGCAAAGGGGGCGTCTTGCCCCCGGCAGCACATTTTGGGCTATGGGTATTTTTGGACTACAATTCCCAGAAGCCCTAGCGGGAGCGGGTGCCAACGTCTATCAGGGGGTGGCAAATTTGGCTTATGCCCCGGGCAGCTGAAATCAACGCTACACTACTGTTGCCAGCAACACTTTTCAAGCCTTTCAGGGGCTCCTCTTTGTGTGTATTATTTGTTTGGATAATATCACTCCATTTTGGTTCATTTCCAGCATGTGTAATCACTGGAAACGAACCAAAACCAGCGCTTTCTCCCTTTAATTTGGCAGCTGGTTTCAATTTCCTATATCATTAAGTGGCTTAAGAAGACAGCCACTTCATGATATTGGGAAATTAAGTACTTCCTCTGCTCCGCAGAGCAGAGGAATTAAAAGGTTTATTTATTTATTTATTTATTTATTTATCACACTTGCTATCCCGCCCCAATCAAGCAAGCCTGACTCTGGGCGGCTAACAGCATAGATTTAAAAACATATCCATATTAAAAATTTAAAATTCAACTAAAACAGTATCTGGGGTGTCGTCAGAAGGGTGGTTATCCCTAGACTAACCACCCCATATGGGATCCCCCATCCCTGGAACCCCACACTTGTCCTGCCAGCCAGGTCTTTAAGCTCTTCCGGAAGGGCAGGAGCTCTGTTCATAGGCGCAGTTCAGTCGGGAGGAGGTTCCAAAGGGCCGGGGCGAACACGGAGAAGGCCCTCTTCCTGGTGCTAGCGAGGCGAGCCTCCCTAGCCGATGGAACAACAAGAGAGCCCCTCCGATCCGCCCTGGTGGGACGGACCGATGTTCTTAGGGTGACGCGGTCTCTTAGGTATCCTGGCCCACTACCATATAGGGCTTTAAAGGTAATGACCAGCACCTTGAATTGCACCCGGAGACATACTGGCAACCAGTGCAGCTCCCGAAGCAGTGGTGAGGCCCGAGCATAACGCCCGCGTCCCATCACTACCCGGGCTGCCGCATTTTGGACCAGCTGCAGTTTCCGAATGGTCACCAAGGGCAGCCCCATGTAGAGCGCATTACAGTAATCAAGTCTGGAGGTGACCAAAGCGTGCGTGACCATGAGCAAGGCGTCCCGGTCTAGGAGCGGGCGTAACTGGCGTATTACACGAAGTTGTGCAAAAGCCCTCCTGGCCACGGCTGCCACCTGCTCTTCGAACAGTAGCCGTGAGTCCAGGAGGACCCCCAGATTACGCGCCGGGTCTGTTTGGGGCAGAGCTGCCCCATCCAGAACCAAAGCTGGTAACTCCCGGGATAACACAGGGCCCCTCACCCATAGCCACTCAGTCTTGCCGGGATTCAGCTGTAGCCCGTTTTCCCCCATCCAGACCTTAACAGCCTCCAGGCACCTGGAGAGGACCTCCACTGCGCCGCCTGGGTCCCCACGGGCTGAGATGTACAACTGGGTATCATCGGCATACTGATGATACCTTACCCCGTGGGAACGGATGATCTCACCCAGCGGCTTCATATAGATGTTAAATAGGAGAGGAGAAAGTACCGAGCCCTGAGGCACCCCATACTGCAGGGGCCTAGGGCTGGACTTCTCCTTCTCCAGGCACACCGACTGGGTCCTGTCCCTCAGGAATGAGGAAAACCAGGACAACACTGTGCCCTGGATCCCCAGGTCCCGGAGCCTTCCCAGAAGGATGCCATGATCGACCGTGTCAAAAGCCGCTGAGAGGTCGAGAAGAGCAAGGACAGACGGTTCCCCTCTGTCCCGCTCTCTCCAGAGATCATCGACCAATGCAACTAGTGCAGTCTCAGTACCATATCCGGGCCTGAATCCTGACTGAAACGGGTCCAGATAATCCGCTTCATCCAGGACCTCCTGCAACTGCTGCGCCACAGCTTTTTCCAGAACCTTACCTAAAAAAGGTAGGTTGGACACTGGCCGGTAGTTGGAAATTACCGTGGGGTCGAGGGATGGCTTCTTTAGGAGGGGGAGCACTAAAGCATGTTTGAAAGGTGCTGGAAAATGCCCCTCTTTTAATGAAGCATTAATAATTGCCTCGACCCAACCCCCTGCCACAGTCTTGGCAGCTTTAATTAACCAGGCAGGGCATGGGTCCAGTGCACAGGTCGTGGCGCGAACAGATGCAAGAAGCCTGTCCACTTCCTCAGGGCCAACAGGATCGAACTGATCCCAGATAACGTGGCTAGACTGTGCTTCAGTCTTTAAAAATTGTATTAGGAGAGTGCTGACGACTGGCCCACATTTTTTAAAAAAGTTAGAAATACGGTAGAAAACTTCTTGTCAGAAGTGGAAGGAGACAGGAAGGGTCAGGAAGGGAGGGTTGGGGGGTTGTTTTGATATATTTTTTTAAAGATTGGCTTGAGAACCTACCTGAATCCACTGACAAGTACCCACTGAGACATGAAGGAAATGAGACACAAAGGAAATGTTTTTTTTTAAGCTGTATTTCGGGGGTGGGCACTGATACAGTTCACCATTTAGACAAAATAAAATATATGTTGAAAACTTTTTCCTGTTTTCAACAGGCAGGCAGACCAAATAGGATCCCTTGAGGTGTGTATGCCATTTAGATCCACACAACATGGCATGCCAGATCTCTAATCTGACCTGAAGCGGCCCTATTTAGACTGCACCTACCCACTCCAAAAGAGCCCATGTAGACAAGCCGTAATTCAGCCTCTCTCTTATGTACAGTAAAACCTCATATAACACTAAAACCTGGTTCCACAAGTCTTCGTGTTATATGATTTTTAGTGTTATCTGATCCTCTATGGGATCCATAGAGATACATTGTAACCACACAGGCTTTCGTGGTTGTTATCTGAAGCATCCCATAGGATCTTAATGTTATCTGATGCAATTCTTCCCCCCAGATTCCTTGATGTTATGCGATTTTAGTGTTATTCGATACTAATGTTATATGAGGTATTACTGTATTTGTTTTATTATGGGCTTTATTTCTTTATTTGTTCATTTGTTTGTTTTCATTTCTATAAATAATGATGGAAGGTTCCTAATACAAACCATTAAAATAGATCATGCAGTTGTTCTGCTTTCCTCTCCCACTTCTTTCTAAATTTCCTTTGATAAGAAGAAAAAGATGAAACCAGGAATGAGCAAATACAGAAGGATTACAGATTGAAACCACCACTTCTCTGGCTAGGACTCTACGCGGCTAAAAGCACCATACAGAATCATCCTAAGAACAAGAGGACAAAATTCATCATCATAGCCCTTCACGGAAAATGTTGAAAAAGTAGCTGCCCTAGGAACAAGAGCTACAGTGAACTCGAGTTACAAATGGTTCAAGTTACAAAATTTTCACAATACAAATGAAAATCAATTGAAAATAATGGCTTAAGTTATGAATTTTTCCAGAAAAGATTAATTGATTTTCAATGCATTCCTATGAGAAGCCATGTTTCAAGTTATGAATTTTGGTTTTCAATGCATTCCTATGGGAAATTCGAGTTACAAATTTTTCATAACATGAAAAATGCCTTGGAACGCATTAAATTTGTAACTCGAGGTACCACTGTACTAATATTGTGAAATAAAAACATAATATAACTCAGGGGACAACTCCCCCCCCCCGATTTTATTTTCTATGAATGGGGTGGGGGGATAGATCAAAGTGAAAGATTAAAATAATTGCATGCTTAAATTACGACCAATTTCCATACTTCCCCAAATCCAATTTGATTGTGGTTGCTTCACACTGACTGACTTGCTCACACACAGTCAGCACATTATTGGGTTGGATCAGACTTTTTTTTTACATCTCATCACAGAAACTTAGGTTTCAAGAGTACCAAAAATAGATTTAGGTGTAGAAGAGCATATGTTTCACTACAATGCTTTGAACACATCCCTATAGTTCTCTTTCGCCTTTCCAAAGATGTAAAAGCATTACCTGTTAAAACCCCAACTCATGGGACCAGAAATGTGAACAGATTTATCATATCCTGATCTTTCATAGATTACATCCCCATTTCATCACATCGGAGAGAGGAGCCATCAGAATTTCAAGCTTACAAACAATAGCATGTTGGGGACAAAGATTCTAGAGCCCACACCTCAGAGGGAAATTATATCCGGAAAGGATTGACAGAGTTGCGATATTAGCGTCATTCAACAGAAACGTCACAACAGGAGGTAATAAAGAACACATGTTGTGTGATAAACATGTTATTCTGATTTAAAAATCTTAAAATATTTGACTGAAGCTTTCTAATTACCGTATAAACTCAACTATAAGTTGTCCCGCATATAACTCGAGGTACCTAATTTGGACCTCTAAAACTAGGGAAATAGATTGATCCGAGTATAAGTCGCGGGTGGGAAATGCAGCAGCTGCTAGTGAGTTTCAATAATTGAAATATATGAAAATATAGTATTAATTAATTTAGACATTTGTGTGGGTATGTTTTTGAATTTTTACAGTAGTGTTAGTGCTCTCCCCCCCCCCCCCCGGTATGTTTAAATTTGCACCACTACTGTTTTGGGACCCTCGAGATTGTTGACCCAAGTATAAGTCGAATCCCCTTTTTGGATCTCATTTTGGGGACTAAAAAACTATATTTATACTCGAGTATATACAGCAATTGTGATTCAGCAAGTGCCTATAAACTGCCTTTAAAGTTTCTGTGTTCTACTATGGTGACTTTTAGATCAGCACAATGTTTCAAGGGAAGCTAAAGCATTCTCCCCCCTAATTTTTGAATACTGCTCTTTTTGAGGCCAGTTGTGTGTCAGTGCCTTTGTTATACACGCAGCAAAGCAGATCAGTGTGGCCTTCCAGCTGCTGCTCCCATGAGCAAACTCCCAGCCGACTCTGTGAGAAGAAGTCATGGGATTTACAGTCCATGCTTGCCACGTGTGGCCATTTCACCCAATCCGGATGCGGATCTGGCTGGCCTGTTCTCCCTAAAGGAGGGGGGGGGGAATTCAATGGGCTCATTGTTTCTGCCTGAACAGCTGCCATCTGACTTATAGAACTGGCTACCAACTGGCAGCCAAAGGCAGCACTGCCCTGCAAGCTCTGAGGGACGACACACAAAGGCTCTTTGCATGAGGGAGGCCTTCTGAAAACCCAGGAGGGAACCTTTATGCACAAAAAGAGTTTGCGAGAGCCCTGAAATTGGAGAGACGAAAAGGCGGCCAAACGAGCTGCTGTGGCCGCCCAGATTCTCACACCGTTTTATAGTATTGTAAAACATTCTTGTGATGATTGGCTAGCTAAGAGCTCTTTCTTTGGATGAGCAGATTTCCATCCAGCAATGTCTGGCTTTGCTTCAAACCTCCTGGGACTCTTCTTCACCACCACCACCTGCTAGAGCAGGGATCAACAACCTACAGGCCACGGCACCAAATAATCTAGTCCCTGCCGCCACTGCCAGAAGTGGCCGTGGCCACATTTGCGGCAGCCGTAAATGCATTTACGACAGCCACTGATGTGTTTACAGCAGCATTTATGGCGGGGGGACCACCAGTCTGGCCCCCTCAACTGTCTGAGGGAGCATGACCTGGCCCCCTACTTAAAAAGGTTGCCAACCCTTGTGCTAGAGCTTCTCCCTATATTCTTACGCAGTAGTCTTTGCCTCATTTATTTTCTCTGAAATCAGGAACTCTTGCAACTTACAAGCCTAGCCCAAGAGATTTGGATGCCTTAGGCAGCAGTGGCTGCTGCCCACTGCGATTGGTGGGGTAAGCCAGAACAGCCAGTGGTGGGTGAAGCCAGGAGCATAGGGCAGAATGGGGGCTAAACATAGTGAAACATACAGACCACCAGCAGGCTGGTAAGGAAGTATTGACATGTGCAGAGACACAGAAGCTTCAATCTCACCCTCATTCATGAACTCAACTCAGCAGGGGTGTGTGTGTGGGGTGGACACACACATTGTGCCCCCAAATTAGAAATGATCCCATTCAGTGGTGTACTGAAGCCAAGGCTTACAAAGTAAAAGCCCCAGGACTTTCTGAGTATCAGGGATTATGAAATCATCTGCTGCTCCGCCACCATTGAAACATCCTTGTTCTAATTGAGCAGCAATCTTTACAGTAACAGGGCAAGGAATACTGGTTGACTAAGCTTTCCTGCTGCTTGAGGCAGAAGCACCAGCCCTGATCCCATCATTTGCCGCATCTGCCCTGCGTCCTGGGACAGGACTGGGATGGGGGGAAGGCTCCACAGAGAGCAGGACCAGCTAAAGAACAAGCATTGCTCCCCAGAGACCCAACAAGGTCTGAGAAGTCCTTCTTAGAGCACATGTTGCAGATGAGGGGCCCTGGAAGATCTACCCTTAGTTGCCATAAAGAATTCTCACCCTCCTTACCCATTGCATATATGAACAACATATACCTTGATTCCATTTTTATTTTTTTTTAAAAATAGCCATGCGGCCCATTAGTTTAATGTTCTGGGTTAAGCAACGTCTCTAAGATCACTAAAAGGGAAGCTTTTGAAGTCTCCAGAATGCTTTGCTGAGATCTTTGCCCTTACGGATGGATCACATAACTTTTTCTTGGACATGCTGTTGGAGGATCTCAAAGTTCTTCTGCCAAGGGAAAGGCTCTCTTCTATGAAACTGTACTCCAATGGGGATTCCACCTATTCTGATCAGCAGGTCTGCTGACTAATTTGAATGCAGTTTAGTGCAATGCAGTGGTGGGCATCAGCAGGCTTGCACCAGTTCACCAGAAATGGTAGGAGAAATTCTGGCTGGCCCCTCTGCCCATCCAAATTTTGAAATAAAGTAGTCCTAATTCGGGTGCAACACAGGGCTTTCCCACTGGCCACGCCCACCACACTACGGCCACAGTGGGATAGTACAATTTTTTTGAGCCCACCACTGGTGCAATGCCTAAATTAATTACTCTACTGTATCTTATTTTGCAGAGGCTTCACATTTTTCTTCTCCGAGCCTACCCAACAGGTCTATAGCCTCAACCAAGAAAATTGATAGGTCTTCGGAGGACCAAGCCAGGCTTTGTCTTTAGTGGTATGGAGAACTTGTATGACTGCAATGGCAGCAGCCATTTACACTACTTAGACCTCTGCTCTGTTTTGTCCTGCCATCCCCATGGCTTCTGGGCCATTACAGGGATTACACAGTAGTGGACGAGTACTATGAAATCTAAGAGAGTGTTCCATGCAGGCGCGGAACCCAACAGTGTGGATTCAGAGAGACCACAAAGAACAACCCCACTGATGTCAAACCAGGAGGCCGGGTAGAGAAGAAAGTGTGCTGCAACACTGCTCAGCAGCTGCACAAACAACTCAGTCTTTTGAACATTCAGCCTCCTCAGCTGGACAACATTGTGCTAGACTTTTGGCAGAATCTGCATCTGCTTTCTTTTTCAAGGTCAAGGATGGAGGGCCACCATCTCCAGAAATTGACAGATTATAGTCGCATCATACTTCACAAGGAGTCCAACCGTCTAGGGCTGAAGAGAAAATTAAGAGATCTAAACCACGAGCATTGTTGCAGGTGTAGAGCTCAATAGGTTGCCCTTGTTCACTGCTCATCTCTGTCTGTAGCCAAAGAGCCGGCACTGTCTGTATCTACAGACGTCTCTGTGGACATGTCACAGGCGTGACTAAACACTGGAGTGCATGGAACCCTGTTTACCTTCCCACCAAAGTGGTCCCCATTTATCTACTTGCAATTTCTTGCTTTCAAACTGCTAGGTTGGCAGGAGCTAGGACAGAGACAGGAGCTCACTTCATCGTCCAGTACTCGGGTCTTGAACTGCTGACCTGCCAACATTCCAGTCATCAAGTTTAGCATCTTAACCACCAAGCCACCTTATGGCAAAGCTATAAACTATCAGGTTACTGCTGTTATTTCTATCGTATTTCCATTGTCACCCCTCCTATTTATCACATAATAGGATGAATTACTAGGATTCTCTCTGTGCAAGATTTCTGAACTACCAAGAAGAGACAATTTCTGAGTGAGACAGAACTACTTATTTTTACTCTATACACAGGTGAGGAAGAATTTATCTTATGTATATTCCAAAGCAACCTAGTGTTCTTAAGCATCCCTTTCCATTTCTATACAATAAATCAGGATGACTTATTGTATGTGCAGTGAAGGATTTTAATCACACGCTGTGTGCATTTAAGGGTTTTCTGCTGTGGACTCTTGTTAAAAGTAAAGGCCACCCTTGCTTGAAAGCCAGGCATATCTGACTCTAGAATTCAGTGCTCATCTGCTTCATAGCTGAAGAGCCAGTGCTGTCTGCGTCTGCAGTTTCCATGGACATGTGGCAGGCATGCCTAGACACTGGAGTGCACGGAATGCCGTTTACCTTCCCACCAAAGTGGTCCCTATTTATTAACTTGCGATTTCTTGCTTTCAAACTGCTAGGTTGGCAGGAGCTGGGGCAGAGATGGGAGCTCATTCCGTCATGCAGTACTCGGGTAATGAACTGCTGACCTGCCACCTTCCCATCAGTGTTTTAACCACTTGAGCCACTGCAGTCCCCTGGCAAACTTCTTTCTGATTTACTTTCCCTTTCTGTGCATATTAATGTCTTAAGTTTTGAAGGCACATATGCTTTGGACTGGGAGATATTACCTGTAGATCAACCGCTCAAACTGGTTACCACTTGATGTACCCAAATGCTATCCTGGGAGTTGTACAGCTATAGAATAGCACTTTAGGGGAAGATTGACATCATTTATGTGTAACAGATCTTGGAAGTAGTCCAGTATTGCAAAGGGTTCAGGAATAAAGATGGCAACAACAAAAACTGATGCTTCAAATGCTGTCTGAATGTGACAGATATACAGTGGAAGCTTGGTTAACGTAATTAATGCATTCTCCAGGGCATTTCTTACAGCAAAAATCATTTAAACCAAATTTCCCATAGGTAAGACCCACGTGACTGGCCCACTGAATGTGACTGGCCCACAGGCCAAAAAGTTTGGCCACCCCTATCTTAAGATTGGGGGAGGGGGTCGCTCAGCCTCCATGTGAATATTTTATTATTATTTTTGTAGTCTGTTATACTTCTATGTATGGATGACTTTATTCATACCTTTGAACAGTGGCCCAATATCGTTCTGATGTTGGATGCCTAAGAAACATTTTAAACAAACAAAAGTTAATACATTTAGGAATGAATAGTAGAACAGTCAACAAGTCAATAAACCAGAGCATATTGAAGGGGTACATATGCATAGTAAATACACTCATAGTCAGTCAGTCAAGTCAAAAGTCAATAGGCACCAGGCCCTGGTATGCACTTGATTTTCCAGGATCTTGAAACTACACTCGTTTTTCAACCCACCCACCCCCTTATTTTTATCACCTGGCAGTGTGTATATGTGTGTGAGAGAGTGGTGGGACAGGTTGTAGGGCCCTGGCAGTCTAACTCCCCACAGCTTCACCACTTTCATAGACCAGAGCAATCCGACCTGCCTGGGCTTCAGCACTGAGAATTTCATAAAGAGATAGTGGGCTGAATTTCACCCCTTAATTTGAACTAAGCAGACAATTCTTTCACAGAAGACTGCTAGCCTCTTCTACTGTAGGAATGCCTCAGCTCACCCTTGAACACTGCCCGTCATTCATCTTCACTGCATGTTGTAAAACACAGTAACAACCTTTCTTTGAGCAAAATTTAATAACAGAAATATTCTTTCCTACTGTGAAAAGTAGCAACAGAAACAGGCAGTTATGTAAAACAGACTGCAGCTGCGTTAAATTCTATTAAGCAAGTGTTCACTTTGTACAATTATTGTGGGCTGCAGAATATTCGGTGGGAAAACGTAGTTAATACTACAAAGTAATTATTCTTCCACGAGATATAAAAAGATGCCCAATATTTGCATTGAAAGAGGTCAGTTTCAGGGGCTCTGCAGTTTTTTTCAGGGAGATGGGAGTTGCACAGGGCAATATAATTTACAAACTATGTCAGTGAAGGAAGTCAGGATACGTTGTGCAAAAAAAAAAAAAAGGACAACATATTCCACTGTTTTGCAGCCATTTTATTTCTCTGAACCCTATGTGACTCTTCCTTTCTCAAGTGATGGCCGGGGCTTCTATGAATAAGGATATTAAAACGCAACATAAATTCAAATTTTGGTTTGTTGGCTCATCTAATCCCTCCTTCTCTCTGTGTGACTTGTTTAATCTCTTTTAATTTTTGTAATTTTTAATCCTGTTTTAATATCATGTTTTTACTGTGTTTTGGGTGTTTTAGAAGTTTGTTAGCCGCCCTGGGTCTTTGTGAGGAGGGCGGCATAAAAGTTTGATTAAATAAATAAATAAATAAAAATACATGTGGGAAACTGTGGACTGTTGCTGTATAGTCTGGAGTTCAGATGATTTCCAGATCCTTGATTTATAGTAGCAAATGTTATACACAGAGAAAGAAAGGATTGCAGAAAAAAACACTAGCGAAAAAACAAATCAGGGAATCCCAAGGGTGATGTGGTGAATGGAGTGCTAGATTTAACCAAGGGATGGGGGACGCCCAAAATTGGGGCTCTAGCCTTTTCACAAACTGTTGATCCTGAGCCTCATCTCTAATCTATAAAATGGGCATAATTGTTTTTATTTATTTATAAAATACACCCGGACACCTTTGAGATTAAAAAAAAGCCAAGATACTATAGGAACAAAACTATTGCTTGGTTCACAGGGCAAATGTAAAGACAAGCTGGAAGGGTTTATAGTCCCTTTCCACAATTATCAGAATGATTACAAATACAAATGAATAAACAAAATCCTTTATCAGCATACAAGTAATCATATGAAAGACTATACCATTTTAAGCAGGGCATATACATTTATGGCTTTATACAAACAATTGTTTTGTTTGGGATAAAAAGCATCAGGCACTTTCCACATACATCCACATGATAGTCTGAAGTGTACAACAAATGACATCACATTCTTAACGATTCACACAAATAATATCTGAAGTATTTTCATGTCAGTAGTGCTGCAGATGACAAGAAAAAGAGAGCGTGCTTCTCCATACAGAAGACTTTAATGCAGAATTTAATGAAGAATTGCATTTGTTTGCTTGCAGAACTACATTACTTTTAAGTAATAAAATAAAAAACACATTTAAAAATTAATTATAAATTAACAAGCCTGAACATTTCATAATATGAACTATAAAAAATAGAAACACCAATCCAGTTATTTGAATAAGTGCAAATTTCAGGGTGCAATTCTAAAACTCACTTGCTAGAGAGGCAACTCTACTGAATACAGTAGATGTTTCCTCTCAGGAAAAGAAATGCATAGAATTGCTCAGTAAGACTCTGAAGAACTGGACCACTTTAGTAATAGTAATATATTTTCCTCTTTTTTTAAAGGGGATGTTCTGTCGAGTTGTCAGCACTCAACAACACAAAATCAGCTTACCATTTTATGGAATTTGTCAGTTTAAGATAGAAGAAGTCCCATTAATGCAACTGTTAATACAATATACAGTAGGAAAATATACATTATGCCAGTTCTATTATAGAATACTTTATCTACAAAAAAAGAGTGGGGGAGTGAAAAACAAGGCTGCTGGATAAAATACTTATTTTAAAAAGCCGTCATTTGTGTTTCTTTTTTAAAAAACCAAAACACTATAGCAAGATACTGTACATACAAAAGCATATTTTAAACAACTGTTGCATCCTGTTTGTTTCCTAATATCACCCTTCCTTCGATTTTTCATTTCAATGTGGCTACAGAAGCATTGCCCCTGACTGCCCCAGGGGCATGAATACCAGGCTCAAGTGACACAAATTGTTAGTACCCATAGAAGAGGTGTGGTGCATGTGCGCGTGCGTAAGAGATAGTATTAGCTTCCCATTTATAAAGATGCCATAATGTTTAAAACACAGGTAAGAATTTAAAAATGTTTTCCCCAATTACATGACAGAATTAAGAGAACACTGTTTAAGACTCTAAACATGATCAGAAGGCCCTGGTTGTGACTTTATCATTATAATATTGAATTTTGTATATTGTATCATTCTGTATTTACTGTGTATATTGTTTCATTATCATGTGAGCTGCCCTGATTGGGCAGCATACAAGTGCGAAAATTAAATTAAATCTTTGGTGTATGAAGTAAAAATATACTTGATCTCTGAGAATGCATTGCATAAAGGTAGAATTGAACATACAAACTTCAATAGCTACCCTTTGTTTAGGCTGCTCCTCTTCCTATGGGAGTGCATGATCTATTGAATGGATTGAAAGTGAAACAGAGAGGCTGACTGCACAATTGTTTAGCTTGCGACTTGGACTGCCGCATGGCCAGGGTAGTGTGCATCAAAAGATGGTGATCAGACCACATCTTTGCTGATGTGGACTAGCCCTGCCCAAGAGCCCTCCCTACCTGCAACTTTCTGGCCCTTGTCAAGGGTTTCTGCTTTTTGTTGAAAGGAGCATTTATCTGTTTTTAACCTGATTCCAGTGCATGTGGTTGCTGGAAACAAATTAAAGTGGGCCTTCCTTTTTTAATCTGCCAATATCACTTCACAATACTGGCAAATTAAACACTTCCTCTTCTCTGTGGAAGGGCCAGGAAATTGGGGTGGGTGGGGGGAGAATAAAGTGTGTATTAGAACAGCCAATATGTGATACAGCATTAGTTGTGTGTATTAGTAAAGATAAAGGTTGCCCTTGCTTGAAAACCAGTCGTATCTGACTCTAAGGTTTGGTGCTCATCTCCGTTTGCAGCCAAAGAGGCAGTCCTGTCTGAGTCTACAGACAATTCTGTGGACATATGGCAGACATGTCTAGAAAACGGAGTGCACAGACTGCTGTTACCTTCCCACCGAAGTGGTACCTATTTATCTATTTGCAATACTTCAATTAACTAACTAACTACTTACAATTTCTTGCTTTCAAACTGCTACTTTGGCTGGGACAGTCATCAAATTCAGCTTCTTAACCACTATGTCACTACAGTCTTAGGTTTACCTAACCTAACTCGTAATACACACATCTAGTACTGTTTTTAAAGTGATGCATCACATAGACTAATATGCACTCCCCCACCCACCCCACCTCCTCCAAGGAGCATTGCAAGTGTTTAATTTGCTTATACTGTGAAGGAGCTCTCTTCTTAAGCCACTTCACAATACTGGCAAATTGACAGCTGGCTGGTGGGGACCAAATAGGGTTGAGGTCCATATACCACTGGGATGTGAGGATTACACCAAATGGTAGACTGGATCTCCTAGCAATCCTATGTAGCCTGCTCCAATTGCCAATCGCAATCAAGCCCAAAGTCACAGAGCAACAGTGATGGGATGTCCCCGGTTCTATACGGTTCCCTGGAACCGGTAGGACCAATCCCGGAGAGTTCTCCGGGAGGGTAATTAACTTTTGAGGCGTCCGGTTTCGGACGCCTCACCGAAAGAAAGAAAATTTTTTTAATCGGAGCAAAAATGGCTCCGATTTACTGCGCATGTGCAGAAACTCAATCTGCCGCATTGCGCATGCGTCAGATTGAGTTTTTTCGCATGCGCAATAAAATTGGAGCAATTTTGTCTCCAATTTTACTGCGCATGTGCAGAAACTCAATCTGACGGATGCGCAATGCGGCAGATTGAGTTTCTGCACATGCGCAGTAAATCGGAGCCATTTTAGCTCCAATTTTAAAAAAACAAATCGGCGGCGAAGGCACCAATAGCGGCGACAACACCAGCAGCAACACCGGGCGGCGATGACGGCGGCGACTGCAACGGCGGCAGCGATGGTGGCGGCGGTGCTAGCGGCGGCAGCAACGGCGGTGGCGGCGACAAAGGTGAGAGCAGCGATGGCGATAATGGTGGCCGTCCGCCCCTGCCGAGCCCTCCCAGGGGTAAGTGAGGGGTTTGTGTTTGGGGTTGTATTTTTATTTAATTTTAATTTTATTTATTTATTTAATTTATTTACGGGTTTGTGTGGTGGGTGGGTGGGTTGGGTTGAGGGTGTGTGTGTGTGTGTGTGTGTGTGTGTATTTATTTTATTTTATTTTTATTTTAAGGCCCTGCCCACAACGTCATGACGTCATGACGTCAGCTCCGCCCATGACGTCGTGAAGTCATGAGATTGGCCACGCCCATGACGTCGTGACGTCATGGAGTGGTGGTAACAAATTTGTCATCCCATCACTGCAGAGCAACTCAGTGGAGATGCATAAAAGAGGCAAAAGGTAACGTGTGTATGCCACCAGGCCCAAAGTAAATTATCCATGTCAGTTGCCCATCACTCTAAAACAATTACAGTAATCACAAAGATTCCCCAACTCTCAGATAACTTTAACTATAAAACAGAACAGTTAAACATCTTTTACTCTTGGATTTTGGAGGGAGGGTGACAGGAAACAGAGATGATATGCAGTGAAGTTAGTTTAGCACACAGCTGCCGAATGTATCGCTTACAGCTTCTGTATTAAGCATCTTTATTTATCTACATATTTTAGGCTTGCTCTTATGCAGGTCTTGTGAAAATGTAAATACCAGGGGCTTTTCTTGATCATGTATGATATTGAAGAAGCTGATTCACTAAACAGCAACTAAAACAAAATGCTATTTGTATGATTGGACTGTGTGGGCTTCTGACCAATGTTAATTGCTGGAAAATATATGCTTTTATGTAACATAAAGCACACTTTAGCTCTTTGCATATCTTTAAATTAAAACAGAAGTCAGAAAAAAGTAAAGCAGAAACTAGCAATGCTACAACTAAAATAGACTACAAATGACAATGGTAGTAAGATCAAAAGTCCTTGTCCTTGGAGTGTCAACCTTTATGAAACATCCATAAAATAAATATGAAACTCTACATATACAACTACACACAAAAGCTTTGTTGGGAAGGGAAATATTTGTACATATACCTCTCTCTAAATCACATCTGTGGCCAGAAAAAAAAACCCATACAAAAACGTACATTTAGAAACCTTCTTTTTATAAATCTTGCAGTGCTAATATAAATTCTCTCCCTTTAGTCTTATTAAAATACTGTATAAAAACATTACAAATGTTAAGTATTTTGGATTCTGCAAATTTTAAGGAGCTTGTATAACAAAGTAGAGAGGTAAGAAAATAGCTATAGAACTACTGTATTACAAAAATTTAAGTTGATCACTAAAATTAACAAATCCGATCTGGAAGTCAGCCCCAAAATGATTCTACTGTACAGTCAGAAACAAGTAGGACGAAGCTTCCACCCTGCTCTCAAGACCTGGAAAGCTGAATGGCCAACAACTTTGGCATGTTCCCAGACAAAACTATACAGCAATTTTAATACACTTAAGGCAGTTAAACTGTACACAGTTCTCTACGAGTTGAGCAAAAGAGAAAAAAGCTGATCAAACACGGATAACGTTTAAAATTACCACAGTATTAAAATGTGTAACCTTTACTTGGTCCTAGTACATACCTAAATAAAACATTTTACTTTACAGCTTATATTGTACACATAGTCAACAGAGTACATGATGCACAAGTATATTCTTCTTTTCTACGACACTGTAGTGAGTTTGGCACTTCCAAATAAAGACACTTCAAATGGCACATTGCTTAACTACAGCAGCAAATAACCTGCACGTATCTGCCAAACATCCTGTACATTAGGGCAACGGCCAGGCTAGGGAGGGGGGCGGGGGGGGGGATCCCATCCGCTGCCAAATCTGACAAGAGGAAAATGTTACAAACAAAAATGCAAAGAGGCCGAAGCTCATCTTTGCACCTCCTTGTTCAGTTCTTGTAAGCCAGAGATGTTTGAAGAACTTTCACCTGGAGCCTGGAATAACAGAAAAAGAACAGATAATGGCAGAAAGCAAGCACAAATATTCAGAATGCAAGACAGAATGTCATGCATATGCTAGGACTAAATATCTAACACAGCCAAGAATGAAATATTCAGGTTTTTCTAGGAAGTGCACCAATGTTTTATCAATGTAAGCCTGTTTTAAAATGTTAAGTGAAGCCACACTGGAGTAAATATTGTCAGATTTCTCCATGATTTCGCAAAGCCAACCATTTCATATAGATTTCAAATTTCGGTTTCCTGTATGCTTATGCATGTCTCTCATTTAAGCAGTTTATTGGACCCTTCTGCTAAATTCTGTCCTGCTACTGAACAGTGGGAGAGAGGCATCTCAGAGATTAAAGAGTAGAACTTGGGCTTTAATTCTCTGAGCTTGACAATCACAAGGTTGGCAAGTCAGCAGTTTCGAGACCAGAGTCTCTGGACACAATCTTCCATAAGTGCTACTTTGTCATGGATGATGGGCAAAGGATAATGGAAACCCTAATGCATAAGCATTTTGAAAGTCACAGGTCTCCCAACCCTGTTTTGGGGTAAACAAAAAGAGCCTCTTCAAAGATTATGGTATTTATGAACCACAATTGGCCCTACCCTGGGGAACTGCCACCTTGTGCTAGCTAATCTTTCGCTTGCTAGGTCAGGCAAAAGGAACTACGGAATGAATTCACCAAAAGGTGACTTCATTTTGGTAGTTTCACATCTGTCCTAGACACGGAAGAAGAAGAAAGCCCTGTTTTAAGCCAGGAGCAGATTACAAAAAGTATAATGAAAGGTGGGGAACTAACCTTCTAGTCTTATCCCGACACCCAGCTGTGTGTGGTTGTCTTAACACCATGCGACAAGCTTTGGTTAGGCAACACACTGTCAAAATTAAAATCTATCGTTTCCCCATCCATGAGGTCATTGCGGATTATTGATTCCATATCGCAGTCCAATCGTTCAATCGACATATCATCTAAGTCACTAGGGAGCTTCTCCTGATGAAAGGAGGCAACCCCCAGTCGGCCATAGCCATTGCAGCTGTTCACAGTGGTATACGGGTTTAGACCGCTCATCTGCAATGGGTGGCTCATAGGCACTTGTACTGAGGCTTTCACTGTGGACAAACAATTCAAACTCGAAGCGTGAGACACTGTGCTAAGTGTAAGTGACAAGGTTTGGCTGTTAACGCCTGACGTTGGTTGGGCATGTCCTTGGCGGGCGTGGGGGCTGGGGGCAATGATTTTGTTATGGGACTGTTGGCTGCCATATGGCGACACTCCAGAGTTAGTGGCCATCAACACATTTTGCCCCAGTACTCGGCCACTAGGCTGGGAAACATGAGCATCTACAGAGGCCAAGATATCATTGTGAGGAGGGGAATCAGATGTCAGCAACTCCTTCAGAAGTCCCACGGGGCAGTTATATTGGCTAATATTCCCGTAAGTCGATTTACTGTCTTGAAGTGCCTGCATAGACATCTGGGGCAATGAGTAACTGTATTTCCTGTAGTCTGCATTGGGTGAGCCTATACTTGCGCTTGACGAAGTATAGGAATAACCTGGAGACTGTTGCATCATGGTGGTAGGTGGAGACTGAGTCGATCCCGCTAAGGATGTGTTAGGGGATAAAAGGTTGAGGTTATCCAAGAGATTCTCCATGTTCTCAGAACTGCTCATCTCAGAAAGGCTGGGCAGAGTCGAAGCCATTTTGGCGGCTGAGGGAGGGTACGCCATGGGGTGTACATCCCCTTCTCCAACATCATCCTGTTCTGGCAGGATTGGAGAAAGCCTCCCGCTAATCGTGCTGGCGTTAGAACTGGCTCGAGGCCTAAAAGTACTCCAGTTGGTATCAAAATCATCATTGCTGTGAGAGCTGGGGCTGGCCGGCCATTTCGAGAACTGGGTGCCAGGACTGTCCCCATTCCCCTCTTGGCCTGCCTGAAGCGCAGCTTTCTTCTTTGCCGCTCTTCCCCTGCTCTTGGCAAACTTGCTGCTGTTGTCCATGGAGGCAGCCCTTCTCCGGGGAGATTTTCCACTTTTGCCTCCTTCTGGGTTGAGCATCCACCAAGAACTCTTCCCTGTCCCTTCATTCTGCACTCGGATAAACTTGCTGTGCAATGAGAGGTTGTGGCGGATTGAGTTCTGAAAAAAGAAGCAAGATGTAGGAAATATTATATTTACTCTTTTAACAGGCCATTCGTTCTGTCAAATGCCCAACAGCCATAAACAGAAACTCATTTCCCAATGCAATATTTTACTCCTCTCCACATAAAATACAGAGCTCCTCCTTTGGGTTGGAAGCAACAAGAAAAATGACTCCACGGTTTCACTGCAGCCACGTTCCAATAGCAAATTGTTCTATAAGTCTAGAAATATATCAACATCCATCACACCTGTATTTCTGCACACTGCTGGGATAGAAATGACCAGCTGTATCTCTCGGTTTACTAGAACCTGGCTTATGAATACCCAGCATGTTGGGGGCAAAATGCTAATTAACTTGTCAACCGCCCAGAGAATGCTCTAAGTGCTATAGGGCGATATGTAAGAGTGACTGCTTTGCTTTGCTTTAATCTAGTTCAAACTGAAAAATAGATACTGTAATGACTAACTAAGGGGTGCCTAAACCTTTTGGGCCACAAGCTCGTCACATGGTTCAGTGGGCAGGTCACATGGTTCCTTCCATGCCTTGCAATCTGTTTTGCAACAGGATGAGAGAGATTTTAAGCTGCCATTTTCTCTGCTTAAACCAGGGGCTCCCAAACTATGGCTCAAGGGCCAGATCCGGCCCCTGACACTAATTCATCCAGCCCACACCACCCTCATGTTTTATTTCTGCTTCCGGGAGCAACAAGGGTGGCATGGGCAAGATGAATTGCTGCCGGGGGCCGGATATAAAACATGTTTCTCTGTTTAGATAGAAATATTCAGGGAAATCTACTTCTCACATAAAGTGGGAATACAGTATTTATTTATTTATTTAGATTTATATTGCCACCCACTCAGCGAGGCGACTCAGTATATGGAAAAGGAACCTTTCCCTGCTTTCTTGTACTATTACCACACTCTGCTGCTGCTTCCATTTTGACCCTCTTCTGGCATTTGAGGTGGACTGAAGGAAATGGTTAACAACCGCAAAGCAAGATAAAAAGCAGCAAGTTGGAGAAGCAACAGATTTCACTTCCTTCCCCATGTTCTCTTCCTTCGAATTCACAAATCAGATCAATCAAATCCACTTCCTTCATGTGTGAATGGAGCAAACATGTACTTAAGTTACATAGAATTATGTAGAATGCTCAGTTTGCCCCAGAATGTTCATTCTTTGAGTATCACACAAGTTAGAAATCATGACATTCTATCTATCTTGGCTGCTTCCTCAAAATAAAAAGCAGCTGAAATGTGACCTGACAAAAATGACAAGAAAAGCTGCTCTGCAAAACATGCTGATCAAAAATAAATAAATAATGCTGCTTTAAAATATTGTTTTGTAAACTTAATATATGCTACCTCACTATAGCTATAAAGTTTAGTGTTTATGATAGAAACAAGTTATCTTATACACACACACACACAGATCTGACTGCAACTTTCAATCTATCCACACATGGAAGTGTTTAGCATTTTACAGAAGCTACAGACTTCCTTAGTCATCAGAAACTTACAATCTAGTATTCTTATACTAAGGACATTCAAGGTCACTCTTAGAGTAGCTTAGCTACCTCCATATGCTGCCAACACCAACAAAAGTTCCAAACAGGAAAAGGTTTGCAGCAGAGCCCCTATTACATAAATTCCTGTTTTTCACACAACCATGTGGAGATTAAAGAAACTATGATTTACTACTTTGCAAAGAAGTGTGGGAGAGGAGTAAATACTGTAAAAAAATATGTAACATAGTTAATGATGTTGTGTCTACATAGCTTTGCCAAACAGAGACATGACCTGGTAATAGTAGTTTTCAAGCAGTGGAAATTGGCAAACATGCAACCTAATGCATTTGATTTTGGAAGCTGCCATTGTCAGCTACTATATGCCTAGAAAACCCTGCCAGTGGCAGTGAAAATGCAAGATTTTTAACGTCTCTTCTAAAAGTAAGACATCCCTTGTCTAAGGGGGGAGAATTGCATCGAATAACGTTAAGGTCCTATGGGATGCATCGGATAACAACCTCTAAAGCCTGTGCGGTTACAATGTATCTCTATGGAGCTTTAACGTTATCCGATCCATCCCATAGGATTTTAACATGCATTGGATAACACTAAAAATCGGATAATACCAAGACTTGTGGAACCAAGTCTTAGCGTTATCTGAGGTATTACTGTATAAGGATTGAGGATTGTGCTCTGATAACATTTGGCTATTGTATTTTGATTGTAATGTAATATTGTATTGATATGTATGTGTATTGATCTACTGTATAGTATTTATTGTACAGTAATATCCTGGATAACGATTGCACCGGATAACGCTAAAACCGCATAACGACGACAAATTTTGGGGGGAAGAGTTGCACCGGAGAACGTTCATTTTAGCGTTATCCGATGCAGTCGTTTAAAAGCATGAAAATCCGGAGGAAAGAGACTATGTCTCTTTCTTTCTGATTTTTTTGTTTTTAATGCTAGTGTGAGGGTGGGGGTGGGGGTGGGTGGGTGGGAATACCCCCACACACACGCTAGCATTAAAAAAGGACCTGATCGAAGCTGTTTCTGGGCTTCCCCGACGTCCCTGGCCAGTGGAGCAAGCTAAAATGTCAGGGTTCAAACCCTGACGTTTTGGCTTGTTGCAATGGCCGGGGACGTCAGGGAAGCCTAGAAACAGCTTGGATCAGCTCCTGTGATCTCCCTGGAGCCAGCAGGGAGATCAAAGAGCCCAAAAAGGGTAAAAAAGGGTAAAAAAAAGTCCACCGAAGCAACTCAGAGTGGCTAACATACTATTGGGCAACATATATCACAATATTACAATATCAAACCAAAAAGCAACATATATCACAGTATTACAATGTCAAATATAAATACAGCTACATAATATAAATATAGCAACATAATGCAATACAGTCAAATATATCTAGTACTACAATACAATACAGTCAAGTGGGTCTAGAACCAAGAAACAGAGTATCAAAATATCAAGGTATCAGCTACAAATTACAATTACAAAAGATATCACATCAACACAATATAACATGATATATACATTCTAACTACCAATCGGATGCCACGACCCCGAGGGTCCCAAAACGAGGTGTTTTAAATTCAAACATATATTTTTAGAAAAGCAAATCAGGTCTGATTCATTTCTAGAGAGAATGATACTGTACTTGGTGGAATATTCAATTATTTTTATCTTTTTGCTTTTCTTCTGCCAACACTCTTCCTTGTCTATGATTTCGTCAAAAAGAAAGGCTTTTTTAAACTAAATTATGACTGTCATCACTTTACGAATACTATCAGAACAGATATGCAGCATTCAAAAAGTAACAAGTTTGGAACTGATCACTAAATTGTTGTTGCTACAATTTAAACATATATTCTAACTGAGGGTTGGATTTGGAAGCCAGTTGCTAGTATTTGGAAGCCAGTTGCTAATACAACGAATCATGTATAGGTCTGGAATTTAAATTCATATATGCATGAATTATGTATATAATTATAATTGATTTTCTTTTTAAATATCTGCAGATTTTACAGATGGGTACATTTAGAATTTAGCAAGTATTTCCACTTAGTTATATAATTAAATGTTTTCAAAAAAGATTCAAAATGGAAAATCATCATGGGGACCTTCCTTTGGCTTACTTCAGCAGACTAGTCTTTGTGTTAAGATTAAAACCATAGATATTTATTAGCGAAGAATGCAAAAAAAGTTCCTTTAACCAAAACCTAGCTAGATGGATGATGGAAGAAACAAAATTATAAAGAACAGTCAAGAAGCAAAAGTAAAAGGTGACAGAAATTGGGTCAGAACCTTGAATGAACTTTTTCAGTGAGTGGCAAAGAGAGCAATTGCAATAATAAATGCAAAGCAATAGTGGAGAAAAACAAATTGTGAAAAAGATATTTTCCTGAAGATCAAAAAAAAAAAAAATCAAAGGAAATTTTAAACCCCAATTAGGAATGCTAAATGACCAACAGAAAAAACACTATATGTGTAGGAGAAAACAAAGAGAAGGTAGCAACAATATACTAAAGAACTATATAGAATAAATAAAAGGATGACAGACTTCTTGAGGAGGAATCCTATGATGAAGTACTGACAATTTTAGAAAGTGAGGTGAAAGTTGTTCTGAAAGCTCTAGGAAGAAATAAATTCCCAGGAATATATGGAATACCAAAAGAATGATTTCAAGCATAGAGATTAAATCTGCCAAAATCCTATCAAGAATATGTCAATAAATATAGAAAACAAAGCAATGGTCCACAGACCGACAATATTCAATATATAGTCTATCCTCAAGAATACCAAGGAGTGCAATAACTGAAGAACCATTGCTTTATTTTCCAATGCAAGTAAAGTGATGCTCAAGGTCTAGCAACAAAGATTCCTAACTTATATGGAATGAAAAATGCCTGGAGTTCAACCTGGATTCTGAAAAGGATGCAGCAACAATATCCACTTGATACTTGAGCATACCACAAGATTTCAGAAGGTCAGCCTGTGCTTTATACACCAGAAAAAGCCTTTGACTGTGTGGATCAAGAGAAACTATGGGCAGTTCTGAAAGAAATGAGTATGCCACAGCATCTGATTGTCCTAATGTGTAACCTGTATTGTGTAGAAGAAGCTACCTTTAGGACAGAATATGGAGATTCAAAAATGGTGTCAGACAAGGGTGCATTTTATCCCATTATCCAAACTGTATGGAGAATATATCATATGGAAAGCTAGACTAGATCCAGATGAAGAAAATTGGTGGAAGAAATATAAGTAATTTAAAATGATGCAGATGATGTCATCCTACTGGCAGAAAGCAGCAATAACTAGAAATGACTTTTAAGGAAGGTGAAAGAAGAGTTTTCTAAAGCAGGAATGCAGCTGAATATCACAAAGACAAAAATCATGACTACAGAAAAACTTCACAACTTTAAAACTGAAAATTTAAAAATTGAAACATGGAAGGGTTTGTATAGTTTGGGTCTACCATCAATCAAAATGGAAATTACAACCAAAAAGTTAGAAGAAGACTGACGAGAAGGGCAGGAATAAGAAAAGATCATCAAGTGTAAGAATGTGTCACTGGAGACCAAGACCAACAGCATCCACACTCTTGTATTCCCATTTACCATGTATGGCAGCAAAAGCTGGACAGCAAAGACAGCTGACAGGGGAAAAATTGATTTGTTCGAAATATGGTGCTGGTGGAGAGCTTTGCGGATATAACCTGAACTGTCAGAAAGATGAACAAGTGGCTTCTACACCAAATCAAACATCTACTGTCTCCGGAGACAAAAAATGATGATGCTAAAGCTGTCCTGTTTTGGGCAAGATTCTCGAGAAAAGGCAGTAAGGTTGAAGGCTGCAGGAAAGGAGGAAGACCAAATGTGAAATGGATAGACTTCCGAAGGAAGCCACAGGGTTGAGTTAGAAATAGCTGAGCAAGGCTGTTGAGGATTAGGATATTTTGGAGATACAGAACAGTATGTTATTCACAGAGTAACCACAGGTCAGAGATGACTTAACAACAACAAACTGGCATACAGAGCCCAGAGGCCTAAATGTGTCACCAGCACTCCTGTCCCCATGCTCCCCCTCCAAATATGGTTCAATAAATCGCAATAAATCTCCGTAACAAGTATCCTGGCATGCTGGGGTAGGGGTGGGGGAGAAGGAATCATCTGAACCCATATCCCAAAATAAAATGTGTTTTTAATTGGCCACTAGAGGGCCAAGTTTCGTTTTAAAAAGTGCTTTGAAAAAATATTAGAGGGGTGGGGATGTTATGGGACTCAGCACAGCCCTCCAAGGTCCAGGAATTAGTATGCCCTTAGATTCTGAAGGATCTCTCTAAAATCAGACTTTTTCAAATAAACTTTATAAATTTTTACCTCAAAAGTCAATTTATCAATTATTGACATGTCTAATATCTCCTTATACCATTCATCTACTACAATTTCACAAGTCATTTTCCATTATTATTATTTTAGCAATAACCAATCTCAAAACTAGGTAACCAACATGATAATCAATTCCTTCTTATTCTTTTCTCTTTGTTTGTTTCCAAAATATATTAATAATGCTATTCTGGGACACATGTTCATATTTGTAAACAATATTTGATTAATTTCTACAAAAACTTTTTTGCCACATTTTCTTCATGTAATCACATTTCCACCATAAATTACTCTTTTCTTTTAACAACACAATTAGGAGCAATCATTAGGAAAGAATTAGAACAGTGTTGAGTTTTCTCTGTGTCTCTCTCTGTATTGTTTGTTTACATACATAGTCCTACTCGATAATACACTGCACTGTCATCCCCTATGATACTACTTTACTTTAAAAGGTCTGTACCATTCAAACAGGAACCTCAAATATGGAATAGATTTTTCATAATATACACCTCACAAAAATTTTAAAGCAGCAGCAAAAGCAAACTGTTCAAATGTAGGAAGCAAGGAAAAATCTTGTTCAATCACTGCCTCTAAGCCATATATACACCTTCAAAATAGACTACATGCCAAAGCAAAGTTAAAAATGGAAAGCTCAGCAAAACAGGGATTTTATAACATAAAAAGGAACATGAGAGATAATTTGCAACTAGGCTTCTTGGTGTTTCAACAGCTGCACAACGGCCTTCTCAGAAATAGTGCCACTCTGCATTGCCACTTAATTCACCAACTACACAGAGGGGACACACACTTTGTTGTAACACACTCCTGTTTCCCAGCACCCGGAAATAGACTGTTAGTAACACAGCTGTAAAGAATGCATAGTAGCATGCATTGTAAGTTATCACTACATCGTTGCTGACTTTTTAAAAGTAATTGCCGGAATGGTTTTTCTAGCTAGCAGGGTAGGAAATGTTTAATACAGTTGTACAGTACCTTGCTTAAAGAGCATAATGTGTTCCACAGGATTACTCTTTAAGCGAATTTGCTCTTTAAGCGAAACACCATTGTAAATGACCAATGGGGGGGGGGATTGTGAACCTCGATTTATTTGTTAAGCGAGTTTTTGGTTGGTTTTATTTGTTAAGCGAAGCGAACATTCAGAGAAAATTCTGCTCTTTAAGCGAGTTACTCTTTAAGCTAAACGCTCTTTATGCGAGGTTTGACTGTACATGTCTTCTTATGCCACGTGTCAATAAAAACTAGAGATGGCAAACCCCTTCTTAAAAGGCATTCACCTTTTCTTTCATACACAAAAGGGATTCTTCTTGTAAAATGAGGCAAACTACCTGCTGATGCATCACATAAAAACAAAGAACAGATGTGTTTCACTTTTAAAAACATTGGCTGAAACCCTGCTGCTTTTCTTAAGATGTGTAACATTTAGTCTGCTCTTAGCTGGCAAGAGAAGATTTCCCACCATGATTCTTCAGGGGAATGAGTGCACACATCAACCAGAACCCATGAGAGAAGTCTTCAGCAGCAGAGAAGGCTTCTGGAGACATTGGCTAGAAATCCCAATGTTACTATCAGTGTTTGATTTTGCCACATTGAATTTAAGCCATAGATAGTAACCAAGAAAATCTGTCAAATATAATGTTGGCTATGTCATTCTCTTCTCTGCAATGGGAAATCCCTTGGGCTTATGCAGGGATTAAACAGGTAAAAAACATGACTGTCAAACGATACATGGAAACCCATGAGAAACAAATGCAGCGGTGAAGTACTACACATCACATGCATTGAAATTTGTGCCAATTTGTAAGCCGAAAAATCAATCTAGGCCGTATTTCCACAAGACATATATGTACACTGAGCAGTACCATTGGAATTGCAAATATTCAAGGATCAAAGAACCCAGTTTTTACAGAAAGCTGGCATTTAATTGTCATTCCAGGCTATGTAAACACTCTGAAAAGGTCACATTTAAAAAGCCATATCCTTTCTAAGGTTGACAAATAAACCATCTTAAACTGCTTTAGTTGCGGCTTTGTTCCTATGTAGTGTTTCCTGTAATCTCAGAATCATAAAACAAGACTGTAACAGTTTTTTCTCTGATGGGCCACGGGCCAAGAAGCTCCATTGTTTTCAATGGAGGAACACTGGACCTGGCATGGTACACTGGAAATGAAACCCGAAGTGGAACCGGTCAGGCAACCATTCAAGCTCTCTGCTCTCCCCAGGCTCCTTTTCTCTCCCTTCCCCTTACAGGATGAGCTTTCCTCAAAAATCCCAGTACTGTACTGCATCCCAAATTCCAAAGGGGAAAACATGCAAAACAAACTATTAATGAGAAAGACAAATGTCTGCCACATTTTTATCCCACCCACTCTCCAAGGGGGTCAACACCAGTCTTTCGAGGCTTCCTGGAGGACTATAAAATTAAAATGGAGAGGGATTGACAGTGACTTAAGACTAAAAGCATCCAAACTGTCTGCAGGAACCGATCGTGACAGCAGATGCAAGACGATTAGGTTCTATTTAGCAAGAAGAGTTAGCTAACTTCTGTGGTACTAGCTTTTAATACCCAAAGGTTTTTTATTTCAGCTGCTGACAAAACAGCTTTTACATACTAATACTTCTGCTCTGCTTACTATAAAAGCACCAGTTTCCCTGCACAATTCTACTGTTCATAAATTATTTTACCTTTTTTAAACTTGCTTATAATTTTGAAGAAAGTATTTTGCAGTCAAAACCTTTATGTTTAGAGATGTTTAATTTTGTTCCTTACTAGCTACCTAGTCATAACTTCTTTTCTAGGTTGTTTGAAGCAGCTTAAATGAAATAAACAATATCCACGTTCTTCTGCTGGAGTGGGCAGAAGATAAGATAGTATCCATTCACTGGCTACTTGCTGAGATTCTATTACAGAATGCAGGCTCATGAGGGCTTACTTCTAGTAAGGCTTACTATAAGCCTAAACACAGTACGCATTAAGCCACCTGACCTCAGTGGAACGGGCATATTGAGACTGTGCTGGAAGATCATGTTTGTTGTTGTTCAGTCGCACAGTCAAGTCCGACCCTTTGTGACCCCATGGACCACAAGCACGCTAGGCTCCTCTGTCATCTGCCATCCTCCGTAGTCTGCCCAGATCTATGCCCACTGCATCAATGCCATCTAGCCATCTCACCCTCTGTCGCCCCTTTTCCTTTTGCCTTCGATCTTTCCTAGCATCAGGTCCTTCTCCAGTGAGTCCTCTCTTCTCATTTGGTGGCCAAAGTACTTGAGCTTCAGTATCTGTCCTTCCAAGGAGTAGTTAGGGTTGATTTCCTTTAGGATTGACTGATATGATCTCCTTCCAGTCCTGGGGAATCTCAACGGTCTTCTCCAGCACAACAGTTCTCCTGCGCTCAGCCTTCCTTATGGTCCAGCTCTCACAACCATACATTACTAAACATCATGTTAGGCCTCAGCTAAGGAAAAGACAGGCACTCTTGCTTTGAAAATCTAACACACACCTGCAAACAATGAAGATTCCAAACAAAAGACTGTCCAGATAATGAAATATCAGATCTTGGAAGCAATGTCTTAGAAGTAATTATTTTAACAACAATGTGTAACTTTTTGAAACAAAGACTTGCCTTTGTATGTGGTCTAATGAACATACAGTAATACCTCAGATAACGTTTACCTCGGATAACGCTAAAATCGCATACGTTAAGTAATCTGGGGAGAATTGGATTGAATAACGTTAAGGTCCTATGAGATGCATCGGATAACAACTGCTAAAGCCTGTGCGGTTACAATGTATCTATATGGAGCTTTAACGTTATCCGATCCATCCCATAGGATTTTAACATGCATCGGATAACACTAAAAATCGGATAACACCAAGACTTGTGGAACCAAGTCTTAGCATTATCCGAGGTATTACTGTATATTCATTACTTCTTCATCTTGCAGTAGCTAAAATACTCTCCTGGGACATTTGCTGGCCAAAATGGCCGGCAATCAAATGCTAATCACTACTAGAGTAGAACAGTTGATTCAACAGGATTTAACTATAATTCAACTTATTTAACAATAGTTTGCACCACTGAGTCAATTCTGAGTTATGGTAAATTATTTCAGGACCTGGTTTTTTTAGGGGGTGTTGGTAAAGATGGTAATACTCTGGTATATTTCATCAATCCCTTTTTCTGTGGATGCTCTTGAACAATACAGTTTGCTCAAAGATATAAAAGCTGGTTCTTCTACTACAAACCTCAGTCCTGAATTCACAGCTCACTCAACAATGAACTATCCTACCTGCAGGAATTGGAGTTAGGCCTTAATTTTTCAGATTAAAAAAAACCCTAAAAGAAATAAAGCAATGTGTTACATGTCTTCTTTGGTTCTCTTGATTGCACAGTGAGGATAGGTAAAGGTCACCCATGCTCGAAAGCCAGTCATATCCAACTCTAGGGTTCAATGCTCTTCTCTGTTTACTGCCAACGAGCCAATGCTGTCTGTGTCTGCAGATGTTTCCATAGACACGAGGCAGGCATGCCTAAATACTGCAGCACACGGAATGCTGTTTACCTTCCCAACGAATTGCTACCTATTTATCTACTTGTAATTTCTTGCTTTCAAACTACTAGGCTGGCAGGAGCTGGGGCAGAGATGGGAGCTCACTCCGTTGTGCAGTACTCGGGAATCGAATTCCAAGTTCAGTGTCTTAACTACTTGAGCCATCACTGCTATTATTAATGTTATCTGTTAAAGAATAAAGTGTCTTGCATGCTCTGAGGTCAACCCACTTGAATACTATAGTATTTGCTAAGAAGTCTATTTCTGCTTTCAAAAATAAATTTGTTTCTGTCAAATAAACTCATAAACAGAAAAAGTTACCACCTTATCTATTTCTCATATTCAAGCTTTGTTGTTGTTCAGTTGCAGTCGATTCCTACCCTTTGTGACCCCACGGACCATTGCCCACCAGGCACCTTTTTGTCCTCCACCATCCTCCTCAACCCAGTTAGCTCTGTGCCCATGGCTACAATACCATCTAGCCATCTCATTTTCTGCTGCCCCTTCTTCTTTTGCCCCCAGCCTTTCCCAGCATCAAGACCTTCTCAAGTGAATCCTCTCTTCTCATTTGATGTCCAAAATACTTTAGCTTCATCTTCAATATTTGACCTTCCAAGAAGCAGTCGGGATTGCTTTTTTTAAAAATCGACCTATTTCTTCTCTTTGCTGTCCAGGGTACTCTCAAAACTCTCCTCCAACACCACATTTCAAAGGCATCTACTCTTCTGCACTCAGCTTTCCTTATGGTCCAGCTCTTGCAACCATACGTTACCACCGGGAAAACCATTACTTTGACTATGCAAACCAGTGACCAAACCACACAACCGATTCAGGTCACCCAAAGTACGTTTGAAAGAGGAAAGAATAACCTTTGTGGTGAACTTTGGGGGGGATGGGACTATGAAGCATTTTACAATAAACCACTCAAAAGAGGTCACAAAAACACACACACAAAAGGGAAAAATGTGTTAGAAACTGAATATGACAACTTCCCAAGGTAGATACAATTCAAATACAACATGTGGAGAATAATGATGCTGAAGCAGGAATCAACAATAAAGATATTAAGGAAAAACATGACTCGTAAAAATGACATGGGGGGGTCAGTTGGTGGTGAGCCAGCGACCAAACCAATCAACCGATTGGAAGTGACCCAAAGTGCGATTGATAGAGGACATAATAACCTTGCTTGTGACACTTATACAATTTGGATCGGACTTCAGAAACATTTTCTATGAAGGTTTAAAACAAAAAAAACTTGCTTTCTAACCTTCCTTCCTTAAAAAAAAGTCTCTCTCCAACTCTTGCCTTCTCGCTGGATGTGGAAGTAAACAGGTTGTCAATGTGTTTGTTTCATGAAGGAAGAAAGGTAAGAGAGAAAGTGTGTGTGTGTGTGTGTGTGGGGGGGAAAATCAAGACCCACCCAGCAGCGAAGAGCCGATCAAGAACTTTAAAAAGTTCTCACTTGCATCTGCTGCTTCTGGCTCGCCTCTTCACTGCCGGTAAGTCCTGATACCCCCCCCCCCCACACACACACACACAGACACTTTCTTTCTAACGTTCCTTCCTTCAAAAAAAGTATCTCTCCAACTCTCGCCTTCTCGCTGGATGTGGAAGTAAACAGGCTGTCAATGTTTGAATTATGCTCATTAGTTCATTTATTGATCTGAATGAAATAAAAGAAATAAATGAATTAATGAGCATAGTACAACACATCGAATTCACGAACTAAATCCCTGATGGTAGTGTCTTTAGACTCTACCTGCCGCTTTTTTTATTTCATGGCTAAATCACCATTTGCAGTGATCTTGGATCCTAAGAATGTAAAGTCTGTCACTGATTCTACTTCAAACTTACTTATTCACAACAACAACCTCATTTTCTCATAACTGATAGTACAGCCAGATTTTCTGGGAGCGGCAGAAGGTAACACTACAAAATATTTTATTGCAGTGCCTGTAATTCCACCAGTTCATCCATGTCTTCAAACCATTTCAAGCCCACCCACCTCTTGAATGTAAATATACCCATGAGCTGGCCTAGTTATCTGAAGTCAAATTAGAAGGATCTATTGTGTTGCTCAAAACTAGAAATTTATACTTTGCTTGGTTAGATGACAATGTTGTTTCTTGCTGGACACATGATGAACAAGTAGAGTCAGATTTAGCATCATGAGAGAGTATAATTAAACCATAAGCAAAAAACAAAACAAAACAAACCCCACCCCTAAAAGGGTGATGAGAACAGCAGTGGTCCAAAATATTAGAAAGCCAGTATGGTACAGTGTTTAAAGCATTGTTTTCCAACCTTTGATTTTTGGACATCAATTCCCAGAAGCCTAAGTCAATTCCTCAAAGCAATGATCAACCAATGTACGGACTTAGGCCTCTGAGAATTGAAGCCCCTCTGTGGGGCCTGGGCCCCACATTGGGAACCACTGGTTTAGAGAAATAGACTAAATCTTGAATCTCCCCACAAAGCCATAAAACTCCTAAAACCTTGAGTCAGTCATTCTCTTAGCCTAAACTACTTGACAGAGTCACTAGAAGGAGAACCATGTACATGACCTTAAAATCATTATAGGAAAGATAAGGTATAAAAGCACCTAATAAATAATTAACAATTGTTGAAATGGCAGTATCAAAAATTCACATTTTTGAGCCATCCCCTAATTTGCAGACTGAAGGTTAATATGAAGTTATGAACTGAAATCCAAGTTCAACTACTGGATTTCGCTTTAGTCATCTTGCAAAATCAGGGCCTGGAATTCTTAAGAGAGAATGGAGAATTATTAGTTAGCCATTATTAATTATTAAGCTAACAGACAGGCTAAGGATATGAGGTGGTCTGTTTCTGAAACAGCACAACATTTGCTGGTTCGTTGTAGCTCCTGCCTGCAAGTACAAGCACATCAATATAAGCAGGACATTCCTTAAGTGCTGAAAGATGTTTGGTGATCATAAGATAAGCTTTTCACACCTCCTGTACCTTACAAATTAGCTTACTTGCTTTTCTCACTGTGAGGTCAGCACCAGACTCACTGGCAAGTATGATGCTCATGACTGGAGATGTGAACATTTGCTGAAATGAAGCATCTACAACATTAATGTGATTTCAACTTCTAATGTCATGCTATTTTAAAAATATAATTTGATCCTGTGACTCTGACTGACTCTCTCACGCACGAGCACGCACACGTGCGCACACACACACACATCTTGTCAGTCAGAACTTGTCCTATAATCACAAGTAAAACAGACAAAAACCACAAGAAACAAAGCACACAGCAGGCTTCAAAAGTCCTGAAAAGAATCTGCACCACTATTCTCTAAGTTCAACTCATTAGAGGGATATTTCCATTGCTACCTGGAACACAAAACAGGCCTCTGACTTCCTGTATTAAGCTCCCCTGGTGGCTTAGTGGTTAAAGTGCTGAGCTGGAGACTGGAAGGTCAGGGTTCAATACTTGAGAGCTGCACTTGGGGACATGAAAGGAGCCTCATTAGGGCATCCCCTAAAAATCCTTTCAACCTGGAGTAATCTCTCACAGAAAATTATTATTACTTTCTGTAATAATAATAATAATAATAATAATAATAATAATAATAATAATAATAATAATAATAATAATAATAATAATAATAATAATAATAATAATAATAATAATAATAATAATAATAATAATAAGAAACTTATGGCAACCATCCAAAATTTCTTACAGGTTGCCCCCTCCATGTCCAGTATCCATGGGTTTGGAATCCAGTTTCAATAATCTATGGTCCAAAAATATTCAGTGAAAAATCACTGAAATACAGTACAGTGGTACCTCACTTAAAGAACATAATGTGTTCCACGGGATTGCTCTTTAAATGAGTTTGCTCTTCAAGTGAAACACCACTGCAAGTGACTTCTGGCGGGGGGGGGGAAGGGATTGAGACCTCCGATTTAGTTGTTAAGTGAGTTTTTGGTTGCTTTTAGTTGTTAAGCAAGGTAACCATTCAGAGAAAATTCTGCTCTTTACATGAGTTAGTCTCTAAGCGAGGCATTCTTTATATGAGGTTTTGCTGTATGTTTCCAAAGCACATTACCAGAACTGGCCACTAGAGGTCATTATCTACAATGCAATGTTGATAAACAATTAATTGTTTCTAGGGGAATCATTTCCTGAGCAGACCTGAAAGAGTGATGGAGGCATTTTCAGCACCTCCCGGTTGTATCACTCATATATATGTGCTATAATATGGAGTTCACTGCTTTCTGATGATTTGGGTATCTGCAGAAGATTTTAAAACGTATCCCTCACAGATGTGTGTGTGTGTGTGTGTAATCTGTATTCAGAAGTAATTGGCCAGTTCTTTCTTCTGAAGACACTGTTGGACCATGTAGCTTGTTCAAGGGCATTAAGCCTGGCTCTTCTCTTAGAAGGAATACTGAGGAGTCAAACATCCGATCTCTGAGTCTATAGCCAATTGCTCCAATTTAGTGTAATAATAATATTAAATATTAGGGACAAATGCTGTCTTTTGTGTCACATAAAAGACATACAAGTTTGATCCATACATCCAGATTGCACCTCATTTCCCATCACAAGATGGCTCTTTGGCAGCATCCTGTGCTAAGGGATACAAGGCAACTTAGGTAGTAGGAGCTAAGAAGTATGCAACATACTCAACAGCAAAGTCTTCTGGTTTTCAAGGGAGACCTGCCTCCTAATATGAGAACTAGGTTTTATCACTTGAGTATGTTTACTATTTGAAGCCTCCAATGGTTAAAAGATGTTAGTAATCTTCCAGAGCAAACTACTTACTTCAGCCCCCAGCCCATTTGTGGGAAAAAAATATGAATTCTGTAGCAAATGCAGTCTATACAAAATAGATTTAAATTAGGAAAACAGGTGCCTCAAATTCACTCAGCCTTTAAACAGCCCATTAACAACCATCCATCCATCTGCTTCCTGTTACACATAAAAAAAATTAACGTTCACTTTAATCAGTCAACCATATGCACTATTCTTAAAGAAGTAGTAAAACTAAAATAACAGACTGATGTTCTTGTGAACGATTTTCCCCAATATCTTGCTTTACTACCTTTGACTTTTAAAGTTGTCTTCATTAATTAAATGAATTTACTTTTTATCTACTATCACAGTGATGGGGAATCTTGGCACTCCAGCTGTTCTTGAACTTCAATTCCCAAAAGCCCTGATCAGCAGGAGTGCTGACTCGGGATTCTGGTAACTGAAATCCAAGAACACCTGGAGTGCCAAAGTTGACCATCAGAACCTATTGCCTTTGCTCATTCTTCAGGGTTATAAGAAAGTCCTATTAGCAACAGCAGCCTAACCTGTTTACAAAGCAGAAAGAATAAGCCAACTGACCTCAAATGAACTCTTCCTGCTTAAATTATGATTACTGTATCCACATCTGAAGCAACAGAGATGCAAATATGAAAAAGCAATGCAAAACCAGCTTTATTTGGCCAGTCAAATAAGGCCAAACAATAGTCCGTTTTTTAAAATATTGATTTATCACAAAAAAAAAAAACCAGAGAGAGAGTATGCACAAACAACTGGCTCTTTCCCAGAAAATCCAGAATTCAGTTCCTCTCATAAACTTTAAAAGTGTAGTGGTTAAACTGATGTACTGTAGCCAGTCTTTATCAAAACATATCTGTGGACTGAGACTTACTGTCACTATCCATCATGACCTGAACACTTTCAGTGGTATGGTTGCAAGGCGTTTTTATAAGTGCTGAGGGGATTTACTGTCATATCACTGGCAAATGATTTGCAATTGCTAGAAGCTAGAGCAGTGGTGCCCAAGCTAAGGCCCAGGGGCCGGGTGTGGCCCCCAACGTCAATTCATCCAGCCCGCAAAGCCCTCATTGCTCCTGGAAGCGGAAGTAAAATGTGCCCATACGGGCGCGTTTTACTTCCGCTTCCAGGAGTGATGAGGGCTTCGTGGGCTGGATGAATTGGCATTGAGGGCTGCACCCGGCTCCTGGGCCTTAGTGACTGGCTCCCTGAACCACATGATCGGCCCACGGCCCAAAAAGTTTGGGCACCCCTGAGCTAGAGACATAGACTCTTTCCTTGGACTAATATGACCTACCACTTGAGTGCTCATCTTTCCTTGTACATAAGATCAAGAAGGAAAGGACCAAACAGATCACGAAAGCAGAGAATAAATGGAAGAGGGCTGTGTACCTGTTGTCCAAGAAAGACTTCTTGGACTCATTTTTAATAGCATTTGTGCATTGTCAAAACTCCCTTCCTAAGCAAAATACATGAACAGATGGTGACACTGCAGCTCCAGGATCGATCGATCTACCTACCTACCTACCTATCTAGGAGTCAAGGGTTTGATCAGGACATGAAAGAAGAATACTTATACTCTAGGCAGAGTGATGGTCCCCAAGGGGATTAAATCCCACTTGAATCCATCTTCAAGGAGGGAGCAACTTCATTAATACTGGCCTGGGGCTGATGAGGACTTTATGTGCCAAAAGGGCTCAGAACCAGAAAGTGACTTGCAGAAATGGATCAGTGATACACTGATGCAGGGCAAATGGAAGGCCACTACATTATATTCTAAGGACAAACTTCATGGCTGATCACCATGATAGCCAATATTCAGAATCACATATAGCACTTTCTCCTCAAGAGGATCCAAAGCGGCTTACAATATTGAAAACAAAACAATATTAAAAGCTTTTTTTAAAAAAAATTCCACTATAAAAAAATTAAGACATAAATTGCAAGTAGATAAATAGGGACCACTTTGGTGGGAAAGTAAACAGCATTCAGTGTACTCTAGACTCTAGTCATGCCTGCCACATAACACCGGGGAGGGGAAAATCAGGATTTTAGAGATGCTTAGGTGGGGCATGGCCAAAAAAAGGTTGAGAACCACTGATCTAGATGAATTTCAGATAAACTTTAGGCTTGCCTTGGGGAGCTAACTGGTCCTATGTCAATGCCCACAGGCACGGCACATCTGCTTTCCTACATCTACAACCTTTAGAATTTGTGTACCACAACAGTAAGCAAGAGAATTTACCTAAGCCACATCCTTATTGGCTTGTTCACACTCATCAGAGATCAGTGAATGCACAGTCACCTAGATTCCTATTTTTTAAAAATGCTTGCACTCTTTAACCAATGTGGGAATCAGACTTACACCCTCTATCTCTTTTTACATCTGATGGTCTCATTCACAGCTTTATCTTATGCCAGCTCCCCTATAGCGATTCCTATTCAAATCCATGGTGAAGAAATGCAAGAGTTGGGGAAAACACTTTTCTACCTGTATTAATCTCTTAACAGTTATAAAAAGCTGAATAAACTCACAAGAAGACAAAGGACCCCAAACCTAGACTCTTCCATTTTTTATTATGTTTCTCCCTTTTTTAAAATCTATCTTTCCAGGCCCTGAGGCTCTAAAGCAGTGTTTCCTAACCTTTGCTTTGTGGACTTTGATTCCCAGAATCCTAAATCAATTTCCCAAAGCACTGATTAGACAATGTACTGACTTAGCCATCTGGGAATTGAAGTCCCCCTGTGGGGTCTGGGCCCCACCTCGGGAATCACTGTTCTAAAGCCACAGAGAGACCTTCTTTGCCTTTCATTTTCCATGGACAGCTGCATAGACAGCTCAGTGGTTTAGGTGTCTGGCTGTGAAGCTAAAGGTTGGGAGTTCAGTTCCCCACTGAGCCTCCAGGGAGAAGAGTTGGCCTGTGTAGCTATGGGCAAGCTGCACAGTCCCAGGATGCCCTAAAAAAAAGGAACATTAAACTACGACTTCTGTGTATTCTGTAACTAGAAAATTCCAAAAAGTTGGAATTGACTTGACGGCAAGCATCATCATCAAAGACCACTGCTGAAATTCCTGGGTCAATCCCTTCCTTTGACAGAGTTCAATGTACACTGCCCCATCCAAAACTCTCAGTTACTCCAAACCAACTGGAATCCTCAGCTTCATTTTGCATTGCTTGATGCCTGGCTTTTCCTTGGTCTCATCTCACATTGTAACATCCTCAGTTCTTGCATTTCTATTTCAAAACAGAAATGGAATGCACTGCCATGTCCCCATCCCTTTTACTAGTACACACACACACAAAAGGCATGGCTGTATAGCAGTCATCTGATAGGTCAGTCGTGCTCTGCTTTTTTTATCCATTATAAACAAACAAAGAGCACTGTGTGATCCTTACACAATACAAATGCAGAAGCAAGGTGATACTTTTATTGGATAATAGTAATAATCATCAAAAATGTAGGAACTTTCATGGTTCAATATCAGTTCTTCAGGCACTAGTTTCATACACACAGTGCAGGAAAATAATAAATAGGATTTCCAACAGCTTATGGCCAATGTCTGTGCCAGGCCATGTTTCTTAGAGGTGAGTTAGAAAAATCAGCAAGTTGCATCAGGTGGATACCATCCCCTACTCCCCACATAAAAAGAGCCAGGTAATATGTACCTCCACATATCCATTGTGTTCAAAATGCACATTTTCTTAAACCGGTGTTTCCCAACCTTTGGTTTTTGGACTTCAATTTCCGGAAGCCTAAGTTAATTCTCCAAACCACTGATCAGGCAATGTACTGACTTAGGCTTCTGGGAAATGAAGTTCCCCCTGTGGTGTGTGTGCCCCACGTTGGGAACCACTGGCTTAAACACTGAGCAGCAAAAAATGTGTCCTTGCAGGCAAATTCACAGTTGCTAAAAGGACTTTGTCCCTACAGCTGTGTGCAGAACATAGGGTCACAAAAGAAACACATTTAGACACATTTTCCCTATTCTGTTGCTGTAATTTAATCCAACTGTCAATATATCTGCAACTCAAGGGACTTCCACATCATGCCTTTATATATTTGATGGTCAACACCAATCAGTGGAGCTCCAAGGAGACAACTCAAAATATTCATAGACATTCACTTAATAAGGGAGATTTGGTTCATTATAATGTAATATACAGTCAGTCACAACGCATTACTTAACATGCAAGCAGGAAGTTAGCTTGATGATTTAACCTAAACCTTGCACCAATAATGTGGTATCAGATGCATTTTAAACAATATGTTTATTTTGATTAAGCTATTGTCAATCAGCCAATATCAAGATTTAAAACAACTGATAATAATAATTTCGTGACAGAAATTATTTTGGGTTGAAAGGATTTTTGCTGGAGAAACTCTGCTCAGGGGATGCCTGAATGAGGCTCCTTTCATGTCCCTAAGATCTTTTTCCCCACTGAAGTGATCCCTATTTATCTACTTGCAATTTCTTGCTTTTGAACTGCCTAGGTTGGCAGGAGCTGGGACAGAGATGGGCGCTCAATCTGTCATGCAGTACCTGGGTCTCGAACTGCCGACTTGCCAGCCTTCCAGCTAACAAGGCAAGCTTCTTAAACAATGAACCACTGTAGCCCAGAAGACAACTGGTTAATTGTAACTATAGTATCATGACAAGTCCAGAGAGAGAAAGACTAATAATTCCTCTAAGAAAGCCTCACACACTTTCCAGAGATTAAACTGAAACAGAGTTGTGACAAGCAGAGAGACTAACAAATAAATAACATTAGGAATGTTTGGAATTTTAAAAGGGTGCCATTTTGACTATGAAAGCAACAGTACTCAAGAACATCAATTATAATACAGTGTATGTTTGATGGAGGCACATTGAGCATGGGTTGTTGATGATATATGCCGTCAAGTTTTCTCCAATTTATTCTGACCCTGTGAATGAGAGATCTTCAAAATAATGTATCCCATCCTCAATAGTCCGGCTCAGCTCCTGTAGGCTATAGCCAGTGGCTTCCCTCAACCAATCAATCCAGCTTATGCTTGGTCTTCTTTTCCTGCTGCCTTTCACCTTTCCCACATAATGGTGTGCCCAAAAGAGGTAAGTCTCCACTTCATTGTTTTTACATCTAGAGACAGTTCAAGCTTGACATGCTCTATGACCAACTTGTCTTTTTTTTTTTTGGTATCCAGGTATATTTCAAGCAAATCAATTATTTTTCCTTACTGTTTTCTTTACTATCCAGTTTTCACACCCATACAGTCTTCTTCTTCCATGTCTAGGCCAGACGTGAAACTGCCAAAATGAAGGCACCTTTTGGTGAGTTCATTTTGCACTTCATTGTGCCTGACCTAGTGTGAGAAAGACTAGGCGGCAACAATTGTGTGGATGATCTTGGTCTCCAGACACTTAATGATCTTTTCTAGTTTCTTCATTGTTGTTGTTGTTCAGTTGCACAGTCGATTCCGACCCTTTGCAGCCCTGTCCTCCACCATCCTCCTCAGCCTGCCAGCTCTGTGCCCATTGCATCAACAATGCCATCTAGCCATCTCATTTTTTGCTGCCTCCCTTTTTTTTGAAAGTACTTAACTTCATCTTCAATATTTGACCTTCCATGAGAGATGGAAAACCATTCCTCAAGTATCTCACTTCCTTTGAAAGCCTGTTTAGGATCACAGTAAGTCAGCTCTGATTTGACAGCACATATTAAAAACTTATATACATAGATTTATTATTTTCAGTTTTACTCTGCTGCAGCAGACAGGAAGACTGAGATGATACAGTTTTGTGTTGTATGTGTATACACCTATGACTGAAAACCTAGTGTTTACATGATAAATTTTAGCATGAATGCTTCTTCCAGAGAACCCCTATTTAGCTTGATATTTAAGTGTCCAAAGCTTGCAAAGTGGAACTTGGCAGTCATTGTTCAACAGTTTTATGTTAACACTTCATGAGAAAGAAAACAAAGCTGAGCTTTGTTTGGCTATAACTTTAGGTTAATTTTAGAAGGCACTTAGTAATTACCCAACTAAAATTTGGCCAAGACACTGAAATCATTCATGAAATCCCTGGAGAATTTTACGAAGGATACCATGACGACCTGCAGGATTACCTCCGGTTGAAGGAACGAGGAGACATCCTGCTCTATTTCCTCAGACACAGATTGAAAAGTCTGTACTGTACTCTGATTAGTTGGGAAGCAAAGTCTGCAATTGTTCATGCTTAACTGCTCTATCAATATGATAAGACACAACAGGTAAGAAACAATATAAAGATTTAAAATGACTTTATGCTAATAAAGGTAAAGGTCGCCCTTGCTCGAAAGCCAGTCGTATCCTCTCCATTTACAGCCAAAGAGCTAGTGCTGTCTGCACCTGCAGATGTGTCTGTGCTTATATGACAGGTATGACTAGACACAGAACTCTCTTTACCTTCCCACGGCAGTGGTACCTACTTATCTAGATATAATTTCTTGCTTTCGAATGGCTAGGTTGTCAGGAGCTGGGACAGAGATGAGAGCTCACTCCATCATGCAGTATTTGGGTCTCGAACTGCCGACCTTCCAGTCATCAAGTTCAGCATCTTAAGCACTAAGCCACCACAGTTCCTGACTTTATGTTACCATCATATAAATTATAACATAAGAACAAGGTTTAAATTAGAATAGTAGGGCCAGGAATCAAGCAAAAGGTTGACTTAAACCTTTGGCAGACCTACTATTACTAGTCCTTCATTGCATTTTTTCAAATGCTAGCTACCCCATGTGCTTCCATACACACACACTGCTCCCAATCATCTCAGCATACTACGCTAAGAACTTGTGCTAGAACAGGTACAATTTATTCTATGAATGCAAAATCAAGTACTTTGGACATCAAATGAGAAGAGAGGATTCACTTGAGAAAGCCTTGATGCTGGGAAAGGTGGAGGGCAAAAGAAGAAGGGGCGGCCAAAAATGAGATGGCTAGATGGTATTGTAGACACAATGGGCACAGAGCTGAGCGAGTTGAGGAGGATGGTGGAGGACAGAAGTGCCTGGCGGACAGTGGTCCATGGGGTTACAGAGGGTCGGAATCAACTGTGTGACTGAACAACAAAAAATCAAGTCAGTCTTTCACCCTCTATTCTTCTTTATACCTACCATTTTGTAACATACTGTACTTCCTAAAAAAAAGAGATCTGGAGACTAGAAGCCCTTGCCCATAATTTTATGCAGATTTGACTGGGCCTAAAAAAATGTTTTCTCTGACTGTGAATTATAAATCCCACCCCAACCCCCCTTACAGACTAGAGTAGCTTATTTGCTTTTATTACCACTTATACTGATGCAAGGAGCTATTTCAGAAGATGCTCAGAACAGCCTTCCTGAAACCAGAAGCATCCTATTTGTAGCTCATTATTATAAAGAGGTAACCCCTGAACTTGGCAACCACAGCCCTGCTCTAGTGTCCATTATTATTTTGATTTAAAGCACCCAGGGTCAGAAGGTTCACACTAAGTCAGAGCTGAAAAAATAAATGGCTTATTTTCCATCCTGGTAGAGGAAATACATCACAACCCATTGTGCTGCATTCACAGATGCTGTTTTTACAGGAAAGTGTAAAAATAACTGAATCAGTTTGCTTTGCTGCTTATTTTCAAACAAAGCCCCTTACTACAATTAATACTGGCAAAGAAAAGGCATGTTTTCAATGCATCCAATGTACTTAGAAGGAAACAGCATCTTAAAAGAGGAAATAAGACACACTCATTATTTTAGAAGTAGAAGAAACTTTGGCAGAAAATAATAACTTACCAGAGCAAAACAAACCAATTACTAAGCTACAGGCCCTTTAACTCCAGAAGAAAGTTCAAATGCAGATGGCTTTGAAACTACAATATTTGAACACAGCTGAGATACTGCTCTTCTTCAAAACAGCAAGAATTATAATTAAGTTGAAACCT
The DNA here is from genome assembly GCA_030440675.1 of Furcifer pardalis. Lineage (NCBI taxonomy): Eukaryota > Metazoa > Chordata > Lepidosauria > Squamata > Chamaeleonidae > Furcifer > Furcifer pardalis. The sequence goes on from CP126890.1 coordinate 30,554,270, forward strand.
TGTATCCACTTATATAGCAATAAGCCACATTAAATTAAGCAGAACTTACTTCTGAGAAGATATACAGTACAGTATATGGGTTTGCATTGTAAAATAGTGGTGATATACTGCACTTAATATTGTACTGCATTACTCCACAGTGGCAAGATCCTCCTGAAATGTTTTAAAGCAAGAAAAACATCCCTGCACTGTTAATTGTGTGCATTTTCTTCTGTCAGATTTGCCTCCTCCTGTTCAGTATGCTCATTAGCACTTAACAGCCCTTTAATTAGTCAGCCTTATTTCCCAGGGCTGAAAGTCAAATAATGGTTTCTTTACCATTTTCCTTGATACTCAAAATGGCAATATTTTGCTGCAGAAGAAAGAAAAGAAATATAAGAAATCTAGTACAAGTGGAACCTCACTTAACAAATGGCTCAGTTAACACAAAAATCTCAGAAAAAAGGAAATCCATAGAAAATAGTGGCTCCATTAACAAAATTCGCTTTAAAAATTTTCATAGTACAAAAGGTCCTGGAAGAGGCATAAAATTAATTAACTGTAATTAACTTCTCCCCTTGTTCACAGACTCACAACACAAAGAAAACATTCCCTAAATTGTCCCTGTCCTCAGATTATTTTATCTTAGTACTGTTGCCAGTTGTGGCTGCTCTCTTATCTACCTTAGGAGTGTTTTTGTTTGCTTATTAGCTTAAGATCTTTGCTTACAGAGAGATGTGTTTCTATCAGAGGGAGAATGGTGTGATTAATTAGAGATCAGATATCAGCATTGTGCAAGAGGTGAAGGCAATAGGGTGTTGGTAACACAGCTGTAATTTCAGGCCCCCTCTAAATACCAGGTATTCACAGTCACATGAGTGTGAAAGACCCATTTGAAATATGATGCTGAAGGAGAGCTCTGTGAATACCCTGGACTGCAAGAAAGGCAAACAAGTTAAATCTGAACCATCTCTGAAGGCAAAAATGTTGAAGATGAAGCTGCCCTACTTTCAGCATGTTATGAGAAAGGATTCTCTGAAGAAAACAAGAATGCCGGGGGAAATGGAAGGTAACAGTAAAAGACCCAAGGTGAGATGGATTGATTCCCAATGGCAGTGAGGGCCAACACTGGCACTCCAGGTGTTTTTGGACTTTAATTCCCAGAAGCCCTGATCAGCAGGAGGGCTGACTTGGGCTTCTGGGAATTAAAGTCCAAGAACACCTGGAGTGCCAAGGTTGGCCATCATTGCCCTATGGGAAGCCACAAGCTATAACTTGCATGAGCTGAGCACGGATATCAAAGACAGGACATTTTGGAGATGCATAACCTCACCGTAAGATGGAGATTACTTGATGGCACATAACAACAACACAGAAACTGAACAAAAGACATCTTGCTAGAAGGGAAAGTTTCTAGATTTTCATATGTGAACGCCTTACATGAAAAGGTTTAAATCAATGTTTCCCAACCATTGATTTTTGGACTTCAGTTCCCAGAAGCATAAGTCAATTCCCCAAAGAACTGATCAGCCAATGTACTGACTTAGGCTTCTGGGAACTGAAGCCCTACTGTGGTGTGTGGGCCTCACGTTGGGAACTACTGACTTTAATATTTTGAAAAAGTACCACTGCTGCTGTCAATCAAGAAGCAGACTTCTCCCTTCAACAACTCTGCAGTTAGGGGGGCTCTAAACCTCCACATAGTTCAAAATCCATGTATAAACCTTATGCCCCCCCCCAACACAACTACAAATAATAATTTATTAATACAGACAGAAAGCACGCAGATGAGTTTACTGTATTAAATGTACATACTAACTAGATGATGACTGCAATACTGTACTGTATTTAAAATTCCTATTTACAAAGGGCTTCATCCTTGTCACCACGTCATCACAAAGGAAGAGGAGAAGGCGGTGGCACACATCTGCATTTTAAACTACACCTCAGCACAAGGCTGTGACCAGCCCCCTGCCCCATCTTGCCTCCCCTCCTGGCGTGCTCAAACACCTTTCTGAGCACCATACAGAATTGCCCATGACAGGAGAAGGGGCAGGCCAGGTCTACCACTATCAAATCAGGGTCCACCACACCACCAAGAACAGGGGCCTCGATAAGTCTGAGACCCATATTTCTCACACCTCTTCCTTCTCTTTGACTGTTCTATCATGCACTCAGAACACACAACAAGCTCCTTCATTCACTTCCATCTATTTATTCAAAGAAGATTATAAAACTCTTCAACAGGTATCTGAATTCAGTTCCAAGTTGGATGAGAACTATCAAATTGAACCTTAACAAAATGGACTCACAATAGATGGGAAAGCTGGTTGTTCCAACGAGAGGTGCTAAACTAGTTGTGGATAGAGCATACCCTCTATAAAAGGTCAAATTCATAGGTGGGGGATTCAGCATTATCTGCAGGAGAACAACTGGCAGTGGGAATTAAGAGGGTTCTTTATTAAGTTAGGCCAAGGTGCCATCTATGACCGTGTTCAGCTATCATATATCTTGCTGCAATTAGCTACATCCTAATTGTGTCTAGTCTGGACTATTAAAAGTTCCAAGAGGTTGTCCTGAAGTTCACAAACCTCAAGAATGCATTCACCCAGACAGTCTCAGGAGCTAAAGACTCTGACCATAATAACAACTATATATCAACTGCACTGGCTACATGCAATAATTGTTTCCAACCCCAATTATTGTACTGACCTTTAAAACTCACTTATAGAACTTCCTGTATACATATGAAAACTCTGAAGCATTCAAATTAAATAGAAGGCTCAGCTCATTTACCCACATACTGTATATGGAAAAAGAACAAAATTTTGTTTGTTTCTTTTATTTATAGTCCACCTTTCTCCCCCACAGAGGACTCAACCTGGGTCACAAAATTTAAAAGATCAAATTAAAACACAATATATGTACAATTTAAAAAAAGATTTAAACACAGGTAATAGTTAAAAACTGGTGGACAAGAAACACTAGGCCTTTTGAGTGGTGACCCTGCAGTTGATGAATGCAACTTATTTCCTTTAAAATGTCTTTATTACAGACTGGTCTTAATTGAGAGGGTTATGTCTGTATGTCAGTGGTGTAGCGTGGGTTTCAGCCACCTAGGACATAGGCCAAATTTGCCGCCCCCTGGGCGGCAGGATGCCAGCAGTGGTGTAGGGTCCTGGTGCCCATCCCTTAGCGGCCTCTTTGCCCTGGCCGCTAAGAAGTCCAGGGGCAGTGAAGTCCTGCCACCTTTTGTGCCCTAGTCTGGGGGAGGACACCAGCGGTGGTGGAGGGTCCTGGCGCCTATCCCCGCAGTGGCCTCTTCACCCTGGTCGGTAGTAAATCGGGGGTGGCGGCAAAGTCCTATTTATTGCAAAATTTTGCTGCCCAAAAAAAGTGCCACTTGGGGTGGGCCACCTCCCCCCCACGCTACACCACTGCTGTATGTTGTTCTTAGTGGCCAATCAGTAGCTGTTACAGCAGAAAGGGGTGACTGAAATGAAAATGTATTTTCTGCTTGTTTTTGTTGTTTTTAAACACTGATAAATACTCTGTCTTACTTATATTTTCTGGCCATTGGATAGCTCAGTGGTTTAATTATCTGGCTAAAGAGCCAGAGGCTGGGAGCTCAATTATTCACTGTGCTTAAAGGGGAGGGGGGACCAGCCTGTGTGGCTTTGGACAAACTGCACAGTCTGTTTGCCTCATTTCTCCTCCCATCAGCATTGACAACAAGCTTGCAATTTATGATCCTCTTATATGTTTATATGCTTTCCATTTCTTTCAACTCTCCAGTGAGGTTTGCACTAATGGTTTTGGATACTCCATTTCCTTGGGTGTCAATAGCCCAGTAATCAAAATCACATATATATATATATTTTGGGGGGGAGGGAACCTATATATCACCTCTCTTTATAACTGCACATTTAACAGGCTTATCCAAAGAAGCATGAATGGGTGATATGCCCTATTATCCTACCAGTACAAATTACACTGTGAGGGAATATCCTGAAAAATCTTCACACAATTTCTGCAAAATGGTGGAAACAGAATTAAAACAGAGATTGCACACATAATTTCATATAATTCTATATTATTGACCTTTAAAAAATATCTGTATTATTCAAAGCAAAATACAATAAAGATAAATTGTATTTAGAAGTAAAATGTATCACATAATGATCTAAGAGGATTAAACAGTACAAACATATCACTTTCATTTAAAAAAGGAAAACGTTACCATGCTACCATTATTATTTCTGAAATGAGACATACATATTTTTCCAAATATTTCAAAGGTAACAGCTACTATTTCTATCCCCCATTAAGTTTCCATGGCTAAGTAGGGATTTGAACCCAGACCATCTGACTCTCTACTCTCTAAACCACAATGGCTTTCCCACTAGATACAACTTTGACAAAATCTGGTGTTTTGATATGTTCTCTTGTCCTGTATTGATTGTTTTCAAAATCAGATCAAAATCAGTAAGTTAATACTCATCCATATCTTAGACCAGTGTTTCCCAAATGCTGGTGTTTGGACTTCAATTCCCAGAAGCTTAAGTCAATTCCCCAAAGCACTGATCAGTCAATATACTGGCTTAGGCTTCTGGGAACTGAAGTCCAAACACCAGCATTTGGGAAACACTGCTTAGACAATAATTTTGTCTGCATTTGGTAATACGTGTTGTCTGCAGTATACCAGTGCTTGTAGTTCCGCAGGATACATAAAAAATGTACAGTTCTTAAAACGTTTACCATTATATTGTTGTTATAAATCACTATCAGTCCCAGCTTCCATCTGAAATACAGTATGAAGATTACATCACAAGGGGATTATAACTGCCTTGAACAATAACAATCTGCCATACATGATATAATGGTTCTCAATCTCAATCAATTATCAGGATAGCAACATTGTGCAGTTCATTTCTCCCTTGCTAGCAAGACGCGCTTCAACTTTTAATTATACTGATGCAAAACCTACACTCTCCACAGATAGAAAAGAAAATGGATAGACACAAACATTTTCTGAAAGGAAGGTTTTAAGACTAGGTTGTATTTCTTCTCCCTATCTGTTCAATCTGTAAGTAGAACATTATCGCTTTTGTTCACCTAGAGAAGAACACAACTCAAACCCTCCATGGTCTATCCCTCACCTAGGTTCTTGTTGAAATACAGTAGGAGATTTATTTATTAGCCATTTATTTATTAGATTGCCCCAGTACTAACCCACTGGGAGGTATAGTTTCACTGCCCATTGGGTTCTAAAGAGGGCACTGTCAAAAGAAATACACCTCCCAGGGAGTTGTAGCACTTCCATGTAGCACAAGATCAGCTTCCTTTTTTTAGACAGGAAGCTAGGCCAGAGTTGAGTCTTTGGAGCCTGTGAACTAGGCTCTTCTCCATGAGACCAAAATATAGGTGTCCAGGTCTGCCTGGAGAATTCTGGGAATTGAATACAAAAGATTATTGGAGAATTGTGGAATTCAAAGTCCCCCAAAATCTGAACAGCATACCTCTAGAAAGCAGCAGTGACTTGAAATGACTCTCTGATGGAGGTGAACAAAGGAAGTGAAAGAGGAGAACTGCAGTTGAATATTAAGTCAAAAACTATGTCCACATTACATAACTGACAGTAAAGCAATCAAAATTATTAAAGGTTAGGTTGACGACTGAACTAAGGTCAAAGAGAAACTGCAGCAAAGAAATCAGAAGACTGAGACTTGAAAGGGCCTTGGTTACCAAGAAGTAACAGAAAAGATCCTCAAGTACATCAATGTGTCACTGGAGATCAAGCTGAAGGTCACCTACACAGTATATTACTAGGTACGGATGTGAAAGCTGAATAATAAAGAAAGGAAAAAATGATTCATTTAAAATGTGATGCAAGAGGAGAGCTCTATGGATAATGGAGACTGCCATTAAAATAAGAGGGTTCTAGATCAAATCAAGTTGGAATTCTCAATAGAAACAAAAATTAGAAAACTTAGGCTGGTATACTTTAGGCACATCAAGAGAAGATGCACTGAAAAAGATAATAATGCTAGCAAAAGTTGAAGGCAACAGGAAAAGCAGAAGACCAAATAAGTGATGGAGTGACTCAGTCAAGGAAGCTATAGCCTTTAGTCTGTAAGAGCTGAGCATGCCTGTTGACTATAGGACTTTTGGGAGATCAATTGTTCATAAATTGGAAGTGACTTGATGACACACAACAAGAAGCATGGCAAGTATGTGGAAGAAAAATTTGCATATATGACCAGAGTAAAAAATAGAATAAGTGAGAAACAACACTGCCAAATTTCTGTAAAATCCTGAGTTTCTCCACTGTCTCTTTAGGGCAGCTGCCACTTTTTTCCATTCTAATGACAGAAAATCACAGTGTCAAAGGTAACCAGGAAATCCGGTCTGTAGACAAAGAAACAATCAACAGACTGTGTCTGCGCCTCTGGAACATGCTGAAAACTCAAAAGAAGGATCTACTTCTCAATGGTCTTAAACTACATACAAGTTGTACCTTGCTTAAAGAGCATAATGCGTTCCACAGGATTGCTCTTTAAGCAAGTTTGCTCTTTAAGTGAAACACCATTGTAAATGACCAATTGTGGGGGGCATTGTGAACCCTGATTTGTTAAGCGAGTTTTTGGTTGGTTTTATTTATTAACGAAGCAAACATTCAGAGAAAATTCTGCTCTTTAAGCGAGGCGCTCTTTGTGCGAGGTTTGACTGTACAGAGACAACAAATAAAGTGGTTTGTTCATTAGGAGAGAATATCTTGGAATTCCATAACTTACAGGAGGAGACGGACAAAGACCATGAGGCAGATCCAGCGGAAGGTGGAGAGATAACATCAAACAAATATTACAAGAACACCAAATCTGGTGGAGGACGCTTGAAGTGCCAGGAAAAAGGACCTTGCATCTCCCTCAACACCAAAAGGAGTAAAAGAGGAAGCAAAGAAGAAGACTTCTCAATGGACTCTTAGAAGCAGTGAAAATTTTTCATGATATCTTCAGAAAATCAACAACTAACCCTCTCCCATGCTCTCTGAATGTTCACACAGAAGACTGCTGTGCAACCAACACAGTGATCCTGCCTGAAAATGTGTCTGCTCCAGTTTCCCCTCTATTGCAAGTAAACTTGTTGAATATAGTTGCAGGTCACTGATGGAAAAGACTGCTAACAGAAGATATCCTGGGTAACTTAGGAGAAATTAAGATGGTAACTTTGTGTAAGGTTAATTCCCAGTTTTAAAATCACATGATTGCATCCAGATGGTGTTCCTTGACTGACAAAAAGGTTTTGCTTCTATTAACAGAACAAGGAGGGGAATATTTTGGAGGTATTTCCACTCCTTTCTACAATCCTCACACTCTGCTCCAAATCTAATTGCCAAACACTGAGTCCCTGCTTATTCTGCAGATGAAAGCTACCAGAGGATGAAGACTTTTTCCTCTGGTAGAGCAACAACCAAATTGTTGCAACCCACATTGCAGATGTCACAGTTTGCTTATTTCTTTTAAACACACCAGCCACTGTATTTTCCATAACCGTACAAGATTCCATTGAGGTAGACATTTCACGAGGAAACGAACAGTACAGTACAAGCAGTTCTTACTGGCAGAAACTGGGGAAGAGTCATCCTGTTTGTTGATTTTGCTGCAAGAGATGAAGCTCTGCAATACCTTTAAGCAGAGAAAATGGAAGCCTAAAATCTAATTCATGATCGGCCCACTGAACCACGTGACCGCTCACGGCCCAAAAAGTTTGGGGGCCCATGCCTTAAATGTTACTAAACACACTGTGGCACTGGAATTTCTGAGACAGAAATCCAACTCACCAGAGGTATCTGACAAAACGGGCTCTGGTCCACCAAACCTTACCTCACCACACCCTTGTCATTCTTCAAGTTGTTGCAGGACATTTAACCAAGTCCCTGTAGAACACAGTTTGGCCCAAATGCATGCAAATCCTTATCATAAAAACTAGCTTGGGGAACTGTTGGATTAGATGCTTATAAGCAAACATATGACAACTTTTAATACATGGTCACAGTTAAGATGTGAGATCTTTGATGCACCTCCGATCAAAATGTCCTATTTATGACCATCCTAGCACACAAGACCACCACTTTTTAAAATCTATCATGAAACAGAGTTTGTGTTTACCTAGTAATCCATATTACAAATAAGTCAAAGATTCTATATATTTGCAGCAAATATGTACAATATAAATCTTCAAACTACTCTTGCTTCTGGGTTGAAAGGATTAGTGGGTTAAAAATCTTCATTGCCCAGGGGATGCCTGATCACTGAAGTAGCAATCTTTGGGAAGCCTCCTTCCTTTCAGCATCAAGAAGGCTGCAGGTGACTTGGAATGGCACCAGGCTCCAACACTGCGTCATCTTCCAAATACCTGGGAGTTACCCTGGATCAAACTCTCTCTTTCAAGAACCACTGCCTTAATACCAAGCAGGAGGTTTTTGCCAGCAACAATATTATGAGGAAAATAACAGGCACAAGTTGGGGTGTCCAACCATACCCATTAAGAACTTCTGCGCTAGCTTTATGTTACTCTGCAGGAGCATATGCTAGTCCAGTGTGATGCAGATCAAAACATGCAGGGCAGGTGGATGTGGCCCCAAATGAAACAGTGAGACTGGTCACAGGATGCCTAAAACCAATGCCAATACAAAGAGTACATTGTTCTGTTATATTGTATTCCACTGTATTTTTTGTAACTCTGATATTGTAACTCTGATATTGATGGATTCTGTGAGCCGCCCTGAGTTGGTTTTTACCGAGTAGAGCAGCATAGAAGTATGATGATGATGATTACTCAGTTGGCATCCCTCCACCAAAATTTCACCGAGTAGGTGCTGCTCAGAAAGAGTGGGTCAAAGCAAGATCGTAGGAAACACACCTGCTATTTGATCACCAACCAAAAAAGCAGAGACTGAAATCAAGGCAGTTTCCTCACAAGGTCTGCTCCTTGAAACAACCTGCCCCCACACACCACCTTAAAACTATGGAAGGTGAGCAAGGAACTACCAGATAACAGGGCAGAACCACATGACTCTCTACTGCCTGGCCAAGAACAAACATGGCCTGTGTGGAAAGCTTTAAATAGACTGCATGCAGGGTTAGGAAGATCAAGGGCTAATCTGAGAAAGTGGGGTTTCCCTGTAGACGACAGCCTGTATGAATGCGAAGTACAAACTACTGTATCTCCATATGATACAATGCACACAATGCCCCTCAACATGCACAAAGGAGGACGTTATGTTGGCAAGAGGAAATGCTGTTGAAGCAGCCTGATTTTGAGCAGATGTCATTTAGCCCTTTTTAATTCTATTTTGTTTTTAGATGTGTTAATTTTAACTTTGTTATTATATGACTGGTGGTGCATCTGACACAATTAAAGAAAGAAAGAACTACTCCTGCACATCCCGTGTTAGTCTCACACTCTCCTAGAAAATCAGGTTATTTTAAGTATACTGTACTTTTAAAGTCTTCAGCTTTGCAATACTTTTTTTTAGAAAGGAAGCTGCAATTCAGGGTTGTTATTTACTTTTTACCATTATTTAGATGGTAACATACCATGTAAATAGTGAAACATTTTGTATACCTTGCTTCAATCATTAATACAAATTGAAACTTTAATCAAAAGATCAGAAGAGTGAGGCTTGGAAGGGAAGCAGAGAAGGAATTAGAAAAGATCATCACACATAAGCATGTGTCAATGGCTATCTAGACCACCTACACAACTATATTTCTGATCACACTATGCACAGGTATGAAAGCTGGATAGTAAAGAAAGCTGATAAAGAAAAAAATTGATTTGTTTGAAATATGATCCTGGAGGAGAGCTTTGTAGATATCCTGGACTGCCAGAAAGGCAAACAAATACCGTATTTGCCAGCTATAAGATGCACTGCCCCCCTTAAAATAGACTGGAAAGACAGAGTGCAACTTATATGCTGGTAGCAGACCTCCCCACCCCACTCTCCTTGGCTCCTGGAGTTAATTTTGAAAATTTATGAAAAATGTAGAAAATTATTTTTTCCTTAAAAGTGTGTATAAAAAATTGGGTGCATCTTATACTCCGATGCATCTTATACACCAGCAAATACAGTAGGTCCTCGAGCAAATGTAGTCTGAACTATCTCTGGAGGCAAAAATGACAAAACTGTGGCTGTCCCACTTTCAGCACATCGTGAGAAGGCACAATTCTCTAGAAAAGCCAATAATGCTGGGAAAAGTGGAAGGCAGGAAAAGAAGAAGACCAAATATGAGAAGGACAGACTCCCTAAAGGAAAACACAGCCTTGAGGTTACAAGAGCTGAGCAGGGCTGTTGAGGACAGCACATTTTGGAGATCACATATTAATAGGGTTGCCGTAAGTCAGGGCAATGTTTCAGCACTTAACAAAAACAGCATATTATTGTGACTCTCCAAAGGCATATTTCACACCAGAGATGAAACTGCAGAGCATGAATTTTGTAGAGTCTGGTCCAGCTATCATTTGGTGTAAGTCATGAGCATGGCCACTTGTGCCTCATTAAATGCAGCTTTGCCATGTGATGCTGTATTTACACAGGGTAGATATTTTCCCCCTCACATCAGAAAAAAGTTATTTCTTTGCCTCTCTGAACTACCTGTCAAAAACATTAACACCTCCTACTTTAATGACACTGCTGCAGATTTTACATACATATTCAAACTGTGATCCTATAAGTGAGCAGCATATTTATAGATTAACATTCAGAGGTGTAAACATCCAGAGCTGTACACATACATATTAAAAAGGTGGAACTTGCACAACACTTATTCATACAAAAATCTTAACACATGCCTGTCCGTTCACGCTTGTTTGAATATTTACATCGGTGAGGGGGAGCAACCTGTGGCTCTCCAAGTATTCTGCTCACCCATCCAACACTGTCAATAGTAAGGGATAAAGGACCTCTCTCCCAACATTTGGACAATACACGGCTCCCTACCTTGATTTACAACGGCTACTTCAAAGTGCTCATATACTGGAGGCTAAAGGGGCATCTCAGCTGAGTACCAAACTCTTTGTCATGGTTCATTGCATTGGTACAATTGGTACCAGTTGTGTGTAAGCTGGTACCTAGGAGTGTAACTTTTTGCAACTGCTCTATCATTGATCTTATCCATGCCAATCACACTCAGATGATTTTTCAGCCCTTTTGGGATTGTTCCCTGCACACATCCATCATTACTCTATCATTACTCATATTACTGTTGCTCTTTTCTCTCTTGAATTCAAACATCTTGCTCTATGGGCAGGCCAAGGAAAAATTATGAAAGACATTTCTGAAGTGGTAGCTGTGTTAGTCTGTGCAAACATATCAGAGAGTAAACAAAAAAAAAAGACAAAAAATGTGGTGGCATCTTAAAGACTAACTCCTGTATTTTAATGTTAACTTTCATGGATAAAGTCCACTTCATCAGACATACCATGGTATACCATGATATCCACTCTTAAGTCTGACAAAGTGGACTTGATCCACAAAAGCTAACATTAAAATACAGGAGTTAGTCTTTAAGGTGCCACAGGTTTTTGTTTTTTTGTTTTGTTTACTCTCTGATACATTATGAAAGACAGAGATAGTCTGAGAGATAACTGGGATGTAATTTCATACAGAGATCCCCTCTTTTTTCTCTCTCTCTCCCAAATCTTTTTTTGCATTTAACAAAAATGTTGCCAACCAATCATAATTCATAATCATGGCAATTAAAAAATGTTTAGCTTTCATACTGAGAAATAAGGAGGATCTCCTCCCCCCTTTGATGGGAGTGCAGAATGAAAGGGTCAAGATCACATTTTCTCCTTCCAATTGGCCAGTGGCACATCTGCATTATTTTCTTTTCCTCCCTGTAGTTACCAAATGAAAGGGTCATGTGGCACTTGACCCAGGGACTGCTAGTTACCTTAGCCTACGTAGCAGATACTTGTTCAATCCGGTTCATTTACAATCACCAGACAACAAAGGTGGAAATCGATTTCCAGTCAATAATGTTGCACAATATATTATTAGCAGGCGCCTACAGAAAAGTACGTTACTAGTCAACAGGTGTGTGGGCACTGTTTCCTTTCTATGGGGAATTCTAAGAAGCTGAGCGCTTCTTCTAAATCATGGCTGGAACTTCTCAAAAGAGGTGGGAAAATTCATAACAAAGCTCTGCTGGTCGGGTTGCACCCCGCCGATTGAAGGATCGCAGGCGTCTCTCCTGGGCACTGCGTTAGACAGAAGCCAGAGTGAAAGGCAGCAACCCTCTAGTAACGCCTGGGCATGCTAATCCGGGGCCACTCCGCCGCTCAACCCCTTCCCTGGACCAAACCGGGCCCCAGGAGGCTCCCCCATTCTACCACCACCACCACCACCACTAGGTCTGGCCTATCCGCCGCCACTTCTCAGGGCCTCTCTCCAATCTGCCGAAGGAAATGACACAGCGGTGTTCAGTGCCAGCTGCCGGCCAAGCCCCAACATCCCCCTCTCCTACACAGGCAGGAAGGCAGAAGGCGATGGGGCAGTTGGGGACACACACACACCGGGGCCACCCTCTCGCCTCCGCTTCCTCTTCCTCGGGGCCTGAGCCCAAGTCGCCCAAGGAAGGTCCCACCCCCACCCCACTTTCCTTCCTCCTCCTCCTCCGTTGTGGGCATGCCCCACTCGCGTCAGCAGATGGGCAGGAAAAGGCAAGGCCAGCGGGGAAGGCGCCAGCTCCATCAACCCCACCGCAGACGCTGAGTTCCGATTTTGTGTGTGTGTGTGTGTGTGTGTGTGTGTGTGTGTGTGTGTGTGTAAGTAACCCTTTTTCCTTCGTTCCTTCTTTCCTCCCTCTTTTCCCTTTCTTCTTTCCTTCGTTCCTTACTTCCTCCCTTTTCCCTTCGTTCCTCCCTCCTTTCCTTCTTTCCTCCATCCTTTCCTTCGTTCCTCCCGCCTTCCCTTCCTTTGCCAATCCTTCTTATGGTTTGCTGTCAAAGTGCATGTTTTTAAAGGGTTGCACAGTGTTTGGGGAAAGGTGGCAGATTCCAACCCAGCCCCCCCAGTCCTGTGGCAAGCCAACTTTACTTTATTTATTTATATTGGATTTCTATATACCGCCTATCTGGGTGTTGTTTCCCACACTTCGGGCCAAGGCGAGGCGGCCCCCCTCCTCCTCCCCATTTCCTTCCTCCTCCTCCTCTGCCCACCTTCCATCCGGCGGAGCTGTTGCTGTCGCCCTTGTCCTTGAAGTAGGGCACGCTCTTGACCATCCACTCGTAGATCTGGGAGAGGGTGAGCCGCTTCTCCGGGGCGCTCTCGATGGCCTTGGTGATGAGGTCCGCGTACGACATGTTGCCCCAGGCGTTGCGGCGGGAAGAGCTGCTTTTCCGGGGACCCGACGCCGACGGCGAGGCGGCCGAGGCGGTGGGTCCCGCCGGCGTCGGCGGCTGGTGGTGGGGCTGCGGAGGGTGCTGGAGGCACGGGAAGTCCCCGCACAGGCAGACGCCGCCCGCCTCGAAGCCCTCGCCGCCGCCGCCGCCGCCTGCCTCCAAGACGAGGCTGAGCAAGTCCGCCCCGGGCGAGGAGGCGCAGCAGAGGCCCGGCGGGGGCCGCCCGGCGCGGGACGGGGAAGCGGCCCTGGCCGGCGTCGCCGTGGGCGTCTGCCCGGGGCTGGACGGGGGCAGCTCCGGCCGAGGCAGCGGCCAAGTGCACGAGCGCGGCCGGGGCAGCGGCTGGAAGTCCGGGTCCGTGTCCACCGGCTGAGGCGCCTCCGCCATGGCGGGAAAGAAGGCGGCGGCGGCGGAGGAGGAGGAGAGCCCGGCGGAGTCAAAAAGGGCTGCGGAGCGAGGGCTGCCCGCCGAGGTTTCCAGCGCTCGGCCTAAGCAACAGGAGCGGCACCAGCAGCCCTAGTTAGTAGGTCTCCTCCTCCCTCGCAGGCGGGCGGGCGGGCGGGCGGACTCTGTACACAACCCGCTCCCTCGACGGCGCTGCCCGGCTTTAGCACGGCCTCCAGGGCCGCCCCTCTTGCTGGCAGCCAAGGGACGGGCTCCGGCCGGCGCCGCCCAATGGCCGTCCCCAAACGCCCCCGGAGGCGCTCGCTCGGGGGAGGCAGGGATGGGGAAGGAGGAGGCTGGGCTGCAGGACCGCCTCCGACCTCCCCCACCGACCCTGGCCTTCGTCGCCTTCTCCTCCTCCTGCTCCTCCACTTCTTCTCGTCCTCCTCCTCTTCTCTTCCTCCTCCTGTTCTCGTTTCTCTCCTTTTCCTCCCCTTCTCCTCCTCCTCTTCTTCTTCCTTTCTTCTTCTCTCCTCCTCTTCTTATCCTCGTTCTTCCTTTCTTCTTTCCTCCTCTTCTTATCTCCCTTCCTCCTCTTCTTCTCTTCTCCACCTCTTCTTTCTCCTTCTCTTATTTTTCTCCGCCTCCTCCTTCTTCTCCTTCTTGTGCCGTATCCAAATATTGGCGATCCTCATAACGCTCAGCCATGAAGATTGCCCTGGGAGCAATATATAATGTAGGGTAATAATGGCACAAAATGTAGCGATGAGTGGGAATGAATTATTTTATTAGTGTAATAATTACTAGTGTTTTTCTTCGTTTTAAAAGTTCCTTTCAAACATTATTTGAAGGCATTTTTACAGACATATTCGAAGGGATTTTCCTTCTCCTCCTTCTTCTTGTGCCCTATCCAATTCCGAATATTGACTATCATCAAGGCGATCAGCCATGAACATTGTCCTGGAGGCAATATATAGCAGTGGCCTTCCATTGGGCTTCCACATCACAGCGTGACACCTGATCCAGTTTCAAGAGTCACTTTCTGATCTTGAGCCCCTTTTGGCACACAAAGTCCTCCTCAGCCCCAGGCCAGTATCAATGAAGCTGCTGCCCTCCATCAAGCTGGATTCAAGGGGGGATTTAATCCACTTGGGGACCCTCACTCTTCCCTGTGGACTTCCCCACCCAAGGCCATTAGTCCTCAGGGTTTAAAAGGTTAGTTCAGGCAGGGATGCCCAAACTATGGCCTGGGGGCCGGATTTGGCCCCTGATGCCAATTCATCTGGCCCACAAAGCCATCATTGCTCCTGGAAGTGGAAGTAAAGTGCACCCGTATGGGTGCATTTTACTTCCACTTCCAGGAGCGATGAGGGCTTCGTGGGCAGGATGAATTGGTGTCAGGGGCCAGATCCAGCCCTTGGGCCATAGTGACCAGCTCTCTGAACCACACGCCTGCCACATTTGGGCATCCCTGGGTTAGGTGATCACGGAGGACGAAGGTTGGCCACTGCATAGCAGGATCACCGTGGCCTGACAGAAAAAGAGCCCTACTCTCTGGACTTTCCCTTGCCTATGAAATGGGAAGCAAGAAGCCACTGAAGGCGAGGCTTCCCCCCCCCCCGCTGCCCCCCCCCCCGGCTACCGACTTCTACAAAACCCCATCTGGCCTGCTCCTTTGCCAATGTTATGGCGGGAGGGTGTGTGTGTCTGTGTGTCTATCTTTCTCTCCCACCCCCAAAGCCATGCTTGAGGGCTCAAGGCAAGCTCCATTTACCACACTTTTCATGAGAGAAAAAGTGGGAGTGTGTTGTGTGTGACAGGCAGTGGGGTTTCGGGTGTGGTTGTGGTGAGCTTGGTAGGGAGGATGCACGGGTGGAGAACATAGCAAAAAAGGACAGGGGAGGCATTTTGGGGCAGGAGGACCAGGCGTCGCTCTTTAGTTTCTCTCTGTCATCTTTCTATCGTCTAATACAGAGGTACCCAAAAATTTCGGGCAGTGGGCCAGTCATGTGGTTCAGTGGGCCAGTCGCGTGGTTCAGCGGGCTGATCATGTGGTTCCTCCCACCAAAAGCGGAAGTTAAACGCGCCTTGCAATCTGTTTTGCAACAGAATGAGATAGATTTTAAGCTGCCATTTTCTCTGCTTAAACCAGGGGCATCCAAACTACAGCCCACTGGCCAGATCCGGCCCCCAACACCAATTCATCCGAACCATATGGGCACGTTTTACTTCCGCTTCCAGGAGCAACAAAGGTGACGTGAGGTGGATGAATTGATGTTGAGGGCCAGATCCGGCCCATGGGCAGTAGTTTTGGTGCCCCTGGTCTAATAAATCCACTTCTTTTAGAGCCTTCACAGTCTTGCTCACCATAACCTTTTGCGATTACAGTGGTACCTCGCTTAAAGAGCATAATGCATTCCACGGGATTGCTCTTTAAGCGAGTTTGCTCTTTAAGCGAAACACCATTGTAAGTAACCAATTGTGACTTCTGGTGTGTGTGTGTGTGTGTGTGTGTGTGTGTGTGTGTGTGTGTGTGTGTGTGTGTGTGTGTGTGTGTGTGTGTGTGTGTGTGTGTGTGTGTGTGTGTGTGTGTGTGTGTGTGTGTGTGTGTTTGCGAACCCTGATTTAGTTGTTAAGTTTTTGGTTGGTTTTAGCTTCACAGGTTGCTTTGCTACAACTCAGGAAAAGAAGAAAAGCAGTAGAAACACTTTTCTTCTTTTTGAGACTTACAACAGAATGAGCTCCCATCTCTGTCCCAGCTCCTGCCAACCAGAGGTGGGCTGTCAAAAATTTTACTACCCCACTGTGGGCAGAGCCGATGTCATGAGCTGAGCCAATGTCATAACATCATGACGTTGTGGGCAGAGTCAAAGTAAATAAATAAATAAAAATACACATTAAAATAAATACATATAAATACATATAAATTAAAATAAATACATATACACATAATACATAAATACATTAAATACACATTAAAACAAACTACATAAAAACGGACACACCTCAACCCATCCACCCACCCCAAACACAAACCTGTCACTTACCTTACCCTGGGGTCGGGGAGCAACAGGCAGGCAGGCACAGCGGCGGTCTGGCAGCGCGGCGGCATGGCAGCGCGGCGGCATGGCAGTGCGGCGGCATGGCAGCACGGCGGCCTGGCAGTGTGGCCTAGCCCGGCCCGGCCCGGCAGTGCAGTTCAGCCTAGCCTGGCAGCGTGACCTGGCCCAGCCTGGCGGTGTGCTTCCAGGCGCTGTGCCATTTCTGGGCAGCCCAAAATGGCTGCCCAGAAGTGTGCATGCGTCAAAACTCCATTTGACGCATGCACACTTCTATTTGTCATCTGGAGAGCAGCCAGAGAGGCAACCGAACCGGTCACCTGGGGGTTCACTACCCCTCCAGCAATTCCCGCCAGATGGCTGCTACCGGTTCGGGTGAACCAGTCCGAACCGGGAGCAGCCCATCACTGCTGCCAACTTAGCAGTTCAAAGCAAGAAATTGCAAGTAGATAAATAGGGACCACTTCAGTGGGGAAAGATCTTGGGGACATGAAAGGAGCCTCATTCGGGTGTCCCCTGAGCAGAGTTCCTCCAATAAAAATCCTTTCAACCGAGGAAGCACCTTTGTGTGCTTCTGACACTGGAGGGGGGGGGGGAGAGACCCCTTCTAACACAAATTGATTTATGTTGGAGTTTTTCCCTAAAGTACTCAGGGTTAAAAGTTTCATTACTACCTATAACTTGGTTTAAAATATTTGTATGTCCCCATTCATTAACAGATTACCGTATTACAATTATAGTGAAACATTGAAACAATAAATATAAAAACAAACCCCCCACATCTTGGTTTGGAATTGGAGGCAGGACTTCAGAGGATGTGAAATGCCAGACACACTTTCAGGGGGAGGGAGGCACTCCATATAGAGACCTTTGACTAGGTGTTTTGAATGTTGGCACTGTTGTGACCCTTCCTGTGATAATTAGGACTCACACTTATAAGACATGGGCCAAAATCTGGTTGCTTATTGTGGTAAATCACAGTAGGATAGGCATACTTAATCACTTATGATTTAGTGAGTCAACCACCCTAAAAGTTCAACTGATTTGAATGGGCCTACTGTAACTGTAACATACTGCACTAAAGTAACATATAGTTAGAGTAATCCCATTTCAATCAATGAAATTTATGGAAGGATTGACTAGCCCAGTGCTTCCTAACTTTTGGGGTTTGGACTTCAATTCCCAGAAGCCTAAGTCAATTCCCCAAAGCACTGATCAGCTTATGTACTGACTTAGGCTTCTGGGAATTGAAGTCCACTAGTGTTCCACAGAACAGTTTGGAAATGCTAGACTAGCCTAATCAGTGGCAGGGAGGGGCAGGGGCGGCCTGCCCCGGGCGGCATGTTTTGGGCTATGGGTATTTTTGGACTACAATTTCCAGAAATCCTAGTGAGAGAGGTCACCAGCATGCACCAGGGGGCGGCAAATTTGGCTTATGCCCCTGGCGGCTGAAATCAACGCTACACTACTGAGCCTAATCTCCACTGATTTAGTGGGCCTATTTTAGTGTGATTTACAAGATTTCAGCTACTAAATTAAGAAATGGCAGTTTGCTTTGGGCTCCAAAATAGAATAGTACAACAATTCAAAGAGTTGGAAACCGCAATTTAGTCTATCCTTAGGGCAGAATCTGTAAATGTTTCCATTAGAGGTCGGAAAGTTACTTTTAAAAGTAGCTCATTATCACTGCAGTTCTCACTCTGCCATCGGCACTAAAACTGAATTAGAGTTTGTTTTTCAAAAGCGAATCTTTACTTTCTTCCTGTTGCTCTAAAGCTGACCCTAGAAACTTTAATTACGTATACTGGTCCCAATAAGCTAGCATAAGACTTGTGGTGTGAAAATGAGGTCTGCTGAAAAGTAGTTGAAATAGTTATTGGCAGTAAACTAATTTTGAAAAATCTGAGTGTTAAAAGCTACTACCATGTGGTTCAGAGCAGACTCTTCTCAGAGCAACAATTTAATCAGCATTCCAGTCATAACAGAGTTCAGAATTCTAGCAAGTTGCAGGGCAATGGAAATCCCCATTATCAGTATGGTTCAGTTATGTGACTGCTTTGTAATGCGTTGTGAGAAAGCTTTAACAATGTCTCATTATTTGCCTGATGATCTGAAACATGCTGTCATGACTGTATAGATCTTATTGCTTATTCTTCTGTCTGTTTGATGATTTCTTCTACTCACAGGTTTCCTTTCTGCATATACAGTATGTTATTGACCTTGAGTCTACTTCTTTTGCACAATGTCCATTCTTTAGTTATAATATTCAAGTCACGAGCCTCATCCAACTAAATCTCAGTAATGCCCGTCTGATTTTACTTAGCCAGTGGCGTAGCATGGGTTTCAGTCGCCCAGGGTGTAGGCCAAATTTGCTGCTCCCTGGGCATGGCCCAGGACGCCAGTGGTAATGTAGGGTCCCAGTCAGTGGTGGGCAGCAAAGAATTTGCTACCACACTGTGGGTGGAGCCTATGTTGTGGGTGGAGCCTATGCCATGGGCGGGGCCTTTGTCATGGGCGGGGCCTACATCATGGGCGAGGCCTACATCATGGGTGATCTGATTATGCTTCCCATATGGCTATGTATACATCTGCAAACAGGCAGCACTGGCTCTTTGGCTGTAAATGGAGATGAGCACTGCACCCTAGAGCTGGATATGACTGGCTTTTGAGCAAGGGAGACCTTGAACCACTTGCAGGGCAGGGAGGTGGGTGTGGCCACCCAATTTTGCTACCCCCCCCCCACCTGAAGGCCACCCAATTTCCCCACCCCCTTGACCAGAGGTGACCCAATTTTGCTACCCCACCCCTCCCAGGGGTGTGTGAACCTGTTGCTGCCCACCACTGGTCATGGTGCCTGTCCCCGCAACAGCCTCTTCGCCTCGGCCGCTAGGACGTCTGGGGGCAGTGGTGAAGTCCTGCCACCTTAGCGGCCTTTTTTGCTCTGGCCCGGGGCAGGGTCCATGACTCCAGTGATGGTGGAGGGTCCCAGCGCCCATCCTCGCAGCGGCCTCTTCGCCCCAGCCTCTAGGAAGTTTGGGGTGGCGGTAAAGTCCTATTTATTTGTGAAATTTTGCTGCCCCAAAAAAGTGCCGCCCAGGGCTGGCACCCCCGTCCCCATGCTACGCAACTGCACTTTGCTTCTCTTCTTAGGAATTTGGATCAATCCAGCGGTGGGCTCCAAAAAAATTACTACCTACTCTGTGGGTGTGGTATGGTGGGCATGGCCAGGGGGAAAGCCATGTATTGCACCTGAATTAGGACTACTGTACATTATTTCAAAACTTAGATGGACAGGCCAGCCAGAATTCCTGCTACCGGTTCTGGCAAGCTGGTGTGAACATGCTGATACCCACCACTGGATCCATCCTATTTGTTATAAATTATATGTAAAATTAGTGGCCTTGTACCTTACTGGTAGGGGACTGCAGTGGTTTGGTCGTTAAAACACTGAAGTCAACAGTTCGAGACCCAGGTACTGCATGACGGTTTGAACTCCCGTCTCTGCCCTAGCTCCTGCCAACCTAGCAGTTCAAAAGCAAGAAATTACAAGTAGATAAATAGAACTGCTTCAGTTAGGGTTGCCATACATCCTGGAAAACTGGGATTGTCCTGGATTCAAGGTTGGAAAAATTGTCCCAGCCTAGTTCAATAAAAATCATGTTAAAGTCCTGTATTTTTAAAACTTAGTGATCATGTATTATAACACACCATTAAAATAAATTTGGACGCTCACCATTAAATGAGCAATTTCCTGCCACACTGAAGTTGGAGTATACCTGGGGACAAATCTTAATGTCCTCGCCTCACACCACAGTCGGATAAGTGTGACCAGAGTGTTTCCTGGAACTGAAGACGTTAAGAGTTGACCGCGGCGCAACTGCTCAGAAGTACAACAGATCATCTTACAGTAAGAATTAACTGTTGTAAATACAGTAGATTCATTTATGTAATGATATATTTAATGTGAAAGTGTTTTATAGTTGTCATTATATTATGTTTGTTTTAAAAAGGCTATTTTGTAGATAACCCAATCATTTTTGTCAAGTACTGTATACTTCTGTCCTGGTTTTGTGGGAAAGAATAATGGAAACTCTAGCTTCAGTGGGAAGGTAAACAGTGTTCCATGCACTCTGGTGTCTAGTCATGCCTGCCACATGACCACAGAAACGTCTGCATATGTAGACAGCACTGGCTCTTTGGCTGTAAACAAAAATGAGCATGACCCTCTAGAGTCGAATATGACTAGCTTTTGAGCAAGGGTGGCCTTTACCTTCCTGGTAAAGTTGTACAGAAATCTTGATGTCCCAAACTGCATTAAATAGATGAGCTTTAATGCAGACTTGTTGAAAGGTGGTCATTCACATTATGCACTAGCAGAATTTCTGAACCATTTAAAAACGCAAATCTACTGAGAATGCACTATTATAGTCTAAACTGGCAGACAGTGCAAAACATGAACAGCAGTGTCCAGATCTCTATCTTCCAGTAGTGGACATGGTTGAACCACAAAAACCCTTGGAGGCAGTTCAGGCTGAAAAAGTATGACCAGCCCAAGGTCACCCAGTGAGCTTCACAGTTGGGTAAACATCTTAATTCCCCCTCCTCCAAGTTTAAAAATAATGGGTTCAAAATAATACAGTTACCTGGAATTAGTTACAGTGGTACCTCGCTTAAAGAGTATAATCAGTGATGGACTGCTCCCGGTTTGCCCGAACCAGTAGCAGCCATCCGGACGGGATCGCCCCGGGGGGGGGGTAGTGAACCCCAGGGCGACTGGTTCGATCGCCTCTCCAGCCGCCCTCCGGATGACAGTTCCGGGCAGCCCAAAATGGCTGCTGGGAACTGCGCATGCGTCAAAATTCCATTTGATGCATGCACACTGTCCAGAAATGGCGCAGCATCTGGAGGAGCAGTGGCCTCTCCTCAGCGCACCGCCAGGCCAGGCTGCGCTGTCAGGCTAGGCTGCGCTATGCTGCCGGGCCCGGCCAGCCCAGGCTAGGCCGTGCCACCAGGCCGCAGCGCCGCTTTGCTGCTCCGCCACCACTGTGCCTGCCTGCCTGCCTGCCTGCTGCTCCCTGACCCCAGGGTAAGGTAAGTGACGGGTTTGTGTTTGAGGTGTGTGTGTGGGTTGAGGTGTGTGTGTTTTATGTAGTATGTTTTAATGTGTATTTAATGTATTTATGTATTGTGTGTATATGTATAGGGTTGGAATCGACTGTGCGACTGAACAACAACAAATTTATTTTAATTTATATGTATTTATATGTATTTACTTTAATGTGTATTTTTATTTAATTTTTAAATTATTTTTACTTTGGCTCCGCCCACAATGTCATGATGTCATGACATCAGCTCCACCTACAGTAAAATTTTTGACAGCCCACCACTGAGTATAATGTATTCTATGATATTGCTGTTTAAGCGAGTTTGCTCTTTAAGTGAAACACCATTGTAAGAGACCAATTGTGACTTCTGGTGGGGGTTTTGTTGTTGTTCAGTTGCACAGTCGATTCCGACCCTCTGCGACCCCATGGACCACTGTCCTCCAGGCACTCTTGTCCTCCACCATCCCCCTCAACTCGCTCAGCCCTGCGCCCACTGTCTCCACAATGCCATCTAGCCATCTCATCTTGGGCCGCCCCCTTCTTCTTTTGCCCTCCTCGACCCTTCCAAGCATCAAGGTTCTCTCAAGTGAATCCTCTCTTCTCATTTGATGTCCAAAGTACTTTAGCTTCATCTTTATTATTTGACCTTCTAAGGAGCAGTCAGGGGTGATTTCTTCTAAGATTGACCTATTTGTTCTCCTCGCTGTCCATGGGACTCTCAAAACTCTCCTCCAACACCACATCTCAAAGGCGTCTATTCTTCTGCACTCAGCTTTCTAAGCGAACCCTGATTTAGTTGTTAAGCGACTTTTGGGTTGGTTTTAGTTGTTAAGCGAGGGCAACCATTCAGATAAAATTCTGCTCTTTGAGTGAGTTACTCTCTTAGCGAGGCGCTCTTTATGTGAGGTTTCACTGTACTTTCATGGTAATAATGGCACAAAATGTTGCATTTTACAAGTAATGTAGTGAGTGGGAATGAATTATTTTATTAGTGTAATTAGTAGTGGCTTTGATATGTTTTCAAAGTTCCTTTTAAAAGTTATTTGGGGGGATTTTTACAGACATATTGAAAGGAATTTTCCATGTTCTGTGACTCCTAAGTCAAATGTTTTTAAAGGAATGAAAGTAATGAAAATAAGTAGTACAAGGACAGCTTAAAGAACCACTTATCAGACATTGTAATAGACAACAACAATACTGTATGTTAGTTTTCAAAAACTGCAATAGGCAAATTTTTTAAAAAATACATTTTTAAGCTCTAAATCTCTTCCCTATCTCAAGCAAGGGCAAAATGAAGCCCTCTACTTGTAGATAGGCTGCAGTTCTTAGCATTTCTCACAAGTCCTTGTGAGATATGTGACAACTCAGATTTTTCCAGGTGAGTAAAATATAGAGGTGTGTAGGTGTTAGGCCATGGTGGATTAGCGATTAAGATGATGAGATAGATGACTCGAAGGTTGGCAGGTCAGCAGTTCGAGATCTGAGTACTGCATGATGGAGTGAACTCCCATCATCTGTCCCAGTTCCTGCCAACCTAGTAGTTTGAAAGCAAGAAATTGCAAGTAGATAAATAGGTACTGCTTTGGCGGGAAAGGTATCAGCATTCCATTCACTCTGGTGTCTAGTCTTGCCTGCTACATGACCACGGAAACGTCTGCAAATGGAGATGAACACCAAACCGTAGAGTTAGATATGACTGGCTTGAGAGAGCGAGAGAGAGAGAGAGAGAGAGACCTAGATGTTAGCAGTCCAACATTGGTTTGTTTCTTGCTTTGGACTACAGACCTCAAACTTCTCACAGAATTCTCTATGCAGAATCCTGGGAGTTCTAGTTTACAGACAGACACCTATGATTCACTCACCTGAAACAAAGTCTACTTCACACCTTTCCCATTCCAAAAGGAAACTGTCCCAGTGCTTCGTGGGAGATCCATGCCTTTGTGGGAAGTGGAGTCTTACATCAGAGTTTATAACTGGAATTCTCAACCTTTGTAGGCTGGGGGCCTGGTCATGCTCCCTCAGGTAGCTTCAGGGGCCGGACGGCCATTTTGCCCTTCCTCCACCACATGGCACTTCCTGGTGTGGTAGAGGCAGGGGGGGGACACACACATGAAACGGTGCCACGGGCCACAGGGTTAGAATCCCTGCTCTATAAGATGCCCTTCCATTCTCAAATAATTACTCCTCCTACAAAGATTGAAGCCTCCTTGGAAGCATTGGGCCAGTTTTCCTTTGGAACTGGAAACAAGGCTTCAGGAAGACCTACATCAAAGTGATTGGACTGTAATCAATGTTAGGTGTTTGTTAGTGGGCTAGAACTCCCAGAACCCCTAGAAAGTTCACAGATTTCTCCAAGAATTCTCCAGGCAGAATTCTGGAAGTTCTGGGCCACAGACCTAAACCTACAATACATTCATGTCTGTATAGTTCACCCTCCAGGAGCAGTTTGCCCATCCTTGCCACTTCATTTTCAGATGTTTTTTGAAGAACTGTGAGAGTTGTACCATTGGTTTTAATTATGGATACCTACAGTTTTATATGCTTAGCAAAATGTAAGTCTCCTTGAACCCTGGTGGGGTTCAAAGTGCAAACAACTGTGATGTTGCCAGAAAGGTAGAATTATTGTCATACTTCCTCCATACGGAAACATACATTGAAGTTAATTCAGAAGACTGATGATTCATCCGTCCCATACTTACAGTCATTAGGAGCACTAAAGTCTGTGCATATTAAGAGAAAGTTTCCAGCAGCATTCAACAGAGCCAATTGAAATATATGCCTCTCCCATGTCATGAGTGATAAGCCTCTCTATTGGCGTCTCTTTGCCATTGGAACTCTAGTTGCAGGGTGCACATTGTGCAGCAGTCGCCCGTGCCTTGTGTACACTTTCTCAGAGCCAGGTCAGTTCCTCTTTTAGGTCCTTTTTGGGCATATCTTGGAGATTTGCAATTGGTTTGGATGATAAGAAGACAAGGGTGTCAAGGTCCAGAACTTGGGCCATGCCTTCCATATGAGCCTCCCCATAAGAGCATTTACTGGGATCGTGTTCCTAGGAAACAGTGGGCTTGGCAACTCTAGTAAAGGTCACCTACAACTGGAAATTGTCCTCTCTTTTTCTGCCTGAGGAAGCAGCTTTTCTTATGTGGGAGGTTACGCTGGGTGGGAGCTTCTGAGAGGTATAGTTCAAAAACACGACTTTCTCAAGTTCTAGAGTTCAAACAGGACATATTGCTCACAGGCCTCCCCCACCCCACCCCCTTTGGTGGAGGTCACCAGAATTGAGTTCAATGTCTTTTCTTCTATTGATTACTTCCCAGACATGAGTTCAGGTACCTTTTTCTATTTCTAAGTAAGATATGTTTAGTAAAATATCCTTTGCAACCTTGTTTTAGGTCAGCTTTAAGTAAACCCCTGGTCTCCTGTATAAGAGCTGCTAATGCTTAGTAGTGACCAATCCAGAAGAATCTTTAGGTCCCCTGAGACCTTGAAGGTTAGCTGAACTTGATGACTGGAAGGTCAGCAGTTTGAGACCTGAGTGAGCTTCCATCTCCGACCCAGCTCCTGCCAACCTAGCAGTTCGAAAGCAAGAAATTGCAAGTAGATAAATAGGTACCACTTCAGTGGAAAGGTAACAGCGTCCCATGCAGCAATCCTACAGGCAGTTGGAATTAAAGGCCTTTCCTCACACTATTGTGTTGTGTTGTATGTTTGTCTGTCTACTACTTTGATACTCTTCACTACGATTCAACCACCATCTGCTCTCAAGGAAATATGAATTCCAGTATGGCTTTTTCTTTCCCCCAAGAAAAAAAGGCACGTCTTAGAAATAGCACAAGATAATGAAGTTATAAAAGAAGACTGCAAGCAAGATTATAACAGTAAAGAGATAATGATTGTGAAAACAGAGCCTCCCTGCCTCAGAACAAATCAATCAATTTTTTCCAGATTTTAATACATCTCATGACTTTAACTGAAAACTGCCAGAGGTGGAATCTTTCCTTTTATCTAAAGGGAAGCCATTCCAGTCCCTACGGGCCACTATCCATTAGCGAGTTATCTTTCAGGAAACACAATGCACCCACACTCCCACCACAATCATTCCACTAACCCCCCCCCCCCAATTAATTTTCAGTAACAAAAAATAAAACACATAGTCTCCACCCACCATGAGTAAAGCCTGCCACCAATCCAGAATAATTTTTAGGTCCCCTGGGACCTTTAAGCTTACATGTACATTACACAGAGACTTATAACACACCCATTGAAATCAGTAATATTTAAAGTAGTCATGACTAATTATTCGACCTTCTGACTCCCACCAGTCTACTCTTGAGTAAGTCTAGCTTTAACTGATACCATTTTTAACTAAGATGACAAATCATGCAGATTTAAGAAAACAACACAACCCCACCCACCCTCGAACCAGTAGCCCCAATGTCTAGATGAACCTCAAGAATGTGGGTGAGCACAGTGTAAAGTCTAAGTTTGTGCATTCTAATACTAACAGCACACTCAACATAAAATATTGCTCAAGTGGATAGGACTTTCCCTTTTCTCCACCCCCCTGAGTTTAAAGATTACTGATGTAACTGAATCATCAGCAGAAACCACTCTAAAGGAGGGGGGGGGAGATGCTTTAATATCATAATTCTGGTGAAGGGCAGAACAATAATGTGGGAAGTTATTGCTAGACTTGCTCCCTGCTTGGAAAATATGTGATAGTGGATTTGGGGCCAGGTGGGTTTTTCCGATGACTGTCAGGCTAGGCAAAGAAAGGACTGATCAGAGAGGAAAGCAGGAGGATGTACAAGTCGCCCAATCTGCCTGTCTTTCCCCCTACTGCTCCCTGTAGGCACATTGTTCTTGGTACAAGCATTGACACACTCCACTACCAAATCCTACAGCCCCAATTTCCAACCCTAAAATTGGAGGGGTGTATGTGTGTGTGTCCTAACCCTTGAGAGCAGATAGTAGGGCATCTGCAGAGTAGTATCCATTTAACTAGCATAGTGGTTAAGATCCTGAACTTGGCAACTGGAAGGTCAGCAGTTCGAGACCCAAGTGCTGCGTGACGGAATGAGCTCCCGTCTCTATCCCAGCTCCTGCTGACCTAGCAGTTTGAAAGCAAGAAATTGCAAGTAGATAAATAAGTACCACTTCAGTGGGAAGATAACAGCATACCGTGCACTCTGGTGTCTAGTCATGCCTGCCACATGACCATGGAAATGTTTGCAGGCACAGATAGCGCTGGCATTTTGCCTGTAAACGGAGCTGAGCATCAAACCCTTGAATCGGGTACTACTGGCTTTTGAGCAAGGGCAGCCTATCACCCCATCACACTCTGTACACTCTCTGGATGGTTTATAAGATAATTAGCATCAGTACTATACCCTAGAGTCGGATACGACTGGCTTTCTAGCAAGGGTGACCGTTACCTTTTAGCAAAATCCATTTCACTGCTGAATGGGTATGGATCTGAGTAATAAATTACTGTATGAGAAGCCTATGGTTCCTTGTAAAATTCAGAAAAAGAAATTCAAGCTATTTTTCTCCATTTAAGAAAGAAAATAATAGCACCATCACGTGCTTTGCTCTCTAGTCCATAAATGTTACGATATAATCTCAGCATATGACAGCAATCAGTTGGTGTGATTTTGCTAGTGTGCTATTTCAATTGCCTTTCTGAATACAGAGTACCGTATTACTGTTCAAACAAAGTATGCGCAGGAATCTATGTGCACAGGAAATGCAAGGAAGCTTTCCTGGTTCTCTCACAACTTCCCAGTGGTCATTCCTGCAGTAGTCTAAGCAAACATCAAGCACATATGCAAGAGGTAGCATGCGTAATGTTTTATAACTATGGAGGCCATGCTGCTTGATCTCTGAATCAAATGAACTCCCATCCTATGGGAAATCTGGCATGGTGTACTTTACTCCTTCCAAATGCATTTTGTATTTTATACAGAGGTTAATTGAAAGAAGGAAGCAAAACTGTGTAGCCTGTTTTACAAGAGAACTATCTACAGCAAGTTATTTGAGTCTGAATATATTTGATGTTCTATCTACAAGAATGATGTGTTGGATGCTATACAGAGGTTGTTTCCAGAGAGCAGCTTCTAGTGAATACCTAACTAGACTATCCAGAAGAGGATCAAACATTACAGATACTGTAATCCATGTTTGGAAGAAGAAATTCCAAAACTACTGAAAGCATCAGAGTTCACAGCAGGAGCTTTGCTCAGTCAACATAATTTGCAAACTAGCTCACTTTGTTTTGTTATAGGTTTCCAGGGTTTACATTGGATTCCTTTGAACTCTGATTGATCAGAGATAGTAATAATTTCATGTCAGAAATTATTCTGGGTTGAAAGGATTTTTGCTGGAGAAACTATGCTCTGTGGATGACCAAATGAGGCTCTTTCATGTCCCCAAGATCTTTTCCCATCAAAGTGGTCCCTAGTTTTATTTACTTGAAATTTCTTGCTTTCGTGCTGCTAGGTTGGCAGGAGCTGGCAGAGAGACAGGGGCTCATTCTGTCATGTAGTACTCAGGTCTTGAATTGCTGACTTGCCCATCTTCCAGCTAACAAAGTGAACTTCTTAACTACTGAGCCACTGCAGCCCCTATCAGAGATAAAAGACTGCTTGAGTCATGGTCTCTATAGTATTAAAATGCTTTTAGCATTAACTATGTACTACTTATGACGGGGCGTTCAAACTATGCCCTGTGGACCAGATCCGACCAATGGTGCCAAATCATCCAACTCCCATCATCCTTGTCACTACCGGAAGTGGGCACATGTTATGACAGCGTTTACGACAGCCACAGACATGTTTTACAACAGCATTTGTGCATGTGTGGGTGCATTTTACTTCCGTTTCCATTGGGAGGAACCACGTGACCAGCCAGCTCTACCAAATGACTGTCCCATGGGTCGAAATGTTTGGCCACCCCAACTTATGATGTCAGTTTAAGCCCATAGCTAGCATGTTATAAGAAAGAGCATTGCCTTGAGAAGTAAAATAAATCAATTTATCCTAGCACAAATTTTCTCCACATTTATGTGTCATATTTAGCTTTTTTTGTTTTGTCTTGTGATTGGTTGCCAGGAGGAAAGCATGAGTTTCAAATACAAATCTGATTGCTGTGGGCTATTGTTTTGAAGGAACTGCATGTCTGGAAGGAAAATGTGCCATAAGCTTATAAAAACAAAAATATGGTTATCCAGTGATTTACAGGTCATAAACTCAGTACAGGAGCAATTATTGCCCCTCACAGAAATAACTGATGCAACAAGGATCTGAAGAAGCTATTGCACATTTTACATGATGATTACTGATGATAGCTCAGACCTGAGATGGGAATGTTACTCTTTTAAAAAAAAAATACTATAATACCCAAGTATTGTAGCCATGTTGGTTAAGGGATTATCTGATTAATAATCCAAAATAATAATCCTTCCAATTTGTATAAACATGCAAGTGACTCATTCCTTAGCAGGTTTATATATACAGTTGAACCTCGCTTAAAGAGCATAATGCGTTCCACAGGATTGCTCTTTAAGTGAGTTTGATCTTTAAGTGAAACACCATTGTAAGCGAACAATTGTGAATTCTGGTGGTGGGGTTTGCGAACCCTGATTTATTTGTTAAGTGAGTTTTTGGTTGGTTTTATTTGTTAAGTGAAGCAAACATTCAGAGAAAATTCTGCTGTTTAAGCGAGACACTCTTTAAGCGAGGCGCTCTTTATGTGAGGATTGACTGTAATACTAGCAGTAAATTCAACTTGATTTCATCAAGCCCAGATGCATGTCCTTCAATTTGTCCTGGGCTGATTAATATATATGAAGGGAAATGGCATTGTCATGGGGAAAAAGTGACTTTTCTAAAATCTGATTTATAGTACAGTAGTCAAACCTCACATAAAGAGTGCCTTGCTTAGAAAGTAACTCGCTTAAAGAGCAGAATTTTCTCTGAATGGTTGCCTCGCTTAACAAATAAAACCAACCAAAAATTCACTTAACAACTAAATCGGGGTTCGTGATCCCCCCCCCCACACACACACACCAGAAGTCACAATTGGTCACTTACAATGATGTTTCGCTTAAAGAGCAAACTCGCTTAAAGAGCAATCCCTTGGAATGCATTATGCTCTTTAAGCGAGGTACCACTGTACAGTAGTAGTAATCATTCTGTTTGATGTTGGAGCCTGTGGTTGACATGAAGTGCCCAATAGGCAGAATGAGGTGGCTGGTTGTGTTGGGGATGAGAGGGCTGTTTTCATCACCTGACATCTCATGGTTTTGCCTAAGCTGGCCTGCTGTCTTCCTACATGGTGGTGATGAGTCATTGTCCCATTGCCCTTGTTGTTGTAAGATTTCCCTGTCAGTCCTTTCAGAATTAGAAGAAGGAACTCATGTCTTTTGCTTCAGGCAGCAAATGGCTCAGGTTAGCCCCACCACCTGTCAGAGAGCTGTTCATCTGGAAAAAATGTAGGGAGAATACTAGTACTGTACTAAGCTCACAGTGAACCTTTAGTGAACCTTGAGAGTACAGAAGAGCAAAACCAAATTAGAAGATGGAGGAAGGAGCTCACTGGATGAGGGACAACTTTAAAGAAAGATATGGTTGAGGAACTCAACCTCCCCTACTTCACTTGGAGGACCCTGAATAGGCTGAGGGAGTCCCTAAATGCAAGACCAACATGCTCAAGTGGGGGCTACTGGCAGACAACAACACACGCTGCGAATATGGAGAGATACAGAATCCAGCTCATTCACTGGTTGGCCAATTACTGCCAGAAACATGCACCAATGAGGATTTAAGTTTGGCCAATGACAAAGCCAAGAAAGCGGCTTCATTTTGGCATCCCAGGGTTTGATCAGGACACACACACAAGAAGAACTGTGAACCTTATGAGGTATTCAGAATGAAGGAACGAATAACTGCTGGCTCTCCTGTGGTAAAACTGATTCTAACTTTTTTATAATGTCACTTGTACAGCCTCTCTCCTTTGGCACCTGCTTGCAGGAGGCCAGGAACTCTTGGGCCACAAACAATATGGAAAGATTAAGATGCCAGTGGAATATCCCCAGTTTCACAAAGCACATTCAGACAGGGCTGTAGGGGATGGGACAGGTGTCAGCACTTTGAAGCGCATGTTACTCTAGAGCTGGTAATAGAGGGAATCCATTATAATACCCGGTGACAAATGTCTGTCTCTATCTTTATGCTGTGCTATTCTCTTTCTGTGTGCACTTCTTCCCCTATGAATAGCTGGTAGCAGACAGGAAGCATATGACTGAAGTTTGCTGCTGAGTCTCAGGTGACCTAAAACCACATTCTCAGGTTTTGTTCGAAGCTTGCCAGAGTGGTAGCCTGTAAGAGCATGATGTCCCTGATACACAGCCAGAGCTGAGTCAGTGTGGTTATAGAAGAAAATGCTCCACTCTGTAAGAAATGAGGTATTTTGTGGGTAATGAGGCCAAGTAAAGGTGATGATCCAGCTCTCTTAAAGTTACTGTGCAGAGGCAATTAAACCAAGTCAGATTTAAGAGATACTTTTAATTATAATCTGTTTGTGGTATTGTATCTTGTTGGTCTCAAGGTGGTGAATGTGGCTTTACTCCCTTCAACTTTATCCTTAAAATGACCCCCGTGAGGTAGATAATGCTGAGGGACTGTGACTGGCAGTCACCCAGTGAGTTTCATGGCCTAATAGGGATTTGAATGCTGGGACCTAGTGTGGTGTAGTGGATAGAATGATGGATTAGGACTCGGAAGACCTGGGTTTGAATCCCTGTTTAGCCATGGAAATTCACAGGAGGATGTGAAGCCACTTTGAAAGCCCTGTTTAGGGTCACTATAAATTGGTTCTGACTTGACAGCACATAGTTACTTACTGATTTGAAGCCCAACTGCTTTCCTGAGTGCAATATACTGAGGTATCCAAGCAGGCACCTGTGGACAGTGTAGCTGTAGTTCCTTCAGGAAAAAGTACTAGGTAACAGAAGTGCCATTTAGGAGAACAGGTCTAACCATCCCATTAGTAGAGTATGCATCTGCCTCAGGCAGCAAATGCTGGATGGCAGCATTTCTCTTGAACCCCTGAACTTTCCAGTCTCCTGGATTATAGCTTGTCTTGCAACCCCTAACCTAGCACATCACTTTTAAATACAGTACAGTCAAACCTCGGATAAAGAGCCCCTCATTTAAAAAGTAACTCACTTAAAGAGCAGGGTTTTCTTTTGAATGTTTGTTTTGCTTAACAAATAAAACTATTTATTTATTTATTTATATTTATTTTTTTTATATTTCATACTTGCTAACCCGCCCCAATCGGGCAAGCCCGACTCTGGGCGGCTTACAACCCAAGTTAAAACAACCCAAGTTAAAACAACCCAAGTTAAAACTAACCAAAAACTCACTTAACAAATAAATCAGGGTTCACACACACCCCGCCAGATGTCACAATTGTTCACTTACAATGGTGTTTCACTTAAAGAGCAAACTCGCTTAAAGAGCAATCCTGTGGAACACATTATGCTCTTTAAGCTAGGTACAACTGTAGAGTGGAGGAATATTTACCTACATTTTAACTTGCCCTCAAAAAGAAGTGTTCATTACTGTAGAGTGGAGGAAACTCCCCTGTTGCCAGCATTGAAGTAAGATTCAACTACCAGCACCAACTGGTTTCTGCAAATGGAATGAAGGTAAGCTTCATCATGTCCTTTGTCTGAGGGAATTACCTGGTTTTGACCAGCTCTGAAGAAGAAATATATTACCTGTGATCTCTCTCTCTCTCTCTCTCTCACACACACACAATTCAGTGACATGACACACACACACACACACACACAATTCAGTGACATGTAATCTCCATTTACAGTACATGTGATGTTTCCTAAAGAGCAATCTACATTTCCGATCAACAAATACATTTAGCAAATCAGATAACCATTCTTTAAGGTAAATGGATAGTTGCATTCCTGTCTGTAGGTACTTAGCCTTGTACCATTCTGAATACATCCAGTTTTGTTAGTTGTGGAAACTAAGCAAAGAGAGGCCCAGTTAGTGCTTGAATTTGCAGATAGTACTAGATAGTACTGGGAATTTTAAGGTAGGACAAGGAAATCATTCTGCCTGGAACTTTAGAGAACAACCACCAGTCAGAGCTGGACTAGGTGGACAAATGATCTGACTTGATAAAAGGCAGTTTCCCCATCATGTTCTGATGCTTCCTACGCACTCAGAAGCAAATCCTGTTGAGTTAATTGGAGTTTACTTCCTAGCAAGTAGTCACAATACTGCAGCCTTAGTGCCATTAAGCTCATATACTTAATACACCTATACAATGAACATATTCCTTTGTTTGAAATAAAAGATGACTAGCTGTGCTGTGTGGAAGAAATTACAGTACAGTAGTTAATGTTTTTTTTTTAAGATAACAGTAATGAGCACTTCTTTTTGAGGGCAAGTTAAAATGTAGGTAAATATTCTTAAATATCCATACTTTTGCACCTTTAAGATTTTCTGTTTAGAGAAATAAGAAATTTGTGTGAACCAAGTTTTCAGAAGGGAAAAGGCAGTTGATACAGGACAAGAATAAGAGTAGGGACAGGGGCACAGGATGTACACTGATATGGACTTAGCCATAGATATAAGTAAAAATAGAAATTTCCAATTAAAAGCCATTTTTCTACATCTGTATAGTCCAACTAGAAGTGAATCCCACACTTATCTTCTGATGACCAGTCACTGAACGAAGGGAAGCTCATTCCTATCTTGCAGGACTGTGAAGACTTTGGAGCAGAAGAAGCAAATGTTAACTCTTAAAGGAACTGTACCAACCACAGTGGTTGAGTGGGTTAAGGCGCTGAGCTTGACAACCAGATGGTTGGCAGGTCAGCAGCTCAAGATCCAAGTGCTGCACAATTGGAGTTAACTCCCATCTTCTGTCCCAGCTCCTACTAACTTAGCAGTTTGAAAGCAAGACATTGCAAGTAGATACTGTACTGTATATACTCGAATATAAGTCTAGTTTTTTAGCCCCCAAAATGAGGTCCAAAAAAGGGACTCGACTTATACTTGGGTCAATAGCCCTGAGAATCCCAAAACTGCAGTGATGCAAATGCAAACATAATTTTTTTAAAAAAACACTACCACTACCGTAAAAACTCAAAAACATACCCACACAAATGTCTGAATTAATTAATTTTACCATATTTTCATGTATTTTAATTACTGAAACTCACTAGCTGCTGCTGCATTTTCCACCCCCTGACTTATACTTGGGTCAGTCTATTTTCCTAGTTTTAGAGGTCCAAATTAGGTACCTTGACTTATATTCAGGACGACTTATAGTCAAGTATATACGGTAGGTACCATTTTGGTGGGAAAGGTAAACAGTGTTCTGTGTGCTCTGGTGTTTTAGTCATGCCTGCCACATGGCCATAGAAAGTCTGCAGACACAGACAGCACTGGCTCTTGGGCTGTAAACAGAGATGAGCACCAAACCCTAGAGTTAGAGAAGGGAGACCTTTACCTTTTACTCAGGAACATGACAATACATCTGTTTTTCTCAATATTTTTTTGGGAGTACACCAAGGTACTGGTACCATGCTTAGCTCTGTTTATCAACCAAAACATAAGGGTAATCCAGGTTGCAGCTTGCTGAATTTTGGGTTTTTATTGAGGAAAAAGGACTTGGGATTTTCAGGGTTGCCAGAATTAATGACCAACTGTTTCCCTAAGCCTCTCAGTTTGTAGTTTTTGCACTTTCTTAGAATATTGAAAGATAAATTTTCCACCAAAAGCTCAGGGCAAGAGGAGGACTTGTTGACTTTTGCCAATAATATATGAGCCCCCTATTCCAGGAATGAGCTGCTTTTGGGCCTCCAGAACAGATGGTATTGGACTATGTCTCCCATCTGGCAGTAGAACCAGTGCTGAGAAATAGTGGAGGCTGTAGTCTGACAACATCTGGAGAGCTACAGTTTGGTCACTTTTGTGATAATTTTTTGAGGATTTGTTCCATATTCAAATTTAATTGTCATCTTTGCTGCTGAAGTAAAGGAGCTGGACAAGAAGAACTGTGCTACCCAGCGCAGATATTCCAAAGACTGAATTTTAGTTTAGTTTCATTTTTGTTTTCTGTCAGAACTCCTGAGAGATTAAAAACTGCATGCTAGAGATTAGCAGAACCACTGTGGCTTTGCGTGTTAGAAAAGCTGGAATATCTTGGCTCAGCCATCAACCCAAATGGGGACTGTAGCCAAATAATCAGCAAGAAAGGGAAACTCAGAAGGGAAGCAATGAAAGGATTAGAAAAGATCATCAAGTGTAAGAATGTGTCACTGGAGACAGTGGCTGGCTCAATTTTTTTTATTACCTACTTTGTGGGCATGATATGGTGGGCATGGCCAGGGGGAAGGCCCTGTGTTGCACCCAAATTAGGACTACTTTATTTCAAAATTTGGATGGGCAGAGGCCAGCCAGAATGTCTTTTACCGGTTCTGGCGAACTGGTGCAAACCTGCTGATGTTCACCACTGGGTGGAAAACAAGACCATCAACACTTGTATATTCACCATGTATGGGGGTGAAAGCTAGACAAAAAATTAAACAGACAGGTAAAAGAGTCAATTTGTTTGAAATACAGTATTGGAAAGAGAGCCTTGCCAATACCCTGAACTACCAGAAAAACGAATAATCGGATCTTAGAGAAAATCAAGCCTGAGATATTGCTGGAGGTAAACATGAAGAAATGAGGCTGCCCAACTTTGGGCAAGAACTTCTGGAAAAGACAACAATGCAGGGAAGGTTTAGATGCAAAAACAACACAGTACAATATGGACGGACTCCCTGAAGGAAGCCACAGGTCTGAGTTTACAAGAGTTGAGTGAGTCTGTTGAGGACAGGATATTTCAGAGATTTTTCATTCATGGAGTTGGTGTATGTTGAGACAACTAGACAGTACATTAACAAGAAACCTTATCAGGACTTTATTTTGAACATAAAGAACTTCCAAGAAGTATATTTTAGTTGCAAGGAACACACATGAATCAATTTGCACACAAGGTCTTGCTAAATTACAGTCTTATGAGGTCTAGAGGAGGCCGTATGTGGAGGAACAGCCGGCAATGGCAGCATTCTTGTCTGTCTTCATGGGCACCTTGGATGGAAGTTACACTTACACAAAGTGGTGGGCAGCCAAAATTTTTACTACCACACTGTGGGTAGAGCCAACGTCATGGGTGGAGCCAACATCATGATGTCATGGGCGGAGCCAATGTCATGATGTCATGGGTGGAGCCAACATCATGCGCGGAGCCAAAGTTAAAAAAAAACCCCATAAAAATAAGTACACATAAAAATACAAATTAAATAGACATTAAAAAACATAAAAGTACACATAAAACACATTAAAATACACATTAAATACACAATAGACATAAAAACACATTAAATACACATAAAAACACACATTAAATACACATAAAATGCACATTAAACATAATACCCACCCACCCTACACCTAAAGGCGAATCACTTACCCTGGGGAGCAGGCTGTAGGGAGCTTCAGGCTAGCAGCTCCTCTTCGTCCTCCCCACTTGGGAGGACAGCAAGGAGGCCGCCAAGGGCCTCAGCAGCAGCCACCAGTTCCTCCATGGCTGTGTGTGGCCGCCCGATGCTCTGCGCTGCCACACTCCAAGCAGCAAATGGTTGCTTGGCTCGGCAGGCAGAGCACTGTAGACGCGCATGCACGCCAAGCGCTGTAGGTGTGCCAAGCAGCATAGGTGCGAATGCGCACCAAGCGCTGTAGACATACCAAGAGCTGTAGGCATGCATGCATGCCAAGCGCTGTAGGCACACCAAGTGCTGTAGATGTGCTTGGCACGCATGTGCAGTGGGGGAACTGGCAAAAAGGTAAGCCCCTGAGGTGGTTTGCCCCAAAAGCCACTACCAGTTCTCTGGGACACTGGGAAAAGCTACTACCGGTTCTGGTGAACTGGTGCGAACTGGCTGCTGCCCATCACTGCTTACAGATATACAGCAGTGGTGGGATTCAGCAGGTTTACACCAGTTCGCCATAACCAGTAGCAGAAATTCTGGCTGGCCCCGTCGATCCAAGTTTTGAAATAAAGTAGTCCTAATTCAAGTGCACCACTGATACACAGATGTCTAATGCCACATATACCCAACCTGTTGCCAGACTGAAAATGAGAATTGCTTTAACTTGACTTCTCTTTAACATCAACTATTCATGATCATTCTTGGCAAACAAACAGCACTGTAGTAACTGAATAATGCATTTCAACAACAAATACATGATTTATTAATTGATTTTGAATTAAACATTTGAGAGCTTCACGACCTTGCTGTAGAGGCTCACAGCATATATGGATGGGTCATTGTACCCCTCCTTCTTTCTGTTATATCAGCAGTGCTGTAAGCCGTCACCATCTGGCCACAGTATCAAAACACCTGAAAATACCTTTCTAGAAATATTGCTAACGCTGTATTTGAACACTGTTTTCCTTGTCTTGTTCATCGCTTTGAATATATCTTCGCTAAAACATGGTAAGGATTTTTTAATAAACAAAATGAAATGTATTTAGAAAACATACTTCACTGATTTCCAAAGGTGGTCCATGTAGTCACACGAGGTAAGCGTGTATCATGTTACAGAGATAGTCTCACCCTTATTCAAAGGGCAATGTGCAAGGGAATAAACACACCAGTAACAACATATGTATTTTCCAGGAGATCACGTTGCTGTTTGGAAGTACAAAAGAGCCCATTATAGTACTACCCCACCTACCAAATTTCAAGTTACTTCATTATTTGTTTTTCTGCTGGGACATAAGACTAGATCTGCACAGTGCCTTTGCATATGAAGTAATTTCCATGTTTGAATAATGAAAAGAGAAACTGTCCCTCTGATCGTTATATTTCACTCTCTCTGTTTTGTCCATCTCGCAAGGGAGATTTGCAGCAGTAACCCAATAGGATGCTTTTGCTATTCTTTATTTCCTTCACCAATGTTTTCTTTCTGTCTCCAACAATAAAGGAAAGAACCCAGTGCATCGGGTCACACTGCCATTTTAAATTTCAACATAACACACCACTCAATGGTTGTTTGGAAAATTTCACTTGGGGGCAAACACTGGTAAACTATGAGGTAAATTAATTCCACACTGAGTCACAGAGATTGTGTGTCAGCCTACGAGCAGTTTGTATTGCTTGCTGGTATAGTAAAATGCTGGGGTGGGGTGGGGGGATAGGATATGTATGGTCTTTGTTGGATTGTGATTATCATTAGCACTAGCCAGGACTGTAACTAGGATGGAGCAACCTACCTGGGTTAGGAAAAGAAACACTTCCTCCCTCCAACTAAAATCTTTCTTGTGGGGTGATCCCAATGAATTCTCTTCTTCCCTTTTTATGGAGGTAGAACTTGCACCCATGCCTCAGGCTGGAGAGGTGGGAAATGGCATTGCTTACCCCCCAAGTGCCAAAATTACAGGTGATGTCTGTGGCCCTAGTTGGCATAGCTTACAGGAGCAGGCTCAGAAGCGTCAATGAAACAGTATCAAGGACTCAAGGTCAAGGTTTCTCCTGCTCGAAAGCCGGTCATCTCTGCTTACAGCTAAAGAGCCAGCACTGTCTGCATCTGCAGACATTTCCTTGGTCATGTGGTAGGCGTGACTAGATGCCAGGGTGCATGGGACGCTGTAACCTTTCCAACCAAAGCAGTACCTATTTATCTACTTGCAATTTTTTGCTTTCAAGTAGCTAGGTTGGCAGGAGCTTGGGCAGATAACCAAGAGCTCACTTTGGTCTTGAACTGCTGACCTGCCAACCTTCGGGTCAGCAAGTTCAGCATCTTAACCACTAAGCCACAGCTCCCTCTGTTTGTGGGGAAAGGGGTTCCCACAGCAATGGAACCTCTCTACCAAACATAAGCTACCAAATTTTAGATATCATATGTGGTAACATCAAAGGATGTTCTTTGGTGATATTAAAAATTGCTGTTACATTTTCATCTGCCCATCAGATAAATACTTTGTGCCCTACTCTGCTCCTTGGAGAGCTGGACATGCCTAACCTCACTTAGATAATTTAACAGGCAAAAGCGACACAGCCAAAAAATGTTATTGTGCTTAGGATTCAACTGCATCTTTAAACTGGAATTTGAAGCTCAGCTTTCCAGTGTGAGTTGCATTCCAAGTGCTTTACCATATAATTTTGTTTTACTGTTAATAGCAGATTGCTTCTTTAAGAGGTATTCCTGCTGATGTAACTTCTCCCGCACCCTTCACAGTGTCTTTGGTTCTTCTTGACGCCTGATGGCCCCAGATGGCAACTCCAGATCTGTTGTTCTTTGAGGCAATTGATCTGTCCACCTACAACCATGGTTCCAAACCTTTTTTGGCCATGCTCCATCTAAGTATATCTAAAATCCTGACACACACACACACACACTGTGACATTTATTAGTCAAAAAGTGAAATTCTATTCACTTGGAAGAAGCATAAACGGCCATTAACTTGGTCTAACTCATCCTCAAAGTGCCCCCCATCAAATTGTCCCCCTGTGGGGCATGTTCCCATGTTGAGAACCACTGACCCACAAGCATATGTAATTTTTTTAAAAAAAAAACCCCAGTTTTTGCCTTTAATGTGCAGCTACACAGATAGCAACTTTGGAAATTAGTTAGGTTTGCTTCTCTCTCTTTTTTTTAACAGTTTCAGTTTGCATGAATGTGCTTGAAGTGTGGTTGAGTGAGCTTATGCAGCAAATTTTGCATATCAAACTTTTAACCAATGATTCAGAAGGATGGGTAGATTTGCCGCTCAGAGCTGCAGCTGGAGTAAATTTCTGTGAAATCTACTGTAAACCTTGCTGAATAATTGAAGGCATGTTTATGCTAAAGAGCTCTGCATAAGGTTGCAATTTTAACCCTAGGTTCTTATTTTTTAAAAAGGAATTAAAACTTGTACAATTACTAACAACCGTCAAATTATGCCCAGGAAAGAGTTGAAACAATGCATCACTTCTCGGTGGGTTCCAGTGGTTTCTCAGTTCTCAACTGAAGGAGATAATTATTACTTTTGGGCATTCATCTTCTGTCTCCTTTATTCTGCACTGTTCGTTTGTCAAAAGCCCTGTACCATTTCAAACATTGGCACAAGAGTTTCAAACATGCACAGCTAAAAGAATCAAGTTGTTTTTTTTTACGATCCTGTTTCATTAACTGTAGTTTAAGCTAATCAGAGTTCCCAAAATCTGGCCATAACAAGGAGCAAAAGAACCTAGTATCTGCAAACACAGGCAGCATTGGCTCTTTGGCTGTAAATGGAGATGAGCACTGCACCCTAGAGTCAGATATGACTGGGTTTTGAGCAAGGGGGACCTTGAACTACTTGCCAGGACAAAACCTGATGGGACATGGCAGGGAGGTGGGCGTGCCCACCCAATTTCGCTACCCCCCCTGCCCAGAGGCCACCTAATTTTGCTACAACACCCCCCCTGCCCCCCGGTGTGTGTGTGAACCTGTTGCTGCCCACCACTGAGCAACCCCCCAAAAAACAACAACAACAAAACCAGGTACTGTACATTAAAGCCAGAAATATGTCTAATGGCTGACATGCACAGAGATGAAAATCCAATGCTATACAACAAATACAACTGAAACATGAAACATGAGAAGTTTGAGTCAAAGTGAACTAGAAACTCTAAAGCAAGAAATGGAACATATGAACATTGTAGTGCTTAGTGTCAGTGAACTGGACTGAAATAGGATAATCTCAGTAAGTGAACTAAAATTGTTCTGTTCAGAAAACGACAGACTCAAAAGAAATGGAGTACAGTAGCTCTAATCCTGAGGCAAGATGTAGCACAAACACTTAGGGACTATAATGCTAGATCTGACCAAATAATATCAATCAGCCTCTGGAGAAAACCTATCAATATAACAAGACATGGGTTATGTATTCTGAAATCTTTCCAAGTGCTGAATTTTGCCATGAGTGTAGCTATGAAAGTTCATTCATATCTACCTCAGATGATTATTTATTATAGTCATAGAATAAGTCAAAGGCTGGTTTGCCAAAGTATTAAACTAACTTACTGTCTATCCGGTTAATATACCAAGCTAGGCAGTTTACAGCTAAAAGAAATACAAAACAACAGATTAAAATAATAACTAATAACAACAAATTATTAACAACAAATTTATAAACTTAAGCAATCTTTAAAAAAAATATGCAGCACAGCAAAATTTGTAACATATAGGAAAAGGCCAAGAGTCGTGGTATTTAATGAATAATTGAGAGGCTATTAAGCCTTTCTAAATAAGTCAGTTTTCAGGAGAGTCTTAAAGATTTGGTGGGAAGGAGCCACATGTATCACCTGTGGAAAAGAATTCGACACTGAAGGGGCCACTGTTTTAGCAATGAGCTCAGTTTTCAGCATTAAGTTCACAAGAAATCCAAATAAGATTTTAAATGTTATCCAATTCTAATTAATCTCCAGCTAGCTGTGTGTGTGTTACATACATACATACTGTACTAACACACACTTTAGTGAGATTTGAACCTGCCTTGAGGGCCAATTACCGTAAATGGGGTGTAAAGTCCCCCTTCCGCTTTATCCCCAGAAGATTCTGTTGGCAATTCTGAGTGCCTGGTATAACATCTGCAATGCCATTTTGACTTTCAGCAAAGATGTGGCTTAGTGGTTAAGATGCTGAACTTGATGACTGGACAGTTGGCAGGTCAGCAGCTCGAAACCTGAGTGCTGCCTGATGGAGTGAGCTCCCGTCTCAGCTCCTGGGAACCTTGCAGTTTGGAAGTAGGAATTTCAAAGCAGATAAATAGGTACCTTGGCGGAAAAGGTAACAGTGTTCTGTGTACCCTGGCATCTAGTCATGGCTGCCACATGACCATGGAAATGTCTGCAGACACAGGCTTTTGTGCTGTAAACAGAGATGAGCACTGCCCCTTGGGACTGGACACAATTGGCTTTCTAGCAAGGGGGACATTGGCCTTGAGTCCTTGGTGGAGAAGCTACCAATGTTGCTGTTGTTCCCATTGCCACTGCTGCCACCTTCCGAGACCTTGTGCTTGCTGTTGTTATCTGAGGCAAGGTGGTAATGAAACCACGGTCTAATAACTTGGCAGGGCAAAAAACTGGTTTCTGGTTTTATATTATGAAGGGTTTAATTCTAGTCCCTAGTGGTTAGAGCAGGGATTCTCAACCTGCAGCCCACAACACCATTTCATGTGTGGGGGGGGGCTGTCTCCACACTAGGAAATGTCATGTGGTGCAGGAAGAGCAAAATGGCCATCCAGTCCCCGAAGCTGTCTCAGGGAGCCTGATTCAGCCCCCAGCTTTAAAAGGTTGAGAACTCTTGGGTTAGAGTGTTTTGATTGTTAAGTCTCTTGTCAGTATGGCCTCTCTGCATTAAGAGCATTCCTCTTGGTGGCCATCCTGACACTTCCCATGCACTTCCCTTGCAGCACAGGTTTCTATTCAGTCTCCCGGCTCTTCTAAGGCTGTGGCAGGTGGGTGGGTTGAGGCGATCATTAATTCATCGCTAAAGGAGGGGTCTTTTCCAGCGCCTTTTAAACATGCCTTAGTGCGCCCCCTCCTAAAAAAGCCATCCCTCGACCCTACGGCACTTACTAACTACCGTCCAGTGTCCAACCTACCCTCCTTGGGTAAGGTTTTGGAAAAAGCAGTGGCGCGGCAGCTACAGGATGTCCTGGATGAAGCGGATTATCTGGACCCTTTTCAGTCAGGATTCAGGCCCGGATATGGTACAGAAACTGCATTAATCGCATTGGTGGATGATCTCTGGAGAGAGCGGGATGGAGGTCATCCGTCCATCTGGGCCCTGCTTGATCTCTCAGCGGCCTTCGACACCCATCGATCATGGCATCCTTTTGGGTAGGCTCCAAAGTCTGGGGATCCAGGGCACGGTGCTGTCCTGGTTTTCCTCATTTCTGAGGGGCAGAACCCAATTGGTGAGGTTGGAGAAGGAGGAGTCCAGTCCTAGACCCCTGCAATATGGGGTGCCTCAGGGCTTGTTACT
Source organism: Furcifer pardalis (assembly GCA_030440675.1). NCBI lineage: Eukaryota > Metazoa > Chordata > Lepidosauria > Squamata > Chamaeleonidae > Furcifer > Furcifer pardalis. The sequence goes on from CP126890.1 coordinate 30,597,302, forward strand.
CTCTCCTCCTATTTAACATCTACATGAAGCCACTAGGCGAGATCATCCGTTCCCACGGGGTAAGATATCATCAATACGCAGATGACACTCAGTTGTACATCTCAGCCTGTGGGGACCCAGGCAGTGCAGTGGAAGTCCTCTCCAGGTGCCTGGAGGCTGTTAAGGTCTGGATGGGGGGAAACGGGCTACAGCTGAATCCCGGGAAGACTGAGTGGCTATGGGTAAGGGGTCCTGTGCTATCACGGGAGCTGCCAGCTTTGGTTCTGGATGGGGCAGTCTTGCCCCAAAAGGACCCGGTGCGTAATCTGGGGGTTCTCCTGGACTCACGACTACTGTTCGAAGAACAGGTGGCAGCCGTGGCCAGGAGGGCTTTTGCAGAACTCCGTGTAATACGCCAGTTACACCCACTCCTAGACCGGGACGCCTTGCTCATGGTCACACATGCTTTGGTCACCTCCAGAATTGACTACTGTAATGCGCTCTACATGGGGCTGCCCCTGGCGACCATCCGGAGACTCCAACTGGTCCAAAATGCGGCGGCCCGGGTAGTGATGGGGTGCGGGCGTTATGCTCGTGCCTCACCACTGCTCCGGGAGCTGCATTGGTTACCAGTATGTCTCCGGGTGCAATTCAAGGTGCTGGTTATTACCTTTAAAGCCCTATATGGTAGTGGGCCAGGATACCTAAGAGACCGCGTCACCCTAAGAACATCTGTCCGACCCACCAGGGCGGATTGGAGAGGCTCCCTAGTTGTTCCATCGGCAAGAGAGGCGCATCTCCCTTGCACTAGGAGGACCTTCTCTGTGTCCGCCCCAGCCCTTTGGAACTTCCTGCCAATTGAACTGCGCTTACAGACAGAGGTCCTGCCCTTTCGGAAGGGCTTAAAAACCTGGCTGGCAGGACAAGCATGGGGATCCAGGAATGGGGGTACTCATGTAGGGTGGCTGATCTAAGGGACAGCCACCCTTTCGATGCTATCTTCCTGTATTGTTCTTAACTCTCTTATGATTTTTAAAGTTTAAAAGTTTTAAGTATTCAGTTTTTAAGATGAATTAGGATTATCATAGGCTTAACCTATGATTTTAATTTGTAAGCCGCCCAGTCGGATTTACTTGATTGGGGCGGGATAGCAAATACGAGCAAATAATAAAAATAAAAAATAAAATAAAAAAATTCTCTGGAAGCAGAAACCTTGGGCAGCTAGAAATGTTTGCTCTCATTCTGCTTTCATCTACAGAGCAAACCATTGTGCTGACAGCTTATGACTATTCAGGATGTCAAAAATACGCTTTGAAAGATCTCAGCAGTAAACAGGTGGAGCAGTGGTTAAACTGCTGCACTGCAACCAAAAGGTTGTGAGTTCAATCCTGACCAGGACTCAAGGTTGACTCAGCCTTCCGTCCTTCTGGGTGAGTAAAATGAGTACCCAGCATGTTGGGGGCAAAATGCTAATTAATTTGCGAACCACCCAGAGGGTGCACTAAACGCTATGGGGCGGTATACGAGTGTGATTGCTTTGTTTTAAACTACCACCCCCATTGCAGACTCCTTCCCCACAGTTTAACTATTACATCACAGTTTAACACACTTCCTTGGCCCTAGTTGCTGAGAGGCATGGACATTATCCAGACATCTTCACCTGAAGTCAAATCTTAAGAAAACACCTACAGGATTGCAAAATGAGGGCACTATAAAGACCAGTTGTTTATGCCACAGAATGTGCATTTGGGCCTTTTCTCTTTGCTTTTATTCAGTTGTTTGACCCCAAAGGACACGTGTTTAAATGGCTAAAACATTTATCTCAGCCTACCAGGTAAAGCCGTTAATCCCTGTATTTTAGATTCCCAACGACAACATCATAAGCATGCAGCAGCAGAACCACTGTCTGCAATTATGCACAACCCAAACCTGAGTAGAACAACCTGGCAACAGTCGATAAATGCCCAGCGTTTCTTCTTGCCAGAAGCAGAACTGTCAGAATGCTACAGTGATAATAAACCACGGGAAAGGGTGCAATTGACAGATGGGGAGAAATTCAGTTCACTATGGCTAATCTTCCTGCCTGGCACAAGAACATCTGGATTTATTTACTCTGTATGAACCATGTGGCTAGATACCTGCTCCTTCTCTTTCGGGCCAGGATCATACAGCTTGGTCAAGGCTGTGTGCGAAGAAAAGAACTGGGAAGCAAAAGAATAGGATTAGATGGATTTAAACAGATGATTTGCTTCTTCTGCTCTTATTCTAAAAAATCATTGGGTATTTGGGAGGAGAGTGTATAGAATAGATTACAAAATTTTCTGTCATGCTGCACATTTGAACTGGTGGGAAAATATATTTTAAAATGTTATGTAAAGGCATGCATTTCAAACATGAAAATATAGAACACAGGACATCACATTTTATTTGCTGTATCTAATTCCTTATCTTCCACAAATGTCTTTATGGCCCAAAGAGCACAACTGGGTTACGTGCTTGCAACGTGATCAGAGAACTGTTGGTTAGGTTCACCCACAAGAGCCAAGTGTAGAACCTCACTATTCTGGAACAGCATTTTCAATGACGAAGTGGCAAAAATCTGAAGGCAAGAAACTCATGTTGATAATCCTTGTAGCTCTGTACCCTAAAGAGAGTCCAAAAAAGAGAGCAGGCAGCTGTGTTGATCCATAGCAAGGAATCAGTTTGGGTGCTTTTAATCTACGCTAGTACGCAGTTGTTCCCGAAACTAACAGATCTTGGTTGCCCATTCTAATCTAGTCACAAGACCTCAAATACTGTGAATTATTGTGAGCCATCCCTGTTGATGGGAAAATCCATATATTCCCTAGCTACTCTGAGCAATGCAGCTAAGCTCAAGACAGAACAGGGAAGGCAGATGGCATCACCACCCTTACTAATCCAGAATATCCTCTGCCAGAATCCTGTTGGTTGGCCATTAACACAATGATCAGTTGCATAAGCAGCCTGACATTTTCCATGCTTGCCCAAGGATCTAGTATCACCTTGTGCAAGGAGTAAATTTCGCTTGTCTAGTGCCACACTGGAAGTTACTCCAAACTCCATCAATGGAGCATAATGCTATATTGGGATGCAACAGGATTTTGACTTTCATCCTGCAGATATCAGCACCTGTATTATATTGTGCAACTAGAACCATACGGGCAGATAGCCCTACTTACTGTAGGAACATATTCCTCTCACTCAACACTTTCGCCCAACATCTACGAGGCTATTTTTTCAATGCCTAATGACATCTCCCACTACTGTACATTGAATAGGAGCTTAAAAAAGAAAAGGTAGAAGTGAGTCTTCATTTTAACTCTAATAGAGTTACACATGTGGTTGCGGTCGATCCATGTTTTAGGGCAGGGGTTCTCTACCTATAGCCCACGGTGCCATTTCATGTGGCCCACCACTCTTGCTCCTGCCACCTCCACCAGAAGCAATGGAAACAGCCACATCCACATTTACAGCTGTCATAAACACGTTTACAACAGCTGCGGATGCATTTTACGGCAGCGTTTACAGCGGGAAAACCACCAGTCTAGCCCACTCAGCTGTCTGAGGGAGCGTGACCCGGCCTGTGGCTTCAAAAGGTCAAGAACCCCTGCTTTAGTGCTATGGCATTTATTTTAAATACTGTATATACAAACTGATTGGTTGTTTAAAACTAATCACTGGTTTTGTCCTGTAAAGAATCATTCCAAGTTTAAATTAAAATCTACATATATCTTCATAATTGATAAAACTGAGTGTTCATAGTTTCTTTGCCAAAGGCCTAGTCAAAATGATATGGTCAGTTCTCAAGTTTTTAGTTGTATACGTTTAACAACAGAGTATCCTGGATAATATTGCATTTAAGCTTTGAAGCAGTACAAAACCCAACATTTTCCTTTATACAGAATACGAACAAAGAATAAAAATATATTTGGAAGCTTTGCACCTGTGCAGGAGTAGGTAGTAAGGCACTTATCAGCTCCAGGAGAGAAAAACATTTGTAAGATGTAACGAATGGGAAGAAATTAGAAGGTACAGCTCAGAGCAAGCCCAAGAATAAAATGCACACCTTATGAGTCCTATGCTAAAAGGACCAAGACCAATTAATCACCAAGGAAGTCAGAAAAGGTCTGTCCGTCCACACTTTTGGCAAACTTACTCTAATAGCAATTCTCATAATAACACTTCTGTTTGGTGGGACTATACAGCTATCATTTAAACTAGGGATTCTCAACCTGCAGTCCATGGGGTGGATGCGGCCCATGGCGCCATTTCATGTGCCCCCCCACACTGCTTTAACCACACCCAGAAGTGCTATGTGGTGGAGGAAGGGCAAAATGGCAGTCCAGCCCCCGAAGCTGTCTGAGGGAGTGTGACCCGGCCCCTGACATTAAAAGGTTGAGAACTCCTGATTTAAACACATGTACTACACCTTGTCTTGAAGAAAATACAGAAGTCAGAATTTTAATTTTAAATGCAACTATGGAAAACATGAAATTAGCAATCCTTTGCAAAAATAATTTTCTTTTGCATCAGATTTTGGCTGCGTCATTCTGGAGTAGCAGTAATGTCTCTTGCAGGCTGTTGTTCAGTTATTGCTAGGTTACCCTTCATCACTGGAGTCTGGGGAAAACAGCCTACTTCAGGCCTAGGGAAACAGAGCAATACTGTCATCTTATGGGAGAGAAGAACTTTGGTTTCATGAGAGTCACCTCTTCCACTATGACAAACCAAAAGGCAGTATTTGCATATATCCTCAGTTCCTTGTATAGGTTAGTTAGTCTCAACCTCTGAATTTTAAATTATTTATATTATCACACAGTGAAACAAACATTTTTTTTTTAGCAAATCCAAACATTTATAGGTTTAGAATACCACATTTTCCTGGCACAAAATCAATGTTTTTCCTATATGCCCACAGTGGCTTCATTAACACATAATTCTGAGATACAGTTGTGGGTTTGATGAAGATAGTCACCCTTTTTTGGGGGGTGGGGGGTGGCACAGTGGTAAAACTGCCATACTGCAAACAAAAGGTTTTAAGTTCGATCCTGACCAGGGCTCAAGGCTGACTCAGCCTTCTTTCCTTCTGAGGTCAGTCAAATGTGTGGGGCAAAATGCTAATTAACTTCTGAATTGACCAGAGAGTGCACTAAGCCCTATTGGGTGGTATAAAAGTTCAATTGCTTTGCTTTATTAGACCTGAAACTGGAGACAGCGAAATGGTGGGTAGGAATGGGGCATGCATGTAAACCACACATACAGTACTCCCAAAAGATGTCACCCAGACTTTGTGCGTTCAGCACAAGGGACTGTCAAGACATTTGTACATGCATGGCTGAAGCAGAGCTGCCCTAGTCAAAAATCCACCTCACCAGAGATCAAAATCACAGGAGTTCTGTGAACACATTCAACAAAATAGTTACAAGCCTTCTTCTGCAGGTCCTTGTGCTAAATGCACCAATACCAGAGTGATTTCTAGGGAGTGCGGCTTATGGGCAGCCCCATCGCTCATTAGCCCTATTAGCTACAGCCATAACATGTTAATCAGAGTGGTAGATGTTTGTTTCTCCTTTCAATTACCTGTGGTTCTTTTTTAATGTCTGAATTCAGATATATATCTTGACTATATCCAATGGTCATCCTGCAGTATGGTTTACAATCCTAGTTTACTTTCCTTAACCATGGTTAACTGCCTTTCTGTCATGGTTTTTTTTAAACAATGAATGCAGAGTTTTGAATTGGCCGATTAAGTAATAGTAAACAATATTGTATTGCATTGCATTTTCTTTTCTTCTTATGTTTAGATATATTGATTGTATTAACTGTTTTGTGTTACGTTATATTTATGTTTCATATTGTAATATTGTTGTTTCACGGAATGTTATATTTGTGTGTTCTGTGAGCTGCCCTGAGTCGGTTTTTACTGAGTAGGGCAGCATACAAATCGAATAAATAATAATAATAATAGTTGTAAGTTTAAAACAGTGGTTCCCAACATGAGTTTCTTGCCTTCAGATTTTGCCACTATGGGGAAGGAAGGCTCTTTGCCCCACATGAGGACTTCCATTTCCTGGAAGCCTAAGTCAGTACATTGGGTGCTCAGTGGGAAACACTGGTTTAAATAAGTGTAAAGACTGTTGTTCTCTTCCTCATGGCTGCATCAGAGGACGAGGGGGATGAGTTTGCAACTCACTGTGGCTCATCTCCCTACCTAAAATGTAGTTTAGCATTAGGTTCAAATATGGCTACAGGATGCAACTTAATGAGAACTAGTAGCATTAATTCTTTCCACATTTTTACCTTACTATTTAAGTACAAAACTTTAGCACTGTCGTAGAAGAACGACAACTATATCCAATCACCTGGAGACACGAATGATTTCATGCATCACTCTCTTTTAATTCATCACAGACAACACAACTAACAATGGAAAACAACAGGAGTTCATCTGAAATTCTATTACAGTAATACATCGGATAACGTTATGGCTTGGTTCCACAAGTCATGACGTTATCCGATTTTTAGCATTGTCCGATGCATGCACCGAACAAAGCTAAAAAAAAAAAGCCCTGACTTCAGGGACAAACCGCTTTAAAGGCAGGCAGGGAAAGAAAGAGACCTCCCTGCCTTTAAAGCCACCCAAACCACCCACACCCGCAGACCACTGCATCGGATAACGCTAAGAATCATTATCCAGAATTGTTATCCAATGCAAGTTTTTTCCAAAAAACTTGCATCGTTATCTGATTCTAGCATTATCCGATGCAATCGTTATCCGGGGTATTACTGTAAATCCCATTATTTAACCCTCCGCATCTTTGGCCCTCATAAACCTAGCTGGAAACAGACATGTTTTCATTTAGAAAGCTTACAGATTAGAGGGAAAATAGTTATCAGTATCACATACCACAAAATAGAACCAACCTGAAATAGGGATAATCTCCTATAAATTTTAGCCCTGACATGCAATAATTTCCAATCTTTTTGATCTGTGTGTCTCTCTCTTTCTACAACTAGTCCAGTGCTCATTGCAAGGTTAGTCCTATGAAAATTGAATTTACAGTAGAACCTCATACAACAATTACAGTAGAACCTCATACAACAATTTTCCCTATGGAAAAAATCATACACAATTTTTCAATGGGAAAAACCACTTGGCAAAAAAACAACCCAAAAACCTTGTATGATGCATCCCATAGGGAAAATCGCTATATGATGCATGTATCGTATAGCAATTGTTTCATACAACGAGCCCCATGGAACGGATTAAAATCGTTGTATGAGGTACCACTATAATGCAAAGTCATTTCCCCCGCTAGCCTTTACTGGAATGATGCAGACTGCATTGGGTTATTTTACTTTTTTAATCACTTAAATAATGGTAATTCAGATAAAACTATAAGAATATTACTACAGTATGTTACTTTTTTCCTTAGCAACTGAATAAAACGGAGATGAAACTGCACAGGACAAGTAACTCCATAAATCTGAGGAAAATATCTATTTACTGAAGAGTTTAACAAATATTTCAAGTAGTTCTAGGAGCCCACAGCAAATCCATTAGCACAGAAGTGTTAAAATTTATATGGTTCTTCAGAGTAAGATCACACAGCTGTATTTCTTGTTTTCATCAGCTCAAGAATAGCAAATTTGGATCTGAACCAATTTTGGGCAAGGATGGCCAATTGGATGAGTGTATTAACAGCAGAAGATACATCCAAGTATGGTTTAAAGGACCTATGGCCTCCAAATGTTGTTGGATTACAAAGCATCACTAAGCATGACAATGGTTAGGGATCATAAAAGATGTAGTTCAACATCTGAACAATAATGGGCCCTTTGCCCCTGCTCTGAAACATGGAGAACAGTTATTTGTTGCTGCAAAATTCCCATAATATATCCTACTGGAACAGGTTTCATTAAGACTCAGTCATGAGCTGAAAGCATGCTGGGAAACTCGCTGACCTACTTCCATTCGAATTGGCCCGGGGGATGACGACGACCCTGGACATACAGAGACGTCCACCCACAACACAACGCTGAAAAATGTGTCGCAGTTCACTCTTTGGGCAAATTTCTCTTGTATAGCTTCACTAATAACACAGAAATCACTTTGGATATTAACTATTTCACTCGAAATTACCCAGATGTGTGGTAGTTTCTTAACTCGAGGCAATTTACCTCAGAAAGGTATGCTGTATGTGTTACACTAGGGAAGAGGCTTTGAGCCCATGAATAATAATTCCCACTAAGAATTTTATATTATAAGTCCTTCTCCTTCAGAATCATTTAACTTCAATATATAGTTAGGCAAACTGTACAAAAGAGTATCCTAAGAATATGAGTGAAGTTAAATGAGGTGGAAAATTGCAACTGTTCCTTTTCCCCCTGCCACTTTTGTAATTATGAATTGAAAGGACAACAGTGACAAACAATTTGAAAAATAAATTTTATACATTCACCTGTTTTCCAGATAGATATATGTATATATTTGGGGGGGGGGCAGGAGAGAGAGATTAAAAAAACTGTCCAGTGCCACTTACACAAAGCTGCTGTGTTCCTTTACAAAAAAAGTCTTCATTTCAACAGACTCTCGCTTTTAGCCAAGGCTTCCTTCTCATGTTCTTCGATTTCCTTAAGCAATTCTTCTTTTTCCCTAAAGTAATCTCGAAACCAGTGAATGTGATCCACCTTTTCTTTAACGCTTAAGTATGGGTTTTTGGAAAGCCCGCAGGTCACAAGCTCCATGAAATGGCGAATTGGGCCTTTCTTAGGAAAGTCGTCTAAATATTTATCTAGAATTATATGCTCGTGAAATTCAGCATCATCCACAAGTCCTAAAGAAATCAACAAGACAATAATCGTCAGACATCAACAGAAAAGAGCGCTACTGGGATACCACTTCAAAATATGGCAGCCTTTAAACTACCAGGGATTATCTCTAGCCCTCCTTTCTTCAAAAGAACCTGCATTTTTGCAGTAAGAACAAAACCACCTTTTATACAGTTTCCTGGTTTATTCTATCACAGAATACATGTGAATCACCAAGACATACTGATCTCCTGAACCAGTCAACAAACCAAGCCACAAGAATGAGTGTCTGTACTAAGAAATGGCTTAAAACAATCTGTAATCCATATTCATTATTAAGATTCAGGGGGCGGGAGGAGTGATCTTAAGGTCTTCTTAAAAATTGTAAAACATTGAGAAAATTCTGTAAAATGTCTATGGGGAAGGAAGGCTCTTTGCTCACTCTGTCATGCTAGGTGCAGGACCAAAAGAGCATTTAAAGAGTTGGATCCCATCATTTAGTTGATGATGGAGGTGATATGATTGAAAAGATTCAGTTTATTAGAACCAGGTGACCGTGTGTAGGGATTACCAATATATACCCTAAAGAGAAAAGGGTATGATTGGAGCTATAACCCAAAAGCTGGATAATTCAGATCACATATCTACTGTCCTCTAGGTACAGGTCTTCCTAGCTAAAAAAACAGTTGTGTTCAACTCTGGGTTGCGGTGCTCATCTCTGTTTACAGCCAAAGAGGCAGCACTGCCTGCATCTGCAGACGTTTCTGTGATCATGTGGCAAGCATGTCTAGATGCTGGAGCAGATGGAACACTGTTACCTTTCCCAACAAGGTGGTACCTATTTATCTACTTGGAATTTCTTGCTTTTGAACTGCTAGTATGGCAACAGATGGGACAGGTGATCAGAGCTCATTCCGTAGAGCAGGACTTAGGTCCCAAACTGCTGACCTGCCAACCTTCCAGTCATCAAGCTCAGGGTCTTAACCACTAAGCCACTGAATCCCTACTTCCCTTTAAACATGGGCAAACTGAGGCACTCTTCTTAAATTCTACTCTAAATACATACATACTTGGGATTATCCCTGTCAAAATGGCTAGAATCCTGTTCACTTACATGATTGTGCAAAGCAATTGTGTGGCTATCTCTCCCCCTTCAGAAAACTTCTTGCATAAACTGGCAAGCATTAGTTACAAAATTGGCTGGGCTTGCCAGTCATGTAATCAATGGCACCGTGGTAAGCCTGCCTGAGAGAGGAAAAGACTGCACAAAACCTGGATGGAATGTTGGCCAATGAGGCTTGACTCCTCCAAATACAGATTAATTGGATCAGATTAATAAGGCTCATGTGACTACAGATAGGTCAGTGCTACAAACCTAGTGTTTGTAAATGTCATTTCAGCTCTTACACGTAAGTGATAATGCTATACAGAGAAGAGCTGGGCTAGTGAGATCCTGCTGCAGAATGCATTTATTTGGAATGGACATCCAAGGATTTAAAAAACAACAACACAAGAACACATAGACATCTATTCTGGCAGAAGACAGCCTGTTCCTACGGAACAACTTAAGCTTAGAGTTTTGCCTTGTTTTGCAATTATATATACAAAGCAGTCAACTGCAAGAAAGCATCTTCTCTCAAACAATGAGATATTTAGGGAAACTACACTATAGAAGAGAAGCAGACTGCAGGGAAGCATCTCTCTTAAAGAGACAGGCATGTTCCACCAAAACCTAGGCTTCCTGGAAAGAGAGGATAGAAAGCCACTATGTCCGCAACATAGCTGCCTTTCTGAAATATCCATTCTGTTAAAAAGGCTCAAACATCTCCACTTGATGATCTTGGGGACATGAAAGGAGCCTCGTTCAGTCGTCCTTTCAACCCATAGGATTTTCTAACACAAAATTTATTTTACTTTTAGAAGATGACAGACTTGATTGAATTGAAGCATTAATGAATAACTATTGTTATTCCTTTTGACTTCTAGCACCCCTGATATGGTTTTAATGGAATGTTCAAATAAGAGGTTCAGAATTGCTACTGGCCAAGTGAGTTTCCATAGTAAGTGGGGATTTGAACTCAGGTCTCTTTAATCCTACTCCAGCACTCTATTCAATATGCTACACTGGGACTCAGAATCAATGGGGATTGGATTTCTACCATATATACTGAAGTATAAGCCAAGTTTTTTTAGCCCCCAAAAGAGGACTCGCCTTATACTCAGATCAATGACCATGAGGGTCCCAAGACCGCATCGGAATGAGATGTGCTAACAATTTAATTAATTTTACCATACTTTCATTTATTTTGATTACTGAAACTCACTAACAGCTGCTACAATTCCCACCTTCAGCTTATATTCAAGTCAATCTATTTTCTTGGGTTTTCAGGTCAAAATTAGGTACCTTGGCTTATATTTGGGACGACTTATACTTGAGTATACAGTAAAACATCGGATAACGCTAAAACTTGGTTCCACAAGTCTTGGTGTTATCCGATTTTTAGTGTTATCAGATCCATGTTAAAATCCTATGGGATGGATCGGATAACGTTAAAGCTCCATAGAGATACATTGTAACCGCACAGGCTTTGGCAGTTGTTGTCTGAACCATCCCATAGGACCTTAACGTTATTTGATCCAATTCTCCTCCCCAGATTACTTAACGTTATGCAATTTTAGCGTTATCCGAGGTAAACGTTATCCGAGGTATTACTGTATGTCTATTTTCAAACTGTGACTTACATATACAGCAATACCTCGGATAACGCTAAGACTTGGTTCCACAAGTCTTGGTGTTATCCGATTTTTAGTGTTATCCGATGCATGTTAAAATCCTATGGGATTGATCGGATAACGTTAAAGCTCCATATAGATACATTGTAACCGCACAGGCTTTAGCGGTTGTTATCCGATGCATCCCATAGGACCTTAACATTATTCGATCCAATTCTCCTCCCCAGATTAATTATTGTTATGCGATTTTAGCGTTATCCAAGGTAAACGTTATCTGAGGTATTACTGTACAGTCAAACCTCGTATAACGAAAATATTTTGTTCTACAAAGCTGTTCGCTATGTGAGTTTTTCGTTATGCAAGTTTTTTCCGCATGACGAAAATTCATACGGAAAAACTTGCATAACAAAAATTTCTATAGAAAAAGTCACATAACAATTTTTTTTTGTTATGCAAGTTTTTTCCACAGAAATTTTTGTTACGCGAGTTTTCCCATAGGGAAAGACTTTCGCATAGTGAAAATTTTTGTTATGTGAGTTGGAAAGATTTTTAAAATGCCTACTCGTTAAGTGAGTTTTTCACAATGCGAGGCATTCATTATGCAAGGTTTGACTGTACAGTAGAACATAACAAAAAAGCTCCATTCCACAGAGCTCTTTACTATGCGGTTTTTTTTGTTGTGCAGACAAATGGGCAATACCCCGCATAATGAAAAGAAAATGTTCGTTATACAGGGTTTTCATTAACCAGGGTTCACCCCACTTAACGAAAACCCCATATAATGAACAAAATTCTTATGCGGGGTATCGTGATTGCCTAACGAACGCTTTGCTGTATGAAATTTTCGTCATACGAAGCATTGGTTATGCGAGGTCCCGCTGTACAGTAATGTAATACCATGTGAATAGAACCTCCCAGAGTGGGAGTCCATCCCAGATGGGCGAGTATAAGTCAAATAAAGAAATAAAAATAGATGTCCAACATTTCATAAGCAGGCATCTGCTTGTTCAACATGATGTTAAGCTGTTCCTTTAAGTTGACTAACTGTAAAAAATTTTTTTTAAAGGATTGTATGGGGAAGAACTTTTAATTTTACCTTATTTTTTATTGGAAGTAGTCAAAAATAACCCAAAAATCACTCCAAGAGTGATTCATTGCACCTTTTATTGTATTTTATAAATATATACTACAAGAAAAATAACTGAGAACACAGGATACATACCAGCTTCATTGTTAATTGGGAATTCCCAGAGTTTTCCTTCTTTTGTCCACTGTATCATCTCCTCAAAAGCATTCTCAGGTGGTTGACAACAGACATTCTCAATTTCTTTTGCAAGTTCTAGATCCCAAAGTGTTGGTGGTGCTATTATGAAGACATTTTGAAAAGATATAAACATATATATAAGAACAAGAAATCCTTCTGTGGAAGCTACTGCTAGATGAAGAGGACAAAAAGTACCAAACTCATCAACATTGAAACAAAGGTGGTTTTTAAATTCTAAAGTAGCTGCTTTTTTCTGCTGCAAAAAACCCAACCCAATTAGTGTCAAAGCTACAAAATATTTTCCCAACATAAGGTATTAAAAATACCAAAGTTCTTCTTACTGTATCATTCCTTTGTCTCATTTCTCTCACAAATATGGCTGCAGTTTACTAAGACTGCTGATTAGCATAAATCTCAGAGGAACTCTAATATAACTGAATATGTGGGAAAGACTGTGGTGATGCTGAATTTGCTTGATTTTATTGTTTAAGAACAGAAGCACAGGCCAAAGAAAGCCATGCCTTTGTAACAATGGGCTTCAATTCCCATTTGGAAAGTTCTTATGTTTTCAGTTGATTTTATCTGGATTATGTTTTTAGGAATGACAAACAAAATAATTAAATGGTTTGAAAACAATAGGCTTGTTTTCGAAAATATATCTATTTTGTCTTCTAAACAAGAAGGCTTGGATCAGTGTAGACAACTTTGTCCCAGGAATATTGCTTCTGTTCTACTAAAGGGGGAGTGTTTGATTTCCAAGTGTAAATCCATGAATACTTCCAAAAATAAGAAAGAGCATCAGGGTAGTTGTTATTAGAATATGCCCATGTTTCAGTCTAACTCAGTGGTTCCCAATGTGGGGCACATGCCCCACAAGTGGACTTCAATTCCCAGAAGCCTAAGTCAGTCCATTGGCTGATCAGTGCTTTGGGGAATTGACTTAGGCTTCTGGGAATTGAAGTCCAAAAACCAAAGGTTGGGGAACATGGTCTAACTCCAAAGTCATAACCTCTTCTTCAAGGTTCTATGTCTCAAAAACACAAGGACATTTTACCCTGAGCATTGATCTAGTTAGCTCAGAACTCATCTATAATGATGGCCAATCACATCTAAGGCAAAGGTTGGAACATGATATGATTTTTCAGATATTTGAGATAACAACCTCCCATTACCTCCATCTAGAATAGTTGAAGATTACAAACCATGGGTTCTTGAGTTTAAAAACGCACATAGGGCTACAGATTTCCCGATTCGTGCTGTTACCAAAGGAGACATTCTCAGCTGCATGTGGAGATGCCAGAGATATTTTGCACTCCAGTTATTAATAGTACCATGTGACAGTAATGCCGCATAAGGTTCCAGATATCCATCAAGAAAATAATATTTTCTAGACACACAGACGCATTAACTTTCATAGGATATACTACTTTGTAGCATCTCAACCATCAATAAAATTACCAAGGCAGCATGGATATCTAATTGAATTAAACAATCTTTGTTTGTTTGTTGCTACTGTTTTGCCACAAACCTGTTTGAAGAGCTCCCTCAGTTTGAGGACCTCCCTCTCTTCCAGAAGCAGGAGTGAAAATATTAAGTCTTCTTTCTGAATAAAGTCCTCTTCAATATAAAACAAGGACAAAAAAGAGGGAATTTTAAACATTTTATTCTCATTCTCCTAGTTAGGTATAAAGACATAAAATTAAACAGGGCATAAAACCTTCCTTCAAAAATTGGTAATCTTACTCAAACTCCCCTCTACTTTCTGAGATTTCAGCAGATGTTGTCCATATTCTCTCAATCGCATTTTCCAGCCATAAGGACTAGAAATCTTTTTTGTTTCTAATACAGAGTAAGACAACATATCATAACTTACATTCAGATGCCTACATAATAACTCTTTAAAAAAACTTTACAGGAGCGAATAACATTCTACCACAGATGCCAATATATTTCTATACTGTATTTTGACTTGTTTATGCTCTTAGTTACAAATGCTACTTCTAGAGTTGACAACTATCATACTTACAAGTCTGTATCCCTTCATTTTTTTCCACTACCACCCTTTGAATATAAAATTCAGAAGGGGGGGGGGAGAGTTTGAATGCTATTCTTTCTTTCTTCGTGTAAGATGCACCACCAGCATATAATAACATACAAAGCTAAAATTAACACATCTAAGAACAAAATAGATTTTAAAAGGGCCAATATCTGCCCAATATTGGGCCACATCAACAGCATTTCCTCTTGCCAACATAAGGTCCTCCTCAGTGCACATTGAGGGACATCGTGTGCATTTAAACAGATGGGAGATAGTTCGTACTTCTCTGCATTCACGCAGACTGTCATCTACAGGGAATGCTATAGCTTACATATTGAGGAATAATTAAGAATATACCTTACCTTTTCCGTGTTGGATGGGAAATACTTTTTATTATCTTATATTTTTCTTCATCATCATCCAACAAAGACTTTTTGGATAACCTAGAGGGTTCTCGTGTTGACTGGTCTCTCCTAACTCTCATAGTTGCAACAATTTGACTGAAAATAAGAATGTCAACATCTAATAAGTCTATACAGACTAAAAATAGTCTTTTTTAAACAGTAGTTCAATAAACATTTCACACTAGCATGCTTCTTTAAAATCTATAGCAACCATGTAATATAATTCTCTCACTGAAAGACCTGCCAGAAGCCAAGATGGCAGCCTCCACATCTACCTATGAGTTAACAAGGATAAATGCTGGCAGTCCTGCCATTCAATGCTCTGGGTCTACAAGAGAGGAAGTCCTGACCTCTTATCTACTATTTTACTTGCAAAAATTTGTGTGAGCAATCATATGAATGAAGTGCAGTCTCTGAGATTTGCCATGTAGGGCTTTGTAGGTCAATGCCAGCAGTGTTTTCAAACTATAAGTTTGTTTGTTTGTTATACGCCACCCATAGTTTGATGGCCTGGGTACAATTTCTTAAGAAAAGGTGCTCCTGCAGATAGCCTGGTCCGAAACTGTTAAGGGTTTGTATGTCAGCATCATAACCTTGAACCTAGCATAGAATAAAACGAGGAAGCAATGCAAGCTAGCTATAACTGGAGTAATATGGTCAAAATGACCAATACATCCATAATCAGTCTAGCAGTCATATTTTGGGACCTGCTGAAGTCTCCATACCAGCCTCAAGGGCAGCCCAATACAGAGAGCATTACAGTAACCTATACCAACTGCCAGGGTAGGAAGAAGCCAGGGCAGGTTGAGGACCTTGCCACCCCTCCCCCTGTGACTACACCAACTGCCAGGGGAGGGAGAAGCCAGGGCAGGTTGCTGCCCCTTCCTCATGCCTACACCAACTGCCAGGGCAAGAAGAAGCCAGGGCAGGTTGAGGATCTTGCCATCCCTCCCCCTGTGCCTACACCAACTGCCAGGGGAAGAAGTAGTCAGGGCAGGTTGAGGACTTCACTGCCCCACCCCCTGTGCCCACACCAACATATTGTATTATAATGTAATGTATTTTTTGTAAGCCGCCCTGAGTCGCCACAGTGAGTGGGCGGCAATATAAATTTGAACTAATAATAATAATAATCTATCCTGGAGAAGGGTGGTATCATTAGGTTCCTATGGAGAAGGTGATGTCCAAAAGCTTAGGGACCACACATGATTATCTCTAAAGCTTGGAGGACTCTAGCCACTCCCATGATCACCACTTGGTGTTTCTTTTCCTTTAAAAAAATGGGGTAGGAGTTTTAAAAAACCCTCAACTCCTCTAATTATCAGATTTAAAAAAAAGATACGTGAGGTCCTCAACTATGCTATTTTAGTCCCAGGTGGATGCAATACAGGCCACAGGCCACCTGTTGCCCCCCCTTGATGTAGGCAGAGGATCTACCTCCCCTTTCTCTGCTGAAGTACCATCCTTTCCTTTTCTCTTTAGATCAGTGTTTCCCAACGTGGGGCCAACACTCCACAGGGAGACTTCAATTCCCAGAAGCCTAAGTCAGTACATTGGCTAATCACTGGTTTGGAGAATTGACTTAGTCTTCTGGGAATTGAAGTCCAAAAAACCAAAGTTTGTGAAACGCTTCTTTAGATCATGAAGCACTGGACCAGATCTTTGAAAATCATAGCACAGCTCCATGAAATTTTTTTTTAAAACTGACCAAATAGATAGCAAAACCATTAAGGGCTTTCCTTAATATAGGAACCATCCCAGGCCTTGAAATACTTTGTAACGCTAGTCCGTAACTCAATCTTAAATACTGCCTCTTTGGAATTTTTGGCAGAGGCAAAAATGGAGAATTCATAAATAAAATGATTTTTAGTATAATTATACAGTAATACCCCGGATAACGATTGCACCGGATAACGCTAAAACCGCATAACGACGACAAATTTGGGGGAAAAGATTTGCACCGGAGAACATTCATTTTAGCGTTATCCGATGCAGTCGTTTAAAAGCAAGAAAATCCGGAGGAAACAGACGATGTCTCTTTCCTCCTGATTGTTTTGTTTTTAATGCTAGTGTGGGGCTTGTTGCAATGGCCAAGCCTAGAAACAGCTTGGATCGGCTCTTGTGATTTCCCTGGAGCCAGCAGGGAGATCAAAGAGCCCAAAAAGGGTAAAAAAAAGTCCATTTTTAAAACCTATTTTGGGCTGTTTGACCCCCCTGCTGGCTCCAGGGAGATCACAGGAGCTGTTCCAAGCTGTTTTCAAAGTTATCCCACTCTGCTGGAGGCTCTAACAAGCCAAAACGTCAGGATTTGAATTCTGACGTTTTGACTCATTGCAGCCTCCAGGAAGGAGGGGGGACTTCAAAAATAGCGCGCATCGGCTCTAGGGAGGTCCGGAGGTCAGCTCTAGGGAGGTGTGGAACCAAGTCATAACGTTATCCGGGGTATTACTGTATTCCAAAACTTCTTCAACTACTAAAATGGGGAATTTTTTTTTAAGTACAGCAAACTGAAACAAAGATCAGCAATTGCTTCTGTGCTGCTCATTAACAGTAAAAACAAAACAAAGTTGCAATACCACGTACTGTACACAGAAAGAGCCTTCTCAAAGATTGTGATAATTTTAAATCACAATTGGGTGTGTCCTGAGCAATGGCCACTTTGTGCCTGCTAATCTTTCTCACACTAGGTCAGGTGAAAGGAACTGCAGAATGAACTCACCAAAAGATGGTTTCATTTTGTCAGTTTCACGTTTGGCTTAGACATAAAAGGGGAAGAAGCAGATACCAAGTTAAGAATAACATTGAATATACACACCTTACATCAGTGGGTTTGGTGTTTTTACGTGCATCAACAAGGTCATTGTGCTTTTTCAGTATCTGAAGCAATTCTGAAGTAGTTGTTTTTTTGTCGAAAGGGAGTGAAGATGCAACTGCAGAGGCAGCTTCTACCAATTCTGGATTGACTGCAGTGTTGCTGGAAGAAAGAGATGGAAGAGAGAGAAAGAAAGAGAGATACTATTTTTTCTTTGATGCTTATTTCCCATGTTTTATAAGCCCTATACAGAGTCACTAATAGAAAACCAGCAGTAATTATTTCAAAGCAAACAAGCACACCATCAGTTTCTTCACATTTAATTTTGCAAAATTTGTCTTCTTCAGAACATTATTTTTCTTAAAACATACACAAGTTTTTTTACCAATTTCTACCAGGATTTCTAGGCTGCCTTTTAAATTGCACATCTTCTCAAAGTGGATTACAACAAATCAGTATAACACAGTTTCCAAGCATGGTAGCTTCCAAATCTCTGGACAATTGGTTCCATCAGCAATAGCAAGAATGACCAAAGGGAATAGAAGTCCAAACTATCTAAGGGACGTCTTGCTGGTGAACGCTACCATTCAACATCTGAAATGCTAAAATGTAAGGCAGTAATAAAAGCATTTAAAATTAAAACAACAGCAATAGACAGAGCTGTTATATAGAATGGGCATAAATGCACCACCAAATGCAGAATTACAAGGTCATTAGGGTGTTCCTAAAAACTAGCAAGAGGGGAACATACTTTTTTTTTGTAAGTCACCCATGAGATCTGGGACCATCACAAAACAAGTCCTGTTGCTGATATTTCCTCTACACCAGGGGTTTCCAAACTATGGCCTGTGGGATGGATCTGGCCCACAGCACCTAATAATCCAGCCCACACCGCTACCAGAAGCGAAAGTTAAATGTGACCGCACATTGTGCAAAACGCTGCCATAAATGCACCCATTGCTGGTTTAAACAGGTTTACAACAGCCGCAGGTGCATTTATGGCAGTGTTTTGTGCATGCACCAGTCCATTTAATTTCTACTTCCAGCGGAATCATGTGACCAGCCCGCTCAACCACGTGAAAGGCATGCGGCCCAAAAAGTTTGGCCACCCCGCTGTACACCATTTCCCAAACTGTGTTACGCGGAACACTGATGTTCCATAGAGGACTGCATCTCCCAGAAGCCTTAGCCTGCACAGCCAAAACTGAAGACTTCTGGGAATGAATTGTAGTAGTCCAAGAATACATAGGGATGCAAATTTGGGAACCACTGCTCTACACGATGACCTTCTCAGGCAACCAGAATGTGGGCCTAAGAAGCTGATGTTAAAGTGCATAAGGGGAAAGCTGGCAGTTCAAATAACTTGACCCCAAACTTTTCATGGATCTGAAGAGATCAGCATTTAAAACTGGGCCCAGAAGAGAACAGCAGCCAGTATAACTTGTTTCTGTAGAATCAGGTTTGTCAGCAATTTTGCAATAATATGCCAGATGGTATGCTTGCCTGAGCCTTGAACCCTGCCTCACTTCTTAGTAGGCTGTCCACTTATGCATTGTCAAAAATCAAGAAATGCATTGAACTCTGTTTCTTGCAACATGGAAACAAATTTGCAATAAAATATGCATGTTCTTTTAGATGTACTAATGCAAATTTAAGAATAAATACTGAAAACAAAGCAGACTAAAATTACAAAGATTGTGAGCAGGCAGTCTTATCCCCACACAATTTCCTGTCCAGATGCTAACTACTGATGGGGAACCTCAAGGCCTCTTCTCTCTCTCTCTCTTTATGGTTCTTTCTCCTTCAAACAGATGTGTATCCTCTGTATAGTAGGATACTGTACTTTTGTCAACTGATTTCCTGCTGACTGCAGTACCTGTCAGGTTTTGCGGGCTAGAGCCACATCTATCCTCCCCAGATGCAGAAGGCTACTTCTGTTGAGGACAGCCAGCTGTTTCACACTTCACACATGTGCAAAAAGCATACAATGGTATTTGTCTCACCATTTAAACTCTTCATTTCTGAAGAGGCAGCTTATCTTCTTTAAAATTTGCAACAAAATCAAGAACCCTAATAAAAAGACAAGAACTAACAAACCACCCACTTCGAAAATACTTTCTTTTGTGCGACATGACACCTAATGAACTGCTACAGAAATAACTGTAGCAATCATTGAACTCAATGCATGGATGACTACAACGGGTTTTTCTCTTCTCATTATTTCTTCACTCCACAATGTAGTCAGTTCTCCTCTATATAAGATGAGCAGTCTCACTTCATACTGTGAAATTTGGAGTAAGTAGGGTTTGCACACATCTTTGACAGCACTGTAAAGAAAGGTGAGGAGCTGGTATAATTTTAAAATGAGGACCAAACCACACAGGTATCCACTATTATCTTTACCTTTCTTCATGAACGGATTCATCTGAAAACAAGCATTCCTTCCTGTTCATCATGGAATGTTTTTCCAAGACAGTGGCTGCTATGGAAAAAACCCCATGCATTAAGAGGCAAAGGATACATCCCCCCCTTTAGAACTTTTATTTATTCTTGGCTAAATTTATGCAAAGTTATTCTACTCATTCAGGGGTCTAACCAGGCAGTGTTGCCCATCACTTGTCAATGATGTTAGCCTGGGACTAAGACTCACCAAAGCGTCTTCCATAGACTCTCTTGGGCAAGGTTAAAGTGGAGGGCACACATCATGGTTCACCTAGCCAGCAGGTGATGTGATATCCAAATGGGTAAAAGAAATTGCACACAGATGGACTTGGATTTCCCAGGTCCATTTGAATGTGTGGAATGTCATCACAAAGACTGCACAGACTCCTTGCTGAATAATGACTCCGAGGTAAGGTATTCTACTTATTAATTAATCAATCCAATGCAAGCCACAGAATTACATGTTCTTTCTCTTTTTTAAAATCAGAGAACAGCCCACTACTTAAATAGTCATTTCTATATATAATTGAGTAATGGGCTAACATTCCATCCTTCTTCACATAAGTTCTACCTAGCAATGTGGTTACTCTCACATTGGGATCAACAAGCTGCATTATTAACTAGACAAGATTTGTGACATGTATAGAAGACTTTGTTTCAGGCAATAGATAAGGAGTTCTCAACCTTTTTAGGCCGGGGATCAGGTCATGTTCCCTCAGACAGCTTCCTCCACCAGAAGGCACTTCTGGGTGTGGTGGAGTGGTTGGGGGCCCCATGAAATGGTGCCACAGACCACATCTGGCCCGTGGGCTGCAGGTTGAGAATCCCTCCATTAGATAAATCTTTATGTAAGCAAATATTTTCTGCAATGCTGAGCTAATGTAGACTTGATAACTTATCAGGACTGCCTCCATTTCTGAAAGGCTAGTTCATAAGACCATAAAATCAACAGAGCAGTAATTTTCTGCAAAAAAGGGAAAAAAATAAAGTCTAAAAAAATATTCGCCTCTTGTAGACCAAACTTACTCAGCAGTTTGGAGGCTTCGTGGTTAAGATGCTGAGCTTAAAGTCCGGAAGGTCGAGGTTTGATACCAGAGTACTACACGACAGATCTTGGGGACATGAAAGGAGCCTCATTCAGGTGTCCCCTGAGCGGAATTTCTCCAGCAAAAATCCTTCCAACCCAGAGTAATTTCTGACACGAAATTTTATTTACTCAGTCTGAACTGGAGCAATGCATCTTTAACTGTCCTCATAACTCTTTTTTGCTGCTGTATTATATTACATTTCATTTGTTCTTGGTGTTGAAGATGTTTCACTATTGCTCTATCTAACTAAACAAATATGGCATCTACTATCCATGATATTTATGGACTCCACAGAGCAGCAGAGAATGGATCTAAAATCTTACCTCTTAGGTTGATTTTCTGGCACTTTCTGGTACTTGCTACTTATACGCTCCATAACTTTTGATAAGTCTTTTGTTTGCTTCTGAATCTTCTGGGCTTTCAATGCCTGGCCTTTTTTTGCTGTTCTTACGTCTACCTTCATTTCATTAATCATCTTCAGCAAATTCTTTGCAGCATCTTGTGTTTTCTTGGGGCTTCGTGAAGCATTTTTATTAATGTCATTGACTGGTTCATCATCTTTGTTGCAGAAGGAAGAAGTGGTGCTCAAAAACCTTTCTGTCTTTCTGCTAAGAAAATACAAAGGTGGAGACATATGATATATATTTGTGTGACCTACAGTATTTTACAAGCGAGCTATCCAAGCGCTTTCCATTAGAAACATGCATTACAATATGCGCAGCAGGGCTGCAGTCTTTGTTGTTGTTCTTACTAGACAATTTACATTATTAATTGTGAATTATCTCTGCAGTACCTGTCCGGAGCCACCCCACCCCGTACTGCAGCCCTCCATCGGACGCCGGTGCAGCAGCTCCCGCAGGTCGGAATAACCTTCCTCCACATTATCCCCAAAGCACCGCAGGCTCCAGCCAACGCTCGGCCTGTCCGCACCACCAAACATCCCCCTTCTTCCGGTAAGCGCTTCCGCCATCTAGTTGCGCCGCAGTTTTCGCCGTCCGTTCGGAAACACTCGCGCCTAGACAGTTGGTTCCGTAGCTCTGTAAACACATCCTTGGTGTGAAAGAGGAAAAGGTTCGTTGGACTAACCCTGGGGTCAGCAAACTTGGCTCTCCAGGTGTTCTTGGACTTCAATTACCAGAAGCCCAAGTCAGTACACCTACTGATCAGGGCATCTGGGAATTGAAGTCCAAGAGCATCTGGAGAGCCATGTTTGCTGACCCCTGGACTAACCCGACATGCCTGCCAGTCGGATGATGCTGGGACCGGCTCTGTAACTGGGCAGGAGGGAACGCAGTCATTAAAAAATCTATGGATTGTTTGTTTGTTTAAATAATTAGGACACATACAATAAAAACACAATAAATCAAAACATACAATATTGGAGAGTAAACAAGACAAAAAACGTTCCACCTTAAAAGGCGAACTGCTGTATTTTAATGTTCGATTTCGTGGATCAAGTCTGTTTACTCTTATATGCTTGCCCATACTAACCCTTTCAAAATATACAAGAAGACAATAACTATGTGTGCCCCTCCACCATGGGACCTGGAAAGAAAGTTGTTTTATTATTATACAGTATTGTGCTTTTTCATATTTCATATCCCCTCTCCATCCGCATTCATTTCCACAAGGCATCATTTCCACCATTGGCATTATTCATTTCTCTTTCAATAAAACATAACCCAAGAACTCTCCCCAAATACTGTATCTTTAAAACTATTTCCCTTTTCTTCTTCTTGCCTTAAGGTATGGAATTCCAAGACACTCTCTCCAAATGGGCAAATAACTTTATTTGCTGTCAATGTATGAAGTACAAGATTAGTTCTGTTCCAATTCTTTCCCTTATAACTTCACTTCTGATTTTATCCCTTCTAGTCACTCCAGCAGCCTTCCTCAGACATCTCATTTCTGTGGTGAACAACTTTTGTTTATGTTTTATTACAAGTGTCCATGTCTGGCACTGGTAACATAAGGTAGGAATGAATATGCTTTGTGTGAGGTGTTTCTTTGTGCTGGTCAGTATTGCCTTGTGTTGTAAGAGCGGAGCTAAACTCTCCTTACTGCACTGTATGTTAATCTCTTTTAACTATTTCTTTTGCCACTCATTTTTCAACCTTACTTCACCTGTCAATTTATCATTAATATCAATACTTGTATTCTAAATCTCTTTGCACCATTTGAGTTGAATATAAAAAATTGACCTTTCAGTTTTTAATTATAATTAGTCTAACTGATAAATTATATGTATATATCATTTGCAAGGCTACAGTGGTGACATACCGGAAGAAGCCTTTATAAAAATCTAATGGACCTGCTCTAATTCACAAAACAGCTGTGCTTCATCTTTTTATTTTAATCATTTGGCCCTGAGATACATCATGCCCTCAAGGACACTGTCTAAAAAGGATGCTTTATGAGTCGAATGCAATTTATTGGTGGCAGTGACATTGGCTGGCAGGCCAAGGAGGCATCTAAGACGGTGAGATAACCCATGGGGAAATTAATTCCTGGTTGTGGGGCAGAAATAAGGCATGGCTAAGTTTCTTGCATGGCACATTTTTTTTCTCCCCTCTTTTCCACCTCCTCCTCTCTTAGCATACTGACTTGCCTTTTCTTTTTTCATACATTGTGGTGGAATGCAAAAATAGTCTGTTTTTCATTATAAACTGTTAAGGAAATAATTTATATTTATTTTTCTTTAATCACAACAGTACATCTAAGGTTGTAATGTCCTTAAAGAATGCTGTGCCCGATAAAATATACTAACAGAATGTCTCTAAAACATATGTTTGTTAAATGTCCTTTTTTAAAAAAAAATTATTTTGGTATCAAGATTCTTTGACAGAATGCCTCCGAAGGTTATGAACCATAGAGCCGTCCAATTGTAGCCTGTAGGGGGAGCTTCATGGCATTTCAAACGACACAGAAAGCCTACATTTGAAAACCTGTTCTCAGAACAAAATAACCCTTCCACAAAAGTGGAGAAAGATAATTTGCACAGCCTGGGGAAAACGATGACAGTCTACTCTTTTTTGCCTAAAACCAAGTGGGATACCCTCAAACCAATATTCAGCTCCTGAATTGTGCATAAACATACTAAATACTTTGGAAGGTATACATTTAAACCTATAGAGTTAAAAATTATACACTGTTCATACAAACTTCAGTGTTATATACATCCTGGTGTTGGAGAGAATTTTATTTATCTATACAGAGAGTGCAAACATTTGCATTTTAAGAAAGGAAGACACTATTAAAATTGTGATACCCAATATATACCAATAACAAAAGATGAATACAAGTCACATTTGACTTCTGCAATTTCAAGTAATGCTCAAAGTCAGCATACCGACACTTCTGGTTCCATCAAACTACTGCTTGAGCAACTTTGACCAAAGTATTCCCTTGTATTACTGTGCATGCCATTTCAATTCTTTCCTGAAGTACCGCTCTCTCCAAAGAACTTTCAAATAATTCTGCTTCAATGATTTCACTGGGTTGTGCTTGCCTGGCATATAAATAAATAAATAAATATTCATTTGCTGATGAGGAATGTGGATTCATAAGTATTCACTCTTTGCTTACTTTTCCTGTTATTATGTTGACCACCCTTTTTATAATTGGACTATTCTAAATTTCTGGCTGTTGGCTGGGTTCACTGACTCTCCTTGTCTTCTAGTAGGAAATGGGGAGAGGGGAGTACAGTGGGTATGGTGTGATTATGAAAGGCAATTTTGAGAACCATTCTTGTGAGTCTCTGTAGTAAAGCAAGAAAGTGGTGAGGAAGAAAATTTAATTATGGTCTGCTGTTCATGAATGGAATAAAATATAATCACTGCCAGTTCAAGAAAAATAAAAGTCAGTTCACCTGTAAGCAAGATGCAGGGATGGGGATCAGATGCTGTCTGTGTTGTGGTGCAAGGGGAACATGTGAATGTTAATAAAGGATTATCTTGAGATAGATAGTAGCTGCTGGAATGGAGGTGAAACAAAAAGAGTCATATCTGCCAAATGAAATATTCTTGCAGAGGGAATCTAAAACAAAACATATAAGGATCTCAATATTTTAATTGACCCCAATGAACACGACCCTAAGTGTGTCGAGTCATGAATATGGGATGTGTGACTTGACATTTTGAAACCTCAAATTCTAAATGTTCACAAATAGGATTAGGAATGATTAAAAATAAACTCATGATGAGGTATTAAATACTGCTTCTAAACAAGAAGTCAAATTGTTAAACTTGTGGGTTTAATTTTCATTCAAGTTTGTCAGTGGTTCCAGATTCTCCTGTGTGGTTCAGCAGCAGATTAATAGTTTTAGAAGATATGGTGTGGCAATTGGTTCTGATGAATTCAGTGAATGGTTATACTTTTTGCCAACTCTTACAAACAATATGAATCATCAAATTTTGGATAAATGTTTAATTGTTAAACATACAGGCTGTAATAAAAAGGGCTACACAAGTTACTTTTGCACAGTTCCACACACCAGGTTTTCTGAGACTCCTTTTATTTTATCTGAAAGCTAGTCTTGGGAGCTTGAAGAGATCATATGTCAATTCCAGTGCAGCAAAAGCATGTGAGTGGTTGGTTGTTTACACTGGGATTTTGCATTTCCCATCATTAACTATCTAGGCTACTGTCATATCCTTCAGAAATTACATCACTTATATTTGATCAGTGAGAGAACAAAATACTGTACTGTATTTCAGTTTCTGTAGTTTTGTCACCAGTTGTTGGCTTTTTTCCTCTTCCCACTGACTTCTGTAGCTGAGACAAGTCCAATTTTAATTAAAACAGTTGAAGAGTTCATGTAGTGACGATTTCCTGATACCCAGAGGCTACTCAATTCTATCGAAAGCCAGTCGTATCCAACTCTAGGGTTCAGTGCTCATCTCTGTTTCATAGCTGAAGAGTCAGTGCTGTCTGCTTCTGCAGACGTTTCTGTGGTCATGTGGCAGGCATGAGTAGACAGTGGAGCGCACAGAACACTGTTTACCTTCCCACCAAAGTGGTCCCTATTTATCTACTTGCAATTTCTTGCTTTTGAACTGCTAGGTTGGCAGGAGCTGGGACAAAGATGGGAGCTCCTTCCGTCCTGCAGTATTCAGGTATCGAACTGCTAACTTGTCACCTTCCAGTCAGCGTCTTAGCCACTTGAGCCACTGTAGTCCCTTTGAGCCACTGCGGCAAAAGGTACCAGGAAATGGTTAACATGTTGGTCAGGCAAAAATACACTCTGTTAGCACTCAAAAGCTAGTCAGAGATGGTGGGCCTAGTAGCAGTTCAGGAATCAGAGAATTCCTTCAACCTTTGTCTTCCTGGAAAGAGGAACACTAGAGCGTCTGTAAGGTAAATTGAAAACCATTGGGAGTTGATTGGTTCTAGAAAAGTAGGGAAATTACTTTTCATACATCTCTGGAAGGAGCAGGGTGGAGGTCAAGGTATGCTGTTCGGTTTTATCCTGTGGGGCTGTTTTATTTCCTGTTTTTTATGAACTTTTAAAGTTTTTAATTATTAGTACTCCATTGGTTTAGCTTATGATCGCATTTTATCTTGTAAGCCGCCCAGAGTCGGGTATACCCGATTGGGGCGGGATAGCAAATGTGAGTAAATAAATAAATAAATGCTGTCCTATGGGAAAAACAGGAGAGGGACATCTTTCTGTCATCCTAAGATTCGAAGGGGCTTAGTTGAGTGTAAGTGTAGATCAGGGGTGCCCTAACTTTCTGGGCCACAGGACAGTCACGTGGTTCAGCGGACTGGTCACTATGACCTGGGGCCCAGATCTGGCCCTCAACACCATCCGGCACATGAAGCCCTCTTATA
The DNA here is from genome assembly GCA_030440675.1 of Furcifer pardalis. Taxonomy (NCBI): domain Eukaryota; kingdom Metazoa; phylum Chordata; class Lepidosauria; order Squamata; family Chamaeleonidae; genus Furcifer; species Furcifer pardalis. The sequence continues at coordinate 30,624,726 of CP126890.1, forward strand.
CACCCAGGATGAAGTGTGTGTGTGTGTGTGTGTGTGTGTGTGTACACCCAGGATGAATTGTGTGTGTGTGTACACCCAGGATGAAGAGTGTGTGTGTGTGTGTGTGTGTACCCCGGTGTAGAAAGTAGGAGATAGATTTTGTTATTTTGGTTGTGTGCTTGCTGTATGTTTTCTTCTGCATGCCTTTATATTTTGGGGTGAACATTTAAAGCCTGGAGAAGGGGGATCCCCCTGGCTGGTGGGGGGGAGAGCCGGCTAGGCGTTGCCCCCGCCGCCCGCCTGCTCTCGCATCCTGCGTGAGAAGAGGCACGAGTTGGCCTCCCTCCCTCCCTCCCTATCCGCGCAGGAGGAGGAGGAGGAGGAGCGCCCAGTAGTAGCAGGGCCTTCTTGGCACAGGGAAGCGGGAGACCCGCACCGAGACCGCGCCGTGGCTTCGTCCAGGGCGGCCTTCGCGGGCGCTGCTAAGCCTCCAGTTCCGCTTCCCGGGCCCGGCGCCTCCAGCACCGCCTCCTTTATTCCTCGTGGCTGGAAAGGGACGCGCCACTGCCGCCGCCGCCCACCGACACACACACACGTACAACAATACTGTATAAATATTTGGAGAGAAGCAAGTGGGAGCACCGACCGGCCCCCCCCCCCCGGGTGATGCGGCTGAAGGTAAGCGGGCCATGCGGGCTCCAGGGGGTCCCTCCAGCGGCCCCACGTGGCGGACTCGCAGCCCGTCCGGCGCCTTTTGGCTCTTCCGGTCTGTCACCGTCTGACCGAAGTGGACTTGATCTATGAAAGCTCACATATAGTATAAATAGAGCAGGTCGTCTTTAAGGAGCCGTCACGTTTTTTGGCTTTTTGTTTTCTTTTAAAGGTAAAGGTTTCCCTTGCTCGAAAGCCAGTCGTATCCGACTCTAGGGTTCAGTGCTCATCTCTGTTTCAAAGCCGAAGAGCCAGCGCTGTCTGCTTCTGCCGACGTTTCCGTGGACATGTGGCAGTCATGACTAGACACTGGAGCGCATGAAATGCTGTTTACCTTCCCATCGAAGTGGTCCTTATTTATCTGCTGTACAGTATTTGCAATTTCTTGCTTTCGAACTGCTAGGTTGGCAGGAGCTGGGACAAAGAGGGGAGCTCATTCCATCCTGCATTACTTGGGAATCGAACTGCTGACCTCCCACCTTCCAGTCAGCGTCTTAGCCATCATTATTCTCTGATATTCTTTCTCTTTGCCTTCTTGCACCCACCTCCACCTTGAACCGGTGTCAGTGTTGTCCCCTGTAGCTCCCAACAAGGATGGGCAACCTGCAACTCCCTGACGTTGAAATTACTGAAGTAGTGTTAGACTGGTGCAAGCGTATCAGAGATTTAAAGGTAAAGGTCGCTCTTGCTCAAAAACCAGTCGTATCTGCCTCTAGGATTCAGTGCTCATCTGTTTACAGCCAACAAGCCAGCACTGTCTGTGTCTGCAGACATTACCATGGACACGTGGCAGGCATGCCTCAACACCGCACGGAATACTGTTTACGTTCCCACGGAAGTGGTCCCTATTTATCTACTTGCAAATTCATGCTTTTGAACTGCTAGGTTTGCAGGAGCTGGGACAGAGACGGGAGCTCAATCCATCATGCAATACTTGGGAATCTAGCTCCGACCTTCCAGTTGTGGAGTTCAGCATCTTAACTACTTGAGCCACCGCAGTCAGAGAGGAAATAAAAAGACAAAAAATGTGGTAGCATCTTGAAGACTATTTGCTGTATTTTAATGTGAGCTTTTGTGGATCAAGTCCACTTTGTCAAATATAAAGAGTGAGGCATCAATTTATACACATCAGGCACAGAGGCACATAGTGATTAGTACAGATAATGATTACAAATCAGTGTGGCTTTTTACAACTGGTAATAATAGAGCATCCCTGATTGGGGTTCAGATTTATTGCCACCAAGTTTGGTTCTGTTGAGTTGTAAATAGTTAGTACATGGGTGCCCAAACTTTTTGGGACGTGGGCCAGTCATGTGGTTCAGGGAGCCAGTCACTATGGTCTGGGGGCCGGATGCAGCCCCCGAGGCCAATTCATCCTGCCCATGAAGCCCTTGTCGCTCCTGGAAGCAGAAGTATGGGCATGTTTTACTTCTGCTTCAGGAGCGATGAGTCCTTTGCGGGCCGTATGAATTACCCTTGGGGACCCCATCTGGCCCCCAGGCTGTAGTTTGGGCACCCCTGGGTTAGTAGATGGATGCAAAAATCAATATTGTGGTATGAATGATGCCCTTGCTCGAAATCCAGTCATCTCTGACTCTAGGGTTTGGTGCTTATCTCCATTTACAGCCAAAGAGCCAATGCTGTCTGTGTCTGCAGACATTTCTGTGGTCATGCGGCTGTCGTGACTAGACACTAGAGTTCATGGTGGTACCTATTTATCTACTTACAACAGGGATTCTCAACCGGTGGCCCATGGTCCGGATACGGCCCACAACATCATTTCATGTGGCCCCCACCGCCGCCTCCACACCAGGAAGTGCCATGTGGTGGAGGAAGGGCAAAATGGCCATCTGGCCCCAGAAGCTATCTGAGGGAGTGTGACCTGGCCCCTGGCTTAAAAAGGTTGAGAAGTCCTGACTTACAATTTCTTGCTTTCAAACTGCTAGGATGGTATGAGCCAGGACAGAAATGGGAGCTAACTCCATCACACAGCACTCGGGTCTCAAGCTGCTGACCTGCCAGCCTTCCAGTCATCAAGCTCAGTGCCTCACCCACTAAGCCACCACAGTCCCATGTTGTGGCTTTACACATCTGCTAATGAGTTAATTGAGGATGGTGTGAGTGACCTTGCCACACTCGCTTGGAGGGCGGCAACATGTGGTGTGCTTAGTGGCAGTGGCTTTTTGGCACCCTCAACCTGGAGGTGGTGGGAATTGAACCTACAACCTTTTGCTTGCCAAGTGTGTGCTCTACCATTGTCGCTTGCCGTCCACCCAGTTCACCACATGTCCTTCCTTCGGTAGATGCTGTTCTTATGTGCCATCAAGGTGCTTCCAACTTATGGTGGGTCTAATAGAATTTGTAAAGGATATGAAATGTTCAAGGAGTGGTTTGCCATTGCCTCCCCCTGACTTAGCTTCCCATGCCCAGTGGGGGATTTGAACCCAGGTCAGCAGTCCTGGCACTCCATGTGCTACATCACAGTGGGTCTCACATCACAGTGGGGATGGCCTCATTTTCTTATTTTGAAAAGTAAGGCCTGACCAAATAGATGGAAGGATGGATGCATCTGGTTTGAGACAGAAGTTGAACAGTGACTCTCCGTCAAACAGGATTTGTTAGTACAAGATTGTGTTCATCTCTCCAGTCAGTATATGGAGCTGTTTGAAGCAGCTGCATCTTACTTTAATCATAGAAGCCTGAATGAACTAGATTTTTTTCTTTTTCCAGAATATTGTAACTGATTTGAGTAAGTTGGATTCCTACTTTGGAGACACTTTATAATAGCTCTCTCCAACTTGTCACCTTCAGATGTTTGGGACTACAACTCCCATGATTCCTAATAATTAAGCATGCTGGCTGCTGCTAATGAGCCTTTTGGATCAATGATTCTGAAGGGCACTAGAGCAGGAAACACTTGTATAAAGTATGCCACTTTTCAAAATCCTAGTACAGGGTGTTACCTATATCTGCAGGGGATATGGTCTGAGATACCCATAGAGGTGCAGTGGATATCTTTTTATACTTAGGTAATTTTTGTTTTTAAATCTTTGTCCTGTAAGCTTTTATTTTCTCTTGCCTTTTAGGCCTTTTATGCTATGTTGCATTGGGAATTTCCTTATCTTTTTGCCCGATTACTGATTATGATTTTATTGCTGATGTGTGTGTTACTTTATTGATAAAATGTTATCAGTGTTGATATGGCACTAAACTTTAGTGATTGTTAGTTCCTTTGAGAGTATATATCCTGAAGGCCAAGGATCGAGATTTAAGAAGACATTTTGGGCATGCAGGTTAACATACACACATCTCTGCACATCTGGTATGCCTTATCCACCATACCACGCCCACAGTGTGGTAGTAACATTTTTTGGAGTCAACCTGTAAAGCTGTAGATTGGTAAGTGACTTTGTACACCATTGTACAATCCTTAAATGTTCAATAAATGAAAAGGGAAATGTGAGGAAAGATAATGCATGTATCTTACTGCACACATAGAGGATCAGATAACACTAAAAATCATATAACACCAAGACTTGTGGAACCAGGTTTTAGTGTTATATGAGGTTTTACTGTACTTTATTTCAAAATTTGGATGGGCAGAGGGGCTAGCCAGAATTTCTGCTGCCGGTTCTGGCAAACTGGTGCGAACCTGCTGATGCCCACCACTGTAATAAGGGTTGCCGTTTCCCTCTCTCTTGTTTTAGCCTCCCCTCCCCCTGTTCTGATTTGTTTGCACTACAAAACCCATCTCACCCCCTCCATTTCTAGAAGTCTTTCTATTGAAAGAGGGGTACTTTGTGCATGTGTCAGTGCATACCTCCCACAGCCAGTATGTAGGTGAAAAAAATTGTGTGCCCTTGCATTAATAAGGTATGGTTTGAGAATAGAGGATTCATTAATAAGGCAAGATTTGAGAATAGAGGATTCATTAAATATTACCCAGTGTAATTTTTAAACTTGAGCTAGCTGTGCCTGAACCATGCAGTTCCTGGCAGCCACTGTGGGAATATCCTACCTGCGGTTGCTGAGGTTAAGAATTAGAGGTGTTAATGCAGCTCATCAGGTCACAGGACGAAGCTATTCTAGCACAGGTTGATGAGTTTGCTTCTGGGAATATTTGTCTTTATGGATTTGTAGTATGCTTGTTGCATGTGCTATTCCTAACTTACCTTAAAGGATGGTTTAAAGAATGCATGTGAACCCAGTATTGTCGTACATGTGAATCCCTGTCGTGGGATTTAGCAATTATTTTGTTTTTGTTCAGTTCTGTTTTTTTGTGTAAACTTGATTGAGATATGGAAATGTTTGACAATTACTTGATATTGATGTTTATTGAATCTTTTTGTTACTGTAATGATATTGATATTTTGATGTTATGTGATATTGATATTGATTATTTATGATTTATTGACATGTTGTGTTTATGAACTTGTAGCTTTATATGTGTTGTGAACCGCCCTGAGTTGGTCCTACCAAGTAGGGCGGTATAGAAATCGAAATATAATAATAATAATAATAATAATAATAATAATAATAATAATAATAATAATAATAATAATAATAATAATAATAATAATAATAATAATAATAATAGTTTAACTTAGAGTGCATGCATTTATTTGCACAGTCTTTTCCTGGACTACCTCTCCTGATGTCAGTTTAAACTGTGACACAGACATGCCTACAATCATTCAAGGAAAAATGAACACACAAGATGTACATGATAGGGCTGGATCCTTAGGTATAAGCATTGGCTAGACTTACAAATAGTGGCTGCAATCCTGTTGCTCAGCTCTGTGTGCCCAATAGAGATGATATGAGCAGTAGTGACAAATTACCATTGATTAAAGACGATTTCAGAGTGCACAGGATTCATTCACAGCGTGTGAAATCAACTGCACCCTGAGATCACCAGAGGCAGCCTTTAACCAATAGCCATTTGCTGCTGCTGTGCCATCATACCCATCGCACACAGAGCTGCACAAAAGGTTTTCACCCACTCTGTGGCTTTGTGTGTGTTCTGGTAGTTTACAAGGATTGCTAAGGTCCCTACTCCTGTGAAAGACATTGCTGATTTCTAGTCTCATTGGGCAGAGCTTGGAAAAATACTTTTTTATAAGGGCATAGTGGTTAAGATGCTGAACTTGATGACTAGAAGGTTAGCAGGTCAGCAGTTTGAGACCTGAGAACTGCATGACGGAGTGAGTGCCCATCTCTGTCCCAGCTCCTGCCAACTTAGCAGTTTGAAAGCAAGAAATCGCAAGTAAATAAATAGGTACCACTTTGGTGGGAAGGTAAGCAGCATTCTATGCACTCTGGTGTTTAGTCATGCCTGCCACATGTTCACAGAAACATCTGCTGACATGGACAGCGCTGACTCTTTGGCTGTAAACAGAGGTGAGCACTGAACCCTTGAGTTGAATATGACTGCCTTTTGAGTAAGGGCAACCTATACTAGTCACACAAGCAACCATTATTTGAAGCACAATCCAGTATATACTGGCAGATAAACAGTTTTTATAGGTGCTGTAGAAACATATTGTGCTTTGTAATTTGTGGCAGTATCATGCTTCCCCTTATATATCCTATGGCATGCATATTTGTGCTGTGGTGGCTTAATGGTTAAGATGCTGAGCTTCATGACCAAATGGTCAGCAGGTCAGTAATTTGAAACCTGAGTGCTGTGTGATGAAGTGAGGTCCCATCTCTGTCCCAGCTCCTGCTAATCTAGCAGTTCGAAAGCAAGAAATTACAAGTAGATAAATAGATACTGCTTAGGTGGGACTTTACGTAAGTAGTGGTTTTACTGTACAGTAGAACCTCGTATAACGAATGCCCCCTAAAGCGAAAAAAAAAATAGCATCATGAATAAGTATTTTTTAAAAATAGCACCCCGCATAACGATTTTTCCTATGGAAAAAAAATCGTACAATGAATATTCAATTGGAAAAACTGCTTAGCAAAAAAAATTCATGGTATGGTTTTTTCCATAGGAAAAACCATACAATGAAAAAATCACAAAGCAAACAGACCCATAGAACGAATTAAAATCGTTATGCCTGTACAGGGTTTTACTGTAAGTAGTCTGCCTTAGTAAAGAAAAAAGGAAGGGTGGGGAATAAAATGTTGTGGTTCTTTGGAGACAAAGGGATTTATTTCAGTGTAAGCTTTCATGGACTAAACTCCATTTCAGAAAGCTTGTACTAAAATAATTTGTATTTAAAGTGCCACTATAGTTTGCCTCACCTCCCCCCCCCCCTCTAATTTTACTCTTCCCCAAGTTTCGCCATCACGGAACTAGGCTATTAGTTAAGACACACAGGCAGATTAGAAGGAAATACAAAGGAAAGACATCCAGAGTTTATATATAATATGTAATGGACTTTAGTACTATTATATTTTTGTCAAATTTTAATATTTTAATTTTTTGTATCTGTCAAAATATTTACTTTAATATGATCAGTGATCTTTTCCTCCCTGCTAACTGGAAGGCTTAGCTGGCTTTGTTCATGGCATAGCAGTATGCGGTGGTGGGTGGTGAGGAACAAACTTGTACAGGATTTATTGAAGCATCTTTTTCTTTTTCTTGTTTTAAAGATTTTTTTAATGTGATAAGAAAATAACATTTTAAACTACAGTATATGATATTTGTGCTTTGTTTTACTTTAAATTACTAGCATTGGTTTTAAACAGAAATGGAAATAATTGCTCATAATGACATTATGAACTACAATAACAAGTGTTTTTCTTCCTTCTGCTAGTGTAGACGTCTCCCTCCTGCTGCCAAAGACTTCGTGATTTAGAGAGACAGCCCAGCAAGTGGCAGTCATGAGATTGAACCCTGTCCTCCAGGCTGGCATTGACCTCACTGCAGGGGCTGTAGGTAAGGCTCATGAAATCCCATTTTCACTAGAAACTGATTACAGGTTGATTTTTTGCACTGAAAGAAGCTTTTCCTCAGTTGCACAAGGCAGTGTCTGGTGACAGGAGATTGGGGGGAAATTACTCTTTTGAGCTGCAACTCCCAGAACCCCCCAACCTCCATGAACCAATGCTAGTCAAGGAACTCTGGGATGTAGTAATACTTCCCAAACTCCATGTGATAGTAGTGTTGGTAGCTCTATTGTTGCGACATTAAGGGAAGAGCGCTTGTTGAACTGTCCCTGAGTTTACTTCCGTCTAGCATCTTAACTTCTCTTGTCTTGCTCTTCCTTTCAGTGACACCCTGCTGTTGTGGAGAGGTCAATGTGTAAATGCCCTTGTCTAATCATTTCCTAGCCATTGCTTTTAGTACCTCACATGAGTATTTCAGAATATGTCACAAGTAAAAGTTGAGCAACAGAACTAAAGAGAGAGATTGTTTTGTTTTATTGACTTTAGCAATGAGGATTTCCCTAGGGCAGTCAATTGGCCATCTAGTTATCTGTAGTGAAATAGTTCAAGAACATGCATGTGTACTTGACAGCTTATGTTTCCCTGCTCTCTCACCTCTTTCATGCCACTTCAATGTCACTTGTTAGGCAGGGCAGGGGTGGCTTTGGCCTCTTGCTCTACAGCAGTCTTTTCCAACCTTTGGTTTTTGGACTTCAGTTCTCAGAAGACTTAAGTCAGTTCCCCAAAGCATTGATCAACCAATGTACTGACTTAGGCTTATGGGAACTTAAGTCCCCTTGTGGGCTTGGGTCCCATGTTAGGAACCACTGCTCTACAGCATAGGCAAATGAAGCCCACTGCTTGCCCAGTAGAACAGGTGCCATCTCTAGACGGTGGCCGAAGCAATTGTGGGTGCAGTACCAGACAGGAGCAGCAGCAAAGCTCAAATTCAAGACCTCACTTAATCCAGAAGCTCTTGAAGAGAAATTGAGCCCTCACCATTCAGCCAGCCTAACTATGTTTGTAGGGGTACCATCAGGCCCGTGCTGGGCTGCCAGGATACTGGGACGGGTGGCCGCGTGCCTCTACTTAGAACTCATAACTTAAAAGGCCACGCCACCTTGGGAGTTTCCGTTTTGGCTCCTCTTGCCGGGGGCTCCCCTCCGCCCTGTGGGAGGAAGTCCGAAGTGCTTCAGTGGCAGCGTAGACATAATAAAATCTCTGCGCCGCTGCCAAAACATTTATGACTTTCTCCCACAGGGCAGAGGGGAGCCCCTGGCAAGAGGAGCCGAAGCAGAAACTGCCGAGGTGGTGTGGCCCTTTAAGTTATTTGTTCTAAGTAGAGATGTGAGGCACCCAGTCTCAGTATCCTGGCGGCCCAGCACTGGCCTGGGTACCATGAAGATAAAATTGCACATACTGTATACTTATTTAAAAATATACTTTGGAGAAGGACATTGAGCTACTTCCCCTTCCAGCTGAATTGGGGTACAGGAGAACATCTGCCAGGGCTTTTTTTCTACAGGCCCACTTTGTCAAAGGTGTCAATGTACTGTACTATAGTATACATTCTCATGAACTGGAAGTCACTTTGGCACATGTTAGCCTTAGTTGGCAGATTGGCATGGTGAGCAGTGACTAGATATTGGAGGCAAAAGGCCATGAAATACAAGAGATCTGTGACACTTCTATGCACAGTTCAAATTTATTCAAGATAAGAACAACAGCCTTATGCTTCTCTTCCTGTGAGGGAAGCTCTCTTATCTGCCCCAGGCCTTATCTGAGAGATGGGTCATGTGCAGCCTTCCTAAGAAGAAAAGAATGCATATGAGCACCTATTGCCTCTTTTGGATATCCTGAAGTAGACTTTACAACAGAGATGGATAACATGTGGTTCTTCAGCTGTTATGTAGCTCTTAACCAACCCCAGTACTAACTCTCATGCTAGTAGATTTGGCAAGCCTTCAGTTTTGGAACTGAGACTCAGGCTTGAGAGTTCATTCTTTGGGCTTCTGGATTTGGCCCTCAGTATTGCAAGAAATGAGATATTATTGGCTTAGCAACTTTGATCTGTTTCGGGGGTTGATCCTGACATCTTGCGATCATCCGAATATCTTCCAGTAGATTCAAATTTACTCTTGCCTCAGCTTTGATTTAAAAAGTAGTGTTCTTTTTCCATTTACTAACACATTTTCTTCCCACTCTCTATTGTAATCTTCAGCTGGCAGATTTCTCCCAGTGGTTCCTGAGAAACAGACCTTTGGTAGCCAGACTTCTCTTGCCTTTAAGTGGTGGCTTCCACTCCACTGGCTGACGTAAATGTGCACAATAGTTGTAACATTCACTCCTCAGGGTGGTTCCCAACATATTAGTAACAGTAAATGAGGCAGGGATGTTTCCCTCAATTTCTAGCTGCAGGCAGCTATTGATTTATTTTAAAATGACTGCCAGAGATCAACAGCCATTCCAGTTTCCCCTTTTTAGAAATTGTCTTCAGAATAAGCACCCTTTTTTCATTTTGTAGATCAAACAAACTTTTTGGGTCGTGGGCCAATCATGTGGTTCAGGGAGCTGATCAGTAAGGCCCAGGGGCCAGGTGCGGCCCCCGACACCAATTCATCCGGCCCGCGAAGCCCTCATCACTCCTGGAAGCGGAATTAAAACACACCGTACGGGTGCGTTTTACTTCTGCTTCCAGGAGCAACGAGGGCTTCATGGGCCGGATGAATTGGCATCGGGGGCTGCACCTGGGCCCCAGGCCTTAGTTTGGGCACCACTGGTGTAGATGGCTTCACCCAGGAAGGCCCCTGAAAAATACTAAATTGTTTAGTAGGCAGGGAGTGGGGAACCAGAGGCAGAGAAGGCTTTTACCTGAGGATGTGTTGGTCTGTATATAATAGCAGGTTCACATACAGAACAAAACCAGCTCCCCCCGCCAAACCCCCAAATATATATAGTATATTTTGTTGCTTCCAGCTTTTCCCTCTGTTATTTGGCTTTAGGGATATAGCGCTTCATGTAGGCAAAACATTAGAAGTTACATTTTTGGACTAGGTTGTAGGACAGTGGTGGTGAACCTATGGCACGCATGCCAGAGGGGGCACTCAGAGCCATCTGTGCAAGCACGTACGCTGTCGTCCCAGCACAGAGTTCACTCTGCCCAGCAACCCAATGGGAGCACTTCCACTCTGCCCCCAGCACAGAGTTTGCCCCTGCTCCTCTATGGCGCATACGGCAGTCTGTTGATTTTGGGCACTCGGTCTCTAGAAGGTTCGCCATCACTGTTCTAGGAGCTGCAGCCTTCAAAAATATATACCCACCCACCCCCATCATTCTGCACCCTCTCTACCTAAAGGGCAAATGTAAGGATGGGGTTTGAGGGTTATACAACCCGACTGCTGTTAACCGTTCTTTAAACAAAACAGAGGACCAAATCTTATTGTGTAAAAGTTATTCTGGCTTAAACCAGTTCACTTAAGCCAGAAGTATTTAATTTAAATACATGGAAAAAATCCTATTGCTGCTCCTCTTTAGGTTCTGAGGCTTACTTTGGCTCCCTTTTATCCTGGAGAAGCTTTTGTTTGTGATGGGGTGGTGATGGCAAGGAGGCTTTTAAGAATAAAAATTAATGCCATCAACCCAACAGTGATTTTTTAATTATTAATTCATTCACCCCCATCCCAAGGCTGTCAAAGCCTTCATCAAAGGTAAGAGAGAGCCTTGGAACCTGAAAAAGGGATGGGGTGGGAAGCTCTCCATTCATTTAAATTATATATCACTAGTACCTACTCTGGTTTACGCTAGTGTAATTGCACACCAGGGTTATGGTGGTATAGTGGTTAAGATGCTGAACTGGCAGGTCAGCAGTTTGACACTCTTGCCAACCTAGCAGTTTGAAAGCAAGAAATTGTAAATAAATAAACAGGTACCACTTCAGCGGGAAAGGTAACAATGCTCCATGCGCTTCAGTGTCTCGCCATGTCAGCTACATGACCACGGAAACGTCTGTAGACACAGAAAGCACTTTCTCTTTGGCTGTAAACGGAGATGAGCAATGCCCCTGAGAGTCGTATACACAAGGCTATTGAGCAAGAGAGACTTTTACCTAATTGTACATCAACAGATTTTTGCCCAAAATGACACTGCGATCAGGAGAGACTGGCCAGCATTGTTTATATTCCTACGTGACAACCCCATTCTTCTTCTGTAGAACATAGTGGGTTAAACCTCGTTCTCCTCATTCCAGATCCATGATGTAGATCAAGGGTGCCCAAACTTTTTGTGCCATGGACCATTCATGTGGTTCAGGGGGCAGTCACTATTGCCTGTGGGCCGGATCTGGCCCCTGATGCCAATTCATCCCTCAAAGCCCTTTTTGCTCCCAGAAGCGGAAGTAAAACACGCCTATCCGGTCACATTTTATTCCACTTCCGGGAGCGACAAGGGCTTTGTGGGCCGGATGAATTGGCATCAGGGGTCGGATCAAGCCCACGGGCCGTAGTTTGGGCACCCCGATGTAGATTAAGGTGAATGACAGTGGCCTGGTGTTTATGACTGAGGGCAGATGTGAGCTCTTGTTTCCCTGACTTGTGCCCAATATTAGCTACTTTTTCCATGTCTAGGCCATACGTAAAATAAAAATAAAAAATGAAGGCACCTTTTGGTGAGTTCATTCTGCAGTTCCTTTCATCTGACCTAGTGTGAGAAAGAATAACCAGCAACACAAAGTTGCCGTTACCAGGGTATGCCCGATTGTGGTTAAAAAATGCCACAATCTTCGAGGAGGCTTTTCCTGTGTCCCCCATATTAGTGACTACCATCAGGAGATAAGGATTCTTTGGCCCCAGACGTTTGAGACTTCATCTCCCAGAATAATTTCATTCCACATGCCTTTTTCGTAAGCTCTATTTCTACTGCTCTGTTATTTCTATTCTGTGGCTTTTAATGTTTACTGTGCCCTTTTTGTTTTGGCCAGGGGGCACTGCCTGCGTTGTGACCGGCCAGCCCTTTGACACAGCCAAGGTGAAAATGCAGACCTTCCCCACCATGTACCAAGGACTGGTTGACTGTTTTGTGAAGACTTACAAGCAAGTAGGATTTCGAGGTTACTACAAGGGGACCAGCCCAGCGCTCGTCGCAAACATTGCCGAGAACGCCGTGCTCTTCATGTGTTACGGCTTTTGCCAAAATGTTGTGAGGAAGATTGTGGGACTAGACAAGAAGGCAAAGCTGAGGTGAGTAATGAACCTTCCTTTCCTTCTCCCTCTTGCGCTCACAGTAGAAGCTGAAATCAAGCCCCAAGAGCCAATGCGAGAATCTCGATTTCTTCCACTAATAGTGCAGTGTGTGGTTTTGTGAAGGAATTCTGTCTTAATTCTCCATTATTCTAGGAGGAAAATATAACCTTCTCGTCCCATTGCATTTGCAGCAGACACTCAGGAACATTTATACTAGTGATCCAAACAAACCATCAAAAGGGCAGGGTATAAATGTGAATGAATGAATGAATGAATGAATGAATGAATGAATAAATAAATAAATAAATAAATACATTTAGGCTAGAATCTTAGATTTCTGCCTTGCAAGTCTTAATATTAACCCAGATCCTTTGCTTAATTAGGTAATGGATCAGGCCAGATTGCTTTAAAAATACTACAAGTTATCCCAGCCTATTGTTACACATTCTCATGTCAGAATTTTCAAGTCAAGGGAATTCGAAAGAAGAGTCCAGATGAATAATTTGATTTTATTGGCTATGGAAATCCCTTCCAGAAGAGATTAGGCTGGGCCTCTCCTTTTTGTTCTTCATCCTGCAGTAGGGTTGCCATATGTCCTGGAAAACCGGGATTGTCCCGGATTCACGGTCGGAAACATCGTCATGGCCGGTTAACTAAAAATCATGTTAAAATCCTGGAAGCCCTTTGCCGAGGCAGAGAGTGAGAGCGAGCTTTTTCCCTGCATTTCTCTGAATTTCATAGCTCTATGGAAATCCTTGCTCTCCAGGTGTGACATCCCCCTGGGCTGTTCCCTTTGTCCTTAGCCATAGAGGTCTTGGGCAAACAGCCCTTTGAGACCCGCAGCAGTGGCTTCCAGAGGGTTTCTGGGTGGCTGTGAGCATTTGGCTGGAGAAGCCCCAAGTGGTGAATAAACAGCTGTGCGGTGGGCACTTGCTGGACTCCTGTAGGGCTTCCTGGCTTTGGCCCAGAGCTGGCAGCCAGAGGAGACCTGGAGCACCTGATCATTGGGCGCCAGAGGTTGCATGGGAAGCTTTCCGCTCCTCGGAGGACTGGGAGGGGCTTTGGCTGGAAGGCCCTTTGGGGTGTGTGAAGAAGTGCTGTAGGGGGTGATCTGGACTCACGTGCCCAAAGGTAGCCCCTTCTTCCATACCTGCCAAGGAACTGGGGCTCAAAGTGACTGAGAAACATAGAATCACTGGGTTGGAAGGGGCATTTTAGGCCTTTGAGTCCAATCCCCTGTTCAATGTCCCGGGTTTGTGGGAGAGAGTTATGGCAACCTTAGCCTGCAGGCTTGACTGATTTTTTTATTAAGGAACACCATTTAAATACTGGATACTGTGGAAGAGCTTTTCCTCTTACATTCTTCAAAAGCAAATTTAAAATTGTTTCCTTTGGAGGTTTAGTTAATACAATAATCTCATTACTTGTGTTTTGATATTATAATGTAGTGTGACTTTAGATATTTTGTGTCTGTTATATTGAGAGAGGCAAGATATGCATAAAATATGTTCACATTGTAAAACAGTTGGTGGGGAAGGAGTCTCAAAAACCTGCCTTCTTATTTCGGAAGTTCTAGAGTAGGTACTGCTGTGGCTTAGTGGTTAGGATGCTGAGCTTGATGACTGGAAGGTCAGCAGGTCGGCAGTTCAAGACTTGAGTGCTGCATGATGGAGTGAACTCCTGTCTCTATCCCAGCTCCTGCCAACCTAGCAGTTCAAAAGCAAGAAATTGCAAGTAGATAAATAGGTACTGTTTGGTTGGGAAAGGTAAACAGTGTTCTGTGCGCTCCAGTGTTTAATCATGCCTGACACATGCCCACAGAAATGTCTGCAGACACAGACAGTGCTGACTCTTTGTCTGTAAAAGGAGATGAGCACCATCAACCTAGAGTTGAATATGACTGGCTTTTGAGCAAGGGTGACCTTTACCTAGAATGGTGATATTTGTTCCTCAGAGCACGTCATATTTAGTTTGATGCCTAAACCTGGAGATTGTTTCACAATCTTTCCCTTTCCTTCCCAGGCCAATGTGTCTAATGAAAGACCTCCAGACAGAAGCCCAAATGACGTGTCATTGTTATCTTTCTCTGGAACTGATTAGGAACTTTATCTTAGCATTAACCAAGTTGAGCGAACATTCACAGCCAAGAAATTTCCTCTTTTGACATCCCATATCCACCCCTGTTTTTGAGTGGCATCAACAGCCTTGCCCATTAATGGCATCTGCAGGTCAGCCGTGCGTATCATCTGAGGCTCTCATAGCTAACTAGCCAAAATTTGACTTGAACCAAGGCCCTGACAAATAAATTATTTCCCAGCTGCGAATCACCAAATAGCAACTGTGCAGTCTGATGTCATCACACATTTTTTCTTTACACATTTTAGAGCGGGGGTACCCAAACTACAGCCAATTCATTCGGCCTGCAAAACCCTTGTCGCTCCCAGAAGCGAAAATAAACATGCTCGTATGGACGCGTTTTACTTCCGCTTCTGGGAGTGACGAGGGTGGCTCCGGCCGGATGAATTGGTGTCAGGGGTCGGATCCGGTCCCCAGGCTGTAGTTTGAGCACCCCTGAACCAGGTGACTGGCCCGTGGCCTGAAAAGTTTGGGCACCCCTGTTTTAGAGAGTTGCCATCTAAAGCTGTTTGAAGTGGAAATGGCAACAAAAACAATACAAACAGGAAATTACTCAGATTAGGAAAAAATTGCTACTCTTAAGACTGAATAGGTTACAGAGCTGCTGCATGGCATGTTCACTCCCACATGTCCTATGTGAGTGTGTGAGAAGGGGCCAAAATGCATCTCCAGAGAGGTCATTCAAAGCTGGAGAAGACCCACACAGAAAGCCCAGCTTCATGTCTCTTCTCCTCCTCCTCCTTCCGTGTCTAGGCCAGACATGAAACTGCCAAAATGAAGGCACCTTTTGGTGAGTTCATTCTGCAGTTCCTTTCATCTGACTGAGTGTGAGAAAGATTAGCTGGTCCTTTGACTGGTCATAATGGAAGAATGGGGTTGTCTAAGCAAAAACAATTGCAATGACACATATACCTCCCCATAGTGCTTAGTGCATCTCTGGATGGTTTACAAGGTAATTAGCATTTTGCCCCCAACATGCTGGGTAGATGGAAGGCTGAGTCAACCTTGTGTCCTGTCAGGATTGAAATCAGATTGTGGGCAGAGTTTTGGCTGCAGTACTGCTGCATAACCACTGTGCCATGGGAGCTCTTCTCTAGACAATTCTGGTTTGCATGTGGACTGAAAGCCAGGGCATGTTTGAGAGGGAAAACACACAATGTGTGTTTTTAATATTGCATTTCCATCAGATTTTGCAGCAGCCTGAAATATCCACAAATTATTGGCATGCAGCTCTGCATGGGGTGTGTGGGATGAATGAAGGTGTCCAAATTTCTAAAAGCCAATATGGGTAGAGTGCCATTCACTCAACAGAAATTATGTCCCCAGCTATTGTCCAGTAAAGCAGTATCTTCTATCTGTAGAAAGTAATTTAAATTGCATTAAATTGTTTTCTTGAAAGCTCTCCATTATTTATTTATTGGTGATGACAGAGTAAAAGTTCTAATCTGCACATTGCAGAAATGCACCTGCGTACATGGGAGATATTTTTCTCAAAGTGGGCAATAGATTTAGGGAAGCCTAAATCTATTGTCTCATTTCTTATCTCACAGCTTCCAAGTTTACATGATTTTAGGGTTATTTCTTTATTATTTGTATTATTCTCAGTTGATGTCAGTAAAAGTATTCACTGCTCCCATGGGATGAGTTGATTATCATCCAGAGTGTGACCTGGTTTATTCTAGGGTGTGCTATTCCTTGGCCAATAAGTAAGCATTTAACATGTCCCACTGTACTGAAAGACAAGGAAGGCTCAGGAATGAAGTCAGCTGACATTATATGTGGCTTGGTTCCCATGCAAGGACAATTAAAGAGATTGGGGTGATGGTATATTAGTAGCTTTCAAAGGGTACACAGAAAGAACCTCCTTGAAGATTGATATTTTTGAACCACAATTGGGTGTACCCCAAGCAACAGTAACCTTGTTGTGCTGGCTAATCTTTCTCACATTAGGTCAAGCAAAAGGAACTACGGAATGAATTCATCAAAAGGTGGCTTTATTTTGGCAGTTTAACGTTTAACCTAGACATAGAAGAAGAAGAGATAACTTTCACATGTTTAGCATAGTTGAGAAGGAGGAGGGAAGCAGCTTGTTTTCACTGAAGACAAGAGGTGGCATCAGTGGCGTAGGGTAGGTGGGCCAGGGGGCGGCCTGCCCCTGGTGGCACTTTTTGGGCTATGGGTGTTCTTGGACTACAATTCCCAGAAGCCCTAGCGGGAGCAGGTGCCGGCATTCACCAGGGGGCGGCAAATTTGGCTTAAGCCCCAGGAGGCTGAAATCCACGGGATGCTACTGGATGGCATGATGCTTCTCTTTTACTAATGTCATTACAGGGGTATTTAACCTGCAGAACCCATAGCATGAAGATTCCCCAGCTTCACAGTGTGGTCCCACTCTGTTGTTCTAAGCCTGTGGCTCCCACCTTGGGGCACATGCCACAATTTGAGAATGAGTTATTAACAATGAATGGCCTTTTAGGCTTCTTCCACACAAATAGGAGTTCACTTTTGGAATAATTAGAATTATATGTCATGGTGGGGGGCATCAGGACTTTAGAGATGCTTAGGTGGGGCATGGCCAAAGAAAGGTTGAGAACCACTGCTCTAAATGTTCACAAATAGGATTAGGTTCTCACGAATAAGGTATTAAATAAGGTATTAAATACTGCTTCTAACCAAGAAGTCAAATTGTTGAACTATTGGGTTTAATTTTTATTCACGTTGGTCAATGTTTCCAGATTCTCCTGTGTGGTTCAGTAGCTGGTTTTTTTTATCTTGGGAGCTGGAAAAGACCATATGTAGTAGATTCCAGTGCAGCAAAAGCATGTGAGTAGTTGTTTGTTTACACTGGGATTTTTGGCTTTCTTGTCTTTAACTATCGGGACTGAAGTCACATCATCTAACTAAGTCCTTCCCCTGCTGTCACTTTACAGAGTTACCTTTAGGGACAAACTAGAAATCTGCTTTGCCACCTTTGGGTTGCAGATCAAGACATCTGGTTCTCATGTGCCACAGACAACTGTGTCTCTCTTGCAGTGACCTTCAAAATGCTACAGCAGGATCGTTTGCATCTGCCTTTGCCGCCTTGGTCCTCTGTCCTACTGAGCTGGTGAAATGCCGCCTGCAGACCATGCATGAAATGCAGTTATCGGGGAAGATTGTGCAAGGACACAAGTAAGGAAGGCAGAAATCTCCAGGTGCCATTTTAGGACTGACGTCCAGGTCAACTTAACACGGCTCCCTTTGCCGTGTGCTTAGAATAAAAAGGGAATGTGCATATGCACCTAACCTGCTGCCTTGCATAGCATGTTATTCAAAATCTTTGCATGCATTATGCTTACAACCGCCTTGTAATGTTAGCCAGTGCTATAAGGCAGTTGTACTGGGCTACTAGGCTGCCGGGTGGGGTATAAATAAAATGTAACAGGGGAGAGACAGATACCTGCTTTGTTAAACATCTCCTTACGGAATCCTTTCTGACATTTTTGTTCCTTTCCTAGTACAGTTTGGTCTGTCATCAAAGATGTTCTGAAAAAGGACGGTCCCCTTGGATTCTACCGCGGCCTCTCTAGTACTTGGCTGCGGGAAATTCCTGGCTATTTTTTGTTCTTTGGGAGCTATGAGTTGAGCCGGACATTTTTGGCATTTGGAAGACCAAAAGAGGAACTAGGTATGTTTTGGCTTGATAGTAATATGAAAATGCACACCCAGTCCTACATATAGTCAATTGCCCCAAAGTATTTAGGGTTGTGACCGTTGCAGTCAACAGCCAAGATGGGCATATCAGAAAACAAAGCAAAATAAACAAAATAAAAAACACTAGCACTTTAAAGACTAACTGCTATATTTTTATTGTTAGCTTTCGTGGATCAAGTCCACTTCTTCGGACAAGGAGTGAAACTTACAGGCATGGTTTTTATACACCAAATTCAGGGGTCAAAGGGAGAAGGATGTGTTCAAGCAAAATGACGGACAAGAAGCAAAGCACAGCAATACATGATGGGCTGTTCCAGGCTCCCATGTCCTCTGAGGCCTTACCCTCTGGTGGCTTTACCAAAGCCACTCCTTTTGACAGTTCCTTTGCCATCTCTCTTCTGGGTTGGAGTGAGGTTTGGATGCCAGTAGGTCTCCTTGGCCTCAAGGGGGTCAGTGTTGATGGCTGGCTAAAGAGCAGCACACTGCCCATTTCTGTCAAAGGTGACAAGTCACTCTTTTCTTCCTCTTTTCAAAGTCACATTCCTACCAACTCCTTCACCCAAGTGTGGGTCATCTGCCCCTGCTTCCTTTCTCCCACCTGGGACCTCATTCTTTCTGCCCCATCACTGGGACAGTTTGGAGGGAGTAAGGGCAGGCTGCCCGCTAGTGACAGGCAGAGCACCTCACCTGCAGTGGTGCTTTCTAGCATCTGAAGTTAAAGCACTTGGCTTGCCTTCTCTAAAGGGTATCTGTTATAAGTGGGCTGTACCACTTGCAGAGCGTATGGTAGATTATGGAACTGCATTGCTTGAACACATTTGCACACAGTGGTAAGGATGATGTGAGAAAGAGGAGGGAACCTACACCTAACACCTGTGAAAGCAACTAGTACCATTAGGATTTCACACACTCTTTGGTTCACTTTCAGCAGGCCCAGTCTTGGAGAACTGCCTTCCTGAAAATTTAGTGCAGGGGTGAAAAACCTTAGGTCTTTCTTAGGTCTTGGGTTTCAACTGTGAAGGTGGCAACGGTTTAGCTGATTGTTTATTTAGTGCACAGAGTTTAAGTTGCAAAATACTAGAGCAGAGGAACATAATGGCAAGATACCAATTCCAAATATGAAAACAACAAAGCCTTACTAGCTTCGTGGCCAAGCCTGGCTTAATTACTTAGAAACTACATTTTGCTAGCTTTTTACTCACAAGCTTCCATCCGATGCAAAGGGATTCCAAGCATGGCGAATTCTCTCTCCCCACCCCATTCCCATATCAAAACACATCTTCCCACACTTAGCCCTCCTACTCAAGGGTTTCAGTCAATTATAACATAGAATACAATGCCTCTCAAACTTAGTTCCATTCTCACAGAATTCAGCCTGTTTTGACTACACACACGATCTTCCCCCCAGTTGCTGTTTGAAGGGCACATTCCTTCTCTGCACCTGGGAACAAGAAATCAGAAATCTACTTTAGTGTTACGAAGTAAGCAACCAACCCCCTCCCCCCCAATTTCTTTACGTCACCTCTCAAAATCCCTTAGCATTGCCCTGCCTGATGGGAGTTATAGGATAAAAGTGGTGGATTCTTGCCTAAAAGACTCTGAACTGTGGAGGTGAGCCTGCTCTATCTAGCGCTCATTCTCACTTGCAGAAGGCAACCTCTTCTACTACAGGGACTACTGTTCAGCAAGTGAAGAGGCCAGAGGGAGAAGATAAAAAAGAAATAATTAAAGAGGAAAGAGGGATGTGACATATTTCTGTCTAGTTCAGAATTCTTGTTTATTCAGCTGTATCTACCCATTGAACTGAAAACAGAACCTTTTCCCCCTCTTCTACTTTCTTCTGGAAATAACAATTATTTGAAATGTTTCGACATATCTTGGCAGATTTCCTGTTGACATCAATGTACATGGGCGCTCCCCCCCCCCCCCCCCGGCTTTCCCCTTGCTAGTTACCTCAGTTAGCAAGATTTCTTGACTTACATTCTAAAATGCTTTAAAAAAATTAATTTAACCTTTAAAAAAAGAAAGGAAGAGAAAGCATATTTTGTAATCTGAGGACAGAACTTAATACTTGGGTAGCTCATGACATGATGCCCTTTGCACCATTGCCATTGGCTGCAACTCATATCCAAGAATGCATTTTTTTTCCTGCTTCAGGAAAAATGCCACTGATGTGAATTTGTTTAAGGTGGATCCCAGCTTGCCATGAAGTGACCCACACACTATGTTCACGGAGCCATCTTCTGCGGCACATTTGAATCGAAACATGCAGGATTTAACACTGGGACTGCAATGGACTGCCGCAGCCTTGAGGATATTATCACAGCCAGCCCATCTGGCACAGCCTCTTCCACCTCCATGACCGTTGGCAATCAGAGTCCCTTCTCTGCTCATTTTGCTGTTGGGCCCGATATGATGGTTTCCTGTGGCATTTCCTCCACTGAGGGGACCATCACCCCACCGAAAGGGGCTCATTTGCCTGTAGCCATTGGCCCCTTTAGGGAGTCAGGTTATTTACCGCTACCCAACACTCAACGTTGAATCACTAGCTGTACGATCTACTCCATTATTGTAGCAGGATATCCGGCAAGACATCAGTGATGAGACCATATATAAGTTATCCAGGTCAGTCCAGTACGTGATTGAGTCAGTTTAGTAGCCATTGCTTAAGGCATAGAACTCCCCAGAAAATATGCAGAGAAAATATCAAAATCAATATCAAATTGACAGGCATGACTTGATTTTCTGATCCCTGAAGGATTAGTCTTTTGATTCAAGTTTAACTATGGATTAATCCTAAAGTTCACCAAAATCTTACCAGGCCTCTTGACAGGAGGGAGCTCTGTATTTATTTTATAGCCTTTTTATTCTAGCTTTTATTCTAAAAGAAATCTGGAGGAAGTAATAACAGTTTTAAAACAGCAAATAAAATACATAATCACAAATATAGTAAAACTAAGGGAAATATTATAAAATTACATTTAAATAGGAAATCGCATTCCCTGTAGCACTAGGGATATGATTTGCTACATTTTAAAAAAAATTCTGGAATGGGTGGCTAGAAGAGCTGTGGAGCAGGTGTGGGTTTGGGTTTTTTAGGGTAGGGGTTCTCAACCTACAGCCCACGGATACTTCCTGCTTTATTAGGAAATGTGATTATCTCCTTCCAGAACAGCAACATATCATAATGCAGCTACACACAATAGGTAGGGGCTTCAGCTGTGCAGAAATATGTAATTTTAAACACAGGGGAGAGGTGATCTTGTTAAAGAGCTATACATGTGTACAATCTTCTCACATGAATAGAACGTTAGGAAATAATAGAAACACTGATGATGATAAGAGGAAAAAGTTGGCCCTAGGAAAACCAGTTTTCCCAACCCATCCCCAAAACATGGAAACAATAATCTAGTGATTACTAACTACTTTCATATAGAAATAAGTACCTTGTGAATCTTTGTAGCACTCAGTTCTTCACCCAGCATGGTTTGTGAAACACTGTGCTGACCTACCCCAGTGGGCACAGTCGCCGTACAGTGACACTACACAGAGTCTGTTCAAGGAGACTTCAAATAGCAAACTCCAAAGAGCAAGCCGAGGTCTGGTTACCAGTAGCTCAAGCAAGCCCAGGGGTATTGTCATGGTTGGTAGAGAAGTCAGGGTCACGGCAGGCAGGTCAGGGTCTAGGCAGGCAATCTCAAGAGGTATCCAAAGTCAAGCAGAGCGTCAGTCTTTGCACTAAAGAATTGTACTAACTCTGGAATGCTGCAACAAGCTGGGAGCCTTCTCTGGTAACTAGTTCTAGCTTGCTTGTGTCGCAGGTGTAGCTCCTTTCTGAATCTTTCCCTGACTGAGGGCTGATCAGTGTCAGAGTAAGACTTCTGATCTGACAGGTCATCTGCCTAGGGAAACAGTTGAGCCAGAAGCAGGCTGAGATTCCTGGTTCAGGACATTCACAGGTACAAGTCGAACTGGGCTGTGCATAGGAAGTGCCTCCTGATCCAGGTCATCTTCAGAGTCTGATGAGGATTGGATCACAACAAACAGTGATAATTGTGGCCAATAGCTTGTGGTAGATGTCGCAGCTTAAGAAGTTATTGTTCCTCAGAACATATTTTACCTGGTTCACTGTGCCATTCGGCAGAGGTAGTGCAGATTGGGGTGGCTCAGGGAAATCGTGGAGTTACATTTTCACTATAAAAAGGATGGGAAAAGGCTGTCCTGGATTTGGTGTTCCAGCCATCCACATGTCTTATTCCAACACTGCTTGGTTTTTGTAGGTCCAATGGAACTGGTGGTCAGTGGTGGCATTGGCGGCATCTGCTTATGGGTTGCGGTTTATCCAATAGACTGCATCAAATCTAGAATCCAGGTTCTTTCCATGGCAGGAAAACAGGCTGGTTTTATGGGAACATTTGCAAGTGTGTTCCAGAATGAAGGTAAGAATGCGAGACTGGACTGTTGGGGGCGGGAATGTTTTAGAATCTGCAAATTTTGCACTAGCTATTACATTATAGCTTTCATATCTGCAAAGGGGGGAATGTGTTGCATGTAATTTCTTAAAACACCCACATCTGTTTTTAGTTCCTACAATGAAAGCAATGGCAGTGGGACTCGCCACAGTCCAATGACTCCCCTGTTTAGAGCCTATCTCATGTTCGCAGAACTCCTGGTTTTCTTGCATCTGCAGAATAGCTAGTGGACAGTAGAGAGAGGCAATACAGTATAGCACATTCTTGCTGTCCTACAAAGCATTGCATCAAAAATGCCACTTTCCCTGTCACCTCTAGGTCTGTATGTTTCAGAATATGTTTTTAGCTTTCTAGGTTAGGAGCAGCCAATTAACATCACAACATAATTTTGTCGTCCGGGGTAATTTCATAGGCGGAATTGTTGTAGTCTTCAACTTTTGTGCAGTTTCTATGCTAGAGAAACAGCCGGGAAAGGCAGTTTGAATAAATTGCTTGGTTAACCCTTGACTCTTGTTCACAGGTGTATTTGCCTTGTACTCTGGACTGAAACCTACTATTATTCGTGCTTTCCCGGCCAATGGAGCTTTGTTCCTTGCTTATGAATACAGCCGGAAACTGATGATGAAGCAATTTGATACATAAAGCTACATATGAACTGAAGTCACTAGATTCATTTAATGGGTCATCACAATGACTGCCCAGGTGAAACAGCAACAACTGTTAAGACTCCAAATAAGGCAAATTGAAAGAACTGTGGTTTGACCTGTTGTTGTTTTCTTAATTTCAATAAACATGCAGTTTTTAACACTTAGGAAAACAGAGGTAACAGGATCTAGAGCCTTGTACCATCTTCTACTACAAGAATTCTGTGGACAGCGCTTTCACGGTATGAAATTTTTCAGGGTAGTTATGAAATTTTAGAAAGTATCTTTAACAAGATGGCTTGCCAAGGTTGCAATGACCAAAGACATCAATGTAAGGACAGACAAATGTGAGCCATCCTTCTTATGCGGGAAAACCAGATAGCAGCTGAAGTCCAGTATAGGATTTAGAAGAGGGGTGCCCAAACTACGGCCCATGGGCTGGCTTCAGGCCCTGGCACCAATTCATCCGGCCCACGAAACCCTTGCTCCTGGAAGCGGAAGTAAAATGTGCCCATAGGATAGCAATAACAATTACATTTCTATATAATTTTATAGCCCTTAGAGCACTCTCTAGGCAGTACATAAGGCAATTTGCATTTTTGCTACCAGCATCCTGGGTACTCATTTTATCAACCTTGGAAGGTTGAGCAACCTAAAGCCATCAGGATTAAATTCAAGTCAGCAATTTCGGCTGCAGTACAGCAGCTTAATCAGTAGTACATTGGCTTAGGAAGCAATTATTAATGGGTCTGTAACATGTGAGAGCCATGGTGGTTTAGTGGTTAAGATACTTAGCTTGAGGACTGGAAAGCCAGCAGTTTGAGACCAAGTGCTGTGTGACAGACTGAGCTCCTGTCACCTCTCCCAGCTCCTGCCAACCTAGCAGTTTGAAAGCAAGAAATTGCAAGTAGATAAATAGGTATCACTTTGGCATGAAAGGTAACAGCATTCTGTGTGCTTCAGCATCTAGTCATGCCTGCCACATGACTATAGAAATGTCTGCAGGCAGACAGCACTGGCTCTTTGGCTGTAAAAAGAGGTGGGCACCGTGCTCTAGAGTCAGACGCAACTCGCTTTCAGTCTAGGGCAACCTTTACCTTTACTAGCATGGGGGTGTGGGGCTTTGTGTTCCAATTCCATGGTAACTTGTCCAGGTCTTCACTACATTGTAGGCATCCAAGCAGGAGACAAGTACACTCAAGCTTTCCTTCATAGCTGTGTATGTGAAGAACTCAATTTGGAAGGATTCAAGATCCTCAGCTATCAATTCAGCATTAGATAATCATTTTCTGTAATTCACCACAGAATTAGTAATCACTATCTTTTGCTGATTATTAATGAGATTGCAGCACTAAAGTTGTTTCAGAATTTTAAAATGTTTTGTGGCACTGGAAGGACTAGCAAGTGATCTAGTGTGGTAAAATTGTTCTTCCTTAACAATTAAAGGTCACACCTAAGCAAATTTCCATTAAACTGCATACCTACCCCACTGCTAACATGTATCTCCATATGTGCTTGAATTAACATTTCAAGGCATTCCATCAAAAGCTTGTTCACTTATGCTTTCAAAGCGAGATACTGGTGTTTGTAATATCTTTCACCATTTCTGTAGACTAATACATTCTATGACTATGCAAAGGTATAATGAATATACTAGATATACAGTCAAACTCCTTTTTTTTTTACTTAGGCCAACCCTTCAGGGATTTTCTAGGTATGAAGTACAGTACTAGGAAAGGGTTGACCAATCTTTGCTTCTGATGGTATTCTGGGTCCATGCACTTTGTGCAAGGCCACAAAGGTGGCAGGGCACATAAACCCATCAGCCACAAG
The DNA here is from genome assembly GCA_030440675.1 of Furcifer pardalis. Lineage (NCBI taxonomy): Eukaryota > Metazoa > Chordata > Lepidosauria > Squamata > Chamaeleonidae > Furcifer > Furcifer pardalis. The sequence goes on from CP126890.1 coordinate 30,650,307, forward strand.
TGCTCCAACTGATCTTGGCTGGCCTCTTTCCCAGAAGGCAGTGTACAGATTCAAACTCCTATCTCCTGGCTCTGCAATCAAATGCTCTGGCCCAGGGCTTCTTCCACCTTAGGCCCCCAGATGTTCTTGGAATTTAACGGCCAGAAGCTCCTGGGAACTGAAGTCCAAGAACATCTGAAGATCTAAGGTTGAGAATCCCCATTCTAGTCATATTTCAGTCACCTTTGTAAAAAAATGCACAGGGAGACTTATAAATGTCTCCCATCTCCTTCTACAGCATTGAAATAGAATCAGATCAAGCATGTGGCTGGCCACTGCGTAGTGGAGTTGTTATCCCTGCCATTCCAAAGGCTGCTTCGTCATGTCAAATCCTGGAAGGCAGGAGTGGGGGAGATGAAGTGGAGAAGCTGTAGCCTGCTTTCTACATGGAGTAGATAAAAGCCTGAAGTGTTCCCAAAGCTAGCTAGGATACCATGGTAGACGGATGTATGGCCCTTGCCCATACATCTGATGCCCCCCCCCCTCTTGTTTTGGCCATTCGGAAAACCATTTGTGAAGTGTGGGAGTGCCTGCCTTGCCCTGAAGAATAGATTTCATGTTTGAGTTACCCTGAACATGTCAGGACAACTTCCAACACCATCTTGTTCAGGAAAAGGGTCTCCTCTGGCCAGTGGAGTGGTCAGCATTCCAGCAGAACCTCCCATCCATGAGGAAGGAATTGGGATCAGTTTTATGAGGCCCTAATTCTAAACAAGGGACTGTGGTGGCTCAAATGGTTAAGATGCTGAACTCGCTGACTGGAAGGTCCGAGTTCGATTCCTGGGTACTGCGTGACGGAATGAGTTCCCATCTCTGTCCCAGCTCCTGCCAACCTAGCAGTTCAAAAGCAAGAAATTGCAAGTAGATAAATAGGGACCACTTTGGTGGGAAGGTAAACAGCATTCCATACACTCTGGCGTTGAGGCATGCCTGCCATGTGTCCACGGAAACGTCTGCAGACGCAGAAAGTGCTAGCTCTGGCTATAAACATGAGCACTGAACCCTAGAGTCGGATACAACTGGCTTTCGAGCAAGGGCGGACCTTTACCCTTTACTAATTTCTACTAATTCTAAACAACTGAGGAACCAAATGCGCAAGTATCAACATGGACTGCTTCATCGAGTCAACTGATCATATGACACGAAATGAAGAATACAGTAATGCCGTGGTTGGCTTGTCCCTTTACCCTGGATTTGCATGCAGACCAGCCACTTGCAATTACAACCCAGAAAAGATAGACGGGAGGAGGAAAGAGTAAACAGTGTTGATGACTCCATCTTTCTCACCCATGGACCACTTGGCAAAATTAATTATTTTAATCATCACGCAAGCAGCAAGCATGCACATAAGTAGGCAAACTCTCCAGTGTTGCATTCAGTTCAGAGGTGCTTTTAGCTGCACGTAGGGGAAGAAAAGATGTTCCAAAGGGCACTGCCACAGCAGCAGTAAGCAACCTGATTCTGGGAGGGAAGGATTCAGAAATAACTCCGTTTAAGAAAGGCTCACTCCTGGTTAGGGTTCACTGAAGTTCACCTCTACAGCAAACTCCGGTCTGAAAATTGTCCACATCTTTGGCTTGTTTAGGTTATCGACTTCATTCCTAGGAAAATACAATCTAAGGAAAGAGGAAGAACAAGAGAATAGTGTAAAGCAGGATTTCTCAAGTTTTTTAAGTTGGGGGCCGGGTCATGCTCCCTCAGAGAGCTTTGGGGGCTGGACGGTCATTTTGCCCTTCCTCCACCACATGGCACTTCTTGGTGTGGTGGAGGCAGTGGGGGGGGGACATGAAATTGGGCATGAAATCCTGCTTTACACTATAAAAATGCAGCATATCCAATAGACTAGATGTGTTCAGACAGAGCAGAATGTTAAATGTGAGGGGAATGAAATGGACCTAGATATCTTGTAAGAAGGGAAAGCTAACAGGAACCCTGAACAGGAACATGAAATACTATGGTGGTGTGTGTGTTTTTGCAGGCTCTACATATTTTTCCCTGCTAACAAAGAGGCAGTGGGGGGGGGGGACATGAAATGGCGCCACGGGCTGCATTCAGCCTGCAGGCCGGAGGTTAAGAATCCCTGGTGTAAAGGCTTTACTCTGGCTGTTGGTACTGCCCCCTGTGAACTATTCATGTGGAAAAAGCCTAAAAGGCCATTAAACTTTGTCTAAACAAGCTTATTTATTTATTATTTATTTATTTATTAAAATTTGATACCCCGCCCCAATCGGGAGGACCCGACTCTGAGCGGCTTACATCCTAATAAAAGCAAAACAAAACCTAAACACTCAATCAAAAACGTCAAAATTAAAAATCATCAGAAATTTAAAAACAAAACAGAAACTACACCCCAGTATTCCCCCAATCCAACTCAGGAAGGCAGTCCTTATATAAGCCACTTGGTATGGGAACCCACGTTCCTGGGTCCCCAAACCTGTCCTGCCAGCCAGGTTTTCACGCCCTTCCGGAAGGGTAAGAGCTCTGTCTGAAGGCGCAGTTCGGTGGGCAGGAGGTTCCAGAGGGTCGGGGCGGATACGGAGAAGGCTCTCCTCCTAGTACTGGCGAGGTGCGCCTCTCTCGCCGAAGGGACAGCAAGGGAGCCTCTCCAATCCGCCCTGGTGGGCCGGACAGATGTTCTTGGGGTGACGCGGTCTCTTAGGTATCCTGGCCCACTACCATATAGGGCTTTAAAGGTAATAACCAGCACCTTGAATTGCACCCGGAGACATACTGGCAACCAGTGCAGCTCGCGGAGCAGCGGCGAAGCACGAGCATAGCGCCCACACCCCACCACTACCCGGGCCGCCGCATTCTGGACCAGCTGGAGTCTCCGGATGGTCATCAGGGGCAGCCCCATGTAGAGCGCATTACAATAATCAAGTCTGGAGGTGACCAACGCATGTGTGACCATAAGCAGGGCATCCCGGTCTAGGAGTGGGCGTAACTGGCGTATTACACGAAGTTGTGCAAAAGCCCTCCTGGCCACGGCTGCCACCTGCTCTTCGAACAGTAGCCGTGAGTCCAGGAGGACCCCCAGATTACGCACCGGGTCTGTTTGGGGCAGGACTGCCCCATCCAGAACCAAAGGTGGCAACTCCTGTGTTAACACAGGACCCCTTACCAAAGAAATTCTCGAATCTCAAACTGTCCCCCTTAAAAATCAAATTGCCCTCTTGTGGGAACCATGGGTTTAGACCAGGGGTGCCCAAACTATGGCCTGTGAGCCAGATCTGGGCCCTAATGTCAATTCATCCAGCCCATGCTGCCCTTGTCATTCCTGGAAGTGGAAGCAAAATGTGCCTGTACTTCAGCTTCCAGGAGCAATAAGGGTGATGTGGGTTGGATGAATTGGCATCGGGGGCTGGATCTGGTCCATGGGCCATAGTTTGGGCACCCCCGGTTTAGAACAAAAACTCATTTGTGAGTTTAGCTAGCTTAGCATTATCACTGCTATCTCACAAGATGAAGCCACACCATAATAGAAAAGAAAGCATATAAATAACCTGAGTGATGAATTTTTTGGAATAGTAGCCGTGTTAGTCTGAAGAAGTGGACTTGATCCACAAAAACTAATAATAAAATATAGCAGTTAGTCTTTAAAGTGCTACAGTGTTTTTTATTTTATTTTTATTTTATTTTGTTTTGTTTTCTGATATGCCTGAGTGATGAAGAAATGGAATGCAGTTAGGAAAAGACATTGAATAGTCTGAGTGCAAGAAAAATGTCAGCCTAGAGTGTATGCTCTGTTGCCATGTTTTTTCAGCACATAAGCACATCCGATAACTCCTCTTTGTAACTATATGCCATAGCTGACTGCCCAGCAGTTAGACATGCCATGAGACAGATAAGCATCCTCTACTGCTTGAGGAAGTTTGATGCCAGCCTAATTTCTCCTGCCCTCTACAACAATGGTGTATAATATGTTTTAGCCAATGAGGCCACATTTCTTTCTGACTTGCCATTTATCATCACACAAAAATGTTGTCAATCCCACCCTACCCCAAGAAGAAAGCAATAATTGCTTCTTGGTAGTGGAGATTTTTCTTGAACTAAACATTCATAAAAGATCCAGTCTATCACGTTCTGACCCTCAAGCCAAACTAAGGGGCACTTTAGCTTTCCATTAAACAAATAATAAAATAACAATTGCAACTTACCTGTTGTCCTCAATGAAGGCAGTATGGAACCAAAAGAAGAAAGGACAGTCATCATAGCCCTTTGGAATAGCCTACATTTTAAAAAAGCAAGATTACATATTATTAAATACTTCTATTGCATTTTTGAGTTTTCAAAGTCCTCCCTAGGAATTGCCTAGCTGCAATTTTCATAAAGGGAATGCGGTGGCATTGGAGTTAAGATGCTGAACTTGACAACCAGAAGGTCAGAAGATCATGACTTGAGTGTTGTATGATAAACTGAGCTCCCATCTCTGTCCCAGCCTCTGTCAACCTAGCAGTTCAAAAGTAAGAAATTGCAGGTACATAAGCAGGTACTGCTTCTGTGGGGAAAGTTAACGGTGTTCTGTGTACTTTGGCATCTAGTCATGCCTGTCACATGACCATGGAAATGTCTGCAGACAGCTGCAAACGGGAGATGAACCACTGCCCTAGAGTCACGCCTGGCTTTCAAACAAGGGAGCCCTTGAGCTTTACCTAATTTTCATACACAACTTTGTAAGGCAAGTCAGGACTGCAGGTTAGTTGGAAGAGGTGAAACTGAAAAGGGACTTGCCCAGTGCAACTTCAAATCTTCAGTCACAGCAGAAGCAAACTTCATACCCATCTCATTCTCATAGCCACTGCTCTGAACTAGCTCTAAAATGTTAATGGCCTATCACAGTGATGGCGAACCTTGGCACTCCAGCTGTCCTTGGACTTCAATTCCCAGAAGCACCCATGAATCCACACAAATGGATTTACTGTGATTCATCCAGCCCGCACCACCCTCGTCGCTCCTGGAAGTAAAACACACCTGTATGGAGGAAGGGTTAACCCGGAAGAGTCTTAACCGTATGGGCGTGTTTTACTTCTGCTGGCAACAAGGGCGGCATGGGCCGGATGAATCGCAGTAAACCCATTCATGTGGCTTCATGGGGGCTTCTGGGAATTGAAGTCCAAGAACAGCTGGAGTGCCAAGGTTTGCCATGACGGGCCCTATCACAGTATGTTCCCACAGGAGCAGCTTTTGGGAACTACAATCAGTCTCATCCAATGTATGAACTGTTATCCACAAGTTTAACTCTCTGTTTCCTGTTAGGATTTCCTGCCATGAGGTTTTGCCTATCATTGTTCTGAGTTTATTAAAGTTGGCTTTCCTACAGTTCAGTGTATATGTGTGGCTTCACTCTGCTTTTGTTTTCTTTGAAATCAAGAACTCAAGTAGAACACAGTCACTTTCTTGCAAAGTTTCTCTTGCTGTCATTTCTTCAACCAAATCATCCCTGCTGGTTAAAAGCAAGCTATTCCTTTAGTTTCTTCCTCCACCTTTTGTAGGAGAAAATTATCAGCCACACAAGCCAGGAATTTCTTGGAAGGGCCATATTCAATGGAGTTGGCCTCCCAAGAGATATCAGAATAATTGAAATATTTTTCTTTTCTCTTTGGAATATTAAATAATAACCTCAACCCTTCTCTAGAGATAATAAAATATGAATAAAACAGCTTTGCTGATGTGCATCTTCTCACTTTTGAAGGGTTTTCTTTACTGATCTTAATCTGTAAACCTCATTGGGGGAGATTAACCGACAGGTTAAAAGATTTTTAAAAGCCATCAGCTCTCACAACTCAATTAGACTAGAGAAGGCTGAACCAGTGATGGGATGTTATCAGTTTGGACTGGTTCACCTGAACCGGTAGCACCCCATCAGAAGGGGTCACTGGGGTGTGTGTGAACTGGTTCAGTCACCTCTCTGGCCCCCTCCAGAAAAGTATTTCCAGGCAGCCAAAATGGTTGCCTGGAACTGTGCATGGGTCAAACCTTCGTTTGACGCATGCAGTTCTTTTTTTAGTGTTCATGCGTCAAATAGAGGTTTGACGCATGCACACTAAAAAAAAGAACTGCACATGCGTCAAATGGAGGTTTGACGCATGCACAGACATTTTTTATTTTTATTTTTGCTCCGCCCATGACGTCATGACGTTGGCTAGGCCCACGACGTCCATGACGTCACGGTGGGGTAGTGAAGATTTTAACAACCCACCACTGGGCTGAAGAAATCAGTTGAGGTGGGGGGGGGGATCTGATGAGTTTACTGCTCCATAAAGTTCAACTGATTTAATGGGCCTACTTTAGTGCAGCTTACTATACTAAAACTACAAGATTTCAGCCTATGTGTTTGGGACAGAGTTAACTGTGCTTCAGTCCAAAGTGATACAACATGAGAGGAATACAAAGGATCCACAGATTCTTACTTACAAGAGAAGATTCAAATTTGACTTTTACATCATTGCTAAGAACAGGACAGCTTTCCAAACCAATTACTACCCAGTCATTTTCGCCGTCAAAGAATATCTGAAAGAAAATAGGTATTTTACTTATCAAGTAGTCGTGGCACTAAACACATGGCATTAGGTGAACTGCAATGACTTGTCAAGTTTTCCTCCTCTCCTCATTGAAATGATTGTGATGTTAAGCAGCTTGGCAGGGAATGGTCCATTGACCAGTTCATAGACATATATAAACAACTAGATTGGTTTCTGGCCAAATCCCTACCACCACTTAATAAATTTAGTTCCATGGCCTTTTGCAGGCACATACAGTGGTAACATGACCCACTGTCCTACAAAGAGAGGGACTGGGGGGCAGAAATTATTATGCTATGGGCTGTCATGTAAGCTTGCAGTCCAAGTTGGTAAAAATAATAATGATGTACTGTACTGTACTGTTAATAGCATTGTGCAGGGGCCTTAGGTAATAATTGGCCATTCTATGACTGCAACAAGTTCAGTCTGTCCTTTGGAAATCTACTTCTCTCTGGACCTAGACATTCCTTTGCCCCACAAAAATGAACATTGGTTTATCTTTGAATTGCCTAGCAGGAGAATGTTAATCTATTACTATTTATGGGAACACAGCTGGTGTGCACAGTTCTGAAAAATCTTCAAACACACAGTTCTGTACGCCTTGCAGGGAGATGCATTCTATTCTAACCATGCTTTTAAATGTAACTTTCAGGAAAATGATTTCCCCAATGGTGGAAATGTGTTTTTCCATTTTTAAAAAACTTTTTAGGGATACACAGAAACAGCCTCCACAAAGATTGTGAATACAATCGGGTGTACCCTGGGTGACAAACTTGATGGCTAATCTTTTTAACACCATCACACCAAAGGAACTGAAGAAAGTGGCTTCAATTTGGCAGTCCATGGTTTGATCAGGACACGAAAGAAGAATTACTTTTAAAAGAACATAGAAAAACAAATAAAAATACTAGTTTAGGTCTTTCATTGGAAATATATCATCTGATATAATACCTTTACACTATTGCAGTCTGTATCTGACTGGAACATCACACTAAAGATTGACATGGGAGGCTGGTGGAAAATAAGTATTATGTTCTTATTGACATAATAAATAAAAGGAAACCATGTGTTGAAATAATCATTTAGGAACTGTGGTTGTTTAAGTAATCTGATCTGATAAGATAATTTTCCCAGTAGGGCAATATGTCATATTCTATTTCTCCATGTACGTAAAGTTAAATTACAAGTTGGTTTCCAGTTTGGAATTTTTAAATGCACTGCCATACAGGGGGGAAAAGACAATGAATTGTTTATGAATTAGCTGTTTGTTACTGCCTGGAAATAAAGAGAGAAACAAAGATGATTCACTATGGTAGCTATAGGCAATATACATTGTAGAGCAGTGATGGCGAACCTTTTAGAGACCGAGTGCCCAAATTGCATACCCAAACCCACTTATTTATCGCAAAGTGCCAACATGGCAACAGGGGAGGGAGGAAGCTCTCTCACTGGGCTGCTGGGCAGAGGGATGGAGTGAGCTCTGTGCTGGGGGGAGGGAGAAAGCGCTCGCATTGGGCTGCTGGGCAGAGGGGTGGGGAAACTCTGTGCTGGGGCAACTGAATGGGTGCCCACAGAGAGGGCTCCAAGTGCTACCTCCGGCATGCATGCCATAGGTTTGCCACCACCATTGTAGAGAGTTGAATACAGTAATACCTCATATAACATTAGTATCGAATAACACTAAAATCGCATAACATCAAGGAATCTGGGGGGAAGAATTGCATCAGATAACATTAAGATCCTATGGGATGCTTCAGATAACAACCGCGAAAGCCTGTGTGGTTACAATGTATCTCTATGGATCCCATAGAGGATCAGATAACACTAAAAATCATATAACACGAAGACTTGTGGAACCAGGTTTTAGTGTTATATGAGGTTTTACTGTAATGTAATGTACAGTGCTGAGATGTTGAACTGCCACTTTACTGACAACAACATCACAAAAGGCTCTTAGAAGTGCCTTCAGTGACAATACAACCTACTCCACACCATCATAACAGCAAGTAACACATTGGTGACAAAATACATTTTTCCAGAAACCAAGGCAGCCCTACTTAGAACACTCAAGGTGCTATCTCTTTGGAACAAAAACATACCAGGACCACCCCCTGGCCTTCCAGATATTTTGGACAACCACTGTCACCAACTCAGGGCTAGCCACACCAATTGTGTGTGTTGGGCATCCAACAAAGCACACTAGAGTCCATGAAAACTCATACTAAATTAAGCCTATTTTCCTTTACTGTGCCACAAGATCCTTAGTTGTAAATGTGAATAAATAGTCATTGATTAGCTATATCAAAGACAGGCAACATTACCTTATGTCAGCCACATTCCTAACAGTATGTCCTACAACTCTGGCAATTATCTTGTACTTATGGCTGTTCAGGCTTGAACGAGACTTGTTCTATTGCCCCGGGAGAAAAGGACTGCTGGGGTCACACTAGATCAATCAGAAATACGTTCTAGCCACTTAACAATATGTGTGCATTTTGTTTATAACAAATCTCTGATCCCCAATCAGCCTTTTGAAACGACCAGAGGTCAACTTGCTGGATTGATCTCACATCCCTTACCTTGCAGTTCTCTTGAGTTGCACAAACACAGCGAAAAACCTGTTTCTTTCTCATGATTATTGTCACTCTCAAATCATTTCCATTGCCTTTCCCAACTCCTAAAAAAAGGAAAAAGAAATTTCAAGGAAAGACACTAGCATCTCGCCCCAGAATTCAGGTTTGGCTGCCAATTCTTTTAATTTCAAATCCTGATGATTGTACATGTAGGAAAGCTGAACAGGAAATACTGTTACAAACTTTGCTGTGTTGTAGCACTGCTTACCATGAATAGCATAGAGCTTTATACTTTTGATCTTTAGTAGTCTCACAGGGGGAAGGTTGAGGTTGTACTTGAATTTCAAGGTTGCATAATATCCGACATATCTGCTCTGTAAATAAAGTTTACAAGTGTCTTGATTTTTAAAAAAATAACATTATTGTAGGAAAGTTACAACATTGTCTAACTCTACTTCTGGGGTTCCCAACCTTTTCAAGCCAGAGGCCAGGTTACGCTCTCTAAGTCAGCTTCGAGGGCCGGATGGCCATTTTGCCCTGCCTGCACGATTGGGGTGGTGGCAGCCATTTTCTCCCAACAGCCTCATAGTGGTAGTCATTTTGTTTCTTGTATGCCCTTGGAGGGGGGCTCATGAAATGGTACCGTGGGCTGGATCTGGCCCACAGGTCTTAGTTTGGGAACCCCTACTCTACTGAGTCAAGGTCTTAAGGCAAATTAACAAGGTCACCTTCCACTCTTTACCTGGAGGCAAGGTTCAAACACCATATTGGCCTTGCTTGTTTGAAACATGCCGAAACCCACAATGAATGGCAAATTGTTGTGGCAACCCACTAACACAATCAGTAATTCATGGCATCCCAGGAAACTGTCCAGAACTGGAAAGGGACAAGACAATTGCCCAGAGAAAAAGGCCAATTATATTCTATAGCTAAATTGTGACAACCTACTTATTGCAAGAATGCCTTGTTACCATATTGGTTGTTAGTGTCTTAGTTGAGGCCTCACGTTAGATCCTTACCTGGGATGGAGTTTCAACACCCTGAAACTTGGAACTTGTACTTTTATCAGTTCTTCGTTCACCAAAGTAGTTCAAGCTTGCCTAAAGACAAGAGCATGGCATGATACTTTAACAGCTATAGTTACCTTCAGTATTTGACTTTACTACCCAATAATAATTATATGCAACCAAATTGGTTCTGTCCTATGGTAATCTTTTTCAGGGTTTTCTACTGTAGTAACCAGAAAAAGGTTCCCATTCTTTTCTTCTTGAGAGATGTTCTGGGACTGTGCAGCTTGTCCAAGGCTACACAAGCCAGTTTTCTTCCTGGGAGACACAGTGGGGAATCAAACTACCAACCTCTGGCTCCACAGCTAGATAACCTAACTCCAGGAACTATAGAGCCACCTCTTTCAATACTCAACAGCAGTGTTTCCCAAATGCTGGTGTTTGGACTTCAATTCCCAGAAGCTTAAGTCAATTCCCCAAAGCACTGATCAGTCAATATACTGGCTTAGGCTTCTGGGAACTGAAGTCCAAACACCAGCATTTGGGAAACACTGCTCTACAGTTGAATACCGTATATTGTGTTCTCTTACAGATATAGACTTGGATGCTCCTCTGTTCATGTAAGTGAGGGGAAAACACTACCAATTTTCCCCACTCAATCTACACCTCCTTGTATAAATTCCGTACCACTCAAGGCTCCCCACAAACAGGTTTCCTGGAGACTGAAAAATCAATGGAAAGCTTTTTAAAAGTCTTACTTCATAAAGGTGAACTCTGCTCTGTCCATGGAAGAAAAAATATGAACCAAACCATGGAAACCCCTTTTTTTCAATCACTGCAGCCCAACAAAAACTATACATCGGATTCCACAATACACAGCATGTAAACAGGTCAAATGCAGTGCAGTGGCCAGATGGAAATTGTGGAAACAGGTGACACTAGACTAGTGCAGTTTGGAGCAATTGTACCAATAGCATTGCGCACACAAGCCAAGGACTGACTTTAATGGTGCTGAAGTGCACAGCTCAGAACGTGGAAACAAAAGAAGGATCGCCAATAATAACCATCACTTTTCCTACCTCTGCACTCTGAAACTGGCTGTTGTCAATAAGCCAGGTGCAAATCATTGTTCCAGTCCGACCTGCATAAAAAAGGGATAAATGAAAATTTCAAGGAAAAAAAAGCATTGTGGTTGGACCCCAACCTCACCCAAAAGAATAGAACCATGAGATTGCTTATACTGGGGCTATGTTCTCCTGCCAAATGGCACTGCCAGTCATCACTCACCAGACCAAGTCCATGGGTACTGTACTCCATACCAGCATCTTACTATTAAGCAGAAGTCTAAAGTTCTATTGCAAGGGTCTTTTTTGCATCCCCACCCCAGACCCCTCTTTTTCCAGCACAAAAGATGAACTGTCACTCAAACAAGCCCTCAAAAATGGGAGGTTCACCTGCAGCTTTAATGGTTGTGGGTTTGGGCATTTTTAGCAGTCTGTGTGGCCTGTGTGTCATATAGGTAGGAGGGTAATTAAGCAGCACAACCTCGTAATTAGAGAAGAAAAACAGGTGATTAGCTGCCCCTATTTTCCATTGCTGACTGTGAGAATACACAACTAAGTGCCAAATGTTTAACATCTTCTTCCCTTGATAATGAAATCCAAGGGACTTACACACAGTAAAATGTCACCACCCTTGATAACCATAAGGATCTCAACTGCCAAATGACAAGGTCATTTTAGGTCCTTGCCATCAGACCTGTTAGGATGAATAAGTGCCTAGTGTGGTAATGATTGAGAGCCAGGAAAAATGACCAACAAATCCTATGTTCAGACAATTTATTGCTGGGTTGTTCTCTTATTGCTGTTTGCCTTGGGCTCCTTCTTTGTGGAGGCGGTGGTGATAACTTGATATTTAAAAACCAAAAGGAATTACCAAGAGTTGAAATGCACAAGGTCCTTTCCCCCCATATTAAAACAAAAAACACAGAAGGGAAGGAAACAAATGAATGATAAACCAATGTATGCTCCAATTGCTAATTTGCCCCGATGCTTCACCTTAAAAAAAGAAGACATGCTTACCCTTCCCTCCTTTGCAGTGTATTGCTATGACATTTTCCTCATCCTCTTCCATCCATTTTCGAACACTAGCAGTAAATTTGATCATCTCCCTAAAGTGAAAAAAAGAAAAAGAAAAACCTCACTTTATGCATCATTCACTCTAATGCAGGGGTACCCAAACTTTTTGGGCCACGGGCCAGTCATTTGGTTCAGGAATGTCCAAGCTACAGCCCGTACAGGTGCATTTTACTTCCGCTTCGTGGGCTGGATGAATTGGCGTCGGGGGCCGGGCACCCCTGCTCTATTGCTTTGGGGAAACTAAAATACATTCTCCTTGAAAGAGAGGTAATATCATAAGAGGCTAGCCCTACCAAGGAGTCCACAACCTGTATTTATCACACATTGCTCCCACATTGGAAGCATATGTATCTAAGCATGCTTATACACTTCTCTGTGATTGGGAACCCTGATCACAGAGGAAACTCAGAGCACTTTCAGGAGAACATACTCGGGCTCACTCATATCTTCCTACTCAATAAAGATGGGTTGCGAAGGAGGTAGAATAGACTAGTGGTTCCAAAATCATTCTGCATTGATGGATTTTAATCCCAGACGCTCCAATTACTGGACAAGCTGGTTTAGGATTCTTGGGAGCTGAGGTCCAACCCATGTCTGAGAGCCACCAGGCTAGAGACACTTGCGTATTTTAGACTATTTAACACCCTCAGGTCTCCCTTTCGTAGAACACACACAGGGCCACCTTGGAAGGACACTTACTCTAGAGTAGGAACATTATGGTCATCAATAAATATCCGCTCCACCCTGTAATGGAAAATCTTTGGGTCATAGCCCTGTTCACCTGCAGGGGAAAAGATTAGGGAAAGATTAAATATTTTAAAAATACCTGATTGTTTTTACAAGGCCAAAAGCCATCCTGACAAGGGATAATGGTAGTTGGAGCTCACCACATCTGGTGGCCATCAAGTTGAGGATAGCTATAACACAAGCTACCACAGGGGAGGAATGTAAAATGTATCCAAAGGAACAACATTGAAGATCTGGTGCCTCCTCCTTTATATTGGATTATGTTAGCAGTGCAGAAGGCCCCTCCGTCAATATCTGGCATCCTAGGGCAGCTGTTGGGACCTTAGATTGGGACTCTAGATCAGGGATGCCCAAACTATGGCCTGGGGGCCGGATCCAGCCCCTGATGCCAATTCATCCAGCCCACAAAACCAGTGATGGGATGTCACCGGTTCCAGACGGATCTCTGGAACCGGTAAGACCAATCCCGGAGGGTTCTCCGTGAGGGGAAGTCCACTTTTGGGGTGTCCGGTTCCGGACGCCTGACCGAAAGAAAAAAAAAAATTAAAATCGGAGCGAAAATGGCTCTAATTGACTGCGCATGCGCAGAAACTCAATCTGACGCATTGCACATGCGTCAGATTGAGTTTCTGCGCATGCGCAGTCAATTAGAGCCATTTTCGCTCCGATTTTCAAAACATTTAGAACTTTCAGGGCAGCGGCGGCGGCAGCAGCCCTCTGAGGGGGGCGCCTCCCCGCGGCACGTTGAGGGCTGCCTCGGCCGTCCGCTGCTGACAAGCCCCATGCCCTGGGGACGCCCGGCGGGGTACACCGCTGCCGCCGCCTCCGCCGGGCGCCTGTGGGCCGGGTGCCTGCACCCGCCGTCCACAGCCGCCGCCCGCCGCCGCCGGAGCTGCCGCTGCCTGAATCCCTGTGGACTCCTTCTTGGGTCGGTCCCTTTTGAGCTCGGCTGCCGCGCGCTGCGGAGGAGGAAGCTGTAGGCGGCGGCGGTGCGGCATGGGGACGGCCCAGGGAGGCGCGGCAGCCGCGGCTGCCCATCGCCCCTCGCCATGGCCGGAGCCGGGCTAAAAAGGTACCGGCCCAAGGAGGACGCCACAGGGGTGCAGGCAGCTCCGGCGGCGGCGGCGGCTGTGGACAGCAATCGGGGTGCCGGGTCCCAAGAAAGGTAAGCGAGGGGTTTTTATTTGGGGTGGGTGGGTAATTTATTTGTGTTTTGGGTGGGTGGTTGTTTTTATTTTATTTATTTATTTGTGTCTGGGTGGGTGGGCTGAGAGGGAGGGGTGTGTGTGTATGTTTATTTTTATTTTTTATTTATTTTTATTTTGGCCCCGCCCACAACGTCATGACGTCATGACGTCGGCCGTGACGTCATGACGTCATGCCATTGGCCACGCCCATGACGTCCGTGACGTCATGGCGTGGTAGTAGAATTTTTGTCATCCCATCACTGCACAAAACCCTCATTGCTCTTGGAAACAGAAGTAAAATGTGCCCGTATGGGCATGTTTTACTTCCGTTTCCAGGAGCAACATGGGCTTTGCGGGCCAGATGAATTGGTATTGGGGCTGGGATGCGGCCCCCAGGCCATATAGTGACCAGTTCCCTGAACCACATGACCACGTCACGGCCCGAAAAGTTTGGGCACCCTGCTCTAAATGACTGTTCTAAATCAACTTCCTTTTAAATTCCCACTGTACCTCAGAGGGACATGACATCAGATGCTTTTCAGCATTGTGGGTAATTAAAATGGAAGTTCCCACAATCCTTAGTAGTATATGCTTGTATTATTGCCTAGTCAGGCCAATTGGTGTATCCAATGGTGGGATTCAAAAATTTTTACTACCTACTCTGCGGGTGTGGTATGGTGGGCATGGCCAGGAGGAAAGCCCTGTGTTATTTCAAAACTTGGATGGGCAGGGTCACTCAGAATTTCTGCTACCGGTTCTGGTGAACCGGGGCGAACCTGCTGAATCCCACCGCTGGGTGTATCACTAGAAGGGGGATCTACAATACTTAAAAGAGCATCGCTGGCCTTAAATTGGGAAATAGAACTATTGAGCGTTAGCACCAAGTCTAGAATTGAGTGTGTCAAATCTTCCCCTTATCCCCACCATGAAGTCTCTATTTGACTCTAGCAAAAATCAGGCTCCTGGGTCCTCTTTGTTACCAAGTGAGAACAGGAACAAATGAGATAAGTGGAACAAATGAGATAGGAAATGTAATCCAACTTTCAATGAGGTGGAAAAGGTATGATGGGAATTGTCTTTAAGAGATCAAACATGTGAAAAAGTATACAAGTGAGTCAGGGCTTGTATTGGATACACTCATGATAAGAACAGCACAACTTAATTTTGAAGAATAAATGTACAGTAATACCTCATATAACATTAGTATCGAATAACACTAAAATCGCATAACATTAAGGAATCTGGGGGGAAGAATTGCATCAGATAACATTAAGATCCTATGGGATGCTTCAGATAACAACCGCTAAAGCCTGTGTGGTTACAATGTATCTCTATGGATCCCATAGAGGATCAGATAACACTAAAAATCATATAACACCAAGACTTGTGGAACCAGGTTTTAGTGTTATATGAGGTTTTACTGTATACTGAAGATAGATTTTTTCAAACTGTAAAATAAAAGAAACTTACTGCACAGGTTGTAGACTTTGTAATGGTCTTTATGTTTTGTATCCAAAAACTTTGCTACTTCCTAGAAGAACAAAGCAAGATGTTTAGAGGATTTACTTAAGGAAGGGCAGAAGTATTAGGTGCTGTTGACTTTATCTTCCTTCAAACAAGATCTGACTCTCAGAACTTTCCTATAGATTAATATCCTGAAGCCTTAGATTATTAGTTTACTAAATGCACTGAGTGGGTGAAATATAACACTCATACAGTGAAAATTCACAGATAAGGACTTGAAAATAATCTCCTTTCTAGCTATTACTCAGCAATATAAAACTGAAGAAATACTATCCTTTTTCTATTGGATAGTACAGTACTGCCAGAACTGTACTAGCCATTAGCCAAAATCAGCACTAATTCGAGAGGGTGAGGTTAAGTAGGGTGGCATAAAGAAAAGAAAAGAAGAAGAAAAATCCATTAAAAAGTCGCATATTAATTATTTGCAGAATTGTTTGAAGTTTGGATTACCGTAATAGGATTCCTGTAGAAAGCCTGCTGTCCTGAAGATGGGAACGACATTGCTATAACACGAGCTGAGAAAAACAAGAGAAGTTGTAATAAGCACAACAAAGTTAAGCACAGCACACTCCTTGGCTCACAGATTTCCCATATAGTATTTGTGAGCATAAGGAGAGCTAAGACATCCAGACAACCATCACTGCCCATGTAAAGTCTTTAACATTCTGAAGTAGCAAACAGTTTTCTATGCCCCTTTGAGGACCTGTAAAGAGTGATCCTCTTAAATTCCTACTGGAACAGCTTGACTATGTGCAACCTCAGGTATTTTAACCTCCCCAAAATAAGTAACTTCTGACAGTTCAGATTACAGCATTGACAATGGTGAGTGTGATTGCACTTCAGGGATTTGGACAGACCAAAGTAGATTGAAGTTCAATGAATCTCCTGGCTCTCTCAGCTTAAATTTATGATTTGTTCAAGAATGGAATAAGATAGTTCAGTGCTTCCTAAAATCTATAAACTGAAATTCCAGAATCACTCCAGCGAGCAGGGGACTGGAGGAGCAAAGTGACATCCAAATGCAACTTGATTTAAATGTAGATTTAAATGAACATTCTTTTAGAAGGCAGATTCAGGTTAGGAAGAATCAACACAAATTATATGACCTTAAAGACACTACAGAATCCTATATCTGGTCTTACTCCAGGATCCACATACTAGCTAACACAATCCTGTAAATGTGTGATTCTGCACATATCCTCAGACATAAGCTTGGCTTTCTAGGATATTCTGCTCAGCAATTTGTGAATGCTAATATGGTAAAAGTGTTTTTTTAACCTGGGTTAATGAGTGATTTAAAGCAGTGAGTAGTACAGAAGGTAAAAATTAAACCACAGTTTTTGTGTTAAGCACTACTGAGCAACCAGGCTTCAATTTTCTGAACTACAGAAGGTGCAGGAAGCTATCAGACATGTTCCTCCACTAAAAGGCACACGTTTATCTACTTATTCAAATACACGTGGTGATGAGTAGCACAAATGTGTGAGCAGCACACTATAGGTAGTTCAACAGTGCAGAACTAATTGAAGATTTAGATGTTTCATGAAAATTTTTATTCTGTTAATATCTTAGCAAGAAGTGCAGTTTGTGGGGAGGGTAACCCTTGGCTACTGAAATGTTTTCATTATGCACTCTTATAGCTTTGGCTTTCCTCCTCTATGTGGTTAAAGGATAACTGACAAGATCTGCCTTAGTATACATTCCCTTTCAACAGACAAGTAATAGATAAGTTCATTTATTGTCATATCTCCATGATGATCAGTGACATGATGATGGGAAGAGAACAAAGGAGACTGTACTCTTAATCATAGATACTGTTCTCCCACAATTAATGGCTTGCCTAGATTTCTGCAAATTCTCATGCCAATTTAAAACATCAAAATAATTATAACCAATTTCTCCCTTTATAAGACATACAAACCAGTTACATAAGTGAGATCCAAATCAAAGCCATCTTTTGTATAGCGCCTTTTATTTTCTGACACCTGCCAAACAAACATACACCAGAAAATTAGAAGGGAGACATTAGAAAATGAATCAGCAAGCCAGGAAAAGGAAATAAACTGTAGCAGTACAAGGAGATCATAACTTAGTTCAGTTTAAAATACACACAACAGTTAAACCCTTTTAATAGCTGCATAAGAGTGCCACTATATTGTTGTACAATATTCTGTAAGGCAATTCTAAAATTTGGGCTATCCCAAATAAAATTTGTACCTTTGACACTGGATCTGGATCAGCACCAAACTTGGCACAGATGCAACAGACAGTTTCTTCTCGATCTATGCCAAATTTGGGGACATTTGGACAAATGTATTTTGATGTATGATTTTTTAAAAAGTAAAACTGTTTTATCCCCATGTAGAAACAATCATTTTATGTCCCTAGATTTAAAATAGTTTATATAAATTGAAAAGACAAATCTTGCTTATCTCGAAGGAGAATGGTTGGTCTCACAGGCCTTTATTTATTTAGAAGGAAACCTAATTGCGGGCAGGTTGAAATATATATCCTTTTAAAAGGCTTCTCAAAAGTGGTAAAAACAGTACAGTATGTGTTATAAAATGTATTGAAGAGATTACCAGCACAGAATGACCCAAATAGGAGGTACAATGTAGCAAGTTTGCTGAGCTCTAGGGCAATTTCAACTTTTGACCCTGCTGGCCAGGACCTAATTAGCTTGTGCTCAGGATGAAAATATTTAACTACTACCTAGCCAAACAGACATAAAAAGGGGGATTCTGTTTCTTATTGTAAAAATATTTTAAAACATATTTTAAGAAGTACAGACAACAAACTTTTGAAAGCTAATTTGGTTAAGTAATAACATCATTATGTTTTGTGGTTGGGAATGGTTTTACTTGATGTTGGCAGAGCCTCTCTTGTCACTGTATAGTTGTTGGTAAGTAAGGGGAAAACCTCCAAAGATGTTATGTGCCGTCAAGTCACTTCTGATGTGTGGTGACTATATGAATTAATGACTCCAAAATATCTTATCATTAACAGCTCTACTCAAATCTTATAAACTATCAGAATCTCATGTTATGCTTAATCCTTGAGTAAAATAAACTCAAGCAGTGTTCAGTACAAAATACATACTTTTCCAGCAAAAAGTAAGGTCTATTCTAGTATACAGTAATATTTAAAAGACTGGGCGTTTATCTTTGATCATATTTGGACAGGAGAGGGGGGAGTTACAGAAGACACAAGGGGAAAAAATAGCTAATTGTGCATAAGAAGTGAACCCATATCCCAGACCACTTGGTTTGTAGTCTTCAGTCTTCTATGCATCTATGTAAGAAAACAAGAGCATGACTAAACAAGGGGAAAGCATGTTTGAAATGGATTCTTAAAGGGCATGCAAATATACAAACAATTATATAATATTTATTTGCAGAAAGACAAAAAAAGGAACAAAGATAAGGAAACTCTGAACAGTCACAAATGGAAGACTATGAGTTCTGTAGAGACATATGCACTGGGCAAAATCCTGTTGCTTGGCATACTACTGTAGGCACACTGAATCAAAGGTAATTTAGTGAGTCAACTTCTTTGTAAGCCCTGCAGATTCAAATGGGCATACCCTTACTGCAAATCATTTTACCAAAGTTACGTCACAGTCAGAGTATGCCCATTTGAATCACTGGAGCCTACACCTGATTAAACAAAACTCATTGTTCCAATGGGCCTATTCTAGTGCAATTTAGCATGCTAAGCAACAGGATTTTGGCCTCTCAGTAAAATTATACAATAGAGGCAGAGGGAGTACATGATAAAAGCCCAATTTTGGAAATACTGTAGGATGAAAAATTCAATTTGTGAACTAATTTTAATAGGTTCCTTGGAGTTGTAGATTTAAAGGTTTAGTTAGACCCTAGAGTTGGATACAATTGGCTTTTGAGCAAGGGCGACCTTTACCTTTCCTAGGAAAACTTTCAGTCATTATGAATTAAGTAGAAGCCTGAAAGAAAATTTGAATGCCAGATGGCATCCAGAACTTGAAAAGGATCTGAATACTTTTTATATTGTATGTTGTATTTAATTTTTTACTGTAGATATTATAGTAGAAAAAGTATACTGTAACCCCTCCAAAAAAATGGGGGGGGGGGGAAAGCATATATAAAAACAGTATTACCAAGCATGAAGTGTGACAGCTTCCTTAGAGCAGGAGTTCCCAAACTTTTCGTGCCGTGGGCCAGTCACGTGATTGAGCGGGCTGGTCACCTGGTTCCTCACACCAGAAGGATTTATGACACCCGCGACAACATTTTGTACAGGCATGGGCACATTTATCTTCTGCTTCAGGGAGCAGCAAGGGTGCTGCCTTAGAGTGTTCCATGAAAGCAACTTTAGCGAACAAAGCCCTAATTCACTTACCATTCTCCTTGTAACTTTTTCAAGTCGTTCCTTCTCAGAAGCCAGGCGAAATATTCTTATCAGAATTATAATCCTCAGGATTCGAAACATAATCACTGTTCTGGTCAATAGATAGAAAAAGAGATCGGTATCAAGCACTGGCAAAAGGCTTATCTAAGAGTAAACAAAGCAGAACAGCAAAAAGGGACAAAAAATGTTGTGGCATCTTTAAGACTTACTCCTGTATTTAAATGTGAGCTTTCGTGGAACAAGTCCACTTCATCAGACATAAGAGTCAGGCCTTGTGGCATCTATTTATATATAAATCAGGCACACAGGCACACAATAATTGGCCAGCCTAACATAATAGTTGGTTGGTTTTATGTTAGCCGTCCTGAGTAGGAATGATTTTTCCCTAGATGGGTGGGTTATAAGTGTAATATATATATGCTCTCTCTCTTGCTCTCTAAAAATAGTAACATTGTAGTTTTTTTCAACTGACAAATCCCAAACCAGCTGCAAAGCCTGGCCCTATTGCAAATGGTTGCAAAACAAACTTATTTTGTAGGCTGATGCATCACATCCAAAGGGTGGATGAAACAAATATTGTGTTATTATACATTTGCCAATGAGTTAGCATCTATTGACAATGGTTTGAGTGACCCAAGCAAAACTGCAGCATATAACAACTTGTTAGCTGTCGTGTATCAAATTTGACAATGTCCCAGAAACCCCTGACTGATATTCAAACCCCTGAAAAGCGTGTCCAGCATATGTATGTACTTAATCTCTACTGTCTCTCTTGATTCAAGTCTTGTGATTCCTCTGCTCTAGAACAGAAACCTTCAAGTCCATGGCCGAGTATCCAAGTAGATTAAAGTGGTATGAAACGGGTTTCTATGTATTACAACTCTTGATGTCTGATTTATGTCCATTGACTCTTTTGCGCAGAGATTGTCCTGTTTGTCCGATGTAGAGTGTAGAGGGCAGTGATAGGATGATGCCGGTTCCCACTGGTTCCCCAGAACCGGTAGGAACAATATTGGAAGGTTCTCTGGGAGGGTAGGTCATTTTTGAGGTGTCCGATTCCGGACGCCTCACCGAAAGAATTTTTTTTTTAAAAAAAAATGGAGCCAAAATGGCTCCAATTTACTGCGCATGCGCAGAAATCAATTTGCAATTGCAAATCGTGCATGCGTCAAATTGAGTTTCTGCACATGCGCACTAAGAGGCAGCCATTTTGCTGCCGGCGGTGGCGCGGCCTCAGCTAGGAGCACCGGCTCTCAGAGGAGGGCACCTCCCCCGGGGCCGCAGAGCCCCCACGGGCACATCGAGGCCTGCCCAGGCTGTCCGCCGCTGCTGAGCCCCCCCCCAGGTGCTTGGGGCTAATGAGCCCCCATGGCCTGAGGACACCCGGCAGTGCACCACTGCCGCCTGCAGCCTCCTGCTCCACCAGGTGCCCACCAAGGGTAGCGGCAGCAGAGGCAGCAACTGCAACCCTCAGCAAGCGGCACCGGCCCTTGGAAGAGGAGGAGGCCACAGTCGGGGGGGGGGCGCCGTGCTGGTCACCCAGCAAGGTGCGCTGCCCTGACTGCGGCATCCTCCTTGGGCTGGTGCCGCCTGCCGAGGGTTGCGGTTGCCGCCTCCACTGCCGCTACCCTTGGCGGGCGCCCGGCAGTGCAGGAGGTTGTAGGCGGCGGTGGTGCACCCTGCCGGGCATCCCCAGGCCATGGGAGCTCGTTGGTCCCAAGCCCCTGGGGGGCTCGGCGGCGGCAGACGGCCTGGGTGGCCCTCGACGTGCCCATGGGGGCTTGACAGCCCCAGGGGAGCTCATCGGCATGGCGGCGGGCGGGCCTCGCCACTGCTTCCAAGGGTAAGTGAGGGTTTTGTGTTGGGTGTGTGTGGATTATTTGTGTTTTCGGTGGGTGGGTGGGTGTATTTTTATTTTATTTCTTTATTTATTTTATTTCTTTAAGTTATTTATGGGTTTGTGTTGTGGTTGTTTGGTTGGGTGGGTGGGTTGAGGTGTGTGTGTGTTTATTTTAATTTTATTTATTTATTTATTTTTATTTTTGGCCCCGCCCATGACATCATGACATCATGACATCAGCTCTGCCCCAGTGTGATGATGTCACGGTGGGGTAGAAATTTTTTCGTCATCCCATCACCGGTAGAGGGGATTTTTGTGTGTGTGCAAAAGATGGCATAAATCACTTTAGCAGAGGAATAAATAAAATTGCCCTTAATGTGTATGGTGTTGTTGGGTCTAGTAATGCTGTTGCCAGAGTAAACGTTGGAGCATAGTTGGCATTCGAGTTTGTAGCAGGGTTTAGTTCCTATCTCTGTTTCAGTGTTGTGCAGTCTGTTTTGAGTGTCAATATTTGCTTGAGATTGGGGGGTTGTCTGTAGGCAAATAGGGATCTGCCACCAAGAGCAAGGGAAAGTGAAGTATTCTTGTCCAGAATGGGTTGGAAGCCTTTTATTCATGTTAAAGATCTCTGTTTAGGCCTGAAAGTGACAACCAGAGGTGTTTGGTTGTTTTCCTTTCTGAGCCTGTCTTGCAGTAGGTTAGTTCTGGATAGTTGTCTTGCCTGGTTGATGTCTTCTTTAACCATATTGGATGAGTATTGCAGTCTGAGAAATGCATTTTGTAGATCCTTGAGCTTGGAATCTCTCTTGTGCATCTGAACAAATGTGGTTGTACCTGATAGCTTGGCTGAAGACGATGGATTTTGTTGTGATCTGGATGAAAGCTGGAGGCATGCAGGTAGGTAGGTTGATCTTTGGGCGTGTGATATAGTGTGGTTCTAAGATGTCCATCTTGCAGCTTCACAGTGGTGTCTAGGAAATTTATTTGTGTAGACTGGTCTAAAGGGCTATGACTTATGTCCTCATTTTCCTTACATTTCCTTCTGGTTCAAAGAGTATTATAAGACACACATGGACACATGACCTCTCGCAGAATGACTCCCTGCAAACCACACGACTTTTGAAATGAAATTATTGGCAGCCTCACCTGTGGGATCGCTCCTTGGACCAATTTTACCAGAGACAGAGGAGTATATTAGCATTACAGAATTATTTTTCCACCATTTCATACAAGCGGTAAGAGTATAATTTTCTATCTACAAGTGGTACCTCACTTAAGGAGCATAATGCATCCCATGGGATTGTTCTTTAAGCGAGTTGCTCTTTAAATGAAACACTTGGAAAAAGCACTACTGCTGCCATTATAAATGACTGATTGTGACTTCTGGTAGGGGGGATTGCGGACCCCAATTTAGTTGTTAAGCAAGTTTTTGGTTGTTTTTAGTTGTTAAGTGAGGCGACCATTCAGAAAAAATTCTGCTCTTTAAGCAAGTTCGTCTCTAATGACAAACCACAAAGTGAGGATGGGGAGAGGAAATCAGTGTGCTCATTACCTTGGAATCTGGCTTAGTCCATTCAAATTAGAACAGGAATATGCAATATTGATCAAAAGTGTGCCCACAATGATGATAGCATCTAGAATGTTTAGGCTGGAATCAAAATACTTCCTGAAGCTGAAATACAAAACAGACAAAAGGAATAGAAAAGCTAAAAATCACCAATTATTTTGCAGCAGCTGCTTCTTATGACCTGTCCAGATAGGATCATAAAACATATTGCAACATGCTTTTGAAAAACCAATTCCACTTTTCCAAAGAGGTGTCACAAAAATATCATGCAGTATGAACTAGGATTAAGCCTGGAATACATTGCTATTTAACAGCAGCAGCAGCAGCAACTACAAGCAGCTCATGCTAAAGCAATGCCTAACCAAGAGCCACTACAGACTCTTGCTATCAACAGGACTTAAAGAAATACACATTTAGACCAAGAGAATTATCCTATTGACATGAGGAGCATGGTTGCAATAAACATCAGTATCACACATGAGGCAGCCTGGAGAAAGGCTGGCAGCAACCTTGCACAGAATGGTGTCAGACAGTGGAGGAATCCCCAACCTGGTGCCACAGGAAAGGAAAGGACTGACTGGAGAAAGAGAAAAGTAAGTCATAATGTATCTGACTCTAGGGGTTAGTGCTCATCTCTGTTTTTAGCCAAAGAGCCAGCATTGTCTGTGTTTGCAGACGTTTCTGTGGATAGATGGCAGGCATGACTAGACACCAGAGTGCATGGAATACTGTTTACCTTCCCACCAAAGTGGTACCTATTTATTTACTTGCAATTTCTTGCTTTCAAACAGCTAGGTTGGCAGGAGGTGGAATAGAGACAGGAGCTCACTCCATCGTGCCGCAATCGGGTCTCAAACTGCTGACCTGCCAACTTTCCAGTCATCAGGTTCAGTGTCTTAACCACTAAGCCACTGCAGTCCCCCAAAGAGGAAGATACAGGGATATAAAAAGAAGACAAACAATCTTGTTGTCCAAACAGGCAATTTACTAGGCCACAATGAGCAACTGCTTTGAGATGTTCCTAGAGAGACCAAAGAGAGGGGTGCTAATACACACCAGGAGAGAAATCCAGGACTGTATTCTAGTTAAGCTGGAATGGGAGACACATGTTCATCCACTCAACAGAATACTCAAAATGGAAGTATTTCTGTTGACCTCCAGGAGAGTAACTGACTAACTGTTGGGGGAAAGGAGGCAAAGCATAGTTGGGGAGGGGAGAAAATAGTGGCTGGAACCATGAGTGGAAGCACTCTATATTGCAGCATTTACACAGCCAAACAACTTGCATATCCTAACAGGTACTTGGTAGTTGTAATTCCGAGTGTTCGGCAGCAGTAAATAACCTGACTCCCTAAAGGGGCCAATGGCTACGGGTGGGTGAGCCCCTTTAGGTGGGGTGATGGTGGAGGAAATGCCACAGGAAACCATCACATTGGCCCCAATGTCAAAATGAGTGGAGGAGGAACTCTGATTCCCAACCGTCATGGAGGCGGAAGAGGCCATGACAGATGGACTGGCTGTGAAGGCACACCTTGTCCATATCCTCCAGGCTGAGGCAGTCCATTGCAGTCCGGGTGCTAAATCCTGCATGTCTCATCTCATGTGTGCCGCAGGAGATGGCTCTTTGATCAGAGTGTGTGGGTCACTTCATGGCAAGCTGGGATCCACCTTAAACAAATTCACGCCAATGGCATTTTTCCTGCTTCAGGGGAAAAATGTATTCTCGGATACGAGTGGCAACCACGATGACTTGGTAGTTGTGGACAGTGGACTGGTCATTAGGGAGCAGAGCTTTGAAAAAGAAAGGAATGGATGAGCTTGTAATACAGCATGGCTGGTATGACCTCCAACAGTAACACTCCTGTTTTGTTGCAGGTTCTGTCTGAAAGGAACTTAAAAAAATAAAACTTCAGCCATCATTATCCTGCACTCATTAAGTATTCTGGGAAGGTAACCCCACCACCACCACCACCACCACCACCACCACCACCACTAGAGTTTCCAATGATCACCCTGCACCAGAGTCAAATCTAAATTCCCATCTCTTAGTGCATGAAGATTTCTGGAGCAGCCAACACAGTGATTTTATGTCCTTACCCTTCAACAAATACTCGTAGGAGGACATCGATGAGGAAGAAGAAGGCAATAGCCAGAGAGATGGCTCCAATTGTGCGTTCAAAAGACTGGTATTTCTCACCAAACAACAGAGACAATACCACAAGTACAAGGTCCACAAAAATAAGCAGTACACCAAAGAGTCTGCAAAAAGGGAGAGGGAAAAATTACATTTTAAAAAACTATACTCTTGTTTCTGTTCATTACAGAATACGCTTTATATTGCAGCAACCTTTCCAACTTTGAGTCACCAGATTTTAAGCTACAACTCAGATAGCACTTCCAAGGGTGATAGTTGCTGTGCAAAATCTGAGATCTCCACATTCCAGATGGACAGTTGTAAGTAGTCCAGAAGAAGATTATGAAAATATGCCTTATTTAGGACATTTAACTGTGGTTTCAAATTATATTACCTAGTTAGTGACACAGGGATGCACTATTGGTGTTGTGGGGCTCACTCTATACCAGTGGTGGTCAAACTAAGGCCCGGGGGCCAGGTACGGCCCCCGATGCCAATTCATCCGGCCCACGAAGCCCTCGTTGCTCCTGGAAGCAGAAGTAAAATGCGCCCATACAGGCGCGTTTTACTTCCACTTCCAGGAGCAATGAGGCCTTCGCGGGCTGGATAAATTGGCATCAGGGGCTGCACCTAGCCCCCGGGCCTTAGTGACCAGCTCCCTGAACCACATGATCGGCCCAAGGCCAAAAAAGTTTGGACACCTCTGCTCTATACAATGACCATCCCCTTGCAGTACATCAGGGCACAGTATGTGGGGCACTGAAAATGTATCTTTTTAAACCCAAACGTTGGGCTACAAATGAAGTGCCAAGGTTCACCATCATGGACCTAGTGTATTGTCCATTCTCTTGGTCTCAAGAGAGACTTGGCAAGAAACATAAAAGACCTGCCCGCTCAACCAGAGGGAGAAGTGACCCAGCTGTGGTGTTTTGGTTTTGTGTGCGGCAGGACTTTGCCATGAGGTGGAGAGGCCAGGCTATTGTTGTGTTGATGCTGTGCTTATGTATTTTGAAATGCTTTGATATATTATTTTATAGTTGTCTTGTTATCCAATATTTTGTTATCTGATATTTGTAGCTGTGATATATTGTTTTGTTGTGACTCCCGCTTATTTTGTAACTTTGACTCGGGATTCCTTGAAATGTTCTTGTTTTTGTTATTTTATATTTTGTTATTTGATATTAAATTTTGATGTACTGTTCGTTGTGAGCTGCCCAGAGTTGCTATAAGCAATTGGGGCGGCATATAAATCTAACAACAACAACAACAACAACAACAACAATTATTTCGATTTATATGCCGCCCTACTTGGTGAAAATCAACTCAGAGCGGCTTACCACATAAAATCAAATACAATACAATATAACAGATCAACAATAATTTAATTATTTAATAATAATAATAATAATAATAATAATAATAATAATAATAATAATAATAATAATAATAATAATAATAATAATAATAATAATAATAATAATAATAATAATAATAATAATAATAATAATAATAATAATATAGTTTGTATTTTCCTCATCCAAAGACTTCTGAAAAACTCTGCTGTATATTGTATTGTTGTATATTTACTGTACTCTCTTTTGGTATTGTGTTAAGCTACTCTAAGCTACTCTAAGGAACATCTCCACGGTCTGGGTTCTGTCAATAGAACAGTCGAGGTTTTCATTGCAGAACAAGGCAACTTCGTATGACAAATATTTTTGTTGACTTCAAGTAACAATGTAAGACCCATCTAGAAACCATGTGCTCCACACATACAGTATCCTAGCCAAAAGGCCAACAAAGAATGATGACATGCAAGTGCAATATAGCATACATTCATCAGGAATGGTGATAGAGTACTGAACATATTTAATGCCGCACACATTGATCAAGATCCTGTTACCTAGCATAAGCCAAACAGTAACTTTTGGTCCATCCCTCTCTGGAAAACAAAGCAGCTTTACCCAAAATCCCAAGGCACTCACATGCACTCACACAGCAAGCCAGCATGTTTGCACACTTCCCAAGAATCACAGTAGTGACTGTATGTTTGCCAGGGAGGGATGGACCAGAGGTTATAACTTGGCTTATGCGAAGTAACAGAATGTGGCCCAATGTGTTTAGTAAGGCAAAAGATATTTTGGCAGGAGAATGAATAAACTGAATTTGTGAATCTAAATTTTAATTTTGGTAATTCTAGAAGCAGAAAGTTGTAAAATGTGGACTTGTTTCATAACTGCCCCCTTCTTGCTTCACCGATGTCATATTATATTAATAGTACAGTATACTAAAGGTAAAAGTCACCCTTGTTTGAAAGCCAGTCGTAGCCGACTCTAGGGTTCAGTGCTCATCTCTGTTTACAGCGAAGAGCTAGCACTGTCTGCATCTGCAGATGTTTCCCTGGTCATGTGGCAGGCATTTCTAGACACCAGACTGCACGGAATTATGTTATCTTCCCACCAAAGTAGTACCTATTTATCAACTTGCAATTTCTTCCTTTCAAACTGCTAGGTTGGCAGGAGCTGGGACAGAGACGAGGTTCACTCCCGTCGTGCAGCACTCATGTCTCGAACTGCTGACCTTCTGACCTTTCAATCATTAAATTCAGTGTCTTAAGCACAAACCCACCGCTGTCCTACAATAGTATATTACCTGAATCCAAAAGACATCACAAAGGGAGCGATCTTTTTCTTAACCTCGCTGATTTGGCGGTGTGGGAGAAAAGGGAGGAGGGAAATAATATTACAATTTTGACTAAGGTTTCAAAAAAGTAGATTGTAGTAACATAAAAAAATCAAACTTACTGAAACCTAATGGTGTTTGATCACTGAATCAAGTCCTTATGTTGTGATATCTATTATAAAGTTTATTACTCATTAGCAAGGTCAACAACTAATGTAAGAAAGTGTAAGGCAGCGGTAGGCACCCTATGGAATGCAGGCCAAATCTGGCCTGTGACATCGAATAATCCAGCCCCCAACCTCGCTCCAGCTGCTGCCAGAATCAACAACCACAGACTCATTTACAGCTGTTGTAAACGTGTTTACAAGCCGTGACTGCATTTACAATAGCCATAAACAGCAGGGGGACCACCAGTCCATCCCCCTCAGCTGTCTGAAGGAGCATGACCCGGGCCCTGACTTTAAAAGGTTGGCGACCCCTGGTGTAAGGTTTCTGACATAAAGGATATCTAGGCACCCACCACACTTAGCACTTTGTACTGAAAATCTTGCATGCCGCTTCTCCAGGGCACTGAGTTTTTAAAACTGTCAAATGCCTTGGCTGACCTAAAACTCATCAACCAACAGCACCTCATCAAATTTTATTTATTAAATTTGCATTCTGCCTTTAAGTAAAAATACATTTTGAAAAAAAAAACCATGGAAACTTTCCAGTACTTGCCAATAACATTTTCCTGGCTATGAATGGTGCCACTTTAGCAACAAGAGAATCCACAGCTGGAAATAAGTTTATTAATAGTATTAATGATAGTATAAATTGCCAAATTCAGCAATATGGAGCTTGGAAAATGAGTACAGAAACATATTCATCTCAGTCAGTAGTGCCCCACAGGGGGATTTCAATTCCCAGAAGCCAAAGTCGGTACACTGACTGGCCAGTGCTTTGGATAATTGATTAAAGCTTTTGGGAATTTAAGTCCAAAAACCAAAGGTTGGAAACACACTGATCTGGATAATTTCTCTCTCCATTTCAGCAAGTTCTGTTCACAGAGGCAAGGCAGTCTGGACAAAGACAAAAGTATGACTTATCACTTTCATCTGTGTGACAGTTTTCTGGACTTACCCAGTAAATGATGCTGGTTCATCACTTTCTTCCTCAGTGCCATCATCAATGGTAACAGCTGGCTCCTCAGTTTGTTGACACCTGCCATGGAATTAATCAATCAAACATTTACATTAATATTCCTTTTCAATTGCCATATGCTAAATAAATAAATCCTTTTCAATGAAAATATTTATTTATTTATTTACTCATATTTACTATCCCGCCCCAATCGGGTAGACCCGACTCTGGGCGGCTTACATTATAGATTAAAATCACAGGTTAAAATCTTAAAAATTCATAAGAAAAATTACAACAATGCAACAGATAAAAACAAGGGCAGAAAGGGGTGGCTGTCCCTTAAATCCCTTAAATCAGCCAACCTGCATGGGATCCCACATTCCTAGGTCCCCACACTTGCTCCGCCGGCCAGGTCTTTATATTCAAATATAAGAAATCATGCAACATGTCTCGTTTGTTTTTTAAAAAAACCCTTGCCTTTTCCAACAGAATCTTCAAGAACTATAGTAGTTCTAATCTAGCCAAAAATATAGCCAAGGAAAGCATTTAATGAAGATTAATTAAGCCGCAGTGGCTTAGTGGTTAAGATGCTGAGCTTGACAACTGGGAGGTTGGCAGGTCAGCTGTTCAAGACCTCAATGCTGCGCAACCAAGTGAGTGCCCATCATCTGTCCCAGCTTCTGCCAACCTAGCAGTTTGAAAGCAAAAAACTGCAAGTAGACAAATATGTACCACTTCAGCAGGAAAGGTAACAGCATTCCAGCATCTAGTCATGCCTGACATGACCACAGAAATGTCTGCAGATGTAGAGAATGCTGGCTCTTTGACACCACCCTCTGGAGTAGGACATGACTAACTTTCGAGCAAGGAAAACCTTTACCTTAATTATAATTACAGTAATACCTTGGATAACACTAAGACTTGGTTCCACAAGTCTTGGTGTTACAGTAATACCCCGGATAACGCGAGTACCGTATAGCGTGAAAACCGCATAATGTTACAAGATTTTCGGAAAAATCTTGTATCGAATAACACGATTTTTAACGTTATCCGATACAATCGTTCTTAGCAGCAGGGTGTCTGGAAAGATGAACAGGGTTCTCCGTTCAGCTTCCCAGCCACCGTGCAGCTATGGAGGCAGGGGTGGGGAGGCTGGAAAGCTGATGGGGGGCTCCCCCGTCGGCTTCCCCAGCCACCCCACAGATGCGGAGGCAAGGGCGGGTGGCTAGGGAAGCCGACAGGGAGTCCCCGTCAGCTTCTCCAGCCACCCTGCAGCTGTAGATCGGGTCCTCTGATCTCTCTGGAGCAGGCAGGGGACACGATCCCCAGCGCCGGGTCTAGGGAGGTGGGGAGATCCGATCCAAGCTGTTTCCAAAGTTCTCCCACCTCCCTGGAGGCTGCAGCAAGCCAAAATGGCAGGGTTCGAATCCCGACATTCTGGCTTGCTGCAGCCTCAAAGAGGGTGGGGGGAACTTCAAAATTAGCGCGCATCGGGTCTCCCGACCTCCCTAGAGCCGATGCGCGCTATTTTTGAAGTTCCCACACCCTCTTTGAGGCTGCAGCAAGCCAGAATGTCGGGATTTGAATCCTGACATTTTGGCTTGCTGCAGCCTCCAGGGAGGTGGGGGAACTTTGGAAACAGCTTGGATCGGGTCTCCCCACCTCCCTGGACCCGGCCGGGGGGGCAGAGACCCCAAAATTGGTTTTTAAAAAATCCTTTTTTTTTTTTTTTTTACCAATTTTGGGGTCTCTGACCCCCCTCCCCGGCTGGGTCCAGGGAGGTGTGGAGACCTGATCCCGACGTCCTCAGCCAGTGCAGCAAGCCAGAATGTCAGAGTTCGAATCCCGACATTCTGGCTTGCTGCACTGGCTGAGGATGTCGGGGAAGCCCAGAAACAGCTTGGATCGGGTCTCCACACCTCCCTGGACCCGGCGTGGGGGGGGGGCCTCAGAGACCCCAAAATTGGTTTTAAAAAAGTCATTTTTTTACCAATTTTGGGGTCTCTGACCCCCCACCCCCCGGCCGGGTCCAGGGAGGTGTGGAGACCGGATCCAAGCTGTTTCTGGGCTTCCCCGACGTCTTCAGCCAGTGCAGCAAGCCAGAATGTCGGGATTCGAACCCCGGGTCCAGGGAGGTGTGGAGACCCGATCCAAGCTGTTTCCAAAGTTGCCCCACCTCCCTGGAGGCTGCAGCAAGCCAAAATGTCAGGATTCAAATCCCGACGTTCTGGCTTGCTGCAGCCTCCAGGGAAACAGGGCTTTTTTTAACATTGTGTGATCAATGTATCGCACAACGTTAAAAACCGGATAACGACGGGACTTGTGGAACCAAGTCATAACGTTATCCGGGGTACTAATGTATCTGATTTTTAGTGTTATCTGATGCATGTTAAAATCCTATGGGATGGATCGATAACGTTAAAGCTACATAAAGATACATTGTAACCGCATAGGCTTTAGCGGTTGTTATCCGATCCATCCCATAGGACCTTAACATTATTTGATCCAATTGTCCTCCCCAGATTACTTAATGTTATGCGATTTTAGCGTTATCCGAGGTAAACATTATCTGAGGTATTACTGTATGTTGTTTTAGGACACCTTCCTGCATGTGGTAGAAGCCCGAAATAAGAGCCACAGGGTAGTGTGTCTCACCCACTTATTCTGAGTTGTGTGAGGTAGACACACATTTAGAATATTGCATGCATTTCTGATCCCCCAAACTCCAATAATAGTGAGGCTACACAATTACGATTCTGACAAAGAAAGCTTCAGATTGCAAACCTTCAGATTTGCTTGAGATTATGCTCTCTTCCCAACCAAACATACATAGGATTGTGCTTTCAGGGTAGGAGTTTACAAAACCTGAGAGTGGAAGGTTTGCAGAAGAAGTAAAACTATTATCTTAAGAGACACAGAGACCTCATGAACAAGTCACAGCGGGGGGGGGGGGGACACCTCTGGATGTCCACGTGGTTGGAGACCCAACTCCGGAAAGCTGCTCAACTTCACAAAGGATTGTGTGAGTTAAAGTTTGGCAATTAATTCCTCTTCTTGATGCAGTCATTTAATAAAAATATTTATACTCACAGCACACTATGACTTGAAATAAGGTCCTTTTATGGAAAGTTTAAGAAGACATGTTAAAAGTCTTGAACTGGTAGTTATCTGAATGTGTGAGAGCTTTCCATGTGAACTTGCAACTTTCTGCACACTCTTGGCCCATTTATATTTTATCCCAATTTACTCACCCCAAAGTTTCTTCTGACTCTGATCTGTCCTCATAATGAACAGTTTTCATTTCACTGTTATTCCTGGTGGCGTACAAAGATGGCTTCTCTGTAGCTGAGTTGGGAGAGAAGCATAAACACAGAGGATACTCAAAGTGTTACTTTACACATACTGGTGAGTCACAATCTTCAGCTGAGATAGAACACACAGAGAGAGCCCCCACAGACTAAAGTGATTCTGTTTTGTTGTTGTTCAGTTGCACAGTCGATTCCGACCCTTTGCAACCCAATGGACCATTACCCGCCAGGCACCTCTGTCCTCCACCATCCTCCTCAACTCACTCAGCTCCGTGCCCATTGCATCTACAATACCATCTGTTGTTGTTCAGTCACACAGTCGATTCCGACCCTTTGCGACCCCATGGACCATTGTCCACCAGGCACTTCTGTCCTCCACCATCCTCCTCAACTCACTCAGCTTTGTGCCCATTGTGTCTACAATACCATCTAGCCATCTCATTTTGGCTGCCCCCTTCTTCTTTTGCCCTCCACTCTTCCCAGCATCAAGGCTTTCTCAAGCGAATCCTCTCTTGTCATTTGATGTTCTAAGTACTTTAGCTTCATCTTTACTATTTGACCTTCTAAGGAGCAGTCAGGGTTAATTTCTTCTAAGATTGACCTATTTGTTCTCCTTGCTGTCCAGGGGACTCTCAAAACTCTCCTCCAACACCACATTTCAAAGGCATCTATTCTTCTGCGCTCAGCTTTCCTTATGGTCCAGCTCTCACAACCATACATTGCCACCGGAAATACCATTGCTTTGACTATACGAATTTTTGTTTGGAATGTGATGTCTCTAATTTTCACTATGCTCCCCAGGTTTCTCATTGGTTGCCTCCCAAGAATCAGTCGCCTTTTTATTTCATGGCTGCAATCTCCATCTGCAGTGAGCTTTGATCCTAAGAGAGTAAAATCTGTCACTGCTTCTACTTCTTCCCCATCTATTTTTCAGGGACTGATAGGGCCTGTTGCCATGATCTTGGTTTTTTTATATTGAGTCTCAAGCCAGCTTTTGCACTTTCTTCTTTCAACCTAATCAGGAGCTTTTTAAAGTCCTCCTCACTTGGCCAGATGTTCTTGGGACTAAAACTCCCAGAAATCTTCACCATTGGCTGTGCTGACCAAGGTTTCTAGAAGCTGGACAAAAAAAAATTGGGAGTCATTGTCCTAAGCCCATGGGCCAGATGCAGTCCATGGCACCATTTTATGTGGGCCCACCACCACCTGGAGGAAAGGCAAAATGGCAGCCTAGTCAGATGTGCCCTCACCGCTGCACTGTGCCAGGCGCACTGTCCTGGCCGTGTCCCCAGTGTGGAGGTGTAGCAGGCATCTGGGCATGGCCTCGCCTCGCATACCCACCCCCTGCCCGCGTGCCCAGCTCACCGTCGGGAGCTCTCCCCACCCTGGGTCCAGGTCCCAGGGGCTTTGGCATGGGCAGCAAGGTGTTAACTGGGTCCTGCATGGGGGAGTAAGCCTAGATGGAGGGACGACGAGTTTGGCCTTCGCCCCAGGTGGCTGAAACCTGTGCTATGCCACCGTTGAGAACTCCTGTCCTAAGCCAACTGTCCTAAGCTAACATGTCAACCTAGGCAATGAGATACTGTATCCACTTCCACCACACCTGTGGCAACAGGCTAGTTGAGAAGGGGACTGGAGGGCAATAGGCAGGACCCACACCAAGAGTCCTGGTGGCACAGTGGTTAAACTCTTGTTGTTGTTGTTTTTTGCTCAGTCACACAGACGATTCCGACCCTTTGCGACCCCATGGTCCAAAGTACTGTACTTGTATTGCAGCCAAAATGTTGTGAGTTCAATCCTGATGGGACCTAAGGTGGATGTAGCCTTCCATCTTTCTGAGAACCCATGATGTTGGGGGCAAAAATGTTAATTACCTAGTGAACTGCCCAGAGAGTGCACTATGGGGAGGTAGATAAGTGTAATTGCTATTGCTATAGTTCTATCCTTCCACGTAGGAGAACAGCAAGGCCTTTACCTTACTTTCCGGTAAAGCCAACCCAGCTTCTCATACATATTCTTTCTGCACACTGAAAGCTAGCCAACTCTACAATTATACCAAGAGTTCTCAACCTTTTAAAACTGGTGGCCGGGTCATGTTCCCTCAGACAGCTGGGGGGGGGGCATTTTCCCCTTCCTCCACTACATGGCACTTCCTGGTATGGTGGAGGTTGGCCACATGTACCCGCACCAAAGGCAGCATTTGGCCCACGGGCCACAGGTTGAGAATCCATAAACTATACTAACGGTCTCCGTGGAGGGGTATTTTTATAAAGAAAGGCCTTCAGTCCCCCACCCGACCCACCTGGGTGGCATGAAAGAGAGCAACTGTGTTTCAAAGGTTCTGGTCATCCCATTGGAAATAAATGAGGAGAGGGGGAGAGAAGGGAGAACGGAAAGACTCCGCCTTGACTGGGGACTGACTGAGCCACCTCGGGAGCACCCCTGCCCAGCCACGACACTTTCGCTCCCCCCCCCAATAGCCCACCCAGAACAGGGCAAAAGGGGGTGGGGTGGGCGCTTACCTGCGGAGCCGTCGAGCTGCGAGGCAACCTTTCAAGTGGGCGTCAACCACGTGACCTCAGGTGAGAGGGTGGGGGCGGAGGATTAAATGGCAACGGGACGGGAGGGGGGGGAGCGGCACAGGTGGAAGAAAACTTAGACGGGTCCGGCGCCTCCCAAGCGATAAACACGCTAAAGGGATTCAAGGAAAGCCAACCCCACCCCCAGCGCGTTAAACCCTCGGAGGGGAAAACAATAGCAATTACACTTATATATATCCCGCCCCACAGGGCCGCAGAAGAGTAGCGTGCCTTGGCGGGGCACCGTATAAAAATTTGTTTGGGGGCCCTTAGGAAGGGTAAAGATTTGTTTTGCTTACGCACGTTGGGGGCCCCCATGGCCCGGGGGCCCCGTATAATTGATACGGCAGATACGGCGGTAGCTACGCCTCTGGGCCGTAACCAAGGAGTGGCCAGGGGGGAATCAGCCCTCTCCCCAAAACTAGATCTGCCCAACCAAGGCAAGTGTGTGAGTGTGTGTGAGAGAGATACATTGTTGCCACTTTGAAAAAATATTCGCCCACCCCATCTAGAATCCTGGCTATGGCCCTGCCGTCCCATAGGGAGTTTGGTGGCTTAGTGGTTAAGACCCTGAACTTGACTTAGTGGTTAAGACGCTGCCCTGGAAGGTTGGCAGGTCAGCAGTCGGAGACCCGGAGTACTGCATGAGAGAGTGCGCTCCGGTCTCTGTCTCAGCTCCTGCCAGCCTAGCAGTTCGAAAGCAAGAGATTGCAAGTAGATAAATAGGTACCACTTTGGCAGGAAGGTAAACAGCGTTCTGTACACTCCACTGTCTAGTCATTTATTATTTATTGGATTTATTTACCGCCCATCTGGGTGTTATCCCACGCTGGGTGGTAAACAAACAGAATATAAATGACAATAATACCCACAACAAATCAAAACCCACCATCATATACTAAACTAAATTAAACTAAAAATAATTGACCTCAGAGGACATCGGGACTAAACCTAACTAGCTAATTTATCCCCACCGAAACATCTGCAGGCTCAGACAGCACTGGCTCTTTGGCTATAAACAGAGATGAGCATCAACCTCTTGAATCAGATACGACTGGCTTTCGAACACGGGCAACCTATCGCCCTGTCGCGCTCTGTGGACACTCTGGGTGGTTGATAAGATAAGTAGCTGCTGCTTCTTTTTTTTTTTGCTTGCCCCAACATGCTGGATCCTCATTTTATCGCCCGCCCTTGGAAGGATGGAAGGCTGCGCTTCATTTCAGGTCGGGATCGAACTCACAACGACTTGACTGCAGTATAGCAGTTTTTTTAACCACTGCACCAGACAGGACTCTGAGCGAGGGAACAAGTTGGAATATTAAATTAAAATTATATTAATTAAATTAAACAACTCCGGTTCTCGCTAGAGATTCCTGGGGGGGGGAGGGAAGCCCCCCCCCAGCTCTCTGCCCTTCACGCCCTTCTTCCCACCCGACCCCCGTCCCGGAGTGTCTTTTTGAGAGACCCACCTTTTGTAGCCCACACGATCCTCCGGTGTAAAGCTAGCGTCTCCTGGTCCGGAGGCTCCGGAGTGGCGGGCGGAAGCCGGGCTCCGCCGGTCCCAGCTTCATGCCGGCGGCGTGGAGAAGGCACCTGATCCAGATTCACACCTGATGAGGCTCATCGCCCCCCCTCCCCCCACGAACGAGTGGCTGGCTGGGCCGGGCGGGCCGCCAGCGCCAGCTTCGGGGACCTGGGAAGGGCCCGCGGAATAGTTGTGGAACTCCGTTGCCCGGGCTACCGAGGGGAGGGGGCGTCGGTGGTACACGTGTCACGCTGTGATGCGCAAGGCAGGTGAAAGGCCACGGCATCATATTCTCTGGAGAGTTTTCATGGCTGATCGCCATGAATAATCACCAATATTCGGATCCAGATACGGCAGAACAAGAAGAAATGCTTATATGTGTCTTAAACTCAGTTGTAATTAAATCCATATCATCTTTCTTCTAAGGAGGAATAGGAAGAATTACTCTTTTGCACTACAACTTCTAGAAAATGCTAGCTGTCTGGGGAATTCCAGCAGTTGTAGTCAAAACTGACTCTTCTCATCTCTGCTTCAAGCTTCTACTACAGTCTCTACTGGGCACACTCCTTTTGTTTGCATTTTACTGAGCTTCAATTCCCCCCCCCCCCTTCTTAACCTGGGGAACATAGTTAAAAGCAGAGACATCACCTTGCAAACCAAAATCTGCATAGTCAAAAGCAATGGCATTCTGTGTGGTAATGTATGGTTGTGAGAGGTGGACCATAAGGAAAGCTAAGTGCAGAAGAATATATGCCTTTGAGATGTGGTGTTGGAAGAGAGTTTTGAGAGTACCCTGGACAGCAGGGAGAACAAATACAGTTGTACCTTGCTTAAAGAGCATAATGCGTTTCACAGGATTGCTCTTTAAGTGAGTTTGCTCTTTAAGTGAAACACCATTGTAAGTGACCCATTGTGTGTGTGTGTGGGGGGGGACTGTGAACCCCAATTTATTTATTAAGTGAGTTTTTGGTTGGTTTTATTTGCTAAGCGAAGCGAACATTCAGAGAAAAATCTGCTCTTTAAGCGAGTTACTCTTTAAGTGAGGTGCTCTTTATGCGAGGTTTGGCTGTAGGTCGATCTTGGAAGAAATCAACCCTGACTGCTCCTTGGAAAGTCAAATAGTAAAGATGAAGATGAAGTACTTTGGACATTTTATTTATTTATTTATTTATTTATTGTTCACACTTACTATCCCGCCCCAATCGGGCTTACACCCGACTCTGGGTGAGAGGACTCAA
Organism: Furcifer pardalis; assembly: GCA_030440675.1. Taxonomy (NCBI): domain Eukaryota; kingdom Metazoa; phylum Chordata; class Lepidosauria; order Squamata; family Chamaeleonidae; genus Furcifer; species Furcifer pardalis. The sequence goes on from CP126890.1 coordinate 30,688,424, forward strand.
ATGAGAGGACTCACTTGAGAAAGCCTTGATGTTGGGAAAGGTGGAAGGCAAAAGAGGAAGGGGGCGGCCAAGAATGAGATGGCTAGATGGCATTGTAGATGCAGTGGGCACAGAGCTGGGTGGGTTGAGGAGGATGGTGGAGGACAGAAGTGTCTGGAGGGCTGTGGTCCATGGGGTCACGAAGGGTCCAAATCGACTGTGCGACTGAACAACAACAACAACTCTCTCTTTCTCTCCCCTCTCCCTCCCTCCCTCCCTCCTCTTTCTGGAGATGATGTAGAACAGTGATGGCGAACCTTTTAGAGACTGAGTGCCCAAACTGCAACCCAGAAGACACTTATTTATCGCAAAGTGCCAACACAGCAACAGGGAAGTAAACTCTCCCATTGGGACTGCTGGCCAGAGCAAACTCTTTGCTGGGGGGAGGGAGGAAGTGCTCCCATTGGGCTACTGGGCAGAGGGATGGGGTGAACTGAGGGAGGAAGCATTCCCATTGGGCTGCTGGGCAGAAGGGCGGGGTAAAATCTGTGCTGGGGTGACTGCACGGGTGCCCACAGAAAATAACATCTCATGCTGGTTTAGATTCACATCCCTGGGGAATGATGGTTGCATTATATCTGCAAGCAGCCTTAAGCCATTGCTTTGCCATGCCACACAAAGGGACAGAGGACATTCTGGTGGCTAGGCAGAGGAGTCCTGGTCAATTCTGAAGGTAAAGATTGCCCTTGTGGAAAGCCAGTAATATCCGACTCTAGGGTTCAGTGCTCATCTCTGTTTATAGCCAAAGAACCAGCGGCGCTGTCTGCATCTGCAGACATTTCCATGGGCATGTGGCAGGCATGCCTCAACACTGGAGTGCATGGAACACTGTTTGCCTTCTCACCAAAGTAGTCCCTATTTATCTACCTGCAATTTTTTGCTTTCAAACTGTTGGTTGGCAGGAACTGGGACAGAGATGGGAGCTCACTCTGTCATGTAGTACCTGGGAATCAAACTCTGACCTTCCAGTCAATGAGTTCAGTGTCTTAACTACTTGAGCCACTGCATTCCCCTCAATTCTGAAAGGAAGCTGCTTATCTTGACAGCCCACATAGTTTTCAAGCAGGTTTGCAGAGAGACTTTGAATAGAGTGGACTGTTTTGATCCTTAAGCCAGCTGTAGTAATTGTAAATTCCGTAGGAGTTGGTCTTTTGTAAAACCAATAGCCCTTAGTTTCCCTCTCAAAAATGTCTTTTTGTTGAATTGAGGTGACAAACATGTTTCCCTTTTTAACCAATATGATATAACAGAAATCCTCTTCAACGCTTTTTAAAAGTAGAATAAATTCTCATGAGAGAGTTTAGATCCTTTGAGGTATCTGAAGTGTATGTGTGAATATCTCTGAATTTTAAATTATTATTTTATATAGTTATTTCCCTATGTATCTTATTTTATTGATATTATACCACCCCACATTTAATCTATTACTATACCCTTTTATGTACAGTAATGTATTTTATTCAGTCCAATGGCGTACACAGAAAGAGCCTCCTCAAAGATTGTGGTACTGTATTTTTGAACCACAATCAGGTGTACCCTGGTAATGGCAATCTTGTCTTGCCTGTTAATCTTTCTCACACTAGGTAATAATAATTTCATGTCAGAGATTACTCTGGGTTGAAAGGATGTTTAGGGGATGCTCGAATGAGGCTCATTTCATGTCCCCAAGTGCAGCTCTCAGGTACTGAAACCCAACCTTCCAGGATTTTGCTAATCAAGAAGGGTCATCAACAAAGAAGCTGCAGAGGGATTATGAAATGTGAAAGAAAAAAGAGGGATGAAGAGAAGAAGAAGAAGAAGAAGAAGAGGAGGAGGAGGAGGAGGAGGAGGAGGAGGAGGAGGAGGAGGAGGAGAAATGTCTTCAATGATACAACAAGCTCAAAAACATGACCCAAAGAAAAAGGCTCTGAGGATGAGGGAATCAATCAACTGACCAAAAGACGTCTCCTCCTTGGGGAAAATTGGAGGACAAATTGTAGGATAGCACTGGCTCCACATTTGTCCTGGAACTGCTCTCCATTGGGCTCACTGTGTCACTTATCAGAAAAGGCACAGTATAATAAGTAACAAAATTTACCTACACTGGCCCCCTGGAAAATGTACCATTTGGAAAGCCCAGGGAAGCTGCTGAACTGTGAACTGTGACAGCTAGTGCTCAGCCAAAATTTCCTTGAAAACAAATGCTATTACAGGTACTGTACTGTATTTTCAATTTACAGGATTATTTACAACCAGCAGAGGGCAGCTGCCTCCCTGTCATCACCCAACGAATACACTTGGAAGAGGGAATTGGGGAGGAGGCAAGTGGGCAGTAGAAACATGACCTTTAGAGCAAGGGTGCCCAAACTACGGCCCATGGGCCAAATCTGGCTCCCGATGCCAATTCATCTGGCCCACATCACCCTTGCTGCTCCTGGAAGCAGAAGTAACATGTGTCTGCACATGCACAAAGGTCACCCTTGCTCGAAAGCCAGTCATATCTGACTCTAGGGTTCAGTGCTCATTTCCATTTATAGCCAAAGAGTCAGCACTGTCTGTGTCTGCAGATGTCATGTTACCTTCCCACCAAAGCGGTCCCTCTTTAGTAACTTGCAATTTCTTTCTTTTGATCTATCTATCTATCTATCTATCTATCTATCTATCTATCTATCTATCTATCTATCTATCTATCTATCTATCTATCTATCTATCTATCTATCTATCTATCTATCTATCTATCTATCCATCCATCCATCCATCCATCCATCCATCCATCTATTTATAATTCACATTTATAGCTGCCCATTCACTGTGGAAACTCAGGGTGGCTTACAAATTAGTGCAACAAATAGCAGTAAAATAACAATAGACTACAGGGAAAAATGAAATAGTCACAATTCTTCCCCACAGACCATTGTTGGGGTCTGGGTCAGCGGCAAAGTCCCTCCAGGAAGTTGATGGGAGTCCGGGGTCAGGGATCGATGGCAGTGTCCTTGTCCGCCTGAACAGCCAGGGCAGTGTCTTCGGCCACCCACATGGCCGGGGCAGCGTCTCCAACAGGGCCCCCAGAGAGAATCCCTCTCACTAATAGCGCTGGGTTGTCTTTGGCTGGAGAAGCACTTTACCCTTGGGAAAGCCAAAGGCAACCCATCTCTGTTAGCGAGAGGGATTCTCGATGCCCCCCCTGCTCAAACAACAACGACGAAGAGGAGTCTGTTTTAGATTTACCCTGCTGGCACTTTAATGAGAGGCAGCAGTGGCCAATAGATGGTGCTCTTGTTAAGTTAAAGCGAACACAAGATGATAGGATGCTGTTGAATACTGAAAGAAGAAATCAGGCTTTCCAACACATTTGAAAATGCACAGTAGGTACTTGGAGAAATAATAACTGCTTTTGTCCCTGCTTATAAACAGCACTGAGCAATCCCATGGGATGCATTATGCTCTTTGAGCGAGGTACCACTGTACTTCAAAATGCTACTGTACTCTTCCTACAGAGATGTAGCCGGCCTCGAGGAGCAACAGCTGCGGGACCCGAGCGGCGTTAAAGACCTCCGCCGCCGCCGCCGCCGCCTTTGGCCGGTCTTCCCCTCGGCCAGCCGGCCTCGAGGAGCAACAGCTGCGGGACCCGAGCGGCGATAAAGACCTCCGCCGCCGCCGCCGCCTTTGGCCGGTCTTCCCCTCGGCCATCCGGCCTCGAGGAGCAACAGCTGCGGGACCCGAGCGGCGTTAAAGACCTCCTCCGCCGCCGCCGCCGCCGCCTTTGGCCGGTCTTCCCCTCGGCCAGCCGGCCTTGAGGAGCAACAGCTGCGGGACCCGAGCGGCGATAAAGACCTCCGCCGCCGCCGCCGCCGCCGCCGCCGCCGCCTTTGGCCGGTCTTCCCCTCGGCCAGCCGGCCTCGAGGAGCAACAGCTGCGGGACCCGAGCGGCGTTAAAGACCTCCGCCGCCGCCGCCGCCGCCGCCTTTGGCCGGTCTTCCCCTCGGCCAGCCGGCCTCGAGGAGCAACAGCTGCGGGACCCGAGCGGCGATAAAGACCTCCGCCGCCGCTGCCGCCGCCGCCTTTGGCCGGTCTTCCCCTCGGCCAGCCGGCCTCGAGGAGCAACAGCTGCGGGACCCGAGCGGCATTAAAGACCTCCGCCGCCGCCGCCGCCGCCTTTGGCCGGTCTTCCCCTCGGCCAGCCGGCCTCGAGGAGCAACAGCTGCGGGACCCGAGCGGTGATAAAGACCTCCTCCGCCGCCGCCGCCTTTTGCCACTCTCCCCCTCGGCCAGCCGGCCTCGAGGAGCAACAGCTGCGGGACCCGGGCGGCAGGCAACCATGGCCGTCTCCGCCCTCTCCCACGGACTCGCGGCATCTGTCCGGAGGATGGGTTTGTGGGGGACCGATGGCAGGAGACTTGGCCAAAAGACGCTACCCGGCTGTGCGGGTGGCCGCCGCACAGTGACATTTACAGCCGAGATGAGTGGCTGCGGTGACGTTCAGCCTTGGACTCGTTCCACCTGCCCCCAGGATCGCGCCCTGCTGAGGGGCCTTAAGAGATGCTGTATGGTGGACAAAGAGGCTTGTTACCTGTCGTGGCGCTTTGTTTAATTTTGTTTAATTCTGTTCTTTCTGTAAATTTGAATGAGGTTTATCGAATTTTTTGTTATTGCTTATTGAATTCTTTGTTACTGTAATGATATCTTTGCTTTGGTATTCTGTGATGCTGATATCGACTATTATGATTTATTAATATATTGTCTAGGAACTTGTAACTGTAATTTTACTGTAATTTTATATGTATTGTAAACCGCCCTGAGTTGGCTATGCCAAGTAGGGCGGTATAGAAATTGAAATATAATAATAATAATAATAATAAAGTAACAAAGGCTGCTGTGTTAAGTTTCTTTCAGCAAAAATCACAAAGAATCTTGTGACCCCCTAAAACACTAATATATTTGCCATGGTACAATCTAAAGGTCAAGATCACCATTGCTCAACAGCCAGTTGTATCTGACTCTAGGGTTCAGTGCTCATCTCTTTTTACAGCCAAAGAGCCAGCACTGTCTGGATTTGCAGACATTTCCATGGACATGTGGCAGGCATGCCTAGACACCGGAGTGCACAGAACGCTGTTCACCTTCCCACCAAAAGAGGTCCCTATTTGTCTACTTACAATTCCAGCAGTCCCCCCTCCCCATCTTCTAGTCCTTTAGGTTTCCATATAAGACTGCCAATTTCATGTGATGAATCCATTTTGTGTGAAACTATCATTTAACACTGCCTTGGCTAGTAAGCAGTTTTACGTATTTGTCACAGTAAATCCCATCAAGTCATTGTCTCTTGTGTGAAGAAGTATTTTCTTCTTGCTTCCTCATGTGCCCTGAACCAACAAGCCAATCCATTTCATAACACATGTGCTAAATTGCTATCTTATGAAAATGTCATGGGGGTCTAGATTCTGAAGAAGCTGGAAAATTTCTAGAAGAATTCTCCCCTAAATATGGAGTCTCATTCAGCAGAATATTCTCATCAAGGTTTTTGGTTTTAAAATGCATATGTTAAGCTCCATCTAATGAAACTGCATTTTCTTTTCAAAATCAGAACTGGGACCAGCTTTGCCATAAGGCAGAGGGAAGAGACTTTCTCAAGAACCAAGTTGGGTGTCTCCCAAATGAGTAACTTTGAAGGATCATGAGTGGCCTTGCTAGATACTTCATCTGTTGTTATTGCATTATCATTCAGGATAAATGATAACACAATAACAACAGATGAAGTATCTAGCAAGGCCACTCATGATCCCTCATTCATGGCCTTGGTAATTATTTCATTCATAGTGATTTTTGTAATATTACTGATGTTGTTCAGGCGCATAGTCCAATCTGACCCTTTGTGACACCAGGCCCCCCTATCCTCTACCATCCTCCACAGCCCAATCAGTATCTCTATTACTGATGGATACGTGGGGAAATGATCGTGTCTTTTTCCATCTCATGTATTGAAATAATTTGGTAGAGCCTACTTGGGGGAGACATAATCTGCTGCTCCATTTTTGCCAAGGAAGGATGCAATGTACTTTTGAGAGAGAGAGAGAGAGAGAGAACTGAGGCTGCTGGGTGAAAGAAATTCTTTTACAGGCCGTAAATGTGTTAACACACCGCAGCAGTGTCAGGTATCAGGAGTCCTTCCAGGGCACTTAGCAGTGTGGGTTGGCTGTTTGCTGCTGTCTCTGGGAGGGTGATTCAGCTTCTCAGCAGGGCTATGACTTGACTTTGCATGTTTCACAATACTGGGTGGCTTTTTAATGACATAATTGCTGACGGCTTGTTCCTCCCAGAAGCATTTTCTGCAAACTTGTGAGTGAAAGCACAGCAGTAAGGCGGGGGAAAGACACGAAACGCCAAACAATGCTGTTTTATATCCACCAGCTCTTTATCCTAGCTGCTGATTTAACACTGGCTTCAGCTGCCTTCTGCCTCTTTTATGCACTCACCTGCTTGTGTATTGGGTTCATTGTCAGTTTGTTAATCTGTCTATGCTCCTATGGTGCTGTGAAAAGCATGAAGAAAAGTATGGACC